>JAOXYF010000004.1:16461017-16478128 GCA_028565775.1 Sternarchorhynchus goeldii
ACAAACAATATATAGTACGAAGTGTGGAGATTAACAATGTCTGTGATTTTTAATCTAGTAGTATTTCTGATTTTGCTGTTTAGTTGAACGTGATCTACTTAAAAATAACAAATTTATTTGAAGATTGTAAATTTAATAACTTGTAGTTTGGTATTTGCCCTGCTAGTAAATGTGAAATGTTACTTGATGTGAAATTGTCATCAGAATTTTACTATTATGAAACGGTGCAATTCTCCTCGTCTCCTCTAGGTGGCAATGAAGCACCCATCTGCAGTGACGGCATGTAACCTGGATCTGGAGAATCTGATCACAGACTCTAACCGCAGCATTGCTACACTGGCCATCACCACCCTGCTGAAGACTGGCAGTGAGAGCAGCGTGGATCGCCTCATGAAACAGATCTCCTCTTTTGTCTCCGAGATCTCTGATGAGTTCAAGGTGCTTCAGCCTCGGGCAGATACACCACACTGCACTCCACAATATGAAATAACTTGTGTTCAGTTGTAAAAATGTACTTTCATATGTGGATATATGTTTGTTTGTGTAGTCTGATGTAAGTATATAAGGTTTTATAGCAGCAAAGTAGGTTTTTCAACCATTTTGGTTTTGTTTGTTGTGTTGCAGGTAGTGGTGGTCCAAGCCATTAGTGCCTTGTGCCAGAAGTATCCCAGAAAGCACAGTGTGATGATGAACTTCCTGTCCAACATGCTGAGAGATGATGTAAGTTCCTGTTGAGTTCATTTTTCCTTCACTTGACTCAACAGAGTAATTCAGCTGTGTCCCGTTACATACTGTCATTAGTGATGAATGAAATAATATCATGTTACCAGTTCAGTATTTGGCTATCCACTTGAAGTGATGTTTTAAAATATTTGCACTAAAATGTCATTTTAAATTTATTAATATCTCAAGGAAAACAAATTACAGTGCTTTGCTTGTGCAGCTGAACATTAATGTTGAACATAATCTCCCCCAGTTTCTCCAGGGTTAGATAAATACACTGGGGGATGTGAATTATGTTTCAGTGTAACACAATTTTCATTGTTTACCTGTCCGAGCTGTTTGTTTGTTTGTTTACAGGGTGGATTTGAGTACAAGCGTGCCATCGTGGACTGCATCATCAGCATCATCGAGGAGAACCCCGAGAGTAAGGAGACTGGCCTGGCGCACCTCTGTGAGTTCATCGAGGACTGTGAGCACACGGTCCTGGCCACCAAGATCCTGCACCTGCTGGGGAAGGAGGGCCCGCGTACGCCCTCCCCGTCCAAATACATCCGCTTCATCTTCAACCGCGTGGTGCTGGAGAGTGAGGCTGTGCGTGCAGGTGAGACGCCCTCCCCCCCCTCCGTCTCAATGGCTCGGGTATACGTTCGGGTAGTTGCCATGGCGCCGTGGACCCTCCTACAGGCAGCTGCTGCTTTAATGTGTTTACACTGGGATAATGCTGTGTGTGTGTGTGTGTGTGTGTGTGTGTGTGTGTGCGTGCATCACAACTTTGGGCCTTCAGATATAAAAAACTGTTCTGACCTGCTGTCGGATTTAAAGTACTAATCTTACTATAATCTTAGATATTGTTTTTTTTTGTCTGATTAGTTGTTTTGGTTGTTTTTGTTAGTTTTGGTAGGAAGCTGTTGATAAGTGTTGTTTGCCTCAGGAACTTCCAGCGTTACTTGACCCCTAACGTAGTTTTAACACACAGTTACGGCCAGAACTCATAAAGTGCGCTGTGAGAACTATCCTCCTCCAGCACTGAGGGGGTCTGGGGCGGGGTCTGTGTGTTCCGTGGGTCTGTGTGCTGCGTATCTGATGCTCTCGAATCCTCTGCTCTACAGCTGCTGTGAGCGCTCTGGCTAAGTTTGGCGCACAGAACGATGACCTGCTACCCAGCGTGCTGGTCCTGATGCAGAGGTAGGCCCACTGTAACCACGGCGACAGCCGTGCCGGTAACGCACTCTGGCTACATAAACCCTAAGGCTCTCGTTGATCTGGCAGCGTAACCATGGTTTACTCCATCAGTCTGGCTGCTGTAGTTATAAGCAAAGTGTGTATTTTAAATACTGTAAGGCCATCCCATAATACTTGTTTCTAGTCCCTGATTCTGTACAGAAATCCTGGAACATGAATTTAACACAAGAAGGAACTGAGCTTGTGCTGTCTCTCTCTCTCTCTGTCTCTCTCTCTCTCTGTCTCTCTCTCTGTGTTCTCATGATGCAGGTGTATGATGGACAGTGATGATGAGGTGCGGGACAGAGCTACGTTCTACATGAACATCCTGCAGCAAAAGCAGAAGGCCCTGAATGCTGCCTACATCTTTAATGGTATTCTTTGTGGGCGTGGTTTAACGGGACACTGTAGGCATGCTTGGATGCCGCTGTATTTTTGCTGATAAACTAATAATTTAGCCAAACAATGAATGGAGTTCATTACCAGTTTTATACAAACTGAAATTTGAAAAAAAGACTGCGGTTGTATGAAGTTTGAAGCTTTGTGTGACTGTTTTTACAATACAAGATTGAGGCAGGTTTTCTGTTAATGCTTGATGTGTGGTGTGGGTTCAGGCTTGTCCGTGTCTGTTCCTGGGCTGGAGAAATCTCTTCACCAGTACACGCTGGAACCGTCCGAGAAGCCCTTCGACATGAAGACCGTTCCCTTGGCTACTGCACCAATCACAGAACAGAAAACAGGTGCCGACTCCTAGAACTTTCACATCACACATTTCTTACGCCGTTCTGTGAATCGAAGCTCAAGGATTGTGGGGTTTTTGAGAAACGATGTTTCTGCACGAAGCTGTGTGGTTATGTAGTTTAATCTTGGCTGAGCTCCTGCTAGAGTCTGTACTCTGTGTCTTCTGTACCAGAAATCGCCCCAGTGGCTACAAGCAAGCTTCCTGAAAAACTGGCCCCCTCACGTCAAGACATTTACCAAGGTGAGCGGGTTACCTAGCAACCGTTCGGCAGGTAAACTGAAACTAAATAAAGTTGGACAGGAAAATGAATGGTTTAGCAATACCCATTGGTCCTGGACCTCTCTCTCTTCTCTTGCTCCCCTACTCCATCCTCCCTGTCAGAGCAACTGGCTGCCATTCCTGAGTTCCAGACGTTGGGGCCTCTGTTCAAGTCTTCGGAGCCGGTGCAGCTGACGGAGGCGGAGACGGAGTACGTGGTGCGCTGTATCAAACACACGTTTGCGGGACACATCGTGTTCCAGTTCGACTGCACCAACACGCTGAACGACCAGCTGCTGCAGCGCGTGCTGGTGCAGATGGAGCCGTCGGAGGCCTACGAGGTGGTGCATCACGTCCCCGCGCAGAGCCTGCCCTACAGCCAGCCCAGCTCGAGCTACACCCTCGTCCGCCTGCCCGAGGACGACCCCACTGCAGGTACCACGCTCACGATTAACCCACGCCGTCACCAACGTGAGCTTTACTTGTTTGTCTCTGTCAGAATGGGATGCTTGTTACTGAAGTTGTTGTTGTTGTATGTTTGTTTTCCTCTCAAGTGTCCTGCACCTTCAGCTGTACAATGAAGTATCTGGTGCGTGACTGTGACCCCAACACTGGAGAGCCTGATGATGATGGATATGATGATGAATATGTGGTATGTACACTAACCAGGCTCCTCTCTCATCCTTAATCTACCAATAACAAAGGCTTCTGTAGACAGGCACCATCCGTACCCCCCACCCTGTCAGTCTCTCTGTGTTTGTCTCACTCTCTCTGTCTCTCTCTCTGTCTCTCTGTCCTGTTTTTCCCTGCGTCCTCCTGTTAGTTAGAGGATCTGGAGGTGACGGTAGCAGACCACATACAGAAAGTTCTCAAGCCGAATTTCAGTGCAGCGTGGGAAGAAGTGGGAGACGAGTTTGAGAAGGAGGAGACGTTCGCCCTGGCTTCAGTCAGGACTCTGGAGGGTAAAATTCCTTCAGCCCCATTTCCAAAGCGAATTGGGCTGTGTTGAATTTCACAGCCAACAGTTTTGAAACGCGCAGGTATTACTAACGGACTGTTCTCTCCTTCTGTGTGTCGTTCCACAGAGGCCGTCAACAACATCATCAGCTTCCTGGGTATGCAGCCATGTGAAAGATCTGACAAGGTTCCTGAAAACAAGAACTCGCACATCCTCTTCCTTGCAGGTGCTCATTTGGTTCTTTTACCTGATGTTAATCTTTGATCTGATTTATTTTCTAATTCATTTTTGTAAGAGCAACATGTGAGGTTTCGTTCAGTGTTTACATGTGCTGTGTAAGGAACTTCATCTCCATAATCTAGTACTCCTGCGAGTTTTATTGACCCCAAGTAGAATCAAGACGCGTGGTTTATGACGGTGGTTTAAAGGCTAGATGGCATTAGATTTCTGCCAGCGTGGTGCAGCTGGCTGAGAAAGAGACCCAGTGAGGAACCACTCGAGCTTCTCCTCCAGGTGGTTCTGACGCCGGCTCTCTCCACAGGTGTGTTCAGAGGCGGGTACGACGTGCTGGTACGGGCGCGCCTCGCCCTCGCCGACGGGGTCACCATGCAGGTGACCGTGAGAAGCACGGACGAGAGCGTGGTGGACGTCATCCTCGCCTCTGTCGGCTAACGGGACGTTGAAGTCCCTCCCCGTTCCAACCATAACAGGGCCTTCATGTTAGCAAATCTTTCTTTCTTTCCCGCCATACCAGTTAATGTACCACATTTGTATAATGTTTTCATACGGCCCGTTCCACTTGTGTGGTTTTTCCAGTCTTATAAATTAAGTCAAACCTGACGCGCTGTTTTCAAATGAGCTGGGGGTTGTTCCTTTTATTCCGCTGACCTTGAAGGAGTAGTGAGAACTTCCCCTGGACATTAAGTCTGAACTGTCTTGTGTTGATCAATAAACAGCAATAAGAAAAGGAGCAGAAATCCAGACACATTTTTGTTGTTTATATTCCCTGCTCGTCTTCTCTTGTTGTGTACAGTTGTGTTTGAGGAAACTTTCAGCATTTTGGTTAAAAAAATATTCATTTTATTTTGATAAAAGCATTGTTTTCTCATGGTTTTGAAAATATTCAGCATTTGCAAATTGTGTGTGCGCATGCATTAATATCAATTTGCTTTGTCACTGTAAACACTAAATTGTTGTATTTTGTCTCCTGGATACATTAAGTAGGCGCCATTTTAACTAATCATACTCTTAATTAACTAGTATAACAACCTATAACCTAAACGAAATGTGTTCAGTTATAGCCATTCCTTAAGCACAGGACACAAAATACTATTTTCACTATTAGGAGTAGAAATGGTTCTGTAGAAACCATTGTAGAAACATTTGTTTTGCAGGCTTGCAGATCAATTCTTAGTCATTAAGACGGGCAGGTGTTGATGATGGAGAGCAGATTCCAGATTCGATTGATGATCAGCATTTGTTTGTACGAAATGCCAAGGCCCTTATATTCTCTGAGCGTCTTCTTCAGTGAATCAGTGCAGGAGTGCGGTGGGACTGAAGTGCTCAAAAGGAGTTGATGAAAGTGAGGTAGGCGTTCACGAATCCCGTGGGGTCCTCTAGCTGGGGGTAATGACTGATGTGCTCATCCAGAATGGAGATAGTTGACCTGCCAACCAGTTTTCTGCAGATATTAAAATATTTCGAAAACTATTTTATACTCTTTCAGTGGCAATCGTTCCATAAATTATTTAACTGAACAAAGTTTGTATATTAATACATTTTGTATTAAAAACAATTCCTGAATCCTGTCCATTCACAAGGGCAGACAGGTCCAGATTAAAATATGGACAGTATAACAATCACAGTGCACAAGCATGCAACAGTTTGTATCACACACTGGAACAGGGGGTCAGTGGGTCAGGGTACTTACTGGTAACGAAGAAGAAACTCAGGACTGGGGTTGACCGGATCTAGTGGGCCGTAGATTAAATGCACTAAAAAACAAATATAAAATAAGATGAAGTGAATCGTTTACTGGGAGATGAAGATCAATCTGCTGTTCTCTGTTCTCATCTCTCCTCCCTGCTGGGGATGGTCCATTTTACCCATGGGTCTGTATCTATATTTCCTATGCTGCATTTGTGCTATTCACCGTGTCATGTGTGAAGCTTGGGACAAGATTAGATCATATCAAAATGATTAAACATGCTCACATTTACCAAAAATGTTAATCAATTCATTAAAAATACAGCACATTCAAAACAAGCAAAGTAAAAAAACAGCAGAGTAACCAGCTGTACGATATCCTCTGCCCACTTGTCCCTTGAGTGGTTCCTTTAATGCCCCTACTTAATGCCATTTTTAAAGTTCTTTAATTAGTCTCTTGCAATATGAGGCATATACATTTACTACGGCTCTAGATGAAAAACTATTCTGATATACATTTCACTATAAACGTTACATGGTTTGCCTGTATCCCATGGCTAAATGTCATTCAGTAAATTCATTTGCTGAGTAAAAAGTGGCTCATACAGTTTAGGTCGTTTTGTTAAAACTGCGTGGTGCAACATCTGTATCTTTACGTTACTGCTGCCACCTTCAGGTGAAAGAGAAAACTGCAACATGCTGACCAGACGGTGAGAGAGCCACCTGTAATATGCTCTGCAAAGGATAACAACGGGCTAATTAAACTGTGTCCGAATCCTGCATTTGGCCTGCGGCCTGGAAGTTGGACACCCCTGGTATAGCCTCATTACCACATCTATCCAATTATAATAGGTAATTAACTGGCATGTTTACTTGATCTTGAACAAGGCTACAGGTTGAAGCTAATCAGAGATTGTATTTCATCTGAAGAAACCCACGGACGACCTTAGGTGCAACACCTGTTCATATGAGCACATCTGGCACAAAAAATAATGTGTGTTTTAAATCTGTGTTTTGTTTTGTTTTTTGGTAGATGTAATTGGCTAATTGGCTTGTATTACAGCAATAAACCCAGTGTTACCTTGAGCTCAAATAATTAAATTAGAATTTACATAATGTAAATGCATAATAACTAACCAGGGGACGGTTTTTATGGTTGGTTAAACTGAGGAGCACCGGCCATATGTAGGCTACAGATGGACTAAGGAGCTTCTGGAGAGATTTTCAGTGGATTACACAGATAAACCCACAGACCCGCACACATTCCTCTCCCACAGAGGGCAGGTCACTGGGTTTGTGTAGCATATTATATTAACAAGTATTTTGTATTATATTAGTGTTTCATATTATATTAACGAGTATTTCGTATAATATTAAATAGTATTTCATATTAGATTAACGAGTATTTCGTATTATATTAAACAGTGTTACATATTATATTAACAAGTGGGCTGGTTTGTACATGGTGACTACTCACGTGGGGTTAATGTAGACATGAGAGCTCCTACCCAACGATCTCTGTGTTTCAGTCTTTGGTTAATATATTGCAGGATGCTAGATGATGCAGGAACAATGGAAACACACACGTCATTATCTTTAACACTGCAATGCACGATCTCTACCCACGAAAGAGACTCAAGCTTTTAAATAAATAATTTAATGATATTTTACAATGTTGCACTAGGATATTACAAACATGACTGGCACTTTAAAGGTTCTAGCAGGTAAGTTAACTAGCTTGTTGTTTAGCATTTTTGCATATTTTAGGGTTCTAAACATCAGAGATGTATCTACAATGCAGCAGAATGTGTGTGTGTGTGTGTGTGTGTGTGGTGACTCATACCTGTCCATGACCAGGTTTCCATCATTAAAGCGAACAGCTGTCCACATGTCCCAGTATTCAGCCTCGGTTGGCTGGGAGTACGGCCCAAACACCTCTCCAATCCTGCGCAAGCACACACACACACACACGTTCATACCCACACCTTACTTCTCTCACTTTACTACCCTATGGTTCAAATGGTGTTCATTAAACGGATACACACACACTCTGGACTGCAGAAGAGGATACAGGGGGGGGGGGGGCTAGTAAAACCCACTGGATATCTGATAATGGCTGCCTCCTCCTCGGGCTAAACGTTTACACTCACCCTCTGGAAAACACATGGAAGTTTATCAGACGTGTGAGGAGTGGGGAAATGAAGCCAGAGTCTTTCAGGACCTGCACAGACAAAGTGGACAAATAGATTAGTTATTTAGAAAATACACAAATTAAAGCACTACCAAGCTACACGTGCTTACCTTTTGAAGGAATCTTGGGTAGTGTGTCTCTGGAAATATACCTTTAAAAAAAAAAAAAAAACAGTTAGTTATTTAGTTCTTTACATAATACTAATAATGATAGGTACATATCGGCTGCCCAAACATGGTGAACTGTAGTTACACAGTGTACCTTTTTCTTTGGCGACATGAAAAACTTAAAATACATGTATAAACCTGGTGAAACTCTTTACACAGACAGAAAGAAAATGGTAGCAGAAAATGGTTATTCCACTGATTACCTATTATCAGCAGTGATTTCAGCCCTGCACTGGTCCAGTAGTAATCACTCCTCTTTAACCAAAATAGAATCATAATTATTCATCATCACCTGCTTCTCTGCAGGACTGCTGACTCTGCCCCTACCTTCTAGACATTAGGTCCTTAATTAAACAGCCATTAACAAAAAAAAAACTGTTCCAGGTGAGGTTGGGTGGGGCACTGCAGTGCACTCTCAGGCCCTTCCTGTTGCCACAGCAACACTTTCAGTGAGAGTTATCAAGACTTTGGAATGTATTTTAGTGCAGTGTTTGACATTTGTCTCCAGAGATCACAGGAACAGGGGAAACCACAGGTCAGGGGTCAGCTGCTACAGGGGAAACCACAGGTCAGGGGTCAGCTGCTACAGGGGAAACCACAGGTCAGGGGTCAGCTGCTACATAAGACTATGTAAAACAAAAGTGCTGAGGAATGTACCTCCGTTGGAAAGGCAGAGGCTGTTCATGACCAGGCGTCCTGTGCGACTGTGGTCACTCCTGTGTGTTGAACACTGCATGTGAGAGCTTTGAAGATCATAAAGGCAAGTACGACTAGACCAGTCACCGTCCATGTGAGCTCCTGTCTGCTCCAGACTCTCTGGGGTTGATTTTTTTTTTGTTAGGTTCCCCAGGAGCTAAGCATTCTGGGAGAGCAGCCTTTACCAATGGCAGAGTTTTTTAAAACACAGATTCTGGACAACTCAACTTACTGATCAGCACAACATCATTAACTTACATGTTCTGACATTTTGATTCTCTCCAGAGTTTATAGTCTAAATCCCATAGGGAACAGTGTTGGCAACACTGGGAAGTTAAGAGTAAAGCTCCTTCCCAGTGCTTACAAACCAGTTAGAAGGAGCCACTCATGGTAGCACCACAAGACAGTTTGACGGTGTCTTTCATTGGATACGGTTTAAAAAGCTTGTGTGTCGTCCTACCGGTAGACAAGCTCCAGAGCCACTGTGTTACCGTAGTCGTGCGTGAGGAGGTTGACCTTCTGCTCAGTCAAATTCAGATGAAAGAGCAGAGCCTCCACTACACTCGCCTGCTCAAAGATGGAGTACGCATGAGGCCTCTGAAACACAGCACCAACAAACAGTCCCAACAAGATCAATAGAGCACAAACATAGTTAAGAGTGTCAATATGGCACCAACACAGTCCTGACATACTCAACACAGCACCAGTGTTGACATAGTCAACACGGCACCAAAACAGTCAACACAGTCGACACAGTCCTAACGTAGTCAACACGACAAGATATTAGAAACAACATGACTTCTTAATAACGGAGGATATGTAAATAGTAAACATGTGTGTTATTTTCCTCACTACTAATAATGTTGAACATGGTGCCATTCAGCTCACAGGTTTGTCGGAGAAGCCGAAACCAAGGAAGTCTGGTGCAATCACCCTGTTAAAGCGCTGGGTCAGAGGCTCCCAGATCTGCAGCAAGACAAGTGAAGAGTGTCCTTTAATACACACCTACTTAAAATAGCTACAACACACCAATGAAACCACAGGCTAATGAATATGTAAGCACTTTGGATGGTTCTACTCCGAAACTGATGTGCTCATGCAATCCTGAATTAAATGAATCATTATGAAACAGTGACGTGGTGAGGTGACCTTGTGCCAGTCGTAGCTTGAGGTAGGAAATCCATGCAGAAGAACGAGCACGTCAGAACTTCCCACAGCTCCCACCGACTCTGTTGTGGACCACAAAGTGAAGAAAACAGGTGTTGGTTGAAATTTTGCACTCCCACCAAAAGATGCATCTCTTTCCTGGGGGCGTGCACTTTAATCAACCGAAAGTTCCAAGACACTCTGCCTCTAACCATTAGTACAGATGAGGACACCTATAATTCTGCAGGTAACTGAACTGGAGAAAAAAAAAAACACATTAGCTGCACAAGAAAATAATGTCATGAAATAAATGATTATGTCATGAAATAAAGAAACTGCTGGTTTATGTGCAATGTTACATTCACAATTTAGAGGAACTGTCCAATGTACAGGATAACATTGATTATACCAGAGAGACCGAATCTCACCTTTGTAGAAGATACTGTTTCCACGGAAGTTGAAGAACTGTCCGGACGAGCGCCAGGTGTGCAGGGCGGAAGACATCTGCGGCTGCGGTATGTGCAGGTAGACCGCCACCAACGGAACACACAGCAGCGCCACGTGAAGCCACCATTCCCTCATCACACCGCGAGAATATCCGCACTCCGCCTCTCCGCTCTAACGCGAAACAAAACACCAAGAGACGAATGGGTCGCATGAACGAGGACGGCGTTTGAGAGCTGCTGCTTACTTGCAAACGAAATTTACCATCACAGTTAAAACGACATAAAACAACAGTCGATTTCAACACATGTGAAATGCACAGGTTCGCACGACTGCTATTACTATTCCAGCTATGTGGCAAATCAATGGACGAGGTATACCTACTGTGTCACTATAATCAGAGAAGTACCGCATTAGCTCTTGGCATGTTAAGATCCGTTTACATTATTTCGTCACAGTTTCAATCTGAAAATACCTACAGTTGACTTGTTGCGAGTCATACCGACGAACTTGACCTTACTGTGGTTAACCGGTGTTTTCGAGATACAGTGAGGCACCTGTACGGTGAACTTGAACAGCAGTAGCGGAGCCCACTTTGCGTAGTTATTCTATGGTGCGCGAACACCGCTTCGAGCACAATTCGTTACTTTGAATTACCGAGGATCCGAAGGTAAAGGCTAGAGGCTATCGAGACCGCCTAGTGGAGCGGATGTCAAATTACACTTTAATCAGTCAGATGCAAATAATGATACGGGTTGTTGTAAACCTCATGTTATGCATATATGTCTTCATTGACGGCTTGCAATTGTTTGAGTAACAAAATAACAAAAAGTGTTAAAACATTTATGTTTTTAGCATGCGTGTTAAGGTGGTGTATTTAGATGCATTGCTTTTTCGACATTATATGTTAAATCGCGTCCCTTAACCCCTAACCATGTTTATTAGATTGTACATTCTTCACTGTTCTGTGAGGTGAACGCCAGAGTACAGTGTGAACGAGCTTTCATACTGAAACGCACTCGGACAGGAAGCGCCCGTTTGACCTCTGATCAGTTTTGCAACATTAGTGGCCACGTTTCAACCATATCTGACGTAAGTGCGTTCATACTTCTGCATTTGTAAGCGCACATTGGAAATCATAAGAGGTGATAATACGATAACCGTATAATAACTGTATAATACAATCATTTGATAAAACCATGTCTTTGTTGTCACAGGTCCATTATGAGTTCTTTTCACCGATTCAACTTTTTAAACACTTTCGGAATGCGAAGAATATGGGTGTTCTTGTTAGTAACCACTAGATGGCAGCAGAACGACTCGAAACACGGCAAACTGAATCGCGGAATACTGGGGGCGTCTGAAGCAGCTGATCTGCGCAGAGATAAAGACACTGTTTGGCGCTGCCTGCTTTCAGCAAGATATCCTAATCTGTTTTTCTTGCTTATAGGAATTGTCTTTGACAGAAATTTAATATGTTAATACATTTATTAATCCACTGAACCCACTGCTTAAGAGGTTTCCAGGGCATCCGGCTTCCTATGATACACAGCTATGATTAACAGAAGGGCTCTTCTGTACTTGTGATATTATAATAACCAAAGGTTTACCATGAAAACTAATTATATAAGAGTAAATTAACCAAAAGTAACATTTCAAAACGTTGGACACAAGGGGGTTCCTTCGCAATAGGAGGCAGCGGGCCTTTAAACTTGTACCCAGTTATTCAATAAAAGCCAACACCTGCTTCACACTGGAGGACAGAACAGACGTGGAGCGGAGCCAGGCGGGAACATGACAGGGCCATGCGGCGTTTGTTAAACATCGCAGTGGTGCTGACGCTCAACATGATTGTGTGTCCGTGCCATTCCACACCAGATCAGTGTCCAGAGCAGCTGCCGGGCAACCGTTTCTGAACACCAGCCACAGAATTCCCCTGCAACTCCTCTGTGCAACGTGCCGAGAAGCGTACAGTAACAAACTGGCGAGGTAAAATGGTTAGAAAGACATCCAGGCTCGTCATAACTTATGACAGTTATTTTATTTAGCTAAATTACATCCTAAGAGATTTTTGTAGGACAAGTTGCCCACTTTCACTTAAATTACTTCACTGGAGTTCTTTGAGGTTTGCCTTAATGACCATCTAAGATCCGAGTCCAAGAGGTAAGTGTGTATGTACGGAAGCTGCGGGTTGTAGGAATAACACTGTGGAGTAGAAATATACATCAGCTAAAGCCGATGAGCTTCATGCTTGGTCTTTGTCCCAAACTTCAGGAACTGCCAAGCTCCATTTAGAGTTTCCCAGAAAGAGTTTTACGTAATTTATTTGAGGGAACCCCCCAAAGAAACAATATATTCAGAATCTGCAGGATCAATTTTGTATTTTACTATCGTGAAATGAAAACGACTTTTTAAATATGCTCACAAAGGGTAAAGGACCATGAGCATTTGGCCTGAATATCAGGGGAAAAAAACATGGCCCTTCGATTAGGCTAAATATTCGTTTTTTTATTCTTAAAAACCATACACATTACTCGACAACTTTCAAATGTAAATTGAATCACAATAACCATTTACATTGCTCAAGATAAACAGACATGAAGTATTTTTTATTTCCAAATGTTAAGATAAAAAAATAATAAATCCATAAAACAGATGGAAAAAACATTCATCCCTGTTACAGGAAGAAGCTTCAGAATAAACTTATGGATTTTTCTTTCCACATCTTCCTTAAACAGCAAACAAGGCTGCTCTTTTTATTTGATAAACAGAAAAAAGTGGGTACACTAATGGAACGCTTTCCTTTCTTCTCCACCTTCCTCCATCGTCACTTTTCCCTTCCAGACCCAAACGGAGAAGACCCAAACGGCCAAAACCAGAACTGTGCTGGGTGTTGAAGAGCAGGGGTGGGGTGGGGTGTTGGGGAGAGGGAGCTAATCTAAACATAAAACAGCAAGTGTTAGTGTTTGACTGGAGGTGTTACTTTAAAGCCCGTTTCACACTATTAGCCACCCTGAGTTATTTATTCGTAGCAGAACCAAATCACAATCCTTGCTGGAATTAGCTCCCCAACCCAACTGGAACTAGAGGGTAAAATCTAGTGTAAAATCTTCCCAAATCTGGTTTCACCAGGTTGAAAGCTGTCCTTTATGCTCCATAAAAATACAAAGTTAGGCTTTATTTAAATGGTCTTTATCAAAATTTCAAAAGGGAGTTGAAATAAAAGTACCCTGTGCAGAGATCACGTAATCTTAGTTTTCTTTAAAAATCTTTTCCTTTTTTTTCCTTTTTGTTTTCTTTGTGTGTTTTTCCAGTATTTCAGGCGTCAAATATTATACAAACAAATCAAATACAGCAATTTCTTTCATGACTGGAACATTTATGGAATACAATTAGGGAAAAAAATACAAACAGGTTTTTTTTCCTTCTTCTTGTTGTTAGTCAACAAACCAGGAATCTTAAGGGGAAATATGAAGTTTCCAAATAAGAGAACCCACAAAATTAAACAAATTTTCCATTTTCTGTTTGAAACAAAGGGTTACAAGCTAAAAGCAAAAACTCTTAAATTTAGGTTTTAGATGTATACTGATTGCGTTATTTGCCATTTGGTTGCTCAAAGTCCATGTTCTTGAACCTCAATATTGTACACTGGTATAGACTAAACTGTCTGTAGTGGGCCTTTTTTAATTAATAACTTTCTACATAAGTATGAACTTTGTGTCTGACGAGTTCAAATCATATCAAATCAAGTTGATGAAACCTTTTAAAGTCCAACTTTCTTTAACAATCTTTAACAATCAATAATGATGAACCATGAACTGGAAATGCAATGCAGTTCCCATAAACATGAAAAGTTAGCTTTGAAACTCTTAAAGTAATGCAGTAGTAAATACCTAAGGAAATGTACAGACAGAGGCCTTTGTTTGCATCCTCCTCTTCACCTATCTAACTTCAGTAATGGACCTCGCACCTCTGTTCATTGATGCACAATCCTTAGTGTTATCTAATTGGCTAAAAGGTTCTATTTATCCACAAATATATAACAAATAAAACTAGCAGGCAAAAATAGTTTCCATAGAAACACCCTTTTTTCCTGAAAATACAGCAGTATCTGAAATATTACTCTCATTTGATTTCATTTGCCCCGGTTTTTCTGCATCAGGAATCTCCTTCACCATCAGAAGAAAAAAAAGTATCTACAAGCTTTGTAAACAGACCTGCTTCTTTCAAAAACATAAATAATTCAAAATATTAACAGCCAAATGGAGCAAAAAATTAAAGTTTTTGAATGAAGAAGGGCCAAAGAATGAAATATACACCACCATTCAAAAAAAGAGAAGCCAAAAGGTTTGTCAATTTCTTACAATTGATCTGCAAGCCACAGAGAGGACTGCCTCCTCAGTATTAGAATATTAATAATTAAATAAGAATATAACATAACAATAATAATAAAAAATACAGGTCACTTTCAATCTAAATTTGTAACCCCTCCACTCACAGAGGGGAGAGAAAAAGATTTCTATAAGTACAGGTGGAAACAGAGAGCCCTCCCCCCTCCAAGGGGATTCAAATAAGGGGAAACAAAGGTTATATCACAACCAAACCCTACATTCTGATGAATGCTTGCTCTAGTTTCAGTCAAGCACAAATGAAGCTCCCAGATCACGTTCCGCTCCACCCTGCACATCCACAGGTCCGCTGAGCTCAGGTGGAGGAAATGGGCGGAGCGTGAGGGGGCGGAGCTGATCAGAGGGAGGTCTCCAGACTGTGCATGGGGCTCACGGGGACTGTGGGTGTGGCTGGGTTGCTGCCATCTACAAAGAGGTGAACGCCACTGTCCACGGCATTATTGTTCTGATTGGACGAGGGAGAAGGAGGGGGCGGGGGAGTGGGCGTGGTTTTTCTCTTTGTTGGACCTTCGTCCTCTGCGTCTGTGTCGTCAATGAGGGGGATGTGTGGCTGCGAGTCGTCTATCCGGAACTCCGGATGGGTCATGAAGTTGTGGATGGAGGTGCGTGATTCGGGTTTCTCCAGACCCTCGTAAGGGGACAGGGAGTTACGGAATGCATTCACCACTCGGATCTGTGGGAGAACAGAAGGACGATCAGTCGCACAGCCGCAAACAGACACGCCACGCGTCACGCAGACGGGCACGAGAGGTCGCGCTGTCCGTCTCATACAGAGGTCGACCCAAAGCCAAACAGACTGGCTGTAATTACGGTGAAGTGAGTGTGTGAGCTGCAGAAGGACATCCACACTGGTAGTGGTGAGTAAAAACCTTATTTCCATGTTACCGCAAACTGCTTCTACTGTTCTGTGAGAAACTGGCTCTTTCGTTCCACTCTCGGACAGGGAAAATGTATTGAAACAAAAAAGAAAATAGAGAAAGAAAAATAATATAAATAATAAAAAATTTAAAAAAAAAATAGAAAAACTTACGATTCTATCTAGAAACACCATAAGAAACTCTCAAACAATATGTAATATGTAGTTACTCAAAATGCAAATGAATTTGAGACGAGAGAAAAAGAAAAATACAAGGGGGGGGGGGGAGCACGAGAAAGATAGAGACAGAGAGAGCAAAAGAGAGAGAGAGAGACAGGGAGGGACAGACAGATACGAAACAGGACATAACTCAACACATGAGCTTAACTGATGGGAACATGCTTGGGTCAGGGGCTGGTGGGAGTTATCAGTTGCCAGTTATGTTTTGATATGAAAGACTCTGAGCAGCCAAGCAAATCTAAGCTGTACAGCACGAGTAATTTCACAAACATACAACACACCAGACTCATGCAGAGCACAGCAACCTTGGTTATATTACTTTGTTCCACCAGAAGTAAACCTTTGAGTATAGCCCATGACACATTTCGCAGACTCTAAAGAGGAACGTGTTGGGTGTCGGCGTTTACACTTCATTTACTGACACCAGTTTGCGGACAAAAGAAGCGTTTGGCTACAGAGAGACGTTCATTAGATTATTCAATGAAAGAAAATTAAACGGAGGGTTAGATCCCATGTCCAGGATATATCAGGAGATCACGATGAACGTTACCTAGGAAATAGACATTAGTGTGTCATTGAAGAGCAAAGAGTTTCTAACCAGGATGGACCTATAAAAAAGCTGTGGAAATATGATGGTGAATTAGGCACATGGTACCTCCCACAGAGTGTCTCCCTTGCATGAAAATGTCAAATAGAAAAATAAATAAATAATAAAAAAGGAGAGCAGCGATATCCATCAATCAATCATTTGGGGGGGAAAATGCAGGCAGCACCAGTGATGCTGTGCTGCAGGGAATGGAGGAAAGGTGCAGGGCAGGAGGTGGTGGTCATGTGCTGTATGAAACACCGTAAGCAGAAAATACCTCAGAAAGACCACATGGACATGGCCATGATGCACTGAAATACCTCAGAAAGACCAAGTGGACATGGCCATGATGTACTGAAATACCTCAGAAGGACTAAATGGATGGCCATGATGTACTGAAATGCAGACACTCCACAAGCTGTAAAACAACAGCAAGTAAATTACAAGGGAAAAAAAGCAGAGGAAAAAAAAATTGCAATCAGGAAGAGAAAGAGAGAGAGAGAGAGGGAGGGAGGGAGAGAGAGAGAGAGAGAGAGAGAGGGAGAGAG
>JAOXYF010000004.1:16496732-16517102 GCA_028565775.1 Sternarchorhynchus goeldii
CTCCTAGTGCCCTCCCCCAGCCGGCTCCCTTCCTCCTAGTGCCCTCCCCCAGCCTGCTCCCTTCCTCCTAGTGCCCTCCCAAAGTCTGCTCCCTTCCTCTCTTCATGAATTTGACGTAACCAATGAAGAGTGGAAACAAGCCCTTTGCCAGGCGATGGTTTTGACAAGCACCCCCAGTATTCAGGCAAACCTTGTGTTCTGCTGTTCGCTGTATTGCTATCTTTTACTCTTTATGATCAGTCATTGCCCTACAGGCCCGTGTTATTTGAGAGAGTAACCCAATAAAATCAGGTTGTGCTGCAACATATTCTATTACTGACAGTTTTAGACTGCAGTACCTTAAGGCAGATCCTAGAACAATGAATGAGAAACAGTCATCTCAGTCCATTTTTGCATGCAGCTGCCATCATACCTGCCATCTAGGCTATAAAACAACCCAGAACTACTCCTTTCTGATCATTAGTGAATTTAAAGGAGATCAGTGTATTAAACAACCACAATGTTTCTGTAGGGAAACCAAACCACTGATCAGTGTATTAAACAAACACTTTCGCTAAATGAGTTACATCTCTGAAAGCTTGGAACAATCCTCTGTGGACATGGTGCTGTTTTAATCTATAATCAAATCTATCCCCCCCAAAAGGTCAATCAAGTTCAGGCCTGTAATTAAGCACAATGTCTATAACAAGGTAATAAACCACAGGAACTACTGCACACTATGGCAAGCCAGTACGCTGAATACTGCCTCTGTTCTTCTCCCTGCTCCTCCCGACACTTTCACCCTCTTAGCAGGTACAGTGAAAGCATGTGTGCGTCATGTGTGGGGGGAGGGGGGCTACCACAGAGAGATAAAAAAAAATTTTTGATTGGTTTAGCAACATAGCAATTATACCGTTCTAATTTTTTAGGGATAAAAGAAAAGATGGAGAGAGATTGGATGGAGAGAGGGAGGGAGGGATGGAGAGAGGGATGAAGAAAAAGGGAGGGCAACAGAAACTCAGTACTAAACTGTGACTGCAACGCGAAAAGCTCTGAAATCACCCAGCCATACGTCACTACTGCAGCAAGTAATCAAAAAGCAGATACATTTTTGAGCCCCATGTAAGTTTTACTGCTGATTTATACCAACATATGCAAGTCCTGCTTAAATGTTTCAGTTTTTTTCCTGACAGTCATTTGTGGTTCGTTTTGCATGTTTTTTTTTTAAAGGCTTTTTAAGAGCAGGGATTGTGTGACTGTCCAAGCAGACACAAGTCCTACACTGACCTTCCTGATCCCGGCTGTAGTGATTCTAACAGCTTGGCTTATTAGCAGGATACACCACTTCATCTCTCCCTGTGTAAGAGCTTTGACACAACTTACCTTGTGCAGTTCTGTCTGCACTGTGACTTACTCAATGGTTCAACAACAACAACAAAAAAATCTCCTCTGGAAATTATGAATACAGGAAGCATTTTTCTATTTGGATACAAACATATTTAAAACAATACAGCTGCAGGAAGAGTGTATGTACCCTCTATAGGTGATGATCTCAGTCTACTGCAGAGTCCGTTAACATCCACATAAGACTCCTGGATTTTCTGTAATCCCTCTAGCCCTCGCAGCTCCATGAGAGAGCACAGCTCTTTGAGTGAGCAGCCGAATTCTCCTTCATGATTGTGCTCTACAACAGAGTTCTTCACCCCGACATAGGAGTTACCAGCCATGTCACCCAGCTGCACTGCAATTCTGAGATGGTGGAAAAATGGCGTCCCAAAAGGAGAGCTAAATCCACAGGAGAGCAAAGCTAGTAGTTCCCATAAACAGCTGACGTCCTTCAAAGGAGGAGAACCAACTGTAGGTGGCAGGACCGGCACAATTTAAAAGCCATTCTCCTCAGCTTATAGAAAAGGCTTATTCGTTCATGCTGACAGGGGTCTCACAGATCCACTCAACACGGGCCATACAGATCTGGGGTCTGAGACAAAAAGAGAAAGGGAGACAAAAGCAAGATAAATCAGGGGTTACTCACAATAATTCAACAAACAAGAAGACCGACAGTATACAGAACAGTATGCAGTGATGTTTTGAAATTAAACACTGAACACCTGAACTTCAGCAAGATTACATTAGACCTAAAAATAGAAACTAGGAACCCCACGTCACTGGCTGAGGTTCAGCATGACACACTACCCGCTTTTGCAGGGAAAAACATCAGGACATATTTGAGCAGCGTGGGAACCTGTCTGCTGCCTCAACCAGCATTTCCCAACTAACAAACCATAGCAAATCACTGTGCTTTTGGGAAAGGCCACATGTAGAAACAATTCATACAAAAAAAAAAAAAACAAAAACAAATACAGGCATGAACTTACTGAAGGGTTAAAAGCACTGACTGGTGTGGATATGAGCGAGAGCAGACAGGTATAGCACTACTCTCTATGTTCCTCTGACTCTAGGGAGACAATCAACATGCGGGGTCGTCAAATGATGCGACCATCACTTTAGTTTGGTACTCATGTTAAGAGTACTGCTCATTCATAGAACCCATTTAATCTGATGCATCACATTACGTTGGGGACTAAGAGAATCAGTTTCATTCTGATGCATCTTAACCAGGTGCAAAGTGCCACACACTCTCTACAAAGCCAAGACAATTACCAGAACAGGTTGTACTTTCCAAAAACAGTCATAACATATAAAAAAGGCTTCATGTGACTTTTGAGTGTTTACTCTTCAGCCTCTTTGAGGTGGCAGGCTGCTGGCTGCAGGAATGACTAAACGATTAACTCAGAGCCAGTTAATCTCAACGGTCAATCTGCAGCACCAAGACATCCAAACTCCCTGCTTTTCTTAGCTTTTCTGGTTTAAGAGCCTCTTAGGTCTCATTGCCAGCACTTGCATCCATTCAGTTAAATAAAGTACAGAGACGTCTTCATAGCATGACTAAGTACATTATTTGTCACTATGAATTAGGGTGTTGCATTATATACATACATGTAAAAACATACATATATGTGTGTTTATATATATATGTGTGTGTGTGTGTGTTTTTTTTAACAGTCTGGCAAGTGTAGGAGCTGGGTTATTGCACTTATGTGTTCATTTGATAAAATCATTTAACACTTAAGTGTCCAGCACAGACACACTAAACTGTCAAAGAAAACCAAACATGCCAAACAAAAGCTGAGCTACACAGTTTCTCAAGTGTTTAGGAGAGGACTTCCATAGAGTCACTCCTCCCACAAATCTCTGAGATTCGGTACGGCAAAGAAAAGCAAAGTGCCAACATTTGCTGTATAGTGATAGTTTTGGATTGCAAAGCTTAGTCACATCAAAACAATGGAAAATCCGTATGACGATCACTAAATTAACAGCTGGGATGGTATGGTTGAGCAATGGCAGACTCAATGATAAAACGTCTCTGTAATGGACTGGGTAACAGATCTACTCATAAAACAACTTTAACCCATCTTAAATCAGAATAATCTTTTCTATATATCCAAATGGCATTTATAGCAGATATCTTCTCTTTCTGGTCAATTCCAGGACACGCCTTTGAATCAGAAGCATCACTGCAAGAAAACTCAAGGAAAACCCTCGTCCTGGATAGCAGTTGGACTCCCTGCCGCGGTATGTGCCAACACTATACATGTGAGTCAAGGAGAGCAATTCTAGGGATCCCTCTGCACTGAACCTGCAATGTATTTTTAGCAGCACACCCCCCCCCCCGAGCCGCCCTTCTATTCCCCCAAACAGATCAGCTCACGTCTGTAAAGCAGAGGTGCCAGTCTTAACAGAGCTCATTGGTGCAAGGGAGGCCGACGATGACATCCTATTGTTGTGATACATTCAGAAAAGTGTACTGTGACAAGAGTTTATCATGGGCATCACTACTGCTTCTAGAAAACAGACTACATACCTTCAAAGAGGAGACCTAGTGCAAGTATAGTGAGCCTATAAAAAAACAACTATTGTATACTGACTACCAATATAACCCTCACAGTATCAGTCAGACGACTGCACATTAGCCCATTATTGCAACTCATTTTATTTTATACACATTTTTTTTTTTTTTTTTTACAGCGATTACATCACTGCCGAGTTTTAGAATTTTTCAAAATGTTTTGCTGGTGCGTTTTGTCTACGCCTAGTTGCTAGTAAAAGCTCCTGAAAATGACATTTCCTGAGCACAGACATGAGCACGTGTGCACACAGACACACGTATTTCTTTGCTTTCAGCGTGTTTCTTGCACATACGAATTAAGGCCTTACAGATTTCCCAGAAAACACTGGGGAAGTAACCACAAATTCATTTATCAACCGAATAATTTTTTTTGCTCCTGCTTATTGTCGACGGCTGTCCCTCGGATTAAGGGAATCAAAATAGGAGATGAAACTCTGGCAGGTTAAGTGAAAGATTTTTTACTCTTTCCTTTGCACTGATTAAAAAGAACAATGTGAGAAAAAGAACGGGCTGAGCCCCGTGTTCACTCAGCATTATAACATTAGTCCATGTCTGCATCTTAAATCACATGCAGTTTCATAAATAGAAACAGACATTTAAGGTGTAGCACAAAGTCACATTGCAAACTCCACTCTGAGACGTTGAAGCACCCAGCAACATGACTTTGCTCTTGCTCTGTTCATCCAATGCCAAGTTCATGCAAATGTTGACTGTCAACATACATGAACAAGGGCAGAGATCATACTATAGTACCGTTTGGATCAATTTTACATTTTGCATGGACCAATGTGAGGGACCACAAGTGTCCTGAGTGGATGACCTTAATGAATACACCCAGTGTTCCTCCCAGAGGCAAAACCCTAAGCTACTCACAGCATAGTAGAGTAAACCTTCAACCTTATGCCACTTGACCCGATACACTACAGGTCATTCCAGATCAAATAACTGAAGCCCTCACACATGTTGGACTCGCACTATAAGATGTTATTTCACAACCAACCCTGGATTCGGCTAATTTAACATAACCTAATTTTTTGTTTTGGTTGCCTCTTTCTACTGTCCACCATGGGCACGTCGTTGAAGATTATATGAGATAAAATAAAAAACTATGTTAAGGTTGACATAAGCCTATTGAATGTTATACATTATCTATTGACATGTTAACCATGTATAATGTGAGATCCAATTAACATTTAAAAACTTCAACATTAGCAACTTGCTGTTTAAAAACATTTCGAAAGTGTTTATTATTAGGTTTTGACTTATTTTGGGTTAAATCTAGGTTAAACGCTTTTTTAAAACTCCTTTATTCTATATTTTAACTCATGTCAAGTCAAACTTTATTACTTCAAGTGATAAAGTTTGGGCTCTTTTTCATATTAAAGTGTGTAGATATTTCCACCTCAGTGCTTAAACACTGCATTAGACATCACTTCTGCAGTGACAAGATGGTGCTAAAATCTTTATTTTGGTTATTTTCACATGAACTTCAGGCTTATTTTTCATGTTTAGCAGTTTTTCTAGATGTAAAATTTATCCTCAAAATATAATGAGATTCAGCAGCTATTCTTGCCATCCATTCTCAATTGAAAATATGCTCACCAGCTGACAAGCTGCCAAGGAAGGACAACGTAAATGCAGCAACAGCTTTCCGTCTTTTCCACATGTGAAATAATATCCACAGTAGGGGACAGGCAAGAGTTGCTCGAAAATGGATTAGTCAGCCATCACTGTGCATTCACAAACTGCACGTTCACGTTCACAAACTGCACGTTCACATTCACACTAACCAACTGTTCACCATTAGCTGAACTCACTTTCGTGTTTTCTCTATAAATGCCTTGTGCATTAGATTGTATAACACCGGGCTTAATAAGGAATACAATTAAAACACTCTGAAGAAGACATAAGATCAGACAAGATTGCGAATAATAATTATGTTGTTGCTGCTGCAGTTTTAAAGAAACGTCTCTAAGAAACTTCCCTTACAGAATGTAAAATGACTGACACAATCTCATCATTCTAAGATGCTACTGTTACACATTTTCCAAATTCACCTAGTAAAAAAAATGTACTACTTTAATTTAGCATTGGTTGCTAGTACAAACCAGTTTTGAAAACTAAACAATTAATGGAAAGATTACTTACTGCATTTTTATTAAGTTACTGATTTTATATTAGATTCAACTTTGTCATTACACATGTACGAATACAAAGCAACAAGATGTAGTATGTATAGACGAAATGTACTGATAGATAAACCCACTGATCCACACAACTAGTTAGGTTTCTAACTTGATTTGTAATATTTATTTAATATTATTCAACTTATTAAATTATCAAAAGTGCAAAAAGATGGAGGAAGAGGAAAGGGAAAAGAGGTTTATACGTCACTATTTCATGGGCAATGAACATGCAGCAAAAACAAAGGATGGTAACAAGTCTCCAACTAAATGGTTCATTGAAAGAAACAAAATCAATGCGCCCGACAATAGTCAAACGAGGATAACGCATCATCACTGATTGCCAAATGTCAAAGAAGTACAACAGGCTTTTATAAGACATAACATAAAGCCATAAGACCCGGGTGGTGTGGACAATGAGGTATACACACAGCACCCGGGATGGGCGTGGCAAATAATCCATAAACAAGTAACATGAACAACACAAGAACAAAACAACAAAAGCCACGTGCTCAGCCACTGCCAACACAGAGGAGGTTAACGGATCGGGGGCATTGTGAATGCTAATTAAACCAGGCTGTATTAATATGGTCGTTTACTTTGTGTTACAGAGCTCCTGCTTTTACAAAAGTATGCCAAGACCGAAGCTGAGAGAAATTAAAGATCAAAAGTGTACGAGTTCAGAATTATTTGCAGGTGTAAAAGAGGAGCATTCAGATGAGAGGGGAAGTATTAAGAAAGTTCTTCAAATATATTGGTTATTTAATATTTTCTTGTTTGTTTACACATATTCGCTAGAAAATACCTCTGTTGCTTTATTGTGAACAGTATCGATGGGGATTTAATTAGGTTTGTCCCCAATATTTTGAGTATTAACCATGATGAACCAATTCTGATAATCTTCTAGGTTGTTTGCTAAGTGGTTATGCTGGTGCTAAAAAAAAAAAAAATCAGTAGCTCAAAGTATATTCTGTAGCACACTGAACACATCTGTGTGATTAGTGCAGCATAAAGCATCTTTAGCACAAGCCATACACAGTGAAACAGCCGTTGATGGTGACTTGTGGGTGTTTAAACAACCTCTCTTGACTTCAGTGGATGGCAGGCCAAGATGGTGGCTTGTCTTACTGTAGTTAACTTCATAAATTAACTGTTAACTTAGGTAGAGAAATAATCGCAGTACCTTACAGTTTCCTTAATCACAAATGTGAGCAAACCTATTACAATGTAAAACCCTGACATGATGCATCAAATTGTGAGCTAGTTACCATTAAATTACTATGTAATGATTTACACATTTTAAAGATCGGTAAAATTTCAGATTACCCATTAGTTATTAGCACAAAAAAAGGTTAATCTAGTTACTAGTAATAAGAACTTTTTATCTGGGGTTTAGGGTTTTATTTATTGCTTTTTTAAATTAGAATGAGTATGAGTACTCATTCAATTTAGTGAAAACTTCAATTTAGTGAAGTTTTACTCAAATATTCATGCGTGCCTGGATGCAAAATCTGTGCAATGCCCTCCCCTTTCAGTGTTATTACAGGTGCCCTGTGCTGACTACATTATAGTGTTATTACAGGTGCCCTGTGCTGACGACATTATAGTGTTATTACAGGTGCCCTGTACTGACGACATTATAGTGTTATTACAGGTGCTCTGTACTGACGACATTATAGTGTTATTACAGGTGCCCTGTACTGACGACATTATAGTGTTATTACAGGTGCCCTGTACTGACGACATTATAGTGTTATTACAGGAGCCCTGTGCTGACTATAGTGTTATTACCGGAGCCCTGTGCTGACTATAGTGTTATTACAGGTGCCCTGTACTGATTACACTAATGCCACACAGGAGTCTTATGGTGGCCCTTTCAATGATGGTACTGAACTAAACAGCGGTAGTGTTTGAAAATGCAGTTTATCGGAGCAACAACAGATGACTGCCATGCCAGTACTGACAGGTGGCACACAATTAGAGAGTGGTAGCCATGAACGCAGAGCGCAGTAACCACACTCCATGCTTATTACCGTACCGCATCGTTCTGCATTGCTGAATTCTGTTCAACTTTAAACAACAGCAGTGAATAATTTATGAGGAATAATTTAAAACATTCCCTATACAGCCCAATATACTAATTTGCCTGACATATCTACCTTTCACTAAAATTCCATACAATCCTAAACACATATACAATTTAAACTCCTTAAACATGAGATACAATGAACTGCTATGAGAATTACTTCATCCCTAATAACGCCAGCTGATAAACTTACTGCATTGTTAAGAAAATAAATGTAACATATTTGCTTTTTTAAAAGAAAATTTTCTTTGTTTCTTTGTACAAACCAAACAAAAATACTGTTACTGTTACTCACAGGTGAACTACCTTTCAGTGCTTCCTAATACTATACATTTCCAAATGCTCAAATTAGGTTATTCTGAACCCTGAAGATAGCAAATTATTTACAGTGGTGGACAATAATATACAAAATGATTTGTTAATCAGTAGACTATAATAAAGGTGGGAATAAATAAACAAATACATCTATTATATATTATATTATTTTGCTCTCCATAATTGGCACAATAAATTATGAGATGGTTTGTGCTGTTCCTACGCTTAAGAAAACAAACAAATAAAAAAAACACTAATGATTTTAATAATGAAGAAAACTAGAGGACCACCTAATGTTCTATGAATAAATGCTTGGTCCTCTCCCTCCTCCTCATATTAATGTTAAAGGAGAAATGAAGTGAAATGAAGTAGCAACTGTTCAAAGTTTGAGCCTTTGTTACCATTACCAGCTTACGAACCAGAATTGCATCATCGTTTTATCATGAATAAACATGTGTTATTGATAACAAAAGTTTAACTTGAGGCTACGCGATTTGTTACTGTGTGATTGAATCAAAACATTCGGAGCAAACAGCACTGATGTATGCCCTCACATTTTTACCACTCATTTCATTTTTAGCTTTCATTTCACTGAGACAAATGTTTGTCTTACAGTCAGCTGTTTGTTAATAATAATTACACAATTCTACAAAAAAAGCATGCAAATTTTGTTGAGCAATGACACATCAACAGTAGTATGTTGAAGGTTAGTAATAGTTAGCATATACTTGAGGATCTCACCGTTTGTTTGAGTATATTATGCCTTATCTGTTTAGCACCTCTAACTTACATAAACTAGTGTCTTATATCAACTAACCACCTGCAAACATCCAGCCAGCTCATAGGACATTGGTAAGAAAATGAAGATGATTATAATAAAGCTATTTGACAAAGGTTTAGGAATGTAGATAATTAATCCATTCAAACACAAATAATGTCCTATTTTATATATATTTTTAAAAAGCAGTAAAACATCTCTCATCAGACATTTCATTTTTTTTTCTTGCTTACAGGTTAATATGAGTCTTACCTGTTTTCTGCTGTCAGGGCCAAACCTTGCCCCGTTATATTAGATGTGAAGAGCATCATTACAAAAAAGGGTTATGTAACTTCATAAACCTTATTACTTTTGGTATAAAGAGAACAGAAAAATGGTGTTAATACCATGCCAAAGTAACACAGGAATGGTGCAAGAACTAATCCTGATATACATCCATGAATTAAAATGAAAAGAAAGAAAATACTGTTCACAATTCTTGGACCATGACACGAACGTAACACAACCCCAGTCAACCATAGGGCTTTAATACTGAAAAGTAAAATGATGGTAGCATAAACAGTACCAAATATGTTCAGCTTTTTTTTCTACCGCTGATACTAATCTGACATAAACTAACTAATGTATACAAGGTGTCTTGATATGTAATAGACTAACTATTACACATGAACATAGAACATGTTTCTCTGCATTCCAACGCTATGAACCAATATGAATTATTTTAGTTTGTGTGTATTTCACAGCCACACAGAGCTCAAGTACAAATTCTAGGATCATTTACGTGGAAAATGATCTGAAATCCTATAGCTTTCAGGGTTAGCCGATCTAATTAGGCTGAAACATACTCTGCTGAGCCTCAAAGTCTTCCACTCAAAGGTTCATGTAAAAAAGCAACAGATCTAAAGAAATACAAAAATCCCAAACAAAAACAGTAGGATTACTGTAAATATAAAATACCTTGACAGCTTGAAACTGCATCATATTGTCACTATTCCCGTCATAACTTCCTTGCCTTTGTAACCGTGGATGTAAGTAAATAAAGCCCTTTCAAATAATACAGAAACGCCAAAACTAATTTATTTGCTAAAATTAGAATCAGAGTTCGTGTGTCTGTGCAACAGCCAGTAGTCTAAAAGCTGTGGGATCTGTTTTAACAGTCAAAGGTTACTGGATTTTTCAGGCAGAGTGAATCATGAGGTCTAGGTTTTAATCTCCCTAAAACCAGGAAAACTGCACTTAAATTAGAAAATATCACCAGGTTTAGTGTATTCATTATGTACTTAAGGAAAGAAAAACTAAAATACCCATCATCATTCTTACTAACAACTAACCAAAGAAGATAGCACTGAGCTCAGCCTTTTTTATTATTAAGGAATGCAGCAATTCAACTGAAACCACAAACCTATCAAGTCCAACAGAGTATATTACAATTGTACTAATTACTAAACTGTACAATCCTATGGGACTGCAGGGTTGCACTTATTACACACAGGTGTGGAGATGTCTAACACAAACGTGTTATTGTTAACATGTTACAAATCTATTAAGTCAGTTTAGACATACTAATGCTTAATAAGCCATGTATACATACATATAAATACTTAATAAGCCATGTATACATAAATATGAGAACTGCATAAATATTATAAAACTGACAACTGGTCTAATAATCAATAATGTAGCAGTCCTCAGCCTGAGGTAATCGAACATTACCCCCAACTAATAAAAGTGGCGCGATACACGCCATTTGCTCCCTTTGCGTCTACAAATACACAAGATAAGTTTACCATGAAATACACGTTCAAGGTCAAACTGCTTTACTGTCATGCAACGGAGAAATGTTCTACTTTCCCAAACTTACAGCCCAAGCAACGGGGCAAGAAGCACGCAAAGGCGCATCAGCCTATAGGTTTATACGAACCACTGCAGAACGCTCAGCAAAGCCGAGCGAGGTTTTTGCTGGTAGCAAACTGCCGGGTTACATATCGTGCCACAGTTAAGCAGCAGACACACTATGTGAATCTGCCAGTTCGCTGTGTGCATTGTCAGCTGTTCCGTTAAATGAAAGAACCGCGCAACTACAACGTGTCAAATCTCTCTACAAGACGTTAAAGAGAACGAGTTTAAAACGTCCGGTTTTTTTTTTGTAGACCGTCTAAGCTAATTCTGTACAGCTAACGTTTCAGGCAGCAAGAACAAAATTACAATACGGTAGCTACTGTCCAATTACCGGTTCAAACATCACCAATTTTTGACAGAAAAAAAGCGATTGATAACTCGAGTAAGAATAACGCTGCGGGACTCGCACATGCACATTATCTTGTTAATGACACAAGGTGGGTAAAGGTGCATCGTTTGGCACGCGGAGCAGCTAGAACGCCCAACTGCACGAGCGCCTGAAAAGACCGCGGGTACACTATTACCGGGCAACTGCCTAACTAGCTAACTGGCTAGCTAAGATTTCTGATTTAAAATGTTGCTAACACCAGCCACTTAACTTTAAAATACCGAGCTTGTAGTCTCGTTTTCTAACTTGGCAAGCTAAAGCACATACTCTGACCAGCCCTTACAAACAAGAGTTGTTTTTGGCTAGCTAGCGTAGAATAACTCTTTCCTCTGTCAAAATGACAGGTCTTGTTCGTCTGCCCCACACAGAAGGCACTATACCTGCACTTTCGGATATTTTTTTCCTCAAAATTGACAGATTTGCTAACAGCAACTACACATGTCCTTTCCCTTCCACAGGTTACCAGCTTGTCCCAGTTGAAATAACGTTCTACATAACCATCTACATAACGTTATGCGAATTTGCAACGCACAACGGTTCTAAACATGCCTACCTCGTAGTCAGCTGGGTAGATATATTTCCATGTCGATTTTAGACAGACTCGTGTTTCTAAATTCTGCAGATTAGCTTTGCTACCCCGTCATTCTCCGCCTTGTCAATGAGCTGCTCCGAACCACAAACGTGTGCGGTGAAACACATCTAAAAAATTAATATGCCAACGACTAACTTTCCAATATACAACGTAACGAAGCCAATTTCTGTTTTAGATCGTCACTGTCACCCCAACGGTGATTTCAGCATTAGTTTTTGCCTTCTCGTTGTCCATATCTTAATATCTAACGGTAACATCAGCTAGTTTTAGGTAGCTCGACCACTGTCTTGTCTCCCCGTCGTTACCAACTAACGTTAGCCAAATTGGCTAGCTAATGTTAAAGAAGGCTAAATAGTCCGTTGAGGAGGGGAACGAAAGAAATCAGTACAATTCAGAAAACACATCGCACAGGCGCCGCCAGCTGAGATATTGCAACACTAAGGGCTTTATTTAAAACAAACAAAAATAAAAATACACTCACCCTGCTCACCGAACGATATCGCAGAGGTCTTACCTCTCTCTTTCGGTCTCAGACTCACTCTCCGCGGACTAGCTAACTACCTTCCTCCTCCAATCTGCGATAAAGTCCCGCCCACCTCCAAGCGACGCTTGGGACATGTGATTCGCGTCAGGAGGACGGGCAGAGATATTAATGTGGATTCCCATTGGTTTAACTAACATATCAGTCGCCGCTGGAAACGGTTACGTCAAGAAGGTTTCTGCAAGAAAGGGTTTTTTTTTCAGCTTAGTTATTCTCTGCCGTTATTTGCCTGTATTGATGCAGCTTATTAAAATGAACGCACGTTTTTTCAGGGAAAACATAGCTACGCATTGGACATTCATTTAACTACGGAAAAACTCCTGCACGATCAGCAGGGTCTACTGTTGTAAACTCCACCCCAGCCCGGGACAAGTCTTCCCCAGCGGCTAATTAAACCTGACGTCATTCTTTCCATGACGTAGAGAATTTCTATCTTGATTTAGTAGTGCTGTCCAGCCGCATGCAGAACCGAATCACACCCGCTGAACTGGTCCACCAGAGGGTACGTGTTTTAAAAGCAGTGTACTGCAATCCTTACAAAAGTGCATTTTAACCATAGATGATCTTTTGTAATATGACACAGCAAGATAGGGTCCAGGTTTTACAGTCAGCGTGTATCTTTTAAGGGCTAAAACGTAAAAATATTGTGTATTCGTTTGAATTTATTCCATTCTATTCTGCAATTTAAGGCATTATTGCATATACATAAAAAGAGTATTAATGAAATACCACCTTGCATAATTCAGCCTCTTGAAAACAGTAGTTGCAGAATACGTTTTAGGTTTAAATGGCATATAGATTAAAAAGTGCCCTTATATTACGGAATGAAACATGCTTTAATAATATAACTATTTTAGATACTTTCCAAGTCCCAATTCTAAATATTTATTTTGTGTTCACTAAGGTGGTTGTTAGAATGGAACTGATATAGTAATTAATGGATAAAGGAAAGAACAGTAGGCAATCCAGAGAAACCAGAGCACTGTGATAGTAAACATGTGGGTAGCAAGAGTGTCTTTGTATAGTTTAACTGAATACATAAGCTTGAAACAGCTTTGATCGTTATAGTGCTCTTGTTGCTAAAACTGTTCAGAAAAATGAGCTATTACCTGCTCAACAACTAATAACTCTTGTTTTTCTCAAACAGCTGTGCTGAGAGATGTAATAAAGCACTAAAAGGCTAATGTGATGGTCACATGTTTCATGGTAATAACATTTATTTGTGATACAATGCGATGTTCACCGGCTTTAAGCTTTTAAAAAAAAAATCATAACCTCTCCCGCTATTGACTAATCACAGAGCAATAGAGAGAGAGACAGACAGAGAGAGAGAGAGAGAGAGAGAGAGAGAGAGAGAGAGATTCAGAGAGACAGAGAGTGATGCAGGCAGACAGAGAGATAGAGATGTAGACAGAGAGAGAGAGAAAGAGGTGTAGACAGAGAGAGAGAGAGAGAGAGAGAGAGGTGTAGACAGAGAGAGAGAGAGAGAGAGAGAGAGAGAGAGAGAGAGAGAGAGAGAGCCCTTCACATCAGCACGTAGTGACGATGATGATTCTTTTCACTTAGCAGCTTTTCTTAACATTAATGCACAAAATTGAGTCACAGCATAATCATATTTTTTTTAATGCATTTGTGGGTTTGTGAAGAAGAATCTAACCTACCCACAACCCACCAATTTGAAGTCAAGTCTGGCATCTCCCAAAAGCCTGCTGATGTTCAGTGTGGCCCAGGGACGACGGTCAGAGGCTGGGTTTGAAAACAGAGTGAAAACAAATGTATCGCACCCTGAGTATAAAAGGTGAAACCACTATGAAACAGCGAGCCCATACGTTTTACAGACCTCTACAGTTTTCAGCACAGTATTCTAGAAGTCAAATGTAGGCCTCTCCTAGCAGCAAGAGGCTGTCAATTGAGTTTCCTTTCAGACTTCCAGAACCTCTGGAGTGCTGAGGGACATGGATCCTACTTTTGTTTGTGCCACTTTCCACTTCTGAGGTTTTTATTATTTATTTTATTTATTTATTTATTTATTTTTGGAACTGCTCCTCCCGCCAGTGGCCTGTCGAGCTTTAGCAGATGTCTCCCTGTAAAGCATGAGAGAACTGCACACACACACACACACACACACACACACACACACACACACACACACACCATGTCACACCATACACACAATACAGCTGTAGCATTGAATGGCGCAGTTCAGGAAGCAGAATGAGCTGATTCAGTTGGTTAGTTTGTTGCATATCTGCGTACTCACTGTACAGTGTCTCTTAAGGATCCGTTTAAGTCTCATTACTGTTATCCTTAGGGATGCTTCCAGTGGGTGACAGTATACATAAACATTATCTTCCATTGTTATGCCGATTACATATACATATAAACAAATCCACTCAACTGAGGTATCCCAGCCAATCTGAAATATTTCATTTATCTGCCATAGAGGAGTTTAACAATCTGCAAGATATTATTTAGATAAGAAATAGATAAGGAAATTGCTCATGCTATAATATGCAGAATAATTAGTGCCTAAGCTGTTACAGACCCCACCTTCACAGGTCACACAGTGCAGACCTGATATCAGTGCCTGGTACTGTGGAAACTGCAAGGGGAAGATCTTTTTCCATTGTTGTGAAACAGCTTTTTGTGAGCTCCAGAAGGCTGATTCAGTCTGAGAACCCTCACTTTCACCCTCCCTCAGTCAGCCACACACACACACACACACACACACACGCACACACATACATACACACGCACACACACAGGGTTCAAATATACATGTACAAACTCAGGAGAGATTACATACAGGAGCCTGTCACATGGGCACAATCAGCAGCCGTTAAAGCAGACGTATACATTTTCTAGGTGTTAGAGTTCACTGCAACCAATTCAGCTCTACTCCGTTCTATTCCAAAATATCTTTGGTTTACATTCAGTCATAATATGACAGTTACATTCAAAAACCACTTGAGGCATAAACTCTTGCTTTTTCCCTTAGCGCGGTGTATTTGTATTGTGAATTGTCACCCTAGATTTATTTACTTGCTTATTTTTGACCTTTTCCATCTTGTGTCAGCGCACATCAATCATGTTAATGTATGCACTTCTTGTTTAAAAATAGCAACTCACTCATCTGGTTTTGTTTTGGTTTTTTTTGCAGTAAACACCTATTCTTTTCCATTATTGTTCTACACATCACCATAGTTACAGTGAATAACAGGAACATGTATGTTTGATGTGATTGTCTTCACTGGTGTTGTTGTTATTGTTGTTGTTTTGTTTTAACAACTGACATCCAACTTCAGTTCTCCGGAAGAGAACTTTTATCTTGTTTAGGTTTTGTGTGTTAGAATATAACACACATTAAAATACGCAGTATTTCCAGAAAACATATAGATGCACATATAGGTTATAGTTCATAAAAAATGTTTTTATTATTCAGCACAGTAATTACAGACTGACTGTGTCAGATGTATTTGTCTCTGTGTTATACTGATGGAATGTAAACCCGTGGCCTGAGAGAAGGGTTAGAGTGTTATGCTTTAGTACACTGGCCTTTGGTCTTAATCTTTTTTCCAGTAGTTTAAAGCAAAGTCCATAGACCTTATGATCTGGTTAAGCGATAAACAGTTAAAGTCAAATCTGTTTCTCAATCTGTGTGACCATCTTTAACAGGTGAAGTGAGTGGACAAAAGGTTAGAGCCGTATTCAGTATACACTCACTGTATTCAGGTTTCTGTGATACATCTGTCTAATTCATTACTAACACATACTGTTAGGCCACGACTGGTGCTGTGGCTTCCCACTTAGACTGAACTGGAAGCAGCTTGTATGGTCTATTCAAAAGGTAACAAATAAACATTTTCTCAGCTAATATATCACTAGGAAGCTATATTTTATACATTCTACTTTCTGGCATTAATAATGTGAAAAGTATAAAACTTTTTTTTTTTACTTTTTTTTTTTACCATGTCTCAAGGTAGGAGGGCAAAGTTTATGTCCGTAGTGTCTTATCAAGATTCAAGATATGACTATTTGTTCAAGGAACAATTTGCGGTGGGCAAAAAAAAACATTCAGTGACAAAATATATGGCAGGTGCATATTAAAAGATCTGACAAGCCAAAATACACTCACCAAAGCCTTCTCTTCTTTGTAGGAATTAATAGATAAGTGGTGTCCATGTGTTGGTCACATGACCTCAGATCAATGTTGAGCAAGCAAAAAGGGTGGAACGTGAAATTAGCGCCCTGGTGAACTTCCATCAGTGAGTGTAGACCTGCTATCAGTCAGAACACACTGGCTTATTGCTTCCTCTGGTCACTTCGGTTTCTACACTGCTGTTTTCCACTAGCTCAGCATGTCAGCACAGAACTTCCTTTATCCCAGAAGGCCTCTGTAAGACAGAATAGGAGGGAGGGAGAGAGACAGCAAGAGTGTGGCAGACACACTCAAACACACACTCAAACACACACTCAAACACACACTCAAAGACGCACTCAAACACACACTCAAAGACGCACTCAAACACACACTCAAAGACACACTCAAGCAGGCACCCTGGTTCACTCACATACTCAGCTTTTCGTTTCATATAATCTACAATATTAAATTCACACATATCGCTCACTGGAATTCTCCTACCTGTTTGTTATCGATATATGATGTAGTCACTGTATGCTATCTCTCAATGTCATGATATATTTCTGCCATGTTTTGGGTACAAGAAATTCAATGAAAAACATCTATTATTCCAACCATATTATCACGCCAGCGTAATTACAGTAATTGCCTCTTCCCAGATTTGGGAGAAGGGGTGGAGTGAATATGGGCTTTGCAGGGTGTAAGACTCCCCAGTTAAAGCCACAATAGATGACTACTGTGCCTACACTAGTCAGTATAGATGACTACTGTACCTACACTAGTCAGTATAGATGACTACTGTACCTACACTAGTCAGTATAGATGACTACTGTACCTACACTAGTCAGAGTCACAGTCACAATCTTACAGCAGGGGTGGGGTTGGGGTATAGGTGACAAAAAAACCCCAAAAAGCAAACAAGAAAGAGAATATTGCCTGAGCTGTGTCTTAAATCACATTCCTCTTCAGGTTACTAGCTACTTGTGTGTTTACACTGGGAGGTGTAATGAGATATAGTGTACTTAACTGGACTGGTAATGCATGGATAATGTACTAGGGCCACTGGAACATAAAGGGTGGAAGACTTGAGACTTTCTGTAGTCAGCAGTTGCAGCCTGTTGTGTGTTGTTGAAATGGAAAAGCTGTTAGACGTCACTGATGCTCTTCAGCTCGCGAATACACCACATATGAACACACCCGGACTATACAGAAGTGAAGCAGTGAGACCACACTGGACTACACACATGGGAGTTGGTTGTCTTTTGCTGTTAGTGACTTTGTATATGATGGAGAGATTCAAAACAAGAGCAAGAGCAAAAAGGGGAAGAGGAGTGAGAGTGAGAGAGAAACAGAGAGAGAGAGAGAGAGAGAGAGAGAGAGAGAGAGAGGGACACACACAGAGACATACACACATCACTAGTCTGAGTTTGGTAAGGGCATGTTTGTGTTTCCAACTACTCCTGGAATTTACAGCAGGAGCTGGCCAGCACTCAGGAGGAGGAGTACTAGCAGTGAAGGACTTCTACTGTATCGCTGTGTGTGTGTGTGTGTGTGTGTGTATGAGCATTCAATGGGCAGACAGACACAGAAATGCATGGTGTCCTTACTCGGCACTGGACTGGCAGTGATTTTGGTGGGCCAAGTTTCCACTTACAAACAATAATAATTCACACAAGTGTGTGTGTGTGTGTGTGCATGTGTGTGTCACAAGGACGCATCTCACCCTGACCGCTGCAGAAAAGCACACTTCACCCAACAGCACACCCCACGCAACACTACACCCCACCCAACAGCACACTCCACCCTCAACACACCCCACCCAACAGCACACTCCACCTAACAGCACACTCCACTTAACAGCACACTCCACCTAACAACACACTCCACCTAACAGCACGCTCCACCCAACAACACACTCCATCTAACAACACACTCCACCTAACAGCACACTCCACCCAACAACACACTCCATCTAACAACACACTCCACCTAACAGCACACTCCACCCCACAACACACTCCACCAAACAGCATCCTTTGTTTCCATGCTGTGTTTTCCGTTCTGATCTCGATGTTTACACTCACTGCATGTGTGTTGTGTGGACGAAGGCGACTTGCCCCTTTATGAAGGTCAGTGTACCTGCATGCTATTTAGGAAAACCTGTCACACAATCAGTGCAAAGAAAACCTAGACATAGTGTGTGTGTATCTGCATGTGTGCGCGTGCATGTGTGTGTGAGGCTAGCGTCATTTACAGCTTGGCAGAGGTGACATTTTTAAATGGACTGTAACTGATGTAATTACAGATTGGTTTTACTATGTTTAGCTGTTTGTTTATACATCACATTTTGCCCAGTCAAACAGCCCTACACTACTGCCACACCACCAAGCTTCCTCCCCACCCCCTACGCTGGGCAATTAATCATCTGGTATACCTCTTCACCAGGTTGTTCCACCATGACCTGACATTTACTACGTAAACTTGCCCTAACATCAAGCAGGTGGCTGTGGTGTGTGTTTAATAGGAGGATTGGCTCCCTGTGTCTGCTGGAGGAACACGCTCCCAGCACACACTAGCAATGCAGAGAGGAAAAGGAAGCAGCTTAAGACAGCAGGCACCCACTTCCTGGTGTTAAGAAAAATGCCTATGCACACACACACACACACACACACACACACACACACACATGCATGCGTACATGCACATGCATGCTCACACACACACACACACACACACGCGCGAGGAGAGCACAGTCAGATCCCTGTAGCCGCATGCTGCTCTCCTGCACGTCTGACCTGCCTACTGTCTCCTTCTCCTCTGTGAATCGCACTGATCCCACTGTGGCTTGTTTGGGCTGGGCGAACCGCAGTGCAGACATATCAACATGAGCACAGGGAGTGTGCGGTTAGCAAGCCATTAAAAGAGGAGGAGGAGAGAGAAGGAGAACAAGAGAGAGAGAGAGAGAGAGAGAGAGAGAAAGAAAGAGAGAGAGAGAGTGGAAAGTGGACTGAAAAAGGATACTGTGCCGATGCTCAGCCGCAACCATTTTAAGAGCCACATTTTCCTCTAACCAAAGGAACAAAGCCAGCAGCAACTAACGTGCTAAATGCTGCCTGTTTGCCAAGCTCCCATTGAAAAACCTTAAAATAAAACTCCACTTTGGGACAAATCACTCCCTCAGGCCCACACAAGGCAGGACAGGCAGCGGGATTTTTCTAACCCTGCTTTTATTCCTGCTTTTATTCCTCTTGCCACTGCTTTGGCTGTATGACATTACAGAGCTGGTTTGTGCAGAAGAATGAGATCTGGGAAGGAAACAGGTGCAGGTTAGGAGAGACTAAAGAGGAGAGGATACTCCCTGAGTCTCTGAGACGTCAGCGAGTCCCAGACCCTCAGACCCTTCTCAATGAGGAGATGAGACTCTCTGAGTCTCTGAGACGTCAGCGAGTCCCAGACCCTCAGACCCTTCTCAATGAGGAGATGAGACTCTCTGAGTCTCTG
>JAOXYF010000004.1:16554053-16569136 GCA_028565775.1 Sternarchorhynchus goeldii
TTTCTAGTTTCTAGTATGTGGGGCACCATTACCAACATGCCAAATTATCAGGTAAACAAAGCATCCTGATGCTTGGCCCCCCACCCCGAAGATCCTGCAGTACTGAATCATTGAAAACAATTAGGGGATCAGGAACAGATTTGGCAACCTCAAAGAGGTATGGGAAGTTCTCCCCCAGTGTTGTAATGAATTTTTAATAAGTAATGTTTTAATTTCAATAACACAGAGCTCGAATATTGTACAACTTTAGGCCATAAAGTTTACCTTCTCGCCAGCTGCTCTGGGAATCATTGTTTTGTGAGTGTGTGTGTGTGCCGATGCATGAATTGGCAGGCACTTTTCCCAATGTGGCAGTGCCATCTGTCGAAATGCCAAGTGTTTTCTGCCTACCACTTCAGACTAAAGCCTGGCAGAGTGGGGTACAGAGGTCCTGCCCACACTGACTCCCTGCATGATGCTATCTGTTTGAGATAAAAAGCACAGCGTTGCAATCAACACTCCAGGTTCCAGACTCCAGACTCCAGGCCCCAGGCTCCAAACTCCAGACTACTAATTCCAGACTCCAGGCTCCAGACTCCCGATTCCAGGCTCCAGACTCCTGATTCCAGACTCCAGATTCCAGGCTCCAGACTCCCGGTTCCACAATCCAGGCTCCAGACTCCATGCTCCAGGCACAAAACCTTTGTGTGTTTGTTTGTTTGTTGTTGTTGCTGAAGCACATAACTATGTAAATAAAACCTAATAAGGCCACATCTTTAACCAATCAGATCATGCAATGGTAAAATTACACACTTGTTCTCTTCTGCAAAAGCATGGGACCTTAGTATTGTTTTTTGCTGTTATAGTTCTAACTTGACATGTTTACCTTCATGATATAACTAGGTATAGCTTTGTTATGATATAACTAGAGTTCTAGCTTTGTTATTTTGATAGAAAAAAATGATGTCTGTTGGATCAGTCTGATGCCATGATTCATCTGAACGCCCACGGCCTGCTCATCTGGAGCGATGTGATTGGTCAGGATGATCACAGCACAAACTATTTTTTTTGTTTTGTTTTAGAGTGGTCATTTGCATATTACAGCCATCTGCGATATAATTTTTTAAGGCCAGTATCACAGTAATGACTAACAAACAATATACTGGTAATTAATTCATTGTAAACAATTTAATCCAGTTCAGGACCCCATTGCCGATCCCAGCAGCACAGGACACAAGAAGGGAACTAGTCACGGGGACGCACGCACACGCACACACACACACACACACGCACGCACCCACCCACACACACTTTCGCTCTACTTCTCACACTCATGCGCACACGCTCCCACCCACACACACACACACACACACACACACACACCCATGCACACACACACACACACACACACACAAACGCACACTCCCACCCACTCACACACACACACACACGTGCGCACACACACCAGTTAGCATAGCACACATGCCTTTTGAATGTTGGAGGAAACCAGAGTATCCAGAGATCCGGAGGGAATAGCCACTGGGGGACGAGCAGACTCCACACAGGCAGCAGGGTTGCTGGAGACTGTTCCACAGCAGAACCCATGCACTGTCCAACTGCAGTTCACACACTCACTCTATCTCTGATCAAAGGACTCAACCCCACCGCCCCTGACATAGTGCAGCTGATCAGAGATCAGAGAGTAGAGAGCAGTGATGTTGTATGGCAGATGCGGACATTAACGGCCCTGTTCCTACATCAGGGGGACTTATGGGGCTAAAGGATGCTAATAATAAAATGTGGATCAGCTCCCCGATGTCTCCAGGAAAGTGGAGTGGGGCGTGAGAGGCTATTTACATACAGCCAGTCTGTCAGAAGCAGTGAGGCACTAATGTGGAGTGAGGCACTAATGTGCTAAACTAGACCCTTCACACAGGTTACACCACTCACCTAGACCCTTCACGCAGGTTACACCACTCACCTAGACCCTTCACGCAGGTTACACCACTCACCTAGACCCTTCACACAGGTTACACCACTCACTTAGACCCTTCACACAGGTTACACCATTCACCTAGACCCTTCACACAGGTTACACCACTCACCTAGACCCTTCACACAGGTTACACCATTCACCTAGACCCTTCACACAGGTTACACCACTCACCTAGACCCTTCACACAGGTTACACCACTCACCTAGACCTAACTGGTACTGCAGTATAGAGATACAGAGGAAAAGGTACAGGGAAGTAATTGTTGAGCTAAGTGTACATAGTACATGAAGGGACAAGTTTGTAAGCCCTTTGTATGTGTGAGTGGTCCTGTCTAAGTCAGAAATGAATATCCATGGCTTAAATAAAGAGTACTGGAATGCAGTAGCAAAATGACATTGTGGTGAATAGTGTGCAAATATGCAATCACATGCCACACGCATAGGAATCATGGTACAGTACTGCAGATGATATTAATGAAGGAGGGCAAATGATTGAGTGCAGTATTAGTAGTAGTGGCAATCTTCCATAATGCCATTGTCAGTTCAATGCCACAGATGACAGATCAAAGGCTTTTCTTTGGGTCATTTAGCTGTCATTTAGCATGCCTGTCTCTACAATGCTACAGTACCCACATAATGAGCAGGCATGACTTCTGCTGCCACCTCGTTCCCTGCACACTCTCACCAAAAGCCGAACTGCGTAAGAAATGTGTGGGCCAAAAAAAACAAAAACAAACTAACCATTCATCTTTATGGGGGATCTTTTAAGTAAGACGTAGCAATCACGTCAAACTGAACGGAGAACCCGCACAATGAAAGGGGATAGTCTGATGAGAGCAGTGACAATAAACTAGCTTCCAGACCTTGACTTGAAAAAGACCCTCAAAGCAGGCTGTGAGATGTGATCTTCTGTGGAACTGCAGCTCTGTACACCAGACTCATGTTCAGACCATGTGTTATTTGTCTCTGGGGGGGGATTTACGTGAAGATTTGCGCAAAGATTTTCCCCTACCTGAACATAGGAGACTTTCACCTTTGCTCTCAAAAACAAATTTGATAGTTTTTAAGTACTAGGTTTTATTCACCACAATTCATGTCCAGTTGTGAGATTTATCGTAGACATACAACGGTTATATATTTTTTTGCGTTTGATATGTTATTGATTACTTAGTTGTCAAAGTTGTTCAAATAAATTCAATATTTTGATATAATGACTTTGCATAACCAGTGTTCACTCTATATTTGTAATTTAATTTCAGACTCATGGTCGTGAATTGAACATTTTTTGAACATTTTTTTGTTCCTCAGTCTTGACTTGGCCCTGACAGCTAAACTCTGTTATAGTCTCATCTGCTCTGGTCCTAGACTTTTCTTGCTCTTGTCCAACACTAATGGAGACGTTTCTAGAAGGAAAAAACAAATGGTGATTTGCTTCATTACTTTTCATTATTTGAACACACTGTTCTTCCACCTTTTAAGAAACAGAATTTACTATCCCAGTTTGTAAGCTATCCTATCCTACCACTGTTTGATAGCAGAAAGGCAAGGATCACTTGACCTTAACTTTGACCTGTTTCTGACACTCCACAGAAGAACAAGGAGTACATTGATGTATTTGCTGGAGAATGACATGCACTGTGACATCAGCAAGACTGACATGTAAGTGAGGGCGGACGGTGAGCCAGAGGAGACAAAAGAGGTGCGTAAGTAATACGCTTATACTAATAAAGCAACAACAAAATGCTTCCCCTGTCATACATTTCAGAAGTGGGGTGTGTGATGTGTGATGTCATACTTGACATGATGTCACTGTGAAGTGAACATTAAGCAATTGTTCTGCTATCATATCTATTGTCATTTACTACTGATATAGTTACTAATAATAAGTAATAAATAAGGAGCTATGAACGTCCACCCAGCACGTAATGCTGGATCATAACATGATCACACGCCATAACAAATCCACAACCAGCTAAAACAACACACACCTTTGGTTTGTTTTTTCAAGGTTGTGTTGTGACCTTGCATAGATCACAGAGTTACTGTGTTAGTGTACTGCAGCTTTACCTGTGTTGCTACGATGACGATGACGATCCAAACCAGGCAGAAGAGCAAGACCGAGATCTTCAATAGAAGATGTGTACCAAGCATGTTTCCATGCCAACACAGTCTGTGAAGTAAAGGCGATCATGGATGATTATACACATCAATACAACAAAAGTGTCGTTTCAGGTCACATGATCTTCTCAGAGCAGAACTCTGGCCATTGGTCTGTACGGGTGGTGCACCCCCTGTTTGTTCTGTACGGGCGGTGCATCCCCTGTTTGGTCTGTATGGGTGGTGCACCCCCTGTTTGCCCATCTGCAGACATAGTAACACCTGCTGTACTCGAGACTCCAAACATACACTTAGACATCCTAGCAGGGGGTTGTGTTCATCTCACGCACACCATGGGGCCCAGGTGGAGAGGGGGGGAGAGATGGAGAGAGTGAGCGGGGGAAAGACGTTGAGGGAGAGGGAGAGAAAGAGGGCAAGAGGGAGACAAGAGAAAGAGGGAGAGAGGGGAAGAGATGGAGAGAGAACTGGGAGAGAGATAGGTGGAGAGAGTAGCACCCAGTCTTGCTGGCCATATAAAGGCTTGAACTGATTGGCTGGTCGATGCTGAATTAACCTGGGGCAGGGGTTGACTGGGTGGAGTGTCCTCCAAGCACTGAATAGATGTAGATGCCCAATGGAAACCCATGCAAAAAGCAAATATATATATAAACACACTGTGTTTAGTAAGTTCAAGGCTAAATAATTTAACCCTGGTTGGTACTGTGCTGTATGTGCAGTGAGACAGTGGAGATGGTTGAAATCATTAGGTAGTGCATGGTGTTTAGTTATATGTTAAGCTTTAATGCTAAACATGCATATGCACACACAAACATACACTAACACACATATGAACACCTGAACATACATACACCTGTATGCATGCATAAACACACACACACACACGCACGCACGCACGCACACACACACACAGAGAATGTTCCAAAACAAAGACCTCTGATAAGTGGTGTTTACTCATCTTGTTATTTTGGTGTTTACCCAGTCGTGTTTACAACAATAAGCTGTTCTGAGAGAGTTGTGTGCTCTTCTCAGATAGATTAAGTGCAGTGGACTTCAAGCCCCTTTGATTTTTGGACGCCCTGAAGCTCAGAGTCCATCAGCTTTGCTTTCTCTTTGGTCCTTCCTGGACTATGACTGTAATTGGGGCTTTGGTATCTAAAGCTACAGTACGTGAAGTGGATTCTGAAGCCTGCTCTGTTCTTCTGACTGCAGTGGAATCAACTCTAAAACTGATTTTCGTTTTTTTAGGTCTTTTAAGCAAATTTTATGGTTTGTGGTGACATATGATAACATTTAATCTTTTCTATGCAAAGCACTAAGATTTTGTACTTATTATTAATATTATTTATACTGATAACAACAAAAACATCAATAATACAGTATCACCATTATGGCCAAATAGTTAAAAATAGCCAAAATTACACATTAGCATGCTAGACAAAACAACATGATAGCATGCTAGACAAAACAACATGTTAGCATGCTAGACAAAATACCATGCAGTCAATTTCATTACATTAACAGGTGTTTTTACATGCTTCACTGTAAAGGGAAACTTCTACCACTAACTGTACATATATGTGCAGAGGTGGAAAAGGTATTCTGCTAAAACGAAAGTACTTGGGATGGGCAAGTGTGAATACAAAGCATGCAATCAAACAAACAAGCAAAATATTTTAGAGCTATATCTTAGCTCTAAGATATAGTTAATGATATATCTAGAGTTAATGATATTTTTAGAGTTAATGCTGCAACCCCAAACCACCATTTATGAAGACTGGAGTAGTGGAACAGAAAATGTGTAACTGTGTGAAACCTTAGTTCTGATTTTCATTGACAAGGGACTCTGTCACTTGCTAGTGGCACAGAGATGTAGACTGGTACAGAGTTGTAGACTGGCACAGAGATGTAGACTGGCACAGAGGTTGTAGACACAGATTCTGCCACTAAGCCTACTCGTTCCTCTCTCTTTACTCTTCACCAACTTTCTGACTCACAGTTATTCCTTTATTACAGATGCAGTAATGACTTCATGGCACATGCAGATGTTCCTGGGAATTCCTTGTCCATAAACAATCATTATATGTTATTTTATTCGGAAAGACCCTCCACAGTATCCTGACGTATCACTCTGTGGGGACTTTTATATCCTTATATTTAGTGTATTAGTGAACATCTGATCATCTGACTCATCTTGAACACACACACACACACGCACACACACACACACACGCGCGCGCTCTCTGAGTCACTTGTCACATTCTCCACAGCTAGGTGCTGTAACTCAATAGTAGCCCCTTCCGCTCGCTCTGCTCCTCTTTCGTCAAATGTCATATGCGAAGCGTTCAGCGCCCCGGGACAATGAGCCGCATTGAGTTTCCACGCGGGACTTAGCAACATCTAAACTTAGCACCAACACATGCACAGGACACTGTCATGTAAACAGCTGGACAAGACGGAATCCCCCCACCCTCCATCTGCCCCTGCACCTTCCCAAGGTAAAAATAGGAAGTTTCTCCCAGCAAAAATCTTCCCTTTCCTTCTTTGGGTTCTCAAAGGTTGGAATGTTCCATACATGGATTGGAACACAATCTCTAGTAGCAACAGGGCAGATTGCTAGTGGGTACCGGCATACACTCCACACACAACTCTGGATATGAACGAAGGCGGTGGAGATGTACACCACCAGTCTGTGGACAAAGTGTTCCAAGTGGAAACTCAGTCATAAATAGCTAGGATGAACAAAGCTGGAATATCTAGACACCCACTGTAGATATATTGAACATGAAGAGTATGAATGTTAATTTCACATATCAGTGCAATTAACCCATGTGTGTGCGTTCCAGTTTGTGTGCTCATCAATGCATACACGTTTAAAAGGCAATCTTGGGAAATTATTTATATGGAATGAAAATTAAATGCGTGTTAGTTCTGATTAATTCTTGTAAACTAGTTTTACTGTGCGCACAAATAAGCTTTATATGCCTGTTAGAAGCTGGTGGATCAGCAGATAAGGAGGGTCCTTTGCCCTCAGGACTATAACATGGATGCTGTCACAGTATTACCAGCCTGGATGTTGCCCTAAGGATGGATACAAAGAAAAGAGAAACATACTTTTCTCTTTCTTGTTAATGTCTGGGTGTTTCTCCTTCATCACAGGGACATGAGTGAACATTGGGGAGAAGAAATCATTGAAAAAAATGTAACAGATAAAAAACAACAACAATAACTTCTGAGGTGTGAAATTCTGAAAGTGGCAGAAGATCGATGCTCTTTATCAGTGTAACCCTCTAACTGAAGGTCTTCTGTACTTTAAGAAATGATGTAGACTGCCGTGAAAGGACAGCACACGGAGGGCAGAGGAGACCTGCCCTGGTAAACGTGTTTGAGGTCAGGGTGACGGGTTAACAAATGGACATGAAGCAGACATATGACCTTCAACACCCCAGAATGATCTGAGCTTTGGTGGTGGAGAGACTCAGGATGTCACAGTAATCACATGACACCGAGGCATGTTACAATTACATCTTAAAGGCACAACAACTCAAAGCTGAACTCAAAACAGGAGAACCTGTTTTCATATAGCATTTTTCTAAAAAAACAGTCACTTTTTGTTCATAAACCTGCATGTCAATCATTCTGAAATTACACAGTCTGGAGATACGTTGTAACAGGCAAATCTGAATCAAATATTGATTTCTGCTTGATTCATCTGACTTATGTCTGATTATTAAGCACTAACCCTGGGTGAGATTTAAGCAGGGAGTTTGTAGGCTGTTTAGGAATGTTTCCCTAATGACCCACAGATCTGCCTTCTTGGGAGAGTGTTGGTGTGAAGGCTTCCCAGAGCTTCACCTGTGACCTTCACGTACAAGCCCGTGCTCGGCTGGTCATGGCTCAGAAACACACATCGTTCTTTGTCCTTATCTGAAAATATCTGATCAAATCACTTACACGAGTGAGTGATGGTGGTTTATGTATGTTGTCATGTATGTTAGTAGGCCTGTCTATAGTAATAAATGGAATCGTGTGCATGTGTTGCTGCATGGATGTGAATGATGATGAATGTTTGTATGTGTGTGTCTCTTCTTTTTGTGTTTAGGGCAAATGATGTGTATAAAAGCTTTAGTAGTGTGAGGATGGTTTTAGCGTGGTCAGAGCTGTTCTAGGTGTTACTCATGAAATATTCATAACCAAACGCAAACACACATATAGACAGACACACCCACACGCACACACACCCACACAAACACATACACACGAACACACACAAACACCCCCACACACACATACACGTTCACACACAAAGGCTCAAACATGCCAAAGCAGATGGTGTGACAGTCGAATAGCACAATCCAGCAGCCTATCAACAGTATACAGACAACATTTCTCGCATGGTAGCGGGAGAGGGGAGCAGGTGACTGCAATTACACAAACGATCTGCCCCACGAGCGGGGTTGGGCTACAGCGCCACCTAGTGTCATTCTTTTATTGTGTGTGCTTTTATACAAGTGTCCTGTAGCACACAGTAATTTACATTTGTTTTTTGGGGCCAGTAACTATGGAAACATGGTACATTTACAACAAATAAATGACACAGTGGAGTATTTCTTTCCTCGTCTCTGCTGGACATGATGATGACATGATGAGCAGTGAACTGAGATTTGAAAACTCATTATTCCACCTCTACTTTTCCTTCTCTTCACCACTGTTTCTCCAAACCACTGACCTCTACATCTGCTCTGCACCACACAAAGAAATCAAGAGTGACTCTCCACTGAGCTGAAAAAATGATTCTCCAGTATCTTTTTATGTGGTCCTTTAAAATATATTCCAAACGATTATAAAAAATGTGCATGTGTACATTTTATTATAAGATGGCCAGCAGTGGGAGGGGCCAGTAAAGGGAGTGGCCAACAGAGGTAGTGCTCTCCCAGGAGTGGTCCTGTCCAGGAGATTACTGCCTGCATCTGCTGACCTACCTGTGTGCAAGTGTGTGTGTGTGTGTGTGTGTGTGTGTGTGTGTGTGTGTGCGCGTGTGTGTGTGTGAGAGATAGAGATGCTGGGATGCGCACCATGACAGGTCACAATGGAAACGGATTGTCCAGTTCAAAGCTACCGTTCAGATTGAGGCATTGGGTTAGATTCAAAGTGGTGCCTTGATTTGACTGGAAGTGGTGTGTGTGTATAGATAGATAGATAGATAGTTAGATAGACAGACAGACAGACAGACAGATAGATAGGCAGGCATGCAGACTGATGGTGCTGCTGTGGGGATCAACCACTAGGAGACCTTAAGACCAGGGCTCACTGCTCATTACAGTTGGAGAGGCAGGGGCAGCATTAACTAAACGAAAGATCTCCTTCCTTCATCCCTCCTTCTCTCAGCAGTCTGATCCTCACCAAAATGACGTTTTCTATTAAGCATTTTTGCGGCATCCTGGGATGTCAGCTAATTGAATGTGTTTTGATCCATCGCTTGTAACACCATTTCACCTTGAGGGAGCTTTAATACTGTTTTTGGAGCGCGTTGGAAGCGTGTTGGAAGCGTGTTGAGCTTTAACGGCAGCACACATGCCCTGCAGAGCGAAGACAATAATCTCATCAATACAGAAGAGAATACCAGGTAGACAGCAGGGAGGAATTTGATTGGCTAAAAATAGCAGTGCATCGAGAGGACTGTGTGTGTGTGTGTGTGTGTGTGTGTGTGTGTGTGTGTGCTGCATAAGTGAGGATCAGACTGCTGAGAGAGCAATAAAGCAGCATGTCCTTTTTGTGTGTATGATTTTGTGAGTGTGTGCGATCGAGCATGTAGCAGGTATTGGATGGAGCAGTGTGAGGTGCTGAGGCTGAAAGGGGGTGTGGCAGGTTGGGGGAGGGGCGGGTAATCCAGAAGTTTGTCGTCATGGCTCCAGTGGAGATGTGGAAACAGGAGATCTGCGCAGCTCGATTTTTCCTGCGCGCAACAGGGGTGTTGTATTTTTAGGGCACTGAAGCAATCATCACCAGAGCAGCAAAAGTGAAAGAGAAGGACATATATAAGAAGAGGCCTTCATACACCTATACTAGATTGATAACAAACTGATCTTTACTGAAGATGGTAGGACACACACACACACACACACACACACACACACACACACACATACACACACATACACACACATATTTTTCAATGGCAAGGTCACAAGGTAGAAATATGACAGACTTGACTAGCCAATGGGAAAACAGCAACTGCCCTGTAACTAATAACGAGCCCTCAGAGTTCCCTTAAACCATGGCCTGCGGTTGGGCCGTCATGTCTCTGACAGCTTGGGTTTCTAGGACAGAGGACACACGGATGCACTAGAGATCCATGCAGTTTTCAGTGTTTCCCCAAAGTCTACATATTCAAGCACTCTTATGGAGCATCACTCTAAACATGGGGCTCCAGTTTAGATTGAAGTTGTGCCATGTGACAGACAATTTTCTTTTTCAAATTTTTCTTATTAGTTTATAGCAGTTCAAAGCAATGTGTACAAAATGTGTAAAGAACAAGTCTCACAGGCAGAAAGCTTCATATACAAGCACGCTCGCACGCACGCACGCACTCAGCCGCCACAGTGCCCTCACAGAGAGCTCCTTCTGTCCCCTTTCTGGGTTTGCAGGGAATCATGTTGCAGGAACAGACGCCCCATGCAGTTCCGTGTTTCTTCCCTCGTGTTCAGTGCTCCCTCAATCACACAAATAAGGAAATAAAACAACACATTTTTGTTGAATGACCTTTAGAGTGAAAATGGAAAATGGAAGTAAAATCACTCTGCCTGTCTGCTACAGCACGTGTGCAGCACGTGTGCCGTATGGGCTCAAGGACATGTCTCCTTGTTAGGAACCACTTGCTGTGACAGTGGCATGAATCCCAACTGTTTAATTCTAATCGTATGTGTGCTGTGCTGAACCCAGGACTCCTAACACACTTAGTGCTGTTGTGTTAAACAGAACACGTGTGTGTGTGTGTGTGTGTGTGTGTGCCAGCATTAGTAAAGCACGAAGGAATTGGCACAGGTGGCACACAGGTTGTGGTGAACGCAGGCAGTGCTCAACTCACGCTGATCAGACCCTTTGCGTGTGAGCCACTCTAACATGAGAAGAGCTCCAGCTGAACAGTGAGTGTGTGCACAGAAATGCCCTCAGTGTTCGTGTGAACCCAGAGAGTGTGCCTTCGAACACTACAGGTGTTGCAGTCAATTATAGGTGTAAATTCATCAGTAAATTATGGGTGTAAAATGAACAGTAGATTCTAAGTAAACGAAGCAGTGTAATTTTGCTGGCCATAAACTGTGGATACTTTATTACATCACTGATTTTCTCAAATCCATGGTGAAACCATGGAACTGGTTTGAACTGGTCATGATGTGTAAGGCAAAGAATTATTGTATTGTATCAACTACCAAAGAAGAACTGGATATAACAACAGAACACCTGCCATAGCACCGACACCTTGAATGTAAGCAGTATCTAGGAAAAGTAAATGCTTAGAATATTAATTAAAACCCTTTGTTGAAGCATTAACCATAACGAAAAAAAAGAAATATTGATTTTTAGACTCATGGTTAAGCACATGTTAATCTGTCTGTGTGCATGGAGGTGTGTATGTGTGTGAAGTAAACAAATCTATAGGTGAGATAGTTCTGACAGCGAGCAACTATGGGGCCACAGTTGATAAATGACAGCACACAGGCTTGAACAGCAGAGAGAGAGAGAGAGAGAGAGAGAGAAAGAGAGAGAGAGAGAGACAGAGAGAGAGAGAGAGAGAGAGAGAGACAGAGAGAGAGAGAGAGAAGTAGTTGGAGTGGAAGAGAGAGATGGACAGAAACAGAAAGACAGAGGTAATGGCTGGTTAGCTGCCAATTATACTGTTACCACTGTTTGTGTATTGTTATTATTATTGTTGTTGTTGTTGTTGGTGGTGGTGGTGGTGTTTTTGTTTTTGTAATTATAACTGCTGCCGTTGTTTTTAACTTATTGGTTTTTAAACATGATAAAGTATATTTATTATCTTAAATTTAACTTGAACTTCCAAACATTTTACTTCAAACAGTCATGCCAATAAATACATCTTAACTTGACTTATGTGTGTGTGTGTGTGGGAGAGAGAGAGAGAGAGAGAGAGAGAGAGAGAGAGAGAGAAAGAAAGAAAGAAAGAAAGAAAGAAAATGCTTTGGTCTGTTGGTTTGGTCCTTGGCACTCACTCACTGTCAGTATCAACTACGGTTTTATTTAGTTGCCACCAAAGCTCACAAGGCCTTATTGACAGAAGCCAATTCCTCTTCACGTGTGGTAAATGTTAGAGAGCAGAGGCAACAGCAGCACTGAACCTGCTACTAACAAACATTCTGACACTCCTCTTCCCTTTGATATCAAAGCATAGTGGTTTACCATAACGCCTTGCTGGGCACCTCCCTCTCAACCCACATGCTCTGTCCTTACCCATAGACTGATATGCAACATGGTTTTGCACTGTGTCCTTACCATAGACATTCAAGTGATCCAGAGGTGTAGAAATGGATCTTCAGTGCGCTGCAAAATTTGCTTGTAGGTCACCAACAGGAAGCATGGAAAGCTATAGAAAACTATTTAGAATAATTGTAATTCAATAAAAATAATTGTAATTCTAACAGCCAGCCCTCTGGATGAGGTTTCAATTGAGCTCTATGTGACATTTTTGCACACTTAAAACAACAACCATGCAGTGAATACAAAGGATTTATGTTTTGTTTCTCTTTCTTCCTTCCTTTATTCTGTTGCAGTTAGTCTTTCTCTCTTCTGTCTATGAGGCTTTGTTCTACGAGTCCACAGGCCGTTTAGTCCTTGTTGTGTACTTTTGTGACCTTTTTATCGAGCCCTAACTTAGCCTCTCTGGTGTTAAGGCCAGACAGCAAGACACAAGGGATTCAGACACTGTAAGTATAAGAAAAATCCCCAGCTGCTGTGCTCCCTGTACGGCTTCTCTTAAGCATCTGAACATGATGGTTCCATGTGCCGTATCTACAGTAATCTGGCAGGGCGGATGCCGTCATAAACCCTGACCTTTGGAGAGACTAACGCAGGCCAGTAATGTCTAAAATCAATCACTGTGCTTTAGCTACTCACATTGTAACAGCCAGTAAACATATGTAACTGCACTGCACACATTCACGGTCTGATGCTACAGTAAAACCACAAGAACGACTTCAATCGTACTGTAATCAGTCGTAGCCAAAGTCACGCATTGCCCACACCATCCACCCAATCAAAATATCCCATTTAACCAAGACCACAAACATGACTGGAAGATTGAATCAGTGGTTTACTGAAGAGTTAATCAGATCACCAGCGTTAATGATCTAGACTCTCAAAGGATAGGGTCACCACTCTGATGATAGGCATGAATGGGATGACTGTACTGATTTTAACATTGTTAAAATAGAAATATATGTTTGACCAAACTGCAGCCTAGACTCAAAGTACTGACTCGTTATCAGACAATGTCTTATAGGTCAGTCTAAATTAGTGTTATCAGACCATAGAGGTGATGGTAAACTACAAACAACAGCATGAGAAGATGATCTGCAAATAAAAAAAACAAAAACAGGTAAACCGCTTCTTAATCACTGCAGACCATGTGTTTTGTTGTTTCTGTTTGGAAAGGGCCATTGACATCAGCAGAGGCAGAATGGGTCAAATGGGGCAAAATGAAGTAAATTGGGGTAATATTTGGTAAAATTGAGTAGAATGGGGTAGAATGGGTGCTGTGATTCACCTCATGGTGCATTAGTTCTTAACCTACACCAAACATATATCCTTACATGCAACTTCATAAAGAAAAGAGGTCACCAAAGCTAAGGCTTCTGGTTTTAGAAGGAGATATCTGCAGAGAGAGAGAGAGAAGTGGGTGCTGAGTGCTGAGTATAGAACAGCATGGGCTGCCAGTCACCTGCAGGGCATGAGGACTGGTGAGACCAAGTAAGTCATGTGATTACTATAATGGTTAACAGTGAAAAATAACAAGGTATTGGAACAGGCGTTTGGCAGGAGATAACTTGCGTCGTCATGTGGCTGCTCGATGTCTCAGCTTTTGCGGGATGGGAGGTCAGGTTGGGCACTGGAGAGGGGAAGAAGCAGCAAGCTGAGGGTAGTGATGGCGCCTTCTCCCAGAAACACATCCCTGCCTTAGACCGCCTTTTCTGCCCGCGGTTACCGTCACCATAGAAACCGTTCCCAAGGCTCTGCAACATTGCCGAATGGAAAGAGAACAGTGGGGAGGAGGGGAAAAAACTGTGATAATATAGAAAACCCTAGACAGTTCTGTAGTGAAGAAGAAGAAGAAAAAACACTCCAAGAGGCGATGGATTACTGTCCCTCGTCGCCGAACGGCTGTTCTGCTCTAGTTGTTGAATGGGAGACTGTGACAGAGAAAGCCGTACTGGGGTTGGTGCGATTCGCATTTCATTAGACAGATCGGGGCAGAACTGGAGCTCCGTCGCTTTGAGACACAGCTCACCGAAGGTACTAGAACAGACAGTCTTCTGAGAGTCCTAGAACTTCTGCTGAAGTTGGACTTGGTTCAGCTGTCTGCAGAGTACAGAAGGCATTCTGGTAGGAGGAGACGTGGGAAGAGTCAGGCGCATGCCTTGAGCATGGCTGCGGCTAATTAGAGGAGGTTAATGAGACTGACTTCTCTAACGAGAGGTGAGTCAGACAGCCACTGCTGAGAGTCCATGCAACCAACTACATTCACTCACAGTTCAGCTTTTTTATCATCTGTCAGTAGGGATTGGGGGTGAACAGAACAAACCATTTGGGGTGTGTGCAAGGCATGATTCATAAACTACCAGGTTCATCCATTCAAAGATTCTGAATAAAATATGATGCTCTTGTCAGTGGCAATATTCACAGTGCACCTATACCACCTACAGTGAAAATAAAACCACATTCTATTCTAGGCTATTCTATCCCCCCTTACTCTAACACAT
>JAOXYF010000004.1:16572951-16623729 GCA_028565775.1 Sternarchorhynchus goeldii
GGTTTGGGGGGGTTGGGGGGGTTGTTTGGTGGAAGAGCCTGCCCCCTCCTCTCCTGTGCCCTAGTTCTTGTGCAGAGAGCCAAAGAAGTGCCTGGAACGACCAAGCTCCACGGCTCCAATCAGGTCACAGCACTCGACACATGTTTCAGCTGCTAGACTTATGAGCTTCACGACTCCTTTCATGTAGTTTATTCAGGTTTCTACAAAAACTCAACCAGTTGAATTGTGGTCGGAGAGACCACCATGATGGTACATCTAACAAAATCAAGAGAGCAGAATGGATCCTTTGGATAGGTTTCATTTTTGCAGCACATGCCTATATATTGTTTTTAACTTGAGTGCTTGGTGTTACTGACGTCAGCACAAAAAACGCACAGCTGTATAAAGGGTATACTATGCCCCCCCCCCTTCAATCCTGCACTGGATTGTTTCAGACACTCGGTTCTTCTATATGATTTTCCACACCGCTCACCACAAGTCCCCATGGCCGTCCCAGGGTAGCAGGGGTGGATCTGGATGCTCGGTGGTATTTACAGACGTGACCCGCCGTGGGGTCTGGTGGAGCGGGATAATTACGTGATGTCATGTGATGTCAAGCAGTAAATCCAAACAGCTTACAGAATTTCATGTTCTCCATTAAAAAAACAAAACAATAAAATGTCTCACAGTTGCTCAATACTAGATATAACGCATATGTAGAAAATCCTTTTTTTTTAAATGGGTTAGAGTTTTCTTTTAATATGCATGCTTTAATGAGGAGGCTTTAAACGGCTGCTGCTGGATTACTATGACTCCCCTGCGCCCTCTGCTGGGTATGTATGGAGGTGTCAGACAACAAGAACAGCAGGAAGCAAAACAGTAGGGGCTTGCTTTTATCACAGCCCATCAAACATACACGGGGCAACCTTTCTATGACCTTTCACTGCAGACAAACAGTGCCCAGCAGAATCGGTAACCGCCCTCCTCTCCCCACCTGAGTGACGGGACCTGCGATTTCCTATCTCGTCGAAGGTGAGAACTTCACTATCATCTGCCAGCTTCTCTCCGTTTCTTTCATTCTGTTGTTAGCCACCCTGTTCTGGGTGTATCTGCCCAGCACCTGATGTGTTCCCCTGGATGGGAATGGGCCCCCCCCCCTCTTGTGACCCTGAATTGGATTAAGTGATTCGGATAATGAATGAATGAACGAACTACAGAACCTTCAACAGTAACTACAACTACTGATTCCTCACTCTAGAACCAGGAAATGTAGGTGGTCACCAATCAGCTGTTTGCTAATTCTTTTGATGGAGGTGAAACATACTTAACAAGGTGGAGCACATCTAACAATCACCAGGAAGAGCCAGACCATGAAAATATTTAGAATCTTAAAATCAATTTTAGGGGATACAGGAAACCTGTGAAGTGATTTAAGAGCCAGTTAGGGGTCACGATTCCTATAGCATTCTGAGCTCATTGTATTTTTGTAATACAGCATTTGACAAGGTCAGATAAGAATGTTATTGTAATCCTGTCTAGCCTTCACAAAAGCAATCCCAAGAGATTGTTCCAGATTTTAGATAGCACGTCAGTTACTGATTTCTTTGATGTGCTTTTTTGAAGCTGTGTTCACTGTCTAAAAGACCTCTAGATTAATGACCAATAATATATAGTCTGAAAGGTTTATAACAGAATTCTAATTTATTTTAATTGCCAAAGTATACTATCTAATACAACAGACTGAACTGGTGTCATTTCCTTCGGTCTGCCTACACGTCAGGCGATAATCATGATCTGATTTAGGCTGATCAGACAGAGCTGATGGAGATGAACGCGGCAATACAAGCACACACACACAGGAAGTACATGTCCTCTCTGTGTAACTGGAGAAGTTTGTCAGAGCTCCCACCCATTGCTTCGGTTTAAAACCCAGCGCAAGCCTAAATGACCCTCTAAGACGCACGCCGCACGCTACGGTCTAAATGTGGCACTGGGACAATCAACACCTCGCTCTCGCCAGATTCAAACTAAATAAATAGCATTCTGTCGTCATGAACTGTGGTAAACTAGCACCATCTAGTGGTGCATCCTGGTAATAGCAGTGCACCTGTCGTGGTACATACGCAAAGGCAAACAAAAATAAATAAATAAAAGACGGTCCCTTGCTGAGGTGAGGGAAGAAGAAAAAAAGAGTAGATTTGCTATTCCATATGCTCCACTCAAACTTGGCCTTCTTGTAACTCAGTTAAGTGCGCATTATTTTGTGATGCAGTCTCTCCCAAGACAGTTAATGGATTTTTATTTCAGTAGGCTGGATGACCTCCACAGTAGTGTATTCTCCTTAAACTCTGTAGAATATTTAAGACAAACACCAGTGTGTCTGTTACAAATAAGTGGAGGGTATGGATGCAACAGCTGAAGTGACGTACACAAACCAACACTGGTATTTCTTTTACCCCCATCTCTGAGCATACAACCTCTCACCGAGTAATTTAAGTGCCTTGGTGAAAGAGTTACAATGTGATATTTAATCGATATTGTTCTCTACCACTGGACCATAGAGTGAAGTAACTGCTAGATAAGGGAACACTGCAAAGAATCACCTTCTCTTCCAAAACAGTCACAAGACCTTACCTGATAGTCTACAGTCAGTCTCCAACAATAAAAATCTCACTCGTAAGACAAAACCAAAACCACATGTAAAAGATATCCTTAACGTACATAAAAGACCCGTCAATGAACTTGTGGCTCCTACAGTCAGATATCGCTCTCTAGTGGCAAGGTGTTGGACATCGCTTTTATACATGCACTCACTCTCTCTCGCACACAAAATGGAGCAAGGTTTCCAGAGAAACAAACGTGTTCTTTGTTTTTCAATCTCTACTGTACAACTCACTGCAGAACAATATAAAGCAATGTTATATTTACATATAATTTCACCACAATTTAAAGCACACTTCATTTTTGTAATCCATTCTTATCTTCTGCTTCCACCCAACCCTACTTATGCCGACACTAGTGTATCTGTTCCATACCGAGTACCAAGACACTCAAATTAGATACAGAGAAAGGATTACAAAATTATGGGCAATGCTATACACAATTACAATGGAGTTTGAAGGGATTTTAAATACTTCTATTAAGGTGTAAAATTGAGCATAGGAGGTTCATAATCCTAACTCAACCTTTATTCTAAGCGTGTTCAGTTCAGGACATGATCATCCTTGGTTCTGTGCCCCCCCAGAGCAGTCAGTATCAACACCACACAACTTCACTAACCAGTACCACCGTTCCTGTTCTAGATGCAGGCTTCAAATGTTTAGAGAACGGCACCAGTTTGATTTTGTTTTGACAGCATTATGATCATCTTATACCAGGTTATGTTGGCTTGGAGAACAAAGGGTCAATATTGTGCCCATTTCTGTATATCAAAAAGAACTGGCAGCAGCTGAAACCACCAGCACCTTCTGTTTTCTGGAAGCATCATGCAAACAAACCCTGTTTATACTCTTCTACTTCCTGGATCAGTCATTTTCCAGCAACAATTCTACAGGAATTTCCTAGCACACCATCCATACTTATCCACCAACCACACAAATTTTTTGTTTAAGCCATTTGGACTTCCCCATCCAGAAGAAGACACCCCCACCCCCAATAGCCCATCTTGGCACCCACCTTCACACAAAAACACCAAAACAGATGTTATGAAAATAGATATTTAATTACTCAGTTAAAAAAAAAATTAAAGTAAAAATACAAGTGTTCTGCAGTAATCTAGAATTCTACACATTTTCCACACAGCAAAACTCCCAAAAATGAAGTAGCATGTTAAACAGTGGTATGAGCAGCAACTCAAGATTTGAGAGAACTGATGACAGTGTTCAAAGCATTACATTTACCGCAGCATCGTAGGAGAACGTGACCCCGAGGCTGAATGCCAGGGAGCCTTTCGGCTTCATTTCCTCCTGATTGCGCTGCTCTGAAAGTTCAGCTGAAAGCCATCAATGACGCATCAGCAAACCTGAAAAGTCTCTTGAACACAGACGCATCTGATGGACAACTTCATGGCAGAACAGATCATGCACAACTTTTACAAGGTCAACACCTGACCTGCACTTAGTCATCGTTCTCTTAAAAAAAGAAAAAAAAAAAAAAAGAAAAAGAAAAAAAGGGGGGAAAACGACCATGTATACCTGTGGGAAGACCAGGTTTACCTGTCGGTCACGGGCATGACCAGGGTTGGGCAGGGCTCTGACTCTGTGGGCCAGCGACACGTCAGTGCGCAGCTGTGACGCAGAGCGACGAGCTTCCCCTGCGCGCGCACGGAGTCTGCGCGTTGCTGTGAGACAAGGGAGAGCCGAGAAATGAACCCTTATTCAATGTGTAAAATAAGAAAAAAGAGTGAGATGAACGCCTTCAACACAACTCGGCGTTTTAACAAGACAGTGCGATTCTGTATCAGTAACAACGAACATTCACAATATTTACGCACATATTACTGTCAACGGATTCTGCGGCTCAGTCTGTCTTCAAGACACCAACTCGGGCGGTGGAGAAGCAGAATCAGATTTCATTGAGAAAGAAAACGTTCTCGAAGTCCCGGCGTTGAAAGTCCATTGTTACGTCATCTGCATGCGGTGACGAATAAACGCTATAACTTAAGTATTCATCTCGCGTATACACATTACTTTGTCTCGAGAAGTCAAATACGTTTTGTTCTGCGTCACAAAGCGGTGCTGAAACATTCAATAGGTCATTGTATACAAGGTCCATCAAATACTGCGTGGTGTTTCTCGGTGCCATAGCTCCCGATGGCAAAACATCCGCGTGCTTCGGTTTCTCCCATGCTGTACTGAGAGATAGGCCCGAGCGACGGCCCGATTTCCTGGACAATTTTCTGTTAATCCTTCGGCTCTTCTCACACAGTGTGGTATATTTCCGAATGGCGGCTTTCACGACGCACGCATACAACAACTGTCTCTTCCTCGATTTTAACCATTTTGGCCGTTCTGCACCAGTACTTCCAATATATCGCAGTTTTCCTTCCGTGGCCATGGCTTCAAAGCACATATCACCAATAATAAACAAAATACACTCCTAGTCTTTCCGTAATTGTCCTTAAAAGTTAATTTAAACAAATTCAAACTAGTAAAATAAAAAGTGTCAGGAAGAAACCATAAAGACGAAGCATAAAACACTCGTGCGTTCTTCCAACGTTCTACCGTTAAAGTGACGCATCACGTACATATAAAAGGCTTGCGGAAGTGACGATTTTAAGAATACACCTATCACAGGCCTTGAAATTCTTCCTCGATGGTATGAAAGCGCACACTTCTCTTTTGAAACTTTCTACTTCCCCCTATCCCTTGAAAAGGGAACATGATGTTAACTTTGTGTTTCGAATATGTCTTCTAATTCCATATAAAACTACGATACATAAACACATAGTCAATCCGTGTTATTCATGAACTGCAAAATGCCCTGTGTTTTTGAATGTTTTGTCCAACAAAGGTGCCCGTAGGAAAGTAAAGAGCGCACTTGAAAAGGCGGAAGTGAGGAACCTCCATTTTCTTTGAAGTACCCTTCATGCAAGACACTAGTCCACTTCGCGGCTCAAGTAAACGAAACTTTTAGAGATGGATCACGCTTTGTATGTCGTACAAACACCACCTGAAGACAGCGAAGATACCTTAATACACCCAGATTTCACATATAAGTGTAAGTAGGAGGACTCAATTACAGTCCAGCTATTTCAGTATAGTAGACAGTTTTCTTTCCTACAACCCTATCGTCAGAATGGACGCAACCATGTTGACAAGCCAAACCAACGAGTAGACTACAGAGTTTACTCGCGTACTATCTAGCTAGCAAGCTTTACGGTTGGCTACTGATTCCATAATGATATACTGTACTTCATTGCCCTATTTATAGCTGTACCCAGTAGTAGAAAAATAATTATATTTTGTCGTGTCATGTGTTCAGGAAGACGGGGCAGGGACCGTTATAAGTTTTTGTTTACAGCCCCATTTACACCCCAATTTAAAATATTAGACTATGAGTCTACTAGTAATAGTCCACTTGCCGATCAGGTCATAGTAAACAGTTAAAAACCTACATTCGTATTTAATAAAATGAGGAAAAAATGGTTTACTGATGAGGTATCTTGTGTAAGATTAAGAATAGATCAGAAATCAAATTTCATTTACACTAAGTGTATTGGCATTTGCAATTTTGCATTCCCATGTAAGTAAAATTTTTTTATTAAAAAAAAAAACAGCCTTTTGCTCTGAATTGGCACAACTAGCTAATTACATTAGTAATTACACTAGTTACATTATTAGCGTTGTTAGCTAATTACATGTAACTATCAGAAAAGCAGCAGACCATTTTGTTTAATTGAAACAAATATCAAACAAGCACAAACACATTATAACATGAGGCTTTCTTACAATGAAGTCATATTTCAAGAGTTCCCAATTGACTGGTACTACCTTTTTGGAAGTATACCTGTAATAATAAATCTTAGGAACACAAACGGAAAATAATGTAAAATGAAACTATCCATACATTTACTTTATGGGGAAAAGGTAGTTGCTTGTGAATCATGCAAAACCTACAGCAGAAGGGACCTTCTTTTCTCTGCTGCAGTCTGGAAGAGAAAGATCATGTCATTTGTGTTTTTGCGGTATGAATTCATTTAACGTGACCACAAAGCTGTGTATTAATACTTAATGAAGGTTAAGCTTTGATTCAAAACATTTCTGTGTATCCCTAAGTGTCTGAGGCTGAAATGGTTAAGTTTGTGAGGTTACGAGCTGCTAATGATGCACTCTTTACTGGAAAGAGAAATACTTCAGTCGTTGCTTGGAGGTAATGTACTCAGACCACATGCGCGCACACACACACACACACACACACACACACACACGCACACAACAGTATTGGTGGGACACTTTAGCTCCCTTTGGTCGGTGTGACAGGGCCATCTTGAAGGAGATGGGGATCCAGAGGAGAATGTCCACAAGTCAGGCAAGAAAGAAATGGGAAAATCTCAAGAAGAAGTACAAGGTGAGTTACCATGAAAACACCAAGATCAGCAGTATCATTTAAATGCAGAATTATTACTACCCTCTGATGGCAGCATGTTTTGACATGTTTTTCAGTTGCTGATGAAATACAGCTGATGAAATGCATTTGCAAAGTGTTATTAGCATGAGACATCCCACTCGTGTTTCATAATTTAGGTGATACTTCAATGGAAACTCTTTTAGTATATTTTTTTTTAGCATATTTCAATCAATCAACTGAATTTCACATGTTAAAAAGAAGCACTGGTTTAAAACCATTGCACTGGTTTTAATCATTTACATATTTTTACTGAATTTTTGCCATTCTGCTACTATTCTTTTTGAAAGTATGACAAACCTGGCTGGCTGTATATGTATACCAGTCAAATCTTTGCTTAACATTTGAGTGAGAATTTGAGTAGAATATTTGTATCCTGAATGTCATAGTTAAAGAAATAAGCCTTCTGCATGTGTAGTTGTGTAGAGATAAGTGTGTGATCACCAGCTTCTTAGCTCAGGGACTGAAAAGTGACATGTTTCATCGGCCAGGAAATGAAGAGCCCACCACCAGGTGTGTCTGTCAATCCCACCAACTGGCAGTGGTTCTCGCTGATGGAGGATGCCATGGAAGGCCGACTCAACAACAGCGAAGTCCTCCTGTCCACGGCGTCGCTAGGCGACGACTGTGAGTACCGCCCCGACAAGCCTCGCAAGCGTCCACGCGACTCGTACCGCGGCGAGATCGAGTTCCTGGTCGAGGGTGACGACGGCGCATTGTCGGGCGATGGGTCCCGGGATCTGGGAGACGCCGGCAGCGATTGTGAGCACGTGGAGCAGGACCGGGCCGCAGTGGAGAACGAGCGAGCCGTGCTAGAGCGGGAACGGATGGTGCTGGACCGAGAGAGGGCGGGGCTGGAGCGCGAGCTGGCCGCGCTGGAGCGGGAGAGGGCGTCCCTGGAGAGGGAGAAGGCGGCCGTAGAGAGGGACCGTGCCTCCGTGGAGCATGAGCGGGCTTTGCTGGAGAAAGAACGGGCGGAGATGGACTGGGAGAGGGCAAGACTAGAACGAGACAGGGCCTCCCTGGAGAGGCAGCGCCGGGGAAGCACAAACGACGTCTCCCAAGGAGCCGAACAACTGCCGCACGTGGAAATGGAACCGGCGTCTGTAGAGAGGAGGCAAAAATTCCTCGACTTGTTCGAGAAGCTCATTGAGAACTTTTAAAAAGTGTTGGACAGTTGAACAGTTATTTTACTCTGCACATAATTTCTTTTCTCTTTCTTTTCCCTCTTTTGGAAGATGCTAATTTAAATTTTAATCAATGTTAATTTTGTTGCAGTACTTTTGGTGGAATCCTACTGAAAATGGTGTATCAGCTGCCATGTTGTCCAGAGCACAAACAGACATGATGGTTATGTTTTTTGAATGCAGTCACATGGAATAATCTTTCAACATTTGAGTCACATGGAATAATCTTTCAACATTTGAGTCACATGGAATAATCTTTCAACATCTGAGTCACATGGAATAATCTTTCAACATTTGAGCTATCTCTCCACCCATCTTAAATGATTAATGAACACGTTAAGCCACCTCAATTTTGGAGAGAGGTCTTCAAGACAATTTTATTCAATTGTGGTATTTCCATACAAAGAACACACATCCAAGCTAGCATCTAGCCCCCCCTCCCACACCACCAGTGCCCTCACACAGTACAATAACTTTGAAGTGTTCATTTAAAGATTGTTACCCATGGTCTAAACAACATTTTGAATTGAGATATACCAAATATTGCAGTTCATGTAAAAAAAGGTTTTCAGAATATATATATTTTATATTACAATACAGACTTTACAACAAAATGTTTGTGTTATAATGCTTCTTTTATTGCTTTAGATCAGATTTACCTTTCAAAATTCAATGACCATCAGCTTCATTTGACTTAGACTAGTATTGTAAGCATTTTCCAAAAATGTTAGAATTATATGAATATTAACAATATATAATTATTTTTCCTTTACAAAAAATATTTTATCATCATTTGTCTGGTTATCATGACCAGTCACAAACAGGCAACAAGGAGAAACACTAAAAGTATTTGTATTTATGACAGCAAGGCTGGGATTTCGTTTATTATTCTTTCTGTCAGATGATTGTCAAATTGAGCAGGAATGTTTTTGTCTATGCATAAAAGCTCACCATTTCAAAGGTTAGTTCAGATGCAGTGAACTTTGAATTTTAGTGAGTGTCCTAGAGATTTGCCATCACATCATCTTAGGTTTGCTTCATCTAAACGTGTTAAGCAGTGTGTGTTTATTGTACGTGTGGGACAGAAAGAAAGAAAGGAAACAAACAAAAAAACCAACCAGAACAATACAAATAAGCAGCTGAATGTGGAAGTGTCTACCAATAATGTGTTGGTGTGAAATAGAGAGTGTGTGTGTGTGTGTGTGAGAAAGAGAGAGAGGAATGGTGTGTGTGTGCGTGCATGTGTGAGGAATGTGTGTGCAAACCTCTTTTATAAGACAGCCATTCATATACAAGTGTTTACTCCAGCCCAAAGTAAAAAAAAAAAAAAAAAAGAGGTTGGAAACACTCACAGAGGTTTTAGTGTGTGTGTGTGTGTGTGTGTGTGTGTGTGTGTGTGTGTGTGTGTGTGTGTGCACACGCTTAAATGAGGGCACCAACAGGGATACGCGGCAAACACACATAGGCCTGGGGGGTTCTGCTGAGGTTGACAGGATTGCCATCCAGACGCACGTCTTCCAGGGCTGCACGGATGTAGTTCAGGTCGTTCAGACTGCAGAAAGTGTCTCCGTGGATTACCTGGATATTGTTGTTCTGAAGGAAACGTTTTGGAAGAAATCCTGATTTGTGGCATATGCATAGGCTTACAAAAAGTACAAACATTATCCAAGGTGGAGTTTCTGTGTGGTTCTCTAAAGTTCTGTGAGGTTCCTCTCTTTACAGCACATTGTTAAGAGCTAAATTTGGACGATTTGGGGAAGTGGTGGGGCGAAACAACATTCAGCAGGGTTCAGAACTATTCAGGGTTCAGGACTATAAGGACAACAGCTGACTGTCATCTGTGCTTAAATAAACATTTGAAACCCGATATAAAAAAAAAAGTGAACATGAAGTGTCCACTAGGTGGCAGCAGTGAGGTGGGAGTACAGGTACCTGTAGGTGCAGAGAACGCAGACTCTCAGGCAGAGGAACAGGGATATGATCAATGCTGTTGTCCGTCAGGTAGAGATAAAGCAGCCCTGTCATGTCCTAAACACAGAAGAACAATGGTTAGAAACACTATTCTGCCCATGCAATGTAATAAGAGTATTCAATACTGCCCATGTATTCAATAAGAGTCACAGATTGCCTCAGTAGTCTACTGTTAATGAATTTCAGAAATGTGCAGCAATAATTAGCACCATACATTGAAAACCAAAATTCTATTTTGCTCAGAGTATTGACTGTGAAGTTTAATTAAAATTAAATTTAGATTAAATGAAGATAAAATGATTAAATTAAATTGAATTTAAAATAAAAATGAATTTAGATGAAATGAAAACTAAATGAAATTTAGATTAGGTGCAGATAAAGGGTGAAAATGTAAATGCAGAATTTATCATAAAGTCCATTATTTAATCACTTCAGTCTCGGTTATGTTCTGTATTTTATTTGCATTCATTTGTACTTTCACTCTGCCCTGTGTGTGAAGGTGTCTGAGTTCAAGTACAATGGAAATAATTTAGTCCCTTAAGAGAAAAGGGGAAGGAATGCTGTTTTAACTCTTAATTAAATATTAATTACATAATGTTTACATCACCATATAGATCATCACAAGGGAAGAGAGCATATGAGGAGATAAACAAAGCTTCTCTGTCCAAAAATAATTTCCCTGAGAAATCTGGAGACTAATCACAACTGGCTGTTCTAACTGAAGAATCAGTCATTCAAGAACCCTCACCCCTAACCCTAACCTTAACCGTAACCAGTAGAATGTCACACAAGCCAAACGTAAAAACAAACAAATTGCACTTTTAAACGTTTTCCTGTGCAAACGGTCATAGTTTTATTATCTGCCTTGTCTACGTCATGTGTAGCTCTGCACACCAGGATGCTCCATGTTTTTGTTATTTCATTGGGATGAACATTTTCAAAGTTGCTATTCACAAACCTTTCAATGTATTTATGCCTTTTGCTAACAGTTTCAAAGTGACGTCATTCCAGGGCATAAAATTTCTTCATTGCCAAACTGTCAAAGCTGTATTATCTTTCAATGGGAAAATTGTCACATGCTTTTATTTATGCATTTCTCTTCCTAAACAGGCAGCCATAAAAATTCTGATTGAACTATGGTTATACTGTGAAGAGAATAAGTGCAGTCATCATTATACGACAGCTTAGAAAAGTTGTCTCCCTGTTCTTCAAGAAGTTTCCAGCTGTTGAAGTCAGTTATATGTTTTTTTTTTTTTTATAAGTTAGCTGCTTGTAATTATCGTGATTCTTGATGTGTCCAGACCAGGCATGTGTCCAGGTCTAAAGGCAATGTTCCAGTGTCTACAGAGAAATGATCTCCATCCCCTTTTTATCAGTCTGCTCAGTTTTCCAGAGTCCTGCAGGGAATAAACTTCAACACTCCAACTAATAGACTTACAAATTCATGATTATACTTACTGCCAAGAAGGAGCTTGCAGGCAATAAAATGTATGAGGTCTTGTGAGAAAGTATCTAAAAGGCTGCTTGGAGTTAAAGGGTAAGCAGACCCCTGCTCTCAAACACGCCATTCTTTTTCCATTTCTCTCACCTTGAAGGCTTCATTCCGGATGCCTGTGCTGCCCAGTTTGTTGTGACTGGCATCCACAAGGGTCATGGTGTGTGGCAAGGTGGGTAGTTGAGCCACACCATTTTCTCGTATTACCAACTCTTCCAAAGCTGGCAAGCCCATGAACGCGCTGTCTTCGATCCTGGAAATGCTGTTGTGGGTCAGATCGATCCTCTTCAGTTTATCTTTAGGTTAGAGTTAAAAATACACCAATCAGAAAACTGAAAGATTTATTGAGCAAATTTTTCATAAATTAAAAAATTCTAATATATATAATCATCTAACTCAGATGGAATCATTCTAAAAGGATGTTTAAAGGGGAATAATTGTTTAAAAAACTGCATTATTTTTTTTATTAATTATTGTGAACAATTGTTTGCTGGGCAATTATTGTATAGTTCAGTTACACAAAAATCCTTTTAAAAACACACTCATGTTGGCAAAGTCCGATTTGTTGATCTTCATGATTTTGTTGTAGCGGGCGTAGAAGTGCGTGGTGTCCTTGGGAAGGGGTGGCACATGGACCAGCTTCAGGTCGTCGCAGTACACAGATCCACCCAGGCAAGTACACAGCACACAGGTGGGCATGCCTGCACCACCAACCAGCAGAGGGCGCCCCAGCATGAAAAAGCCACACAGATGCACATGACACACACAACAGAAGAAACGTAATAAATATCTTGAAGGAATCAAAATGTTACAGTGGTTAAGTTGAGGAAGAATTTCTTGTTTTCATTTGGATAATGATATTTGACATCTACAAGACAGGAATTTACATCCACATGTCCTATACAAAGCAATACATTGAATACCATTGAATATTGTTTCTTTAAGTGATTATAACCTCCCCAGCTACACATTACAGGTTTAAGTGATTATAACCTTTTTAAAATGTAAACCACGAAGATCCTGCAAGTTCCCAACAGGCTATCAGGCCACGGGTCAGAGGAAGTGTGGAGGAAGCTTAACATTGAGAGTTCTCATGGATAGGAAATGCTGTATTTTCTTTCATTGCATTCAACAGTATATAAAGGAGAGAGTTATCCTACACAGAAAGGCTAGCTCGGATGCCCTTATGTTTATTTTATGTTATGTATTGTTTGTGAAGGGGTGTTCTTGTAGCTAACAAGTATGTCATGTGCTACTTGTATGCTCGCAGGACCTTGAAAAACAAACCAGGTGTCACAATAGACAAATAAAACTTATCTCTTAGAGGAGTGTCCTATGTTTGCACAAATGCTACGTGGAAATTATTTAAAAAGGCAGTTCTGGTTGACCTTGGAGACTCAGTGGGCTGGTAGGATACTGACCTTCTGCTTCAATGTCAGTGTCAGGTAGGCCAGAAACCTCTGACTCTACTGTAACCCCAGCCCCCTCCTGGGAGGTGGATTGGGTGGTTGGAAGTAGCTCCTCCTCTTGTTAGACACATCATTAGGGGGTTAGGAGTGGGGTTAGCACATGGTTGACAAAGAAATCACAGTGGTGATGCTGCTTAGGTGAATGTCAATAAAAACACATTTAACCAATGTCAGTCAGTTAAACAAAGTACATAGTTCTGACAGAAGGAGACAACATCATATATCGATAGATATACGGCACAGTAAATATGTTAGAACTAATAGAATAAAACAGAATATTAATTAATCTTTTCCATTGTTAGCTTGATGCAGTATATACTAGTTTAATCTAAAATCTGCTTTGGTTCTATATTTATACCCCCTTTTAGGATTATCTGTTAACAACGTAAATATATGTCAGTCAAGGTACTGACCTTCCTTTAGGTCAGGGATTAATGTGACCTCTGGCTCCCCAGATTCCACAGGGATCTCAGACTCCTCAGGAACCTCAGGCTCCACAGGAATCTCAGACTCCTCAGGAATCCCTGACTGCTCAAGAATACCAGACTCCTCAGGAATACCAGACTCCTCGGGAATACCAGACTCCTCGGGAATACCAGACTCCTCGGGAATGCCAGATTCCTCGGGAATGCCAGATTCCTCGGGAATACCAGACTCCTCAGGAATACCAGACTCCTCAGGAATGCCAGATTCCTCAGGAATCCCAGACACCCCAGAAACCCCAGACCCCCCAATGGCCTCTTGGGGGATGGTGGTAGGCATCAGGTGGATCTCCTCCTCTTGTTAAAGACAAGGCAATGTGGTAAAAGAGGTAAAATACAACAACCGGTACAGGACAACAACCGATAGCATGATTATGCTAGCAACAACAGATAATGCTAGCAACAACAGTAATGTCGAATGACAACCAGCTGAAAGTTATTTATGCTGTAACTTAAGTTAAATAGCTGTATTTGGCCCCAAAGCAGCCATAATCACTCACCCTGTAGTAAAAAACATTCAATATTACTCTGTGGAATACAGAGATTTTAAGAATAGAGAGTACAGTTCCCACTAAAGTCATAAGTACTGACCTTTGGCTGGGACCAACGTTATCTCTGACCCGGAAACCTCAAAGGGCACAGAACCAAAGTCCCCAGAGACTCTAGAAACAAAGTCTCCAGAGACCCCAGATATTAAGTCCCCAGAGATTCCAGAAACAAAGTCTCCAGAGACTGCTGATGCAGTGTCCCCAGAAACTTCAGATATAAAGTCCCCAGAGATTTGTGATATGAAATCCCCAGACATTCCAGAAACAAGGTCCCCAGAGACTGCAGAAAAAAAGTCCCCAGATGCTTCAGGAACATAGTCCACCACAGAGCCTTCAGAACCAAAGTCCCCAGAGGATATGAAACCAACATCTGCAGAGCCTTCAGAACTGATGTCCCCAGATCCTCCTGATCCTAGAGGCTCCCCAGAACCAGAAACTCCACTACTAAGAAACTCTCTAGAAGTCTCAGAACCTCCAGAACCCTGGGAACTCAAAATGTCACTAGAACCCAGTTCGTCTCCAGATATATGAAGGATCTCAATGGGCGTCAGACGCAGCTCCTCCTCTTGTTAGAGACAAGATTAGGTGTTAAGAGAATGATTAGAACAGCATGAACAATGACCCAGTGTGATAGTTAGAGGTGATGGGAACAATGCAATAAAGCATTATAAGTTAGCAGAATTACACAATGACTGCAATTAAAATGCAAACACATTTAACCAATCACATGGTCAGTTAAATGGAATAATAGCAATATGCAAAATGTTCAGAGGGTAACTGCAGTGGAGTGGTCAAGAAGGTGCCTTTAAAGGAGAGTGCTATAAAGGTATATGCTTGTGTGTGTGTGTGTGTGTGTGTGTGTGTGTGTGTGTGTGTGTGTGTGTGTGTAGTTCAGACCTCCTTGTGTGTCAGGTCCCATTAGAACCCCAGGCTCCCCAGAGCCTGATGGTATAAGATGAGGCTTTATGGGTGTCTCCTTTTTATGAGTCCTTTCTACTTCCTCTTCTTCTTCCTCTTCCTCCAATGAGGCATTGGGCGTGAGGTCATGGTCCTCATCTAGAGCGCCCATGTCTATCTACAGGGACATGGAAGGTTAGTGCACTGCCTTCTGTGGGCATAATGAGAAACGCTTGACACAAAAACATTTGTAGGTTAGTAGGAAAAAATACCTCCTCACTTCACTTGTTTTTTTTTCCACCAGGATGATTATTAACATATGAATATTCATGAAATTATTAATCACGTTTGATTTCTATCAAACAAACAGTTCTGTTGTAGGAAGTAATTATGGTGAAGTGCAAATGTAACTATTTACATGTTTTTAAATGTAACTATTTAATTAATACAGTGCCTATATTTAAACAATGCAGTGTCGATATTTAGCAAATCCTTAGTTATACAAGATTTAGAGTTAGACATGAAACCTCATTCACAAAATGAGTCTTTAAAAAAACAGTGTCGACAGTTGTGAAAGTAGAAATTCTGAGCTTGGTGTGAAATTGTTCTCCACAGATCATACATGCAAACTACTCTGTGCAAATGTTCAGCCGAAGTGTGTCTTATGAACACTGAAGAATTGCAGTAAAGAATTGCTTGTATGCATTCAGCTGCTTTAAAGGCTTCAGAAAACAAAGAAAAAACAATGCTGAAGAAAGACTGGAGTGAGAATGTCTCCAGAATCAGGTCTGGAATCACTGTCTAGAGAGAGTCATGTAAAGTTTATTCACAGGTGTGTCTAATAAGCACAACATTAAAATGAATACAATTCTATATAGGCATTTTCCTCAGCCTTATTTTGCCATTTTGATCAAAAGCTAATTATGTTTAATTACGAAAATTGTGCCGGATTTAAATGACAGGATTATTAAAGTACAGTTGTGGTTATTTCAATACTTCAAATTCAGCATTGATGTTTTTTTTTCTTTTTTTTTTGGTGTTCGACCTTTGTTTTTGTGTCTGCTTTGATGATTCCTGAGAAGACATGCTTAGACATGCCTTGGATCCTTTTCACATTGGAATGCTCTGGTTGTCTCAGCAATTGGAGGTGCATTTTTTCCAGTGGCCACTGGGTGGGGCATGTTCTCACTTCCAATGGCCAAGAAAACTCCACTGCCAATCACATTTGGAGGAGTCACCTGTATTATCAGGCATGTGCTTGAGTTCATAGTTCAGACATCAAACAAAGGTTAAATGTCTAGGTGTGATGAATGGCTAGAATGGTCAAGCCCTTTCTTGGATACAAATGTGCCTAAAGAGATAAGTTCTTTACCAAATAAATCAAGATTAATTTATACAGAACTATGGGAAAGCTATATTGCTACAAAGTGGTTGTGGGCTCCAGTTTAGTTCAGTCTGGTAATATGACCCCACAGCTGAGTCCTCTCTAAATATTGACTGGCCCATACCACCACTGACCAGAGGGTGGCGGCATAAAACCACACTGCCTGGTGGATACGTGCATACCCCCACGCCTCTCATAGTCAAATAGCTGATTCTAACGACAAGTGAATGGTCCTTGTGGAACCAAGACATACATGGAGGCAGAGAAATTCTCCTTTGCTTCTCTAGTTCCCGTCTACAACTGCTCAGAGCGACAGACCACATTAATCAAAACTCAATCGATCAAACAAATGGCAATGACTCATTTTAAAAACTCCATTACCAACCTATAAAAAGGTCACATCAAAGCTACACACTGGCGAAGATTAAGTAATAGTTCTGTTAATCACCACTGAAAACGGAATAAAGGGAGCCGGAGTTCGCTGACATCCAGTAGGTTTGTGGAGTCAACAAGAAGAGCCTTTGAGAAGGCATGAGCTCCGCCCCAACACCACCTCCCCAACACCACCTCCCCAACACCACCTCCCCACAAAAGCAAACACTCACACAGCTGAGGGGGAGTGAGAACCAAGAAGAATAAAAATGTAGCAGAACCATCACAAGCGCCAGTGCAAACACACACATACTGAATGATTAGGCATAATCTAATATAATCATGTGTCAGTTGGTTAAGCAGAATTCACAGAGGTAATCTGGCAAACTGAGGGTTTATTTTTCTTTTCCTGAATCTTTTTACAAGTCTTGTGAGCAATACATGAAACAATGTAGCTGGTCAGTCTGAGCCAAGTCAGAGTTTGTGTTTTGCTTTGCAGGGAAGAGGGCCCAGGAGTGTTAAGTCTGTAGAGTCAGGGGAAAGTTGCAGCAGGGATGGCAGGACCCATTTCTGAGAGCACCTGTGCAGTACATATTCACTGCATGCATGTCTCAAGAGCTTTGATTTGCACTAGAATCCTGTTTACTGCTAAAATAAACATTGCACAATTGTTAGCAGTGATCAAAGTTCAGGAGAGTGTGAACTTTGTGGGTTTTTTTTTTCTAACCTACTTTCCTGCTTTCCCTTTTAAAAACACATTAGACTGAAGCGCATTAGTCTGGGTCCAGCTAGACCCTGGGTTTGCAACAATGGTATTAGTGATGAGTCTGGTCACTGTAACACAGCACAATGTATCAGTGTTAGAGAGCAAAGTCAGAGGCGACTGCACAGACACAGCTCATCACCAGCCACTTCTCCACATAAACTTCACTTTCCAAAAATCATGCTTTCTCTCAACATACACAAACAAACACAATGGTACACACACACAAGCATACAGGAACACACACACACACACACACACACACACACACACACACACACACACAACATTCCTCCAGTCAACACCCCCCACCCCCCCGGGCCATTATAGGTTTCACTTTTATGACTCCCTCCATCCCACACATCTGGGTAAAACTTTAGCTTATGATTTGTCCTCTGCAGTCACACACAGACATTGTCTCATTTAAAATTTGCATGAGCAAAATTCTTCAACTACATTAGCACACTGTTCAATAGCACATTCTTCAGGAGAAGTTAAATGATGCAAGGATGTTTTGTTTCATAACAATTCCGAATTGCACATCTGACACTCCATCCTTCACATCAGGATTGCATTTTGGCTCTTGGTGTTTTTGTGATTAATCTTGCATTCTGCGTTCCTCAGTACCAAACATAGTTTGGTCCCATATTTTCTTTTCTAAATTAGCAGGGTGATTGCAGTATTTAAAGTTTAAATTTCCCAAATCCAAACCTACATTTTAGGCTGCGTTTTGTTCATCAAGGCTGGATTTGAAGAACATTGCGGCCCTAGTTTCGTTATTTACATTTATAATATTTTACTTCACATAATATTAGTTTTAATGAGAACACAATTGTTTCTAATTATGCAGCTAATCTTGTAAACCACATGGTTAGTGTGTAAAGCCTGGAATATATCACAGATATATGTTACAGGGAGAGGAACATTTTAGAACATTTTGTGAAAAAAAAAAAAAAGAAAAAGTTTTGGACATATTCTTGTTGTGATAAAAAGAGCATTCAGTTAATTTAAATGATGTCAAGCTTATGTTCTACACAGGTCCTTGCTGAGGTCCAGTGCAATGGTCTTCTATAATGTGAACAATCTCAAATGACATTATAATCTCAATGACATTGTATGTATATATGTATATACTTATATATATTATATATTGCATGTTAAATATTATCCAAATTTTATCCAAATGTTTTTCTTATGCAAACATTTGCCAAATTCAGCAGTGCTTCACAAACACCACTTTTATGAGGCATAAGAACACATGAGGATGCAAATTGAGAACATCCAACAACTACAGAAAATGCTGTAGAAAAGCAAAAAGCATTTGTCACCTAAACACAAATACAGACCCGGAGGGGAATCATTCCCAGAATGATTTATGTGCTTCCAGCGTGACCTTCTCATAAGAAAGTTTGGAGAACCGGGTACAGCCAGTTTTCCTGACACTTTGCCAAAAACAAAATGTGGGTAAAGAGAAAAATGCTGAAATTCTAGACATTTTGCAGAAAGGCCCCAGCACAGCACAATAGTGCTATGATTTAAGTGCTGGTGTGATGGGACCAAGCTGACATATCTGAGGAGTGTGTCAACAGATGAGCCTTACACAGGTAAACCATGATCAACACAAAGTGCAGGGAAGACACGTGGAGGCTTGTGTTCACAGCTCTGTGCAGAATGCTGTGAATAAAGCACTACTCTCTTTCTTTCTCTCTCTCTCTCTCTCTCTCTCTCTCTCTCTCTCTTTCTCTCTCTCTCTCTCTCTCTCTCACACACACACACACACACACACACCACTTATTCCTGCATGTGCAGTACTGAAGTGCATGTTTCCACATGTGAATCATCAGTCTAATCACAAACCCAGGCACTTACTTTCTGCTAAATGGAAATATCTTCCTGTGCCAAACAATACTACTGTTATAACCTCACTTACCTTTCAGCAGAAAACTAGCCTAGACTGCTACTTCAAATACAAATACATTTATTACAGTTTTCACGCAAGGTCTCAGGTGAGGTCTCAGGTGAGGTCTCAGGTGAGAAGCCTAATCAACTGGCAGCCCCACTATTTACAACTACATTTACATTTTCAGCATTTGGCAAATGCACTTATCAAAACATACATGTATATACCCAGTGAAACATACATGTATCCATCCAGAAGCATGCATATTTTTATCCAGAAAAACATACATGTATGTATCTGGAAATGCATACATGTATTTATTTATATATTTTTATCCAGAAATACATGCATATATTTATAGCCATTCAGACAGTGTCTGATGAACACCAAATGAGCAGGGTGTGGCTGTTGTCAAACATGTTAAGCATGAATATCTTCTGCAGATGTTCTAGTTTAGTAAACTTCTTCTTACATTTGTATTTAACATTACTTGATAAACAAAATAAAATTCTGTTATGGGTGTCAATAATATAATGCTATAAACATACAGGCAAATTAGAAAACTACAAAAGACTTGATGTACTACCCACAACACACTGAGTCTCGCACCTTTGGTTCATCAATAGACAGCTCATCATAATATTCATAGACGTCCTTGTTTTCCAAGTCCAAGTTGTCTAGAGGCACATCGTAGTTGTCTAGCTCGGCTTGCCGGGAGTACCTTGGGGGAGAGGCCATTGCCGTGTTCAGGACCAGGAGCCCCAGAATCAACCTGTATGGTATCGCCATCATCAACCACCTGCCACAGTGAGAGACCCACATGAGTGAAAGTGTACACACACCTTCATATAATATGATTTACACATGGAAAAGTTATCAGTTCAAGAGCAGCCCCACATTGAGTCTAGCAGCAGTGAAAGGCAATTGGGGATTGAATGGCAGAAAACATAAATCAACTGGATTTTTTCAAAAACTTTTGAGTAAATCTTCAGAATTTTGAGTAAATAATAGTAATAATGAGTGTTGATTATTAATTTTACTGTTCCCAGCATATAAAACTATGCTAAACTCTCCAGTATTAGTCACAGAATAAAACAAGCAAAGGGTGAGAATAAGCATGAAATATGTTCCTCAAAAACCAGAGACTTGGGGTCACCAAAAAACCCAAACCCAACTGTGTATATCGTGAGAGTAGCTGGGTTGGCTTTCTGTCTGCTTTAGCTTTGGTAAGAGTATATTTCAGACTGGAACCTCTTTGAACTAATTAAATGTGAATAATTAAATACAGCAAAAATATATTGCAGTAAAATATATTTTTCATTGGGTGTTTAATATGCCATCCCTCGTTGGATGTTTAAGCTGATTTGATTAAAATGTAACTTTCTTTCAGGCTTTTGGTTGGCAGTGCATGTGTTTCAGGGATTGAAGAATTCAGTGTTCATTAACAAGGTGCAGACAGCTAGCAGGATTGTAGCATGAGGTCTGTCTGTCTTCCAAAGCCTGAAATTCCATCACAAGAGCCAGACACTCACCATTCAAACCAGTGGCCATGTTGAATTCATTCAAAGGCAGCTTTGTTTAGATTCAAAGTTCAAAGGTCAGAGTTGAGAAGGAAGATGCTAGAAAAGGCTATTTTAAACCCAGCAGGAATAATTTTCAGTTCTTCAAAGTGTATTCCACGTGGCTACAATCTTCTCTGCTTTAGTGGGGAGAACAGCACAGTGTGGTTTCGGTCAAATCAAAATCCAGTGAGCTGTTTTCCCAAGTAAGCGCACTGAGGGACGTTAGGTAGGGAATGGCATTCTGGGAACAGCTGGCACAGGTGGAGTCTGAATCTGTGTTAATTTTATCACTTTATTTGAAATAAATAAAGTAATAGTTTTTTTTATTTTTAACCTTTTCCCAGTTTCATAGGTCTTTCTGTTATCTTTTCATGAAGTGCTTCATAACTGGTTTTCAACACAACATTTTTAAATAAAGTTAATTGATAGTGCAAACAAAACATAGTGAGAGTATCACTGTTCCACCTGCTGTTACTGCCAGCCTAGAATGAATTAGTAATACTCACACATTCTTCACTTTCATTGTAAAACTATTTTACTTAAGCACAGCTGTAGTTGTTGAACAGATTATTAACCCTAACTCCATTCTCCATACTAGATCAGAACCAAAGAAGGTGCAAATTAGTACATAAGAATGCAGTTTTTTGAACTGTCATAATGACTGTCATAATGTCTATGAATAATCCATCGTACTGTTCCTCTACTTACCTGAAACTCTTCTTTGTTATAGAATGTGAGAATGTGCTTTGTTGTGCATCTCAAACATCAATAGCTGTGACAGATGCCCATTCATATTTTCAGTAGCTATTCTAACTCAGCAGAGCATTTTTATTTTCCCTCTATTTTAGATTTGAATGGAGTGTAGCAAATATGCTAACGGGCAAAAGATCATGCACTCGTATGTAGCTCTTGCCATCGTAATGAGGCCTGGGCTTGAGGGGGAAAAAAAAAGCAGACAGTTCAACCGAAGGCCATCTGAGCTGAGAAGAAAGCTGTGAGAGAGAACAAAGAGAGAGAAGATCGGCCAGAAAAAAAAACCACGTGGATGTAGATGAGGTTCTGGTCCTCAGGGTGGGATGGAGAAAGTCTAGAGAGAGAGGGAGAGAGAGAGAGAGAGAGGGAGAGAGAGCAAGCAGGCTCTAACAGAGCTTCTTTATAAGTATTTATACGAATGTGTTTCTGCGCTCAAACTCAAAATTCCACCAGGGTTTGTGAACAGCATGCCTCTGCATTGAGGGGAAAAGTCTCATTCAGGATTCTCTCTGTTTCTTACTCTCTGAGACACACACATGCACATGCACACACACACACACACACACACACACACACACACTTCTTTCGATGAAGTTCTTTAAGATTTGCTATTTTTAGGCTCTGAAGTGCTTCAGGTATCGCTGTATTTACAATTATACCATTTCACGAGAGCTCTGCCCCTCTGGAATATGGACTTCATACTGATGGCAGGACTGCTTTGATAGTGTGCGTTTAACTCTAGACTTGGCAGAAAGCATACGACTGGTCAGCGTCCCTGCATGGAGAACTTCACTCTCAGTGAAGCTTTCAGTAACCTGTGCACTTCACCATCAAACACAGCAGGGGAATTCTGAAAGAGGTGCTATACTGCAGACAGAGCTGGGCTTTTACACACTCCCATCAGTATGTGCGGTGTACAGAGCTTGTGTGTGTATGTGTGTGTGTATGTGTGTGACTATGTTTTCCTTGGCTCTATGTTGGGCAAATATTCATTGATTTTACAATTTAGGCTCGCCCGTGATGCCAGAAAATTCAATGCTAAATTTTAGACAATGTAACAACTGATATGTTATATATGATTTTGCCACAAATATAGCGTACATGTCACCGCAGCTAGTGGAAGGTTTACTCTTGTTAATAGGAATACAATTGTGTATACATTCTTGACATTAGGTTCCTGCTCTGACATGCATGAATAACCTGCCCCCCAGTTCAACACACTGGTTCACATAATCACTTTTCTTTGCATTCTGGGATCCACAGCGTTAAAATAAATGGGAGACCAAAACCAGTAAGCTGTTCACTATCCCCCCAGTACTCCCATCAAAAATGCACCAGTTACTTAATATCACCACATCCAAGCAAATAGACAGGTCAAAACACCAAAGCCACATTAATTGCTAAAGTTGTGATTTGCTCACCCAAACTTTTAATGCTACAAACCACAATACACAAAACAATCACTACTACACTCTTGTAAGACACAGCATACAGTAAACATGTGCTGTCACCAAACTCGTCATTAAAACCCCAGTGCAGAGCTATAATGTCAGGTGCATTAGGACCAGAGGAGAGCATAAGCTTCAGAAGCAGACCCATGGTTAAGCCCTTTCTCCTGCTCGCTGTAGTAAAGCAAAGCACCAGCATGAACAAGCCTACACAATGCTTACCTCTTTCTCCCGCTTTCCCGAATGGTCCTTCTCTTCAGCTCCGACATACACAGGACGGGTGGGCCTGGCCAATGGGACCACTCACTCACGGTGGCTTTGAGAAGGTGTGTGTGTGTGCGTGTGTGTGTGTGTGTGTGTGTGTGTGAGTACAGGGCCGTGGCAGGGACCGGGTGCGTTACCTGCAGTGTGTGTTTGAAGGTAGGCACTGAGACCAAGCAGAAAGGACAGACCGGTTTTGGTCACATCTGCAAGAGAGGCAGTACCCAGCCCACACCATACACATGCACACACACACACACACACACACACACACAAAGGAAGAACCTGCTTCTCAATAAGAATACACACAGAGACAGACCCCCATCAGCTTCATCCCCTGCTACAACCTTTTCCCCCTGTTGGGACGCATAACTTAATCAGAATCAAACGTGAGATATTTGTCTTCCCTTTCCTGAAGTGCAGGCAATGCATGTGTTGCTTCCATGTAGCGATCGACAGGGTAGCAGCGTACAATGAGCCCTCTGTGAAGCTCCTGTGTTAGTCCTGGACGGAGAGGAAGTCTCTGCCTAGAGAAAGGCCTCCTCTCTCTCCCCTACACCAACACTAAGCACTAATCGCCAGTACCAAGAGCTAATCGTCAGCGCTAAATGCTACCACAAATGCTCCACTCTACAGGAACAAACAAAACTCAGTGGCAAGATGTATCTAACAAATGCTCATATATCAGATTCATCCTTATTTCTTGTAAAGACTCAGGTCTTCCTAATGGCCTATTGCTTTAAATCACAGTCTTTTTTTCCTGTGGATAATCAGGTCTGTGACATCAAACCTATATAATCTACTGTTTTAAGACACAGAAAACCCAGAGCAAAATTAAAAGAAGCCAGTGCAGAGTTGCACTGTTTTAAACATGGCTCCTTAATGCTTCAGCTCACTTCAGTTCTGTTTCTGTAAACCTGTGGTTGGCAGGATCAGTCTGTGGGACTTCCAGCCTCTACACAGGCTTGAGTTTTCTTTGTTTTAATGCACCTGATGAGTTGAGTTGATGAAGAAGCAGATGATGAAGTGCAGCCATCAGGAAATGCTGCACGAACCAAGCCAGGTTCTACTGGTCGAACATGGATTTTGCTTCCAAAGCAACCTAAATGGTCTGTCTTCTTAATCGGTGCTTCTCTGTCTTCTTTGTCTGTCCTTCTTCGTCGGTCCTTCTCTCACAACAGGCATGTGTTGGTATTCTGGCTCTCTGCGAGGTTGAACAGACGAAGCAGAGCAGTTAGCAGTTAGTGGCTTCCTGCATTCATACAGAGCTCCACAGTGATGCAGGGAAAAGACAGGATGGCTTGTCTTACATGTCTTCCTCATTCCTGCATTGCTGCTGTGTGACTGCAATGATTAGAACAAGATGCTAATATAAGCTAATATGAGTGAATTATGTCAAATGTAAACAAAGAAAGACAGTACCCAATCAGTGTAAAGGATGGGCTCCACTCAAGAGAATGCCAAACCATAAGATTCAAATCTAGCATGAAGAACATCAGCATTTCTACTGTAATGCAATCTGAAAAAAAAAAACAAACAAACATATTTTGATTGGTCACTTTGCCTTTTATATTGCAGTGTGAAAAGACATTTCAGTATATTTGTGAGGTAAATGTATATTTATTTTTATATTCATTTATTTGTGTTGTATGTTCATTTGTAACTTATTTGTGACTATTTGAAATGATTTGTGTTTGTTTGTAACAGATTTGTGATCATTTGTGGTTGTATTCACAACAAACGTAGGGGTTTCATTTCTAAACATTTTCTGTGCAAGACATGTTGTACTGAATCAAGAATGTTTAAAACTCAGTTTTTCAAAAGTGAATGAAACATAACAGAAAAAAATCAGAGAAGGGTTGTTATGAACTTAGTTTTGTTTTTGTTGTGGTTTGTTGTGGTTCCAGCCCCCATGCTGGGCTTTACAGCAGCTGCAGGGTTTAACATGCTGGGGAGGTTGATTGCATTCTTTGGGATTCCTTGATTGGTTAACTTGTTCCAGTTAAGCCCTAGGAAAGTCATCTTGGGAAGACATTTGTAATGATGGGAATGGATCTATGGCCACTAGGCATGGTGCTCAGTTGGTTCTTTGCCAGGTTGAACCAGATTATTGAGATTGTTAAGACTTACATCAGTCACTGCTTTATCATGTAGTTTCTTTCCCTGCATGTTCAAAAGGGAAAGATGGTACATTTCAGAAAAGACATCATTAGAGATCTTTGAAATCTTATTCCTGGAGATGCTCTTTGTCTGGGGACAGAAGGGAAGGGACTAAACTGAACACATCCATTAAAACTCTCTAGTTCTCTCGAATTAATGCATCTTCTCAAACACAGGATACATTTCCAGGCTGACTTTAGCTGTCATATACATCATGTTTGTCTCCTCCACTGAGATGGCAGTGGCATCAAAAGTGAGAGTAAATTACACAAGCAAGTTGCATGCAACTGTTGAGTGTTTTCTGAAGACTGGTTTATGATACTTCGAGTCATCATAGCTCCAAACCTAACCTATATCTAACCTGTATCTAAACTATATCTAACCTGTATCTAAACTATATCTAACCTATATCTAACCTATATCTAACCTGTATCTAAACTATATCTAACCTATATCTAACCTATATCTAACCTGTATCTAACCTGTATCTAACCTATATCTAATCTATAAATAACCTGTATCTAACCTATATCTAACCTGTATCTATCTTCTATCTAACCTGTATCTAACCTATATCTAACCTATATCCAATCTATAAATAACCTATATCTAACCTATAACTAAGCTGTATCTAACTTATATCTAACCTATATCTAACCTGTATCTAACTTCTATCTAACCTGTATTTAACCTGTATCTAACTACTATCTAACCTATAACTACCCTGTATCTAAATTCTATCTAACCTATAACTACCCTGTATCTAAATTCTATCTAACCTATAACTACCCTGTATCTAAATTCTATCTAACCTATATCTATGGAAACTGCATTCATAGGCAGCTATGTATTAGGAAAATGCACATAAAAAGTAGTACAATAACTTTTTTAAAATGTCAGGATGAGCCTTGAGTCATTTGTCCTCAATCTAAGGAAATCTCAGAGAAGAACAGACAAGCCCTATATGATGAGAAGCAAACTTTTCTCAGCATCCATGTGAGGAATTCACACCTCTGCACAGTGAAATAGATCCAAGATTACAAAGTTCTGGCATCCATGTTGTGTACATACATGACTGGCTATGTCACTCATGTCAAGGAGTGATTAGAGGGAAGATCTCAGCACCTGGTAGTTACGTTGGGAGAATCAACCCTTAGCTGCTCCCAGGGACTCTGCAGTCATGAACCTGACTAACTCAACCCCAAACCAACCTCTGACCTGCCGTCTCGATGTCATTCTGCAAGAGTTCCTATATTGCATAGGTGTACCGTTACATGGTTGGAAACCCAATAGATGAATATGAATATCCTTTAAAAAGTAATAAGACCCCCTTTAGGGAACTGACACAGTGCTGTGGCTGAGGATGGAAAGTAAACAGAACATACATCTATATATATGAAAATAAACAGAACATGCATTTATATATACAGTATGAAATAACCTTGGAGTGATGAAATGCAGAAATTTTCTATTCATATTAACCAATGAAGAATTTATTTCAAATGTGCCACAAACTTAGCTATAGATTACAGACCTTCCTCTTTTCCACTGCACAGCAACCTTATTTAATGACGCTTTAGCACTGAGGTTCTCTAGTCATCTCTGTTAGTATTGGTACTCCTGAATAGTTGCTCTACACACACATCAGTCACCCCTGAGCCTATCATTGCCTCTCAGGTTCAAGAGTCATAATCCTGCCATGCTGGACTGTATGTAAAGTGATGTGACTAATTGGCACCAGAAGTCTGGGGCTGTGTTCAAGTCTTGGTCTTGATCATGTTTTGATCTTAGCCAAGTCTTGGTCTTGATCATGTTTTGGTCTTGGTCTTGATCATGTTTTGGTCTTAACCAAGTCTTGGTCTTGATCATGTTTTGGTCTTAACCAAGTCTTGGTCTTGATCATATTTTGATCTTAACCAAGTCTTGGTCTTGATCATGCATTTCCATAGTCCTCCATGGCCTACACCTGTTCTTCACCTTACCTTACATTACCACATGCTTATTTTTTCTTTCACCTACAGTGCAAAGAAATATCTGAGACCCAATTTGACCCAGTGATCAAGGATGACAGGTCATGTGGTTTACAGTTGTCTTCATTCTCTGTGACGCCAACCACACACAGCAATACCGCGCAGTTCCATCATCCAACATTCAGGTTCTGGGAATAAATGGTGATGCTAGACAATGAAGTCAAGAGATGTAGGACTAGAAAGCTAAACAAAACCAACTACTACTAATGTAAACAATCAGCTAATCCTTCAGAGGAGTCTAAATAGATTTGAATGTGAATTTCCCCCTGGGAAGTTCTATCTAAATACTGTACACTGGTTAAAGCAATTTTAAACATTGTTTTAAGAACACTATGTAAATGGTCTTTCAAAAAGTAAACACTAAATTATTCATAAAACAAACACTAAATTAACTGCTACACCCCCCCCCCCCCAAAACAAACAACAACCAAAACAAAACATTAATTAGTATTGAGGTTGTCAGGTATAACAAACACTCAGTGACGTGTTGATAAAACATAATTAAAACCACAGTCGGACCATTTCCACTTCACTGTCATCTCTTTTCATGCCTTAAGGATTTTGGTCCCTTTTCATAACTGCAGTTTGCAGGTTACCACAGGTTACCACAAGTTAACACAGGTTATCACAGGTTACCACAGGTTACCATAAGTTAACACAGGTTATCACAGGTTACCACAAGTTAACACATGCGGTTGGATCTTTCAGTTCTGCCTGGTACATAATTTTTTAACAGATATATCAATGCCTCATCTCACCTTATATTACTTTAAAAATAATAAAATAATGTTAAAACACTGATCTTATAATACTTTTACAAAAACAGAAGCAGCGACAGTAATGTAAAGCTTCTTCTTCAGCATCAAGATCTTTACACAGTACAGTTTACATTCAGATTATTGTACTGATTCCTGATTCCTCTGGCATTAAGGTCCAATATTCTGCTTCAGATATCAGTACTGATCTCGTAATGCTGATTTGTATGCCATCACTCTCACTGTTGCATTCTCTCAGGCAGACTGAGAGAGCCTCCATGCAGAACAGATTCAGGCACAGAAGCTTCCTGAAAGTGTGGCTGGACTAGAGGCCACAATGGAATCCACATCTGTTTGGAGTAAGACTCTCATGTGAGTGTCTGCTTCGCTGAGTTTGCTCAACACTTAGTATACATGCTCCACACTTAGTGCACATGCTGGACATTAGCAATGGTGTCCAAACACCAGATTTTGTAGGATAACACAAGGAAGGTGGAAAGAACAGAGAAAAAAGTACACCAGAAAACAAGAAGACACACATAGTAAACCAAGTAAAAAAAGGATTTTAACTAATGAACACATTTGCTCTAAAAGCTAAAAAACACTTTAAAATGCTAAGAGACTTTACCAAGTTCTTATCTTCTGGCAAAAACCTGCAAAGATACATGTCAGTCTTTGCATGTAGCTCCTAGCTAACTCCTCTCTCAGCTGTTGGACACCAGTCATGAAGGGCAGTGCTTCTCTGCACTACTATCATTACCTTGAAGAACATGATATTCATGATCAAATCTCATCTTATACAAATGAAACTAGGAGTGACGGTGGAGTGTTACACCACTTTACACATTACATCACTGTTCACTTTTTTACACTACTTCACACCACTTTATAGCCCTGTTCACCATTGCACACCACTGTTTTCCAATCTATACCACTTTATAGCCCTGTTCACCATTGCACACCACTGTTTACCAATCTATACCACTTTATAGCACTGTTCACCATTGTACACTACTTCACACTGCTTTATACCACTGTTCACCATTTTACACCATGAAACATTGGGATACGTAGTGCAGGACAGGAGATGGATCTGGGACTGATCTGAGATAGATCCCATGTTCCAGATACTCTGTTCTCTGCACCTGATCCTCTCTGGTCTCTTTCAGAATCCTTTATTTCTGTTCATGTGTGAAAGGCCTTTCAGATCTGTATAGTTGGTTTCCTTGCAAGGTTGTAGTCCTGACAGTTGGTTCAGCTAGAAAAAAGTGTGTGTATGTATGTACTGTATATATACATATTTCTGTGTGTGTGTGTGTGTGTGTATACATAGTTTGTCTCCCTGGACTATACGTTGATACATTGGCTATTTTTGTCAGCCCAGGACATCTTATTCCCCCTTCTACTGCCTCTAGTTGGGTAAAGCAAGCAGGAGCTGTGGGGTAAAAAGATGGGGGAGCTGTGGGGTAAAGCATGGCAGAAGGAGAGAGGGCCACTGTGTCTGCACCACCCTACTAATTCACCGGTGGCTTGGACATGTTAAACCCTTAGGCTTGTGCATCTTCATGGCTGTGCTGAAGACATGGGATTACTTCAACTGACAAAGGTCAGAGGGCACACCTGTACATGCAAGGACACCTGGAGTCACTGCACTGACAAGGCAGACTGAAAAAATGTTTAGTTAAGCATCTGGGACTGAGGAGTGAGTCTAGTTCAATCTAGTTCAATCTAGTTTCAATAATAAATAAAGACATGCTGACATACTTTTGTGTTTATAGATAATTGGTTACCACACAGTCTATTATTATGAACAGTACTACCACTCCTATGCACAGACAAATTTGCAGGAGAATTTACATTTGAAATGGAATTGTAAGCAGGGCTTGTGAGAAATGTCTTTGTTTAGGAGCACTGTGGCTGTGAGAAATGTCTTTGTTTAGGAGCACTGTGGCTGTGAGAAATGTCTTTGTTTAGGAGCACTGTAGTTGTGATCAAAGGCTTTTCGAAGGCTTGACATCAAGGTTGGGCCTCTTATTGGCATTAGCAGATGTTACAGATGGATAGACAGATGTTAGCAAAACAGCTAGTAGTAAAACAGAAAAGTACATGACAAAGAACATACACAAAGAGCATAAAAACACACAAACCTTGTGGCTGAACTCAACCCATTTCATTTCATCATGCCAGTCAAACTCCAGTGTAGCTGCTAGTCTTTACTTTCTCTTGAACGTGGCATTACAACTCAGACTAAAAGTTTGTACTGACAACACTGTTGCAGAAGATGCAAGAGCACAGTACTCAGCCAAGGTCTTAGGCCTCCAAATAAATGTTTGTTTGTATGTAAAATCACTATGTAGCACATATAAACACAGATACAATAAACAGAGATACAATCAAAAATTAACTTTTCAAAAACATATGTTGAGACCATGAGGAAAGAAAATGAAGAAAATAAACACTGCAATGATAAACAGCTTTAAATATAATTTCCTTGGGTAGTAAATAAATCTATAAGTATTTGTTTTAGTTTGGCTTGTCCTTCTGTCTCTCTCCCTTGTTTCCTCATCCTTTCCCTGCTCCTTAAATCTGATCTCATATCTGTGTTGTAAGACTTACTGTCTGTTGTTAGACTAGCACCTTTCTTCTAACTACATAAAAAAGAAACCCTGATCTGAAGGATTGGTGTATAATACGTGCATATTACCAATTAGAGTTTCTTCTCTAATCCAAGAAAAACCTGACTCTCCCTCTGAGCCTTGAGAATTACTAAGGAAGAAAATCCTGCATGTCACGTGATTCAACTCCTGCATGTCACATGATACAATTTCTCCTGCTTGAGGCAATAAGTAAAGTTTTAGATGTGGTCAGAAACACACCACACAGAATGGTGCCATGCTAATAAGTATATTAAAATAGTATTACACTCGATGATGTGCACATAACTTAAACCTTATGTGTAGCATTATTGAGTCAGTAATGTTTCCCAAATGTCCCCAAATTTCTGAACTGACAATATAAGAGGATGTGGTACGAAAAAAGACTTTTGGAAGGTTTTGGAAGCAGTGAAAATGCCTTTTTGTTACCTGCTTATGTGACCAACTCACTTGAATCCAAAGGAGCTGAACAGCAATGATCAGTGATACCTGGTTTATTCCACCTCATGCTTATAACTTCATCAGAAAAGTTATGATCTTATGTTAGTTTTTGTTCTATTTATTTATTTATTTTCAATTCTCATTAGTCACCAGATCTTCATACAATGATATTTTGGATTTTTTCTTAACTGTGTCATGGATTTCAAGAGCTTGGCCCTATTATTTGGGAAATTTATCAGTACAACAAATAATGTCAATTGTCAAATTGTCAAATATCAACAAATAATTAAACAATAAAAATATCACTTTGGAATTGGTTGGTTGTGCTGGCTGTTTAGAACTGTGCACACACCCTTTTCTCTTATAATCCCAGTCTTAAATGGTATAAGGTAATTCACTAAGCATTTAGTAGTCTTAATAATTCTTAGTACATTTCTTATCAATTAATATTAAAAAACATTTACGTTTTACTTTCCTAGGTATATCAGGTCACTAATTGCAGATCAGTAACTGCAAAGAGATGTACTTTATGTTGTTGCCAGTGGGTTGTGATCAAAGCTTAATCTATCCAAAATGCTTCCATCCTGTAATTCTCTTACAATTAAAGCAATTTCCTTCAGTAACACAACATTCTCAGGAAACCTTGGCTGTCTGATCTGGACTCTGGCAGGAGTGTCCCTCATCCCTGTCGCATTTTGATACCTCTGTCTACTACATTTGGAATTTATGGTATATTACCTCAGATAATAATTTCAAAGCATTTTCCAGTACTTAGAAAAGAATGGAAATGAAGTCATCAGAATAGTTTTGGGCTCCTGAGTAATTCCACACAAGAATTTCATCTCAGAACTGTTGATAAGCTTCTAGCTGAGGTGAATTGTATAAGTGGTGAGGGATGGTTAATGGAAAACATCTGTGATGCTCAAAGTTGAAGTTCACAATAGCTGTAGGAAACTGGTTTATTTACGTAGAAATACACAATTGAGTTTTTTTTCAAACATGTCTCTTCATCTTTTAACATAATACAACCCAGATGTTGCTGAAACTTTGTTTCTACAATTTAGTGACATTGTGACAATACAAAGTGAACAAACATAGATGAACAATTAATAGAACACGTAGAATTAGTCTATATTGTTACAGAAACGTGAAGCATTTGCTGTATGATGTATGATGTATCGCATGCAAGGAGGAGTATTGCATAAATGTCAATTTGTTAAGCAGTAAGCTTCTGTTGGGAAATCTGAACCTCAGTTTCTTAAAAAATGCATAGCAATTCTTCACAGTTTAAATAAAAATACTTGTTACGTTTTAGAAGTTAGAAGACCAACAATCTTGTAAGAAGAAAATAAGTGTTAGATATTTCAGTTTTAATGCAAGACATCATTCAGCAATGCTGTGCTTTCCTGCATCTTCTAGATATGTGAAAAAAAGCAATATGTGAAAAAAAGCAGGCATCCTTTATTGTTTACTTATAATAGGTTCAAAACATAAAATAGATAGTATGCATGTGTAGTTTATAACATGTAGGAGGTCACTAATTAACATCTGTGAAAGTAAATTCCTTACCTGCAGGCTTTTCAATGATCAAACCTTAAACATATATGTATTAAAACAATTGGAACTGATCAAACCTTAAACATATATGTATTAAAACAATCTATACAACTGCATGCAAAGCAGATAAGTTTCTGTATTTCAGTTTGATTCATAAATATTAGAAATTGGAATGTTTGAAGTGTGTGTTTACTTCAAATAAACAGAGGCCCACAACTGCATGTCCCAACATTTATCACACTAGCCATACAAAACATGAATACACTTGTGCCTCCTCATATTTTATGTGCCATTTAGATTTTAAATGTAGCTCTTGGGACACTTTTAAACTTGTTTTAGCATTATTATAAAACAGATAAATCAGAAAAAAAACTGTTTCTATTGGTTACAGTAGTAAGTATTCAGTGTGACCTCCCCTTACACTTGAGTGATAACAGGAACCTGACTCTCTCAAAGCCTGGGATAGTACCAGAAGGTACTTCAGAAAACTTCAGGAAAATCTCTCCAAAAGAGCTCAAGAAGTGCTTAGTGCCAAGGGAGGTCACACTAAATGCTGATTTTTGTCATTATACCATTTTGATATATTTTGAAATTATTCCATTTCTAAAACAACAAATCAAATGGTGGTCAAAGACTTTTGCACAGTATTGTAGTTATAGGGGTTATGTGGGAAAAATGGTGGTGGTGTTGGGTCTCCCCTATCTGTGTACCCACAGGTAGGTAAATGTAACCAGGCCAGGTGTGACTACATCATATGAAGGAGGGTGATTAGAGAGAGAGTGGAGGTGGGCGTGTGCAGGGCCCCTATTCAAAAATAATTTCTGACGCCACGCGAAGACAGTTAGACGTGTCATCGGGCATGCTGCTGTGGGTAACGAGGTTTCCGTCCAAGCGCAGGGTCTGCAGTTTGGAGTAGCTCACAGGAGAGGTGAACTTGCAGATGTTAGTCAGGTCAAACTCTGCAGCAACAACAGTAACAAATGCAGGTCATTCAAGGATAAACTGGTAGAATAAAACAAAAGAATAGATTGAATTTAGAGAGAGAGAGAGAGAGACTCACTGTCAATTTGATTGACTTGTAGGTACAGGTGCTCAAGTCCCTCATTGATCTCAGGTATGGACTTCAAACTGTTGAAGGACAGGTCCAGTTCCAGGAGAGACGATATGTTGAACACACCTGCAGGAATTCCTGAGTCCACCAGCTTGTTGTGGGAGATGCGCAGATACTGCAGTTCAGGTAGCTTGGCCAGGTAACCACTAGGGATGCTGTCAATATCATTGCTGTCTGCGTAGAGCATCAGTAAGGAAGAAGGAACACCAGCTGGTAGCTTCTTTAGCTTGTTCTCACTCACATCCAGCAGCACCAGTGACTTCAACCCCTTAAAAGCCCCAGTAATGCTTTCAGTGGTCAGTTGATTCTTGGACAGGTAGACCATGGATAGATTCACCATGCCGACCAGTGTGTTTGATGGAAATGAGGTGAGGCGGTTGCCAATCAATCTAATTTCATCCAGGGACTTGGAGAGAGGGCCGGGGGGTTTGGTCAGCTTGTTGTTGCTAAAGAAGAGCTTCTCCAGGCTGGTCAGCTTGTCAATGGTTCCTGCCTGTATCTTGTCACTGGTGATGTTGTTGTTGTCAAGGATCAGCCAGCGCAGATCGGTGACATTGTTGAACACACCTGCCTTGATCTCCTCTATCAGATTGTTCTGCAGGTAGAGATATTTTATCCCAGTGGGGATAACTGGAACAAACTTCAGCATGCGGTTGTCACAGTACATGGCTGTGGGGAAATGCAAAGGGCAGTCACACTCCGGGACGCAGTTGGGTGCTGACAGCGGTGAATGTGGGACAGGAGGGTAGTCATAGTCGTAGTACTGACAAATGCACACGGCGACCAAGCTGGCCAAGAGGAGGGAGCGAAGAGTTAACATAGCTGCAGATCCAGTCTGAGGGAAATCCAGCAAAACAGGAAAAGAGCAAGACACAGAGGTTTCTTTCAACAAACGTAAACAACTCTAATTCTAATAAAATGTGCTGTACTTAGACCTAAACATTACAAGAAGGATTTCAAATCACCTATAAACACAAAACGTTTCTGTTGAGCAACTTTGAACTTAGGTGGTGTATATTCATGGATGTTGCTTAGGTTCTTGGGACAGATGTCTGGACTGCCAACTGGTGAGGCCCAAACTGCTGTTGGTGTCTAGTTTGAGTTTTGATATTACGTTGATATTAACCGTGTAGGAATCCAAGTTTATCTGAGACTAGGGCTGGTTTGGACTGCACACACGATCGTCGTGCTCGTCCTAAACCTCCCAGCACAGTTCCTGAAGCTTACAGTGTTTTCCACTTCCACATGTGTGCATCTCCTCTCTCTTGCACACTCTGCACAATCATACAGGTGTCACACAAAACACAGGGTGCAAAGTACGTAAAACCAAAACGATGTTCCTCAATTTACAGTCCTTTGTTGGATAAAAAAGAAATTCTTAAAGTACTTATAAGTGGTTATTTTAGAAATTGCACCACACCAGTTTGATTTCTGAGCCATGCTTGGACACATGAAAAGCAAGATACTGTCAATTAAAATATATATAGCACCCAGGATTAAGGAACAAAAATTGTTAAGCTAAATTCAGTGCAACACGAGTTCATACAAGCAATGCTCAGCATTGTACAGTAGCACAACTAGGCTGTATAGTTTCCTGCTAATAATTTTAGGTGGCATTATATCACAATAGGTTCAGTCATAAAAGACACATCCGAACATGAAGCTTCATGCATGAAAATCTACACACACAGCGAAACAGATGTAGTTTTCTGTAGGCTTAGTCATACTTGCCAAATCCCGCAAACTCAACTCAGTCCACGCAGCAGTGCAAAACAAATCACCCCAAGATGCCCATAAGGGCAGAAAAGCCTACCAGGACATGTAAAGCCCAGCTGAAATCCCTATGGAACAGGTAGGAGCTGACTTACCTTACTCTCTCTCTCTCTCTCTCTGTTTCAAGCTGCAGGGTGAGATGTGTGTGGCCCGAGGTCTCTGGAGAGGACGAGAGAGGGAGGGAAAGAGTGAGGGAGAAAAAGAGAGGAGGGAGAAAAGGAGCGAGAGGTTCGCTCAGCTAAACTACCGTGGCCCTGGAGTGATGGAAAACAGCAGTCAGTTGAACGGCTCAGCAGAATGTCGGCAGGACATTCCCTGTGGCATGTGGACTGTAATGTCTAATGAGATTCAGGTGGAGCAAAAGAAAGCAAGACTCACCCTGGAAGCTTGGTGAAATATATATACCTGTGTGGTTTAAACATACACACACACACACACGCGCACACACATTATGAAACGTCATCTAGTGTGATGCAAAGGAGAAATTAAATCCTACCATGCAAAATGTGACAAACCCTCTGCCAACACTTTATATTTAGCCAGTGAAAGATAAACCATTACAACAAAAAATATCCCTAAAACTGGTTGCAAAAACAATTTGGAAAGTTGAGGAAAAAAAAGTACTTTGGCTGTATTCGATGCCAAATGCCCACCATTACAGTACCCAGTCAGCCGAACTGCTCCTGTTGTAAATAAGCTTTGGAAAAACTGACAGGAGGAAGGCAGAAAGAACATGAGCAGGCTTACATAAGTGTGTTGCTTACTGCTGCTTCCCTGTCTGTCTGCAAAGCATGGCATCTGAGAAGAACTCATCCATGTGCCCACAGATGTGAGGGTGTAAATCACCATAGACACTTCTTTTATCTTTACACGCAACCACGTCTGTTCCAGCATGTGTCTGGTTTGAGGCTTAGCTGCCCCGGGGCCTGAGGGCAGACGTCTGGACATCCGACACCCAGATCCATGCACAGACCACTGAATATCCTGCAGCAGCAGATGCTTGCTGGAGTCTTTGGCTTTTGTATCTTAAACTGTGGTTAGATGTGATGTTGCTGTGTAAATTCTAGGCTAGAATCTTCCTTCCAAGTGAGGTTTTATTCAAACCACTTTGCAAAACATGAAAATCTGTGACATTTTGTCCCAGCTATTGATACCTGTAATGAAACATTTTATTTGCGGTTATCAGATGTTTATCCGTGTATTTACTCTTAATCTCCCAGCTGCAGTGTACCTTTAATGCTTCTATTTTTACTTCCACTATGCAGAAATGCAGACCACAAGCAATTCAAACAACCGCTTTTTCATCCACTCTAGAATGACATCTGTTAGAACTTCAGGTCACAGACTAATATGCTTGCTTGCCATATATTTCTCAATGCAAGCATGCTGTTCTAGGGTCAGTTTTTGTCTTTTACATTCTAAAAATAAGATTGTATAAGCGAGGGCTAGCTGATAAAAGATTCAAAATTTGATATGGACCCCCAAAAGGGATACATTTCAGGTTGAGGGTTAAACATTCTAACAGGGACAGGATGGGACAAATCTGTGATCAATTAAGTTACAACTTAGGTAAAAAAAAATATATCTGAATAGTATTGAGATTTTTTTCCCCCCAAAACTTTCTATACGGCATTCTTTTAAGCAAAGGAAAGACTTACTGGGCTTCAAGAAAGGTATGAAGAACAACGAAAAAAAAATCTAGGGAGTTTAACTCATACCAGATGGTTGAACAAAGACACACACCGAAATGCACAAATGAACACACACATAAACACACACACAAACAAACAAACAAACACTCAAATAAAAGCAGATGACTTACACAAAGGATTAAAGAATGGAAAATGTTTTATTATTATGTTACGTTTGGTAATGCAACGTGTTCAGGAAAATTCCTCCCCACTAAATCAATGCAGCAGACTGAATAAATATCCATCTACCATCCATATACAAAGCCTTCTGCAGACTCTCACCGCCACTAATAACGGGCTTCAGTAGGAGGGTGTTAACCAACCAGTGATTTTCTCTGTGTGTTGATAAGCAGATGGAGTTCTGTATACGTATAAGAGTTTTTGTTCTGTATACTTATACGAGTTTTTCTTTGGGCTGAGTGCACTGTTATCTGCTGCTTTTTTCATCTCACCACTGCTCTTAGAGCTACAGGATTTTGCATCTCCCTCTCTCTCTCTCTCTTTCTCTCTCTTTCTGTCTCTCTCTCTCTCTCAAACCCTTCCTGTCTCTCTCTCTCTCTGCCTCTCTGTCTCTCTCTCTCTCTGAGAGACAAATCATGAAGAGTGGAAAGTTAGCCTCAACAGAAGAGACTAGAGAATGGAAAGTTCTTCACATGTGTTCCATTGGCAGGTCCAGCCTCCCTGTCCACTTGCATACGTTTGGCCTTAAACTGGACTGGCTGTCTGGATTTATTTGATTACGTACTTCGTCTTCTGTCTCAGCCTAGTGTTTACCAAGAGTGGTGTAACATCAGTGTCCTTACTAACAGTAATAATAATAATAATAATACGAAAAAAAGAAGATCATATTATTTGTATCATTTTTAATTAAATTATCTCAATGTTTACATCACTCAAAAAGAGAATAGTATAATAATAAAATACTATAATAATAAAAACAATACAATATTACAGCAGAGTGTTGTCCTGGATGGAGAGCTATAGTCCTGGATGGAGAGGTGTTGTCCTGGATGGAAAAGTATAGTCCTAGATGTAGATGTGTAGTGCTGACTAAGAAGTGTAGTCCTGGATGGAGAGGTGTAGTCATAGATGGAGAGGTGTAGTGCTGACTGAGAGTTGTAGTCATAGATGGAGAGGTGTAGTCCTGACTGAAAGAAATAGTCCTGGATGGAGAGTCATGGTTGGGCTACAAAGTGCATAAAGTCCTTTAGGTATGTTGGAGTTTCACCACCTTTAAGACCCTTACAGATTTCCACAAGAATTTTAATTAAAAATGATTCTGTAACTAACATGGAGCCATTGAGAGCCCTCCACATAGGAATATTATGTTCTCCCATCAGACACCTAGCTGCACTTATTTTAAATATGTTGTTTTTTCTGAATATTCACATTAAAGATCCCTTTCAAAGATCAGGTTTCTCATTTGGTTTTGACAAAAAAGAACAGAGTCTGTGTTAATGAGGAACGTGTGTTACATATGCGTTTAATCTCAAATTCAAATGCCTATAAGGCCTGTCACAGGAGCGCTGCGGGGCGCTACAAAGAAGGGAGGCAGGAATGCCGAGCACAGAAAAAAAGACGACGTTTTATTTGGTTTCGCTTTTGACAGCGTAGCAAACAGCGGTAACAGCATAGACATCCACACTGGTATTGACAAAGTCCGACAAAGACACAGTGATATGCACACCCTTGAATAGACACAGGTGAAACGAATAACGATAAGGCACCCTAACGAAACGACACACACAGACGTACACACAGGAAACACACTCACACAACGGACACGACACCTGAACACACCTCCACACAGACACGCCCGCACAGCCACGAGACGGGAGGAGGCCAAGCCGGCCACCGTGACAGTAACATTGCTTTGAAAAATACTGTGGACAAGAATAAGGTGTTGTATCCAATTCAGGTGCCCCTCGTATTCACATTCCCTTCAAGAAATTTAATCATTGGTTAAATGACAGCCATTGGTCGGACATCATATTAAAAATGTGGCCTGACTAAACACAGTTATCTGCACGATAATATTGCTGTTTTCACACTATTTGAACAGGTATTTAGTGTCAGAGTACAGTATCAAAAAATGGTGGGGACAAAATCAGCAATTTTATAGGAAGGGCACATGTCCTCAGTGTTGATTACATCTACACAGAAAGGTGGCAGATCTAATTCCCAGGTTACAAACTGAAAATGATAGTGGATATGTAATAGGCAATGCGTAATCATTCTATCTGTTGGTGGTTCCCAGTAAGAAAAAAATGCAATTTAAAAATGCTATTTTAAAAAGTGCTTTAATTGTATTACATTTTATCCATGATGATTTTATTCAGTTTTATCCATATGCTCAAGGTTGTTGAAAATAAGGTTGCATGACTGAAAACTATAATGCTTAACTGCCTTACCAAGATGGAGTAAACAGAGTGTTCCAAGAATTTAATCTTGCAGCACACCATATGAGTGTGTCCTTCAAACTCTCCAAGAATTACATACACAAACCTGTTTTTAGGATTGGACTAAAACTAGCATAAACATTTAAGATCAATATGAATTAGCATAACTTAATAGCAGTTCAATAATGAAGATTAATGGCATTGGTGTCATAACTGTTTGCCACAAAACCTTAGAAAGAAAAGATTAGAGTCAGGTCTACAATTTTCATATTACAAATTATTTCTTCAATGAATTTGTGTTTGTATGTGTGCATGTTCCAACGTATTAAATATAACAACGTTAATACACAACAGACTGCCAAACAAACTAGATGCTGCCCTGCATGCACCATCACCAATGATTTCTTACGCTTCTAGAGTGTAAATAAGGGGAGAGGTCACTGAACACTATAGTGACTTTAAAAATCACAAGTACAATGTACGCAGTATAAGGCCCAGAGGAAGAATTAGTGTACATGCATTTGGAATGAACCTGACAGGAAAAGGTGTATTTGTAATTTCCACCTATTAAATGTAATGAGTCAAGACTTATGAGTCATGTGATGGGACTTGAGAAGTCATGTGAGATGTGTTCAGGTATGTTAGGAGATAGATGATAGTGATGTGATGGATGATTTGATTAATGATGTGATGCGATGGTGATATGATATGATGGATATAATAATAATAATAATAATAATAATAATAATAATAATAATAATATTAACAATTTTTTTTACTGTTTTACTCCCAGAGGTCATGGAATTTGACTAAGATAAATTGTGTAATAAACTCTGTGAAGTTGCTGAAGATTTTCTGGAAGGTTTTGTCTGTCTGTTCACATGGATAAAACTGCATCATCGTTGTCTCTTCCAGCAGAGCAAATATCCAAATCATTCTTCCAGATTCACACAAAAACGGTGCAGTAATCATGGAGTCTAGAAGGCAATGGTTTTTCCAGTTCCTCTGCTTAAACCGCATCTAAAAATCCATGAGCTCAAGAGACGAATCCATAAACAAGGGCAAAGAAAACATATAACACGAATTACCTGCTTAGCAAACACTAGGAGAAGATTCAGGCTGTTATTTTGTTAAACCCAGGAGGTGATGTTTTCAGAGTTACAAATAAGGTGATTTTTTCCTATTTATTTTTATATCAATGAGTGCCTCTATTTCTACAGGACATTATATAATTGTCTAAAGAGAAATCCTGGCATTTCTACATCCATTTGAATCATGCTTTTAAACAGGATGTATAAAAAATCTGTCCAGTGGCAGAGTGAGTGGAGTGTGCAGAGTGAATAACGGTGTTTAAATCTTGGTTTTAAAGTACTCCAAAGAAACAAGTATGGTGGTCTGTTACATGCATGTTCAAAACTGCAGTAAAGTACTTTTTTTTACTATACTGTACACTGTATTTTTTATTACAGTATTCTATAGTAACTCACCTAGAATAATTTTTCTCTATCAGAGGCCTGGAAGCTTGAGAGTCACGTGTCATATCTTACCTGTTCCCAGGACAACACACTTCTGGACAGAGATCTCAGATGTTGTTCCTGGGATCCAGTTTTGGGGTTATAGCCCCTAGGTCTTTGATTACTATGGGCACCACTCTTGCCTTCACCTTCCAGATCTTTTCTACTTCTTCCTTCAGGTCTTTCTCAAACGTCTTGTGTTCCTTGTGCCTGATGTTGTTGTTAATCACACCTATCACTACAGCCCTCTTCTGCAGTCCACCTCTACTATGTCAAGTTGGTGAGCTCTTACCATTTGGTTGGTCTTAAACAAAACATTTTTTTTTTCCGGCATATAGAAAACCCCGCAGGATCTTAGCTTGGTCGTTCTTCGCCACCTTTGGTGGTCACTTTCAGCCTCTACTCAGCACAGATGTTCCTGTGTACTATTCCAGGCACTTGGTTAATGCCGTTCCATGTTCGCTCTGCCTGTTGGCATCTTACATCCCGCTGTTCAGGAGCATCTTTGCACAGCCTCCATCTGGGGTCCTGCCTGGTGTGGTGGATCCCAGCCTCTATTGATCTTGTATTCAGAGTGTGTTCCAGTGCTGCCATGATTAGTCTTTCATTCTAACCTTTTCTAGCCAATTGGAAGTTGTTTCCATATTTTCCACTAGTTACAATGGTACATACCATACAGGAGTTTATCCTCTCAAGACGACACACATACATATAGTGTGTATGTGTGTATGTATTGTGTACACAATAATATATATGCATTGTTTGTATATATATATATATATATATACAAACAAACGTGTGAGTGTATATATATATACACTCACACACACAGCAATGCACTCACACACACCACACACACACACACAAACCTTGTATATGTATAATGTTTTGTAACCCAGCAATAAATCTGTAGTGTCACCTTTGTGAATTAGGTCAGTCATAACGGGAAACTAAGTGTGTGCTGTTTCCCACGTGCTGTAGAGCTGATCATTAAAAGTTTGTCACCTCATTAAAAATGGGTATCTGGATATGATCGACTGCCATCAGTCAGCTATACGTGTGCTATACATAAACAACTGGGTTTGTGCATTTATACTATAAAGAAATATTCAGCTTGTTAACAAAATAACACGAGTATTCATGTTCACCCTTTTTGGTTCATTTAACTAATGTCTTTATTAAATTCATTGTTGTTTTCATGTTTTTGAAAATAAAAACCTGTATAATCTGTATAATATAAAAATCTGTATAATATTCAAATTGTAAATAAGTTTTACCAGAGTGGGCCGAGTTTGCTAAAGCATTCACAGTATAAATGGCATTGTTAAATAGTAGGAGAGATGGCATAATTATGAGAAATATATTTTGGATGGACTGATTCCAGTATAAGGCACCAGTGTAAGATAGAAAAACGTAGTTCATCTCACTATCGGTGGTCCTGTAAGAGCACACGGCCTGTTAGTTTTAGGTGACCCCACCCACCAGTCACCTCACCTCCTTCATAGCATTGGATGGAGGACCATTCTCAGAATGTGCACGAACACACATCTGTGATACTTCCAGAAGTGATTGCAGTTTTAAAAACTCATCTGCTTAATGACATGTTTAATCAGAGTTTTGGCTGTGATATTGTAGCAATGCTGTTCTCTAAGGTTCACATGACACTAAATGTCCTGCTTGTGTTGACCAGCAGCAGCTTCACTTTAGAATGAAGGTTTTCTTTCTCTGTTTCATGTATTTGCATTTTGCTTGTTTCTTACAACAGCAGCGAGAGAAAGAGCTGAGACTGCAACAGTTATGTAAGTCATGCACACTGGTTGGTCAAATACACACACACACACACACACACACACACACACACACACACACGGAGGTTGCAACGTTTGCATAACACACACTAGCTGCTCAAGCACACACAAATACACACACATATATATAAATACTCTCTGCAGACCTACATATAAACCTTCAGGAGTATACAGACTATACACATACACTGATGCACAGTGTACCCCTTTCTATATATGCTTGTTTCATACACACACACACACACACAAACACACACAAACACACATATGGGCAAGGCTGCAAAGGAGGGACTAAACTATTAGGCCTCATATTGCAGTGGTAGAAGAAGAGTGTGAAGTACTACTTTAGTATGGGAGAGAACATTATTTTATCAACCACAAGGGGGCATCAGAGAAAAGAAGAAGAGAAATGAATAACCAGATTGCTATCTGCAGTCAGTACAATCATTCTTGATGTTCATGTTAAATATTCCTGTTTCTTCTGTTCCTCTATTTGTCCTAAATTAAAAACAATCACATATTTGTGTTTTTACACATATAGGAAATCTACACCGATGATATTGCATTTTGCAGGTGTACAATTACAACCAGAACTGGTTATTTTCTGACCGCAGGTCCTCTGTTGACCATATGTAATTTTGTTTGTGGATCATTATCATCACAGCATTAACACTGACACTGTAGTGGTAAAGTTGTGCAAGATGCACTGGTTTTATTTATAAGCTGACAGTGGTCAGATACTTAGCACTGGTGAAGAATATATCCAAGAAAACCTGTGCCCATCCTCTAACTCAACAGCTAAAAGTGCACCTACACCACGAACATTTAGTAAAGTGGATAGTGAATGTATTGTTGTGGAATACCGCTGTCGCCCTTGGCTTGCTCACTGGGGGCTTGGACTCGGGCATTTGTAAAGCTGCTTTGAGACAACGTCTGTTGTTAAAAGCGCTATAAAAATAAATAAACTTGAACTTGAATAGTGCTTATGATTTCCAGTACTTATCCAGTACTTAAAAATTATAAAAAGGGACTGGTACCAAACGTTACAGTGTGATGGAACAGGAGGACCCACTGTGACTTTTTTCAGGGGAAAACATCCTCTAATGTGCTGGTGGTCAGTTGTACCTGAGGGAAACCATGGAGGTAGACAGAGGTAGACAGAGGTAGACAGAGGTAGCTGCATTACAGTGTCTGAGCAAATACAGCGTATATTACACACAGAGAGTGAACACAGCACCGTGCGTGTTACGCACAGAGAGTGAACACAGCACCGTGCGTGTTACGCACAGAGAGTGAACACAGCACCGTGCGTGTTACGCACAGAGAGTGAATACAGCACCGTGCCTGTTACGCACAGAGAGTGAACACAGCACCGTGCGTGTTACGCACAGAGAGTGAACACAGCACCGTGCGTGTTACGCACAGAGAGTGAACACAGCACCGGCCTCCACCAGCTACAGACTGTGAAAGACACAAAGTTAAAAAGATAAACCTACCACCGGACATCCAGTCTGGTTCCAAAGGGACAGCAGTCAGGTCCATCTTCCATCTCAGGTGTGTGTGTGTGTGTGTACGTGTGTGTGCTAGACCTCAAAGAGTGTGTGGGTATGGATTTGTTTGTTTATTTGGTTTAGGACATGAGCCCTTTTTCCAGAACGAGCTCAAGTTTATTGCTGTTATATTAAAGTTTGAACTTCGACAGTAAGTGGTCGTGCTTTAAACAAGGAGAGGAATTTTTTTTTTTTACACAGCATTTATATACAGCTTCTATACATAAGACAGTCTCTAACATAAAAGCAGTGGACATGTGTGACCATGTCTTCCTACTCCCACCATTCCAAGACAAGACAGAGAAATTGAGAAGCACACACGTATATAACATGGCACTCAAGACACCGTCCTTTTGAGAAAGAACAGTGACAAAACATAAAGGCATGCGTATAAGTATTTGGAAATTGCTTCCATTAAGAAGACAATAGATTTTATTCTACATCTTAAAGAGCTATGTTCACCTTGGCTGCATTGTCTGTCTTATGGTACATGGCAGTAATTTAGGATGAAATTAAAGAAAAAAACAAAAAAGCAAAAGAAAGAAATTATTGCAACAATAGAGCTCATGACATGGTTACTGTGAAAGAGAGAAAACACCGCTGAGTGTGTTTGTGATAGTACACTTTGGACACGTTGTCTACTACACAGGTGACAGCGGGTGAGTACATCTACTGAGTACATACTGTGCTCTTCTTCATGACACACTGGCACACGTTGGCACACGCTCGCACGCTGGCACATGTGCACCTATCAGTGCCCGCTCAGCGGGCTCCAACTTGGCATTGAGTCGAGTTTAGAAAACGGATATAGTCCCAAAGAGGCCAGAAGTGGATCATCTTTATAACAAAATCTTTTTTTTAATAACATTCTCTGAGTCAGATGGCTATGTGTATGTGCACTCGATTATTCTAAGTGGTAATGGCTTATTTTGTTACAAAATAATACCTATAAAATCATTCAAATTCTTCTACTCCATTTAACACAAGTTTCCAGTAGCACTATATGGATGTGTAAAACAAACCTGAAAACCTGATGTGTTCAGCTATTTGATTGGCTTTTGTGTACATGCAAGTTATTTGACATTATGACATTATTATACTTAAAATTAGTTCCCAGTATTGCCAGCATGTTTTGGTAAATTACTGAATTACTTAGTGTAGCAGACTTCCTGTATGTGTGTCATTTAAGTATACTCAAAGCACATTTTGAGTCAGCTGTTATGACATTTGAATTGAGTTAGACACTTGAGGTGCTGTTGAAAAGGGGGCGGGATGACAACAGTGATCAGGCACTCTGATTGGAGGCTCTATTTCTTCCTGTAGTTGCCCAACTGAATGGCAGAGCGATCAAATACACAGCGAAAGGTGATTGGTTGAACCTCCCAGTAAGGCACGGGGTTGCTAAAGAGACTGATGCCAGAGTACATAGCTTTCTTTGTGTTATAGCTAGGGGGGCAAAAGTCTTCTGTTCCCACGGTAGCAATCTTGTTGACATGGAGATAGATCACCTGTTAATATTGAAACACAACTATTGTTGATAAGTATGCCACTCATCCAGTTTAACAGCAAATTTGAACAAAACACTTACACATTTAGAGATTGTTTACAGGAAATACTTGGTCATTTGTGTGCTCTGAGAATGAGAAGGAGTAGGAGGAAGAGGTTTGGATGTTGTTGCTCACCTGGATGTATTTGTGCTCAGGCAGGCCGGGTGGGATGATGGTCAGAAGGTTGTTGTCCAGGTGGAGCTCCCTCAGGTGTGGCACGTTAGCCAGTGAACCATTCTCCACAACACTGATCTCATTATAGCTCAAGCCCAGCCTACACACACACGCATACACACACACACACACACACACACACACACACACACACACACACACACATACACATAAACCCACTTTTTTTCCATTTAGCTAAGCAGGTCTCATCCATTTAATCCCTTAATCCCTTCATGGATTGAAGTTAAAGAAAACCTATACATTGGACCAGAGGAGCAAGGTTTCTAAGTGCATTAGAACTGATACATGATGCAGTGTTGATTCTGCACTGACTCAGACACTGACAGTGGAAAACAGGACTGGTGTGATTTTCTGCTTTTGCTTCTTGTTTACAAAACAAACCACTTTAAACCATTCGGGTTTGAATCACTTTAACTTTAAATAATTTGTTTTGTGGAAAAAAACTGTTTTCATTTAAAACACATAGTTATTACTTAGATATACAATTAGCATTAGTTTGGATGTATGATTCTCACTTAGATTAGACTTCATTCTGTATTCTAACAAATCAAGTGAGTGTAGCTATGTTTCTAGGGGTTTAAGAGAAGGAGGTTCCTGATGATCTTACTTGGCTAGGTTCTTGAGTCCTTTCAGATTCTCACTGGTCACCTTGGTGATTTTGTTCCCATCCAGGTGAAGTTCTGACAGAGAACTTGGTAGACCTGGATGTAGTCATAGCAAGGCAAAAGAGAAAACAGTGACACCACATTTAAAAAAAAACAGTTGAAATTACAAGACTTTTGAATGGAAAATCCATAACCATATCAGCATCTGCAAGACATTTCAGTCTCATTTGGCAATTTCTTTGATGTGGATATTTGGGATATTAGAAATTTTATTTATTTCATTACAGTGCATAAAGAGAAACATTTGAATTTGTAATATTTTATGTTGTATATTTTTATGTTGTATCATCAGTGTCAAAAAACGTTAATTTAATGCTCACAACAGAAAATGATAAAAGATGATCACAAAGAACAGGGAAGGAAACTAGCAAGACAAATTCACACAAGGGGTGCTGAGACTTCTAAAAATATTCACTAAACACTTGTGTATTCCTAAATAAAACAAAACAAAACAAAACAAAAAAACCCTAAAGAAATATTCTGTATTTGTGGTATTTACCTTTGGGGATGCTCGTGATGTTGGTGTCCGCAATCCGGATGTAGGAGACTCTCTTCAGGTCTGCAAAAGCTCCTCCGTCCACTGCAGAACCAGCCAGTGGATTGGACCCAAGTTCTGGCAAAGGAGAACATTTAGGTGATAAATAAAAGTTCAAAAATAAAACCATGCTAATAGAGACAAGGGCTCACACATTTTCAGGGTTTTCTCTGTGACAGCCTCAGTGGTATGTCAACAGTGAAATGAATGGGAAATGATGTAATCCTGTGACTTGTTGGTTTGTGCATGTGAGTTCCATGTGTGTGGTCCTTTGTGGGACTTTGGAAAGAGTGTTTTAAACATAACTGAAGCCCAAATGCACAACAAGGTTTTAGTGTTTCTGGATGCATGATGAGTTATTGAAAGAAATACAGATGCAGAAGACTCCATCCCAGTGGACCTGTCACTAAGGCCTCACCCATGACAAGGATGTTGGGGAGTCCAGTGAAGGAGGACTTCTTAATCTTGGTGATCTTGTTCTCATGGATACGCAGCTCCTGAAGGCTTTTGGGCATGTTAGCAGGGATGTCCTTCAACAGGTTCTTGGACAGGTAAAGCCTCTCCAGGCTGACCAAAGGGGCAAATGCCTTGGCGTGGATGGTAGTGATCTTGTTATTTACCAAGATGAGAGCCTAGAGGAGAAGAATACCACATGTACTGATTCTTAGAGGGAAGCATGTGGATTGAAATTTAGAGAATTTGTGTTGATTTAGAGCATCACATTTTAAACTTGAGTAAAATGTCATGGTGGGGTTACCATCATAACACAATGGATATTGTTATATCATGTTGACAAGTTTAAGAAAAGTGTTTCAAAGTTAAGATTAGTCAAAGATGGTCATTAAGTTGCAAATCCTTTGGAGAAATCACCATTTGTGTGTCTTCTGTTAGCTTTCTGAGTACAGATGTGTAACCTTTTTTGGAAATATCTGATAGGAAAACAGAAAGTTTTAATGCTAAATAACATTGTCAGTTCATATAGCAGTCACAAATTGAACAATTCCAGTACATAAAACAATTAGCTTTTATTTTCTCAGAGCTAATCAACCAGTCAGGTCGAACATGACATTGTGGATGGTTTGCTACTTTTCATTACTACCACATTCAAGTTCCACTGAAGACCAGTGGATGCAGGCAGTGTTAGTGTGCCTATTCCAAACACAGCACGAAAGATCTCTCCCTCCACCCGCTTCTCCTGTCAAGTATCCAGACAGGCAGAAATGCAGGGAATGTGTTACTTCTCACAGGGCAAGAAATGTACCATAGAAACAGCACTGGCCGCATGACAGCCCCCATGTATTTATTGTGCTTCAGAAGGTACTATTTGCTTACAGATGGAGGAGGGCTGATTTCCAAAGTGAATAACACCCCCTCCCCTTCTCCAGCTGCTGGAACAGCGGGCTTGTGTTAGGCCCTGGGGGGAGTGAGTGAGGGGAGAAGTTCAGGAGGTGAAGGTTTAAATTCACTTGGCAGGGCACATGGAGAGTAAGATTTTCTTTTATGTGCTTTTAGTAAGGTAAAGTGGAGATCAGCGCCAAGCTTCAGGCATGTGATGCTTACCATGCTAGAACTTTTCACAGATAGGAAGGTGATTCTGAAAACACAGCTCACCAGGAACCTCCGAACATATTTCAGCATTTAATTGTTTTTGGGAAGCACGCCCCCCATGCCACGCAAAAGAGCAGACTCGCCGTCTGGTCTGTTTCCTTCACTAACAATAACATGCCAGGAAGCAAATGCTTATCCTCAGTAACTTTTGAACAACAGATTAGTTAGGATTTTTTGTGGATGAAATAAGTGAATTTGCATCCAGTTTTTAAACAGTAAGAAAAGTTTAATCTAGTTTTTGGACAGTGACATTTGTCTTTCCGTTTTTTTATGTAGTGAACATTTAAAAAACGTAGCTGTCATTCAGGCTGATATGAAACATTCTTCCTGCTGATCATCCTGCTAAGGTTAAATAAGGTTGTGCCTTATGAAATAGTCTCAGATGAGAGAAAGAGAGAGAGAGGGAGTGAGAGGAAATGAGATACAGAGAGAGAGGGAGAGAGCGACAGAGAGAGAGAGGAAGTGAGATACAGATAGAGAGAGGGAGAAAGACAGAAAGAAAGAGGGGAAGAGAGAAAGAGAGAGAGAGAGAGAGAGAGAGAGAGAGAGAGAGAGAGAAAACTGGCTTACATGAAGCCCTTTAAGTCCTTTGAAGTCGTTCTCTCTGATCTCACTGATCTTATTGTTTTGCAGGTCCAGCAGAGTGGCATCACTTGGGATTTTCTCAGGAACATTCTCCAACCCTGAAGAACACATGGCAGGGATCAATAACAATAACTGAGCAAATAAAATAAAACTATACAGATGCTAATGCTAGTTTAGTTTTTAAGTTTAGCTTTCCATAACAAATACTCATTACAAGAAAACTGGCATGCAGAAACGTGCATAGAAAATGGCATGTTTACTAAAACACCTTCCCTCTCTGGTAACACACTGCATACGCTAATGGGAAACTGAGTTAGAGGATGACAAAGACCAGATAGAATGCTTTTATTTTGTCATTATATATATATGGTACAACAACATGTTCTTTGTCACATATCCCTGCTTTATTGTGAACTGGGGTCAGAAAGGGCCTTATTCAAGGACCCAACAAAGATGTGTCCTTAAATCCTAACAGAACTGGGATTTAAACCTGCAACCTTCTGAGTGAGAGCCCAAGGTCCTATCCAGGCTACCAGAGATCAAGGTCCTGTCCAGGCTAACAGAGCCCAAGGTCCTATCCAGGCTACCAGAGATCAAGGTCCTG
>JAOXYF010000004.1:16623829-16640688 GCA_028565775.1 Sternarchorhynchus goeldii
CCAGGCTAACAGAGCCCAAGGTCCTATCCAGGCTACCAGAGATCAAGGTCCTGTCCAGGCTAACAGAGCCCAAGGTCCTATCCAGGATACCAGAGCCCAAGGTCCTATCCAGGCTACCAGAGATCAAGGTCCTGTCCAGACTAACAGAGCCCAAGGTCCTATCCAGGATACCAGAGCCCAAGGTCCTATCCAGGCTACCAGAGATCAAGGTCCTGTCCAGGCTACCAGAGATCAAGCTGAACACTTCTATGGTCAAAAGGATAATGCCAGGCCCAAGGAAGAGTCCCATCTTTCAAATGCTGAGGGAAAAGATGCGATGGTTTTGGAAATCTCGATGGATTTTCGAGATGCTTAGATCTCTTAAAAGATCTCTTAAAAATATGTTTCTGAGACAGATATAAATTGGTAAAAGGTATTAACGTATATATGAATTGAAAACACACACAATTAATTTTTGATGCCTCCTCAGCAAATTGTTTTCTTTCAGAGCCTTAGTCCCTCACCCTACATGTGCTCTACATATGTGAGAATTTCAAGACCTATGAAAAATTGATGCTGCTTCATGAAGCTGGTTAGGAGAACACCAAGAGTGTGTAAAACTGTCATCAGTGTAAAGAGACTGATGAAAAATAGGTGCTGCTTCATGAAGCTGGTTAGGAGAACACCAAGAGTGTGTAAAACTGTCATCAGTGTAAAGAGTGGCTACTTCATAAGAGTTTAAAATCTAACATAAACAAATATTGACAATCACAGCATAATCACATTTGTGTTATTTCATTGGTTTGATATGTGCCCTGTTTTTATGTAGAAAATAGCAAGACATGAACAGTTCAAACTTTTGATTGGTACTGTATGCCTGTGTAGAAGAATATAGTTTTAGAGAAAGCATTCATCTGTATGATACAACAGCAGATAGAAGCCAATTTAAAGGGCTAATACACTTAACATTCCAGAATTCATGAAATATGTCCTGTGTATGTTTTCCTTGGTGTGTACTGTTTAGTCTCCAGAGCCCTCATCTCTCAGCACAGACCACTGCCATGAATACAGACCACTGCCATGAATACAGACCACTGTCATGAATACAGACCACTGTCATGAATGCAGACCACTGCCATAAATACAGAAGACTGTCATGAATACAGACCACTGCCATGAATACAGGTCAAACAGGGTCTGTTTACTCTGACTGAATTAGCATATCCTGATTTACTCTGACTGAATAACCATATCATGATTTAATGAAGACAGTACAAAGTTCATATCAACAGAGAAAGTCTGTCTGGCCATGCTCTGAAATGTTGATCAAATTAATCAGATATTATGATTAAATAAAAAGAATAATAATTTATATCAACAACATAACACCAGACAGCAAGATTACCTGACCATTCTGGATAAGCAATTCTGAAATGTCGATCACACACAATAATCTGTATGGAACAATGACAGGAAATAATATGGAAATGCATTTAGAAATTCCATAACAAACTGTCCTACTAGGCCACAACATCATTTGAAGCAGAGGTTGAGCAGCAGTTAAGAGGAGGTTGGGAGGGACAGTGTGTAAGAAGATACAGCTGTTTCTCTGTTTTACAAAGCACTTCCCTTTCCCCCAAAGCTTTATCACAGCCTGTACACTACGTGGCTGTGTGTTTGAGAGGAGATACACTGCCCAAAAACACACAAGCACACATGCACACACACTTATACAGATACTGTTATACAGATACAGATGCTGTTTGGCATAGCAAACTGAAGAGTCTCCCTCAACACACAGGCATTGTCTACACTCAGCAACTGCATACAACAAACAGTGCCATCACAGACAGCACACGCGTGTATTCAGACACAAGCACACACGTGTATTCAGGCACAAGCACACACGTGTATTCCGGCACAAGCACACACGTGTATTCAGGCACAAGCACACACGTGTTTCTCCAGCACACGGCACCATCACATTCAGACACAAGCACACACGTGTATTCAGGCACAAGCACACACGTGTTTCTCCAGGATACACAGCACTGTCACATTCAGACACAAGCACACACGAGTATTCAGACACAAGCACACACATGTATTCAGGCACAAGCACACACGTGTTTCTCCAGGATAAACAACACCGTCACATTCAGACACAAGCACACACGTGTATTCAGACACAAGCACACACGTGTTTCTCCAGGATACACAGCACTGTTACATTCAGACACTAGCACACACGTGTTTCTCCGGCACACAGCACTGTTACATTCAGACACAAGCACACACGTGTATTCAGACACAAGCACACACGTGTTTCTCCAGGATACACAGCACCTTCACATTAAGGCCTTTTCCTGGGTTCCTGTTTTCCTCCTGTATGAAATTCATATCTTCACTGCAAACAGGGTGAGTTTAGACGGAGAACAGGCATGTCAGCTCCACCTCCACCTCCACCAACACCGCACTCTGGGACTCCTCTTCTCTCCCCTGTTCTATTCATCTCCTCTCCCACTGCTTCCCTCTGTATGAGTCTGACATCTGGCAGAGGGGCTGTGGAACAGATGGGGGCTGTAGGCTAGGGAATCCTGCTCTCTCTCCTCTCTCTCTATCTTTCTCTTTCCCTCTCTCTCCTCTATTTCTCTATCCCTCCCTCTATCTCTCTACCCTCTTCTCTTTTCTTTTCTTCTTTCTTTCTCTCTCTCTCTCTCTCTCTCTCTCTCTCTCTCTCCTTCGTCAAGAGAATGCAGTGTTTTAGGATGAAATAATAGAACCTATTGTTCCTTACTTGTCATCTTTTTGGTTGCTAGGGAACGTCTTTAACGACTTCAGTAAGATCTAAGAAATCATCTTCTTTTGGGTTGTAATGTAACATGATTATTATTATTTTCCTATCATTGTTTTTTCTTAAAGTCTATTGGTAATGGAATCAACAGCATCTGAAGTAAGTAAGTCCAGTATAGTGATAATTAAAACAAGCTTGAATGTTGTGTTTCGTTATCAAAGTAGACCTGTTAAAGTAATGTCACTACACTGAGTTTTTGAGAAATAGTTTACATGTAAATTTACACTAAAATATTGGTATGAAGTAGTCCTCTGAGGTAAAAATAAAGACTAACTGTAATAAAAATAATCTATCAGATATTTTTAAAAAGAGACAGTAAGGAATCTTAGGAGTCAGTGAGTCTCTTCAGTAAAATCAAACAAAGAAAACCTCACAGTAAAAACCCAGTGAAAATCATCAGGAAAGGTCCCAAGCAATCAAGTCAATCTCAAAAGAAAATCTGTGCAATTACATGAAAACAATGCTTTGTGTAGTCCTGGTATATGTTGAGTGAAGGTTTGTTTGGCTCAGAAGGTAGTCCACGTTTACAGCACGAAAAGACTCTAAAGATGGACACACACACACGCACACACGCACACACACACACACACACACACACACACGTCTGTGGAAGCAATTAGGAAATGAGGCCACCATCCTGAGGTCAGTGCTTGGTTACGAGTGGAAGTGAAGCAACTCTCACAGCATGTGAAAGCGTTTACTGCGTTCGATGGAGACAGGCCTGCTATTAAAGCATCGTCTCCACAATGAGTGGATGAATCAGAAGAAAGCCTTTGCTCACACCTCCACTTCTGACGGCTAAGACACACAGTTCTGCCTCATAAAAAACTAATGACGTATCCTGGCTCTCTCAGGGAAGCTGGACGCTCCCACTGTAAAGCTCCCATCGCTGTTTGTTTGGGAGAGAAAGACTAAGAAAAACAAATCTATACAGCATCTTATGTGAGCCAGACGTCTGTCTGAGTAATTATATATATTTTTCCTTTCCTTCTAGTGTGGATCATAATGGCACAGTGGCATATCCAGTACAAATTCAATAGGAACGCAGGAAAAATTGATGTATGAGAAAAGATTTTTTGAGATTTTACTTTTTTTAAAAAAGTTTTTCAAGATCAGTGTGGCTGAATCTGTTGCTACATATCAGGAATGTTAAACTTTATAGAGTTTATAGAGAGTTTAGTATTTACTTACCACACTCTCTAATCTCAGTCCTTTGCTAATGATCATTAGATAAAGAATTTAATCCAAGGAGACCACAAATCTGTGTATCGCTGCAGCACTCCCTTAGATTAGATTATTAGATTATTATCAGATTAACGTTGACAGCACCTACTATTTTCATCTAGTACTGTTTTAAAAAAGTGTGGTAGTTTAAAAACATATAGAGAAAAAGGTTAAGAAAGTGATCTTACGTAGATCAGAGCACTGCACCACACGTAGGTGGCACTGGCACCTGAAAGGACACGGTGGCTCGAAGGGCACTTCAGGCTCGAATGGCTTTTTGGGTGGGTCGGGCTCTGGGAGCCTGCCTGATCCTGGCTCGTCCTCCATCATGAAGTCCAGGAAGCCAGACTGACGGAAGGGCAGCGCCCAGCACACAGACACCAGGAGCAGGGAGAGACAGGCCAGCCTCATGTTGTCAGTGACCTGGGGAAGGGGGGGCTGCAGAGGGAAAGGGCAAAGGTCAGAGGTTGAGTGGTTTACATGGCAGTGGGAGAGGATGAATGGGAGATGTCAATCAGTGGTAAGGAATTTAGGGAGCAGGGCAAAAGTTCAAAGTATTGATTGTGAAATAATGCAGACTTTCATGCATTATATATAGTGCATCACTTGGAAATGTTAAAAATTTGTACTACAAATTATGAATGAATAAAATATTGGATTAATATTGTAAATTCTTAAAAAAAATTTATTATTCTGACGAAAGAATCCTCAAGTAGCAAAATCCAACTAAAGCCTCTCAGTAAAAGTCATCTGTCCTGCGGAGAAGACAAATTGGAAGGTACCGTGGTCTATTACAGACACCCTTCATAAACTTCATTAGCTGTGTGAGTTGTGTGATAGCAGACCTGCTCTCCTGGGATAGTCAAAGACTGATCTAAACAACATTCATCCCCAAGAATTCAGTGAATCTGCTGATTTATTCCACCTTTAGTCCAGAAGAATATAACTGCACTCACATTCCAGAGGAACACTCACTGTCTACAGACCCCAGCTTTACATGTACTTTGACTCACATGTGTATAAACACACATACACACATATGTACACACACACACGTTGCTATACATATACACTCACATGTACCTATACATATGTCCACACACATGTACCTGTACATATGTCCACAAACACAAGTACCTGTACATATGTCCACAAACACATGTACCTGTACATATGTCCACACACATGTACTTGTACATACGTCCACAAACACATGTATTGTACACAGAGAAGAACACAAAGTCCTGCATAGGCCAGCTTTTGACTGAAAGGAAAATTGTTGGGTAAGTTAATTCATGGTCACAGTATGTATAAACATTTTTCCTTGATTCTTTTCCTCAAAGTCTCTCCATCTCTATCCCTCTCTCTCTCCTCTCCCTCTCTCTTCTCCCTTTCCCAGTTTCTTGCCCTCTCTCTTTCTCTTTCTTCCTCTCCCTCCCTGCTTTCTCTCTCTCCCTCCCTCTTTCAATCTTGCTCTCTTTTATGCCATACAGTATAATTAGAGAAACTAAAACTCTTGAATAGTGACCACTGGGAAACTAGAACTCATCCTAGATAACCTCTGTTTTTCTGCATTCTGTGAGATTTACAGAAAAAAGATATTACCTCTTATATATGAAATCTAAAATCTATTACAGAAAAAATAACTGTAGGATCAGTTTCTATAAGACAAATAAAGCACACATTTCTGTCTCACCCTTCCAGTGAGTAGTCATATATTTTTTTCTTCACACTCAGACATTCTACGAGAGGCCTGGGAGTTGAGGGGTGAAACACAATATTTTTCTAGTTCCTTGGATTGCACCCTACTGGACTGAGATTGATGATGTCATTCCTGGGATCTGTTGGAGCCACTTCTCCAGCTTAGAGCTCACAGCCCCACGTTGCCCCATCACCACTGAGACAACCTTGGTGTTCAGCTTCCACATTCTCTTTATTTATTCTTTCAGTCCCTGGTATTTTTCTATATTTTCATATTCCTTTCCGTCACTTTGGATTGCCACATCTATTACCACTGCTGTTTTCAGTATCTTATCTACTATTACGATGTCTGGTCGGTTCAACACTACTTGTATATTTGTATGGATGAGCTTCAGTAGAGTATAATACCTCTGTCTTCTGATAATGAGGTTCAGTACATTAAATACTTCTGTCTTCTTATAATGAGGTTCAGTACATTAAATACCTCTGTCTTCTGATAATGAGGTTCAGTACATTAAATACTTCTGTCTTCTGATATTGAGGTTCTGTACATTAAATACCTCTGTTTTCTGATAATGAGGTTCAGTACATTAAATACTTCTGTCTTCTGATAATGAGGTTCAGTACATTAAATACTTCTGTTCTCTTATAATGAGATTCATTGGAGTCCCACACATTTCCAAGTTCCAAATCTTTCATGTTAAATGGAAACAATGTGAAAAGCCTCAAGCTATGTGACCTCTGACCTTTGATTCTTGAAACTCATCGCTGGCAAATTATTCTGTGATACATACTAGAAAACATGGACCTCATGTAATAATATTGCCTAAACTTTGACTACATGAAAAAAAAGCAACCTGGAAACCTGGAGTTGATGAATCAATCCAAAGAAAACAACGATCTACCATGTATGCAGTTACAGAGCTGTACAGCCTCACTGTGTTCTTTGACAGTATCAAACCACTGCTCCATGATCACATGGCCTGAAACATGTTTCAGATGCTGCCTCCAGCCTTTTCTGTTTTCTCCCTGCCCTGACGTGTCCTGTCTGGAAGGGGAGAATCATGACTCTTGGACATTCACCAGTTGCAGGAGCAGAGAGAGGTATCCTCACGGCAGCTCCTAGAGAAGTTACAGTGGTCTGCCCCATCACCATGTGGGTGGAGATGAGTGCAGCACTCCACTCATGCAGGTCCCCTCTGGGTCTTGCCTTGTCATTTTCTGTCATTTGAGAATGTGCTGAATCAGCGCAGCTTAGAGAAGATACTGACACAGAGAAATCCTGCGTCAGGCAGGTGTTTTTACATGTTCTAAACTTTACTGCAGAGTCCATGTCCTGTTTGGCTTTTATTGTAGTCTGGGAACAATTTGCAACTGTTTCTCATGCTCGTAGATTTCAGTCAAACGTGCACATGCCCATGACGTTGTTTGAACAGTGCACGCCATATTATCACTATAGAAAGAAAACGGTTGGCTTGCTGATTTAGTAAAACAAACAGTTAAAATCATATCCCATCACATCAAAGACCTGATTGTGCTGACTGGGTAGTGTCTGAGTATTCTGTGTTTGACTGTTTTGAGGCTATATTTTCTTGTTTATAATATTTGCAGCATTCATAAGTATTTTCTGTTTGAGTATTTTATGCTTCTGTGTTTGAGCATTTTGTGTAATCATTGTTTTGAGAGTTTGGTATCTTTTATGTTTAAGCATAATGATCAGGTGTCCATTAACCTGTCACTACTAATTTTTCACAAGTTGTCTGTTGGTGTCCACCTTATTGGATAAAATGGATTCCTGTGCCCCTCAATGTGATTCTGATTAGCAGGTCTGGGTTATTGGAAGTGCAGGGAGATGGCATTACCCCAACCGTTTAGGCACGTAGCATTGTATTTCACTGACTTTTGCAGTGCCCCTATCAAAGGCAGCCAGATCATCACAGCCTTTCAGCCTGTAATGGGAACCATTCCAGACTCCACTGGAGGTTCTGGTAAAATCAAGGCCATGTGTGTTAATACCAGCAAAAGTTTCCTGATTCTTATTTCCAGCCTTGCCCTTGAAAGGGACATTTAACCAAAAACATCACACTCAGACCTCCAAATAGTGAGAAGAAGGGCTACATGGCTCTTCAAACAAACAGCTTGCCCTCACATTCACTTTTTTTTGTTATTACATTTCCCCCCTTCTCTCCTTGTCTCTCTATTTCTCATCTTGAGCAAGTTTTCAATGCCCTGAAGACTAGGCTGTGTTGGAGCAGGTCGGATTTGTCTCCTCAGGCCCTGAGCAGGAGGTGGAGATAGAGGAGCGAGAGGGGAAGAGAGAGAGAGGGGAGGGGGAGAAAGAGTGAGAGAGAGAGTGAGAGAGAGGAGAGAGAGGGCATTTGCTTCCCGTCCACCATTCCAGGTTTCTCTTGTAAATAAGCCAATCTGCAACCACTGCCAAAGTATTGTCAGGAAGTGTGATACACGGTGGTCAGAGCTAGGAACGAATTATCTCAGCAAGTCTGACTCACACTTAGACAGCAGGCCTGTATGCACTTAGCATTTATCACACACTAAGGTCTGCGTATATTACTGACATATAATGTTAGGTAACTGGTATGTTTCTGTTCTGGAACTACTGCAGTAATGCTGTTTTTATAAATGCTTCATAAGGGAAGGAGGGCTAATTTCACCTCTTGCGCCATCTGTATTTAATCAATGGTGTAATATCTACAGGTTTTGAGACCAGCCAAGTGGAGAAACTGTTTCACTGAGAAGAGTTTGTTCTTGGTTGAAGAAAGGGAATGAATGATAAAGTCAGGAAAAAACTGGAATGAAAGTAATGCATAGTCTAAAATGAGCAGCAGATAATGAATCAGCATTACCATATGTGTTAGGCTTACAGTTGTTATTGTGCAAGTAGACTCATAATGTAAATCAGTATTGCTTTTATGTAAACTGACCATATGTAATCCAAGCAATTTAAACAGAAGGTCTCTAACCAGTACCGCTTTACTAGAACAACAATCTGTGGGTTTTCGTGTTCACATTCACACCACAATACTAGTTTAAGATTGTTGTTAGAACTGTCTTTGGTCAATTTAATAGTCTTCTGGCTTACAAAGTACTGAACATGTGTAGCTTTAACTGCCTGTTAATGAGGCTTTGAAGCTGTTCCAACCATATCATGGTTTCATGAATGTATGATGTCTGTGCAGATTTGTTTGCAGGTAATAACTTATATCTCTCCAGTGCCCAGTTCCAGTCGTCTAATTGCACACACCCACCTTTCCACTCTGCACACACTCTTGAAAGGTCTCTCCACAGGGGCTGTGAGTAATGAAGCTGCCTGGTGTTTATAAGGTGGAGGGACATATAGGACATGTATCCCTTTTAACACCATCAACATCCTGACGACTAGAATTCTAGAATGATGCCTCCAGCAGTGCCATAATAATAAAAGTTCTAGAATGACCTCCCCCTCCAGCAGTTCGAGAGTGACCCTTCCCTCTCTAGCAGTTCTAGAATAGCCTTGTCCTCCAACAATTCTAGAGTTGCCCCTCTAACAGTTCCAGAATAACCTTTCTCCTAATGTACTAGAATGACCTCTCCACAGTTGCTGAATGATCCATCTCTCTGTATAGATCATATTCAATATCAGAAATCCTCTTATATTTAAGATGTTTGTACTCCTTTGTTTTCATTTTTATGAACATTCCTTCCTGAAAATGTGCTCAATTTAACTTTTCTCCAATAAGAAAATCTGACACAAGTATAAAAAATAATTCACTTAAATCCTCTGTGACTGTCATTAACAAATGAAAGCCAGCAGATACCATTTAGAATATTTTAGCAAAAACTCTTACTCTGCAATTTGCATAGTTCATGTTTAGTCAGTTTGAGTCCATAAATAGAGGAAAACTCTCATAAATACTACCGCAAAAAGGAAATATAATCCGTTAAATAAATATCACTTCTGAAATAAATAATAATAAACAGTACTTCTGAAACCATGCTAACATGAATTATTCTGCATCCATTGCCTCAAAGCATATCAAACCACTAAACCCAATGTTTTGGCTGCTGCCAAGATACAATTAAGACTTTATCACAAAGCTTTGTAATGTCCGTTGGGAGCCACACGAAAAAGACCATAAAATGCCCTTAAGCACACAAATGCAGGGTGTTCTACAGCCAGTTTGAGAGGTGGTACAGGACCAGTTACATGGACATTTCAACTATTCTAGTTATGCTAGACCAGAAGGGTGGGACTCAAGGGTGGGTGTAGCCATTGTCCAGCATGTCCATCCTTCACTGAATCTCATCTCTAAGAGTTGTTGGATGGACAGAGATCTCTGGCCTCAGAAGAATATTCGTGGCATAGAACAGTAATATGATCTACCACAGAGGATGACTGTCACGGCCCGGGAACGATCTGCCCAGAGTCTTCCCAACACTGCTGCTTTGAGAGCCTTGCCCCGTTTCATTCTTACCAACTGGCCGTGTGGAACTGGGAAATTTTGCAAAAACAGCAGCCAATGTGAATCCATCCAGAGCCCCTCTCTCTCTGGTCTGTGCCTTCCTGCACCCTGCTTGTGTTTTAAGTTAGCTCTGTTCATTCTGTTTTGAGTTAGTTGGGAATTTTGCGGTGGGCTGCTGGGAAGTGCTCTGTCAGACCTGCCTATAGTCGGAAGGAAGCGGTATCATTACAGGATTAATGTGATGTGGTGCCAGGTACTCATCCCTGGCTCTCTTTCTCTCTCTTTCTCTCCGTCTGTCTGTTTCTCACTGTCGGTCTCTCCCTCTCTGTTCGTCTCGCCCTATCCGTCTCTCTTTCTGTCTCACTCTGTCTGTTTCTCTGTCTCTCTCTCTCCCCACGCTTCCTCTTCAGAACTGCAGTGTGGCTCCTTCAGCACGTGTAGCTTGAGGCATCTGGGTGTCAGAGGAGAAGCTGTACAGGCAGACGCAGGTAATGAGAAGCACAGCCAGACTGAGACCACATGAGGGGGAGCAGTGAGTGTTCAAGACCAGGCCCCTTTCTGCACTACCCTGCCTTCCTCCGCTCTATTTCTATTGAATACCCCTTCCTCACACAAACACACACACATACACACCGCTATAGTCTGCTAGAAGGACTAAACACACACAGGATCATATGATTAAATGCCAGTTTAAAGGCACAAACATAACCTTCAAGTTAAAAGAACCATGGGAACAGAAAATTTAGCGTTCAGGTTGTGCACAGGAAGAGGAGAAGAAAAGGAGAAACTGGAGCAGTTTTTCAGCTTCCAAGAATCTCTTGTCTCTTTGAGGTCGTGCTCCTTCTCCCTCTCCAAGAGCACAGACATGTCATGTAAGGGCGGGTGACTGGATCTGGGGTTACACATCGTCCACAGCACTCATCCAGCACAGGGGACTATGCCACATCAAGACAGAAATCTGAAAAGCATTCTCTTATTTAAGCCATGAGGTAAAAGGGCTGGAGGAGAAAGAAAGTGGGAAACTATGCAAACACACACACCCATACACACACACACAGAAAAGCAGCATCACCTGGTCCCCATTGCACCACACCCCCTTATAAGATGACACTTATACACACACACACACACTCACAATGATTTCTGACATCAGAATGCCAACACAGCCACACACCTGGCAGACAAGCCTCCTGTGTCTTTGAACTAAAAACATACATAAACATCATATGCATAATATTCCTTTATTTTTTACTATATACAAAGTCCAAACCATGCTGTTTTAATCTTTTTTTGCATCTTACTGTCACTGGTTACAGAGGACGTACACAGAGCAAGCATTATCACTCAAAAACAACTCAAAAGTACGCAGTGCAAGCATTATCACTCAAAAACAACTCAAAAGTACGCAGTGCAAGCGTTATCACTCAAAAACAACTCAAAAGGAGCACAGACCAAACAGCTTGAATCCAACACATTTTTGACCTCAGGCGTATTTTTATCCAAGTTCCTCATTTCTCACACCTCTATGCCTACAGTATGCTTCTGAAGTCCTGCTTCCCAAACTGGACTCAGCAGGATGGATGGGACAGGCTTTGGGGCGCGTGGGATGTGTGGAGAGAATCCTACCTGTGCTGTGTTTTCAGAGAACAGCAGGACTTTCACACGAACGCCCAGAGAACGCAAATCCAGAGAAGGATGGACGCAGTAGAGTGGCAGGCCAAACGCTGATCACTGTGTGAACACACACAGCCACAAGCAGGCAGGTGTGCTCTAGTACAGGAGCAAGGGAAGAGAGAGAAGCAGAGAGAGAGAAAGAGAGAGAGACAGAAGTTGAAAAAAGAGGGAGGGGTTGGTTTCTGAGTCCCTCACGAATTAGATAATTGGTGGAGAACTTCCCCCCCCACATGCAGCGTTCTGAAAAGCAGTTGGAAGACAAAAAAAAGGGAACATTCAGAGAGAGGGAAAAAGAGAAAAAAAGAGTAGATTGAGGGAGGGATAGGGGTAAGATTTAGTGCAGAGAAAAGAGAGAGAGAGAGAGAGAGAGAGAGAGAGAGAGAGAGAGAGAGAGAGAGAGAGAGAGAGAGAGAGAGAGAGAGAGAAAGAAAGATAGTCAAAAAAAGGAAATGGGCTGAAGACTACAGTCAATGAACAGTGACTCCATAGACTATCTTTCTCACTTTGACATCTTGTAATGACAGGACTCCAGAACTTTCTCTCTCTCTCTCTCTCTCTCTCTTCTGTTTTTGTGTAGTGGAAACATTCTCTCCTTCCCACCCGCCATGCTTTTGTTTCTTAGACAGTCATTCAGAGAACCAAAAGCTGTAAATGTAAATGACCATACACTACTGCAAATACACACACACACACACACACAGAAAGTGTGCAAATACTTCTAAAACTGTTTGTGTGCTTTGAGGAATAGACTCGGAGAACTATTCAGTGTGAGGATGGGGTGACTGCACTGGAGGGGAGGAGCAGCTGGCCACGGTCTACCAAGCTGTTCTGATTCTCTCCTCCTGTGGTTAACTTAACTGTCTTTAAAAAAACAGGCCATATCTGTAAGTTATTTTAAGCATTTTTGAGCGTTTTTGAACTGTGAACAGTCTGAAAATATAAATCCTTCCTAATTTAAGACCTTACATGACCTTACATAGCTTAGCTGGTACTTGGAGGACCATTCTGCTTAGATAACAATTAGCACAATCTCATTTGGCTGTTGCTAACAGTACCATGCTAGCAGCCCCACTGAAGCCCACAGCACACATTAATGTTAGCATTTACTTAGCGTTAGCAATGTTAGTCTCCTGAGGAAAAGCATAACCTAGCCTTAACTCACCTTAGAGGAATGGCTGTTTGCATTAGCTCATGGGAGGTTACAGATGGCCACCTGATTATTCTCTGCACAGAACAACCACCCCTCCCCCATCTTCCTTTCTCAGTTCCCCACAGAATACAGCTATGCTATGGATCTTCCACTGAGCATATGGAGCTCCATTCAGAAAGATGAAACAGTCTGGATCAACTTGAACATTTAAAACTATTAGTTTGCCTCTTTTTAATATTCTTTACAGGCACTGAATCTACAATTCAATGTCATTAATTTAGTTTCAGCCTGCCTGCTGAAATAGATGTGGAGAACATTAATTTATCTCAAAGTATTAACAGAAAGTCAGAATGACAAGCTCTGCTGAGAAGGACCAGCTGTTCTTCATCAATAACTCATCTGATATACACCACAATGGAAAAAGCATTAGCATGCAACAAAGCAGACTACAGTGTATCTCAATGTAGTGGAGAACATTATGCAAAATACTTTCTCCTCTATTATCCTACATGGATAGTTTTGCTGTTTTCCGCCAAGGGACTACTTTTCCCATAATTTGTACACATATATAGCTTTGCATATATTGCTGCCACAGAACTGGAATTGTGCACAGGATGTGATTTCTACCCCTAATACATTTCCTCAGGGTCAAAACCAGGCAAGAAAAAGTGTGGATCCGAACAGGTGAAACAAATCCAACAAAGAGTTGAGACACAGAGAAAATGAACACCCTCCAAGCCAGAAGTTCAAGCGCCTAAATTAAATGGCATGGCAGTGCATGTTGTTTACAATATCCCAGATTCACCATGGTAACCCTGGGCTGGTAGTATCAAAAGAAATTGTTGTGAGAAAAAAAGATAACAACACATATTTAAAACATTTTTTTTCTTTTCCAAAATTCACAAATGTAGAATGGTTGGTTAGCATATTGAATGACTAAAAATAAATAAAAGTGTTAAAAATACTAAAGATTAGAGTTATCAGTTATAAAATGCTAAAGATTAGAGTTATCAAATACAAAGTAAAGAGTAAATGCTTCACAAGAACCAAAAAAGAGACATAATTAACTAGCTAGCAATTGCCATGTTTACATTTCTGTCAAAATATACTAAAAGTAAGTTTATGCAGTTGTTTAGCAATGGAAAATATCTGCATTATCCAGCATCAGTAATTTTCTAAAGTGGTTACATTGTTAGCAATTCACAGCTACTATCATTCTGCACAATGTCCAAAACACACTGAAATGTCCAAAACACACTGAAAAGACACATTTTATTTGATTTCAGTTTGTTTGTAGTGTCGATTTGTGTTTGTGTTTGTAGCGTTGATTGTGTTTGGTGTGTTGATTTGTGTTCACGTTAATTATGTCAAACCATTCACAGTCAGTGTATTCGTTTCTCTTTGCTTAAGAACTTTTTGTTTGTTTGTTTGCAAACATTCACAAATGTTTGGATGGAGTGACCAGGCTTTGCTTAAGCTTTCATTGCACTGCAACAGTCCAGTTTGGCCTGGTAATCATCTCTGTTGATGCCAGGCTTCAACCAAGAGACTGCACATATATATACATACATATAAAAGCAGCCTTACACAGTGACTCATCTCCAAAGTGTCTCTCAAAGCACTCTTCTATAAACATAGTTTCAAGAAATAACCTCTGCCAACAGATAAATGCATGTAACATGTTTTAGCAAAGACTAAACCTAAACCAAACACATTTACCATTCACAGTGCTTGTTTATATATGGACAGGAACTTGTTTATATATAGACAGGAACTTAGGCAGGTAGGTTCCCGCCATCCCTAGTGTGTATAAACCCCTCAAGTCCGGTCCAGCCGCCTTTTAATTACACTCATTCCTCCTTCCTCAGGGACTCCCACCATGATTCTAGTCTGGAAAGTGTTAGTTAAACTGGAACAGTAAAATCCACAACTGCTTGGTCTTTTACAATGTAACATTTGAGGTACCCTTGTAAATCTTCTGTTTTCATAAACTGAGCAGGGTGACCAATCCAACACAAGAACAGAGGATCAAACAGAATGACTTCCTTGATTTTTACTTTCTTTTTTCTGTTTTGCACAAAACAAACTTGCATAAAGGGGCTTTTGTAGTGACCGAAAGAACAAGTGCCCGAAACAAGCTTCCACCGCAGGGTGGCCTGATTCTAACTTTGAGATAGGGAGAGAAGCTTGGCAATCTAGGAGAGGCTCGGAGTAGAGTTGCTGCTCCTCTGTGTTGACAGGAGCCAGCTGAGATGGTTCGGGCATCTGGTCCGGATGCACCCTGGACTCCTCCCTAGGGAGGTATTCCAGGCATTTCAAATGTGGAGGAGATCCCAATAAAAACTCAAGACATGCTGAGGGGATATTGATCACCTCAGTTTCCTCCAGAGGAGCTAAAGGAGGTGACGGGGCAGAGGAAGACCTGGGCCTCTTTGTTTAGGCCACTGCCCTCGCGACCCAGATAGGTGGTGGAAGATGGATGGATGGATGGATGGATAAAGGCATTTATCTTACTTACAAAATCGGCAGGGGATCAAATCCTTATTTTCCCCACTGTGTGTGTATACACTGGAGATCAAAATTAGAGAACAACACACAATTTCCTAAATGTCAAGGTAATTGTGAAGTGCTATGTGAAATTATCCTAACAGGAGTGAAATAGCAGTATTTTAAGCTTATTTTATAAATTGTATATATTCTAAAGCACAGCATAAAAAACTTAAATTATATAATTGAAAAAGAACACTGATCAAAATTAGAGAACACTTTCAGATACCTGCAAGCTAATTTCCTTAATTATCTGACAAACCTTATATAACTGGCAGCCTAACTTTCCAGTTTTCACTGACTTTGCAAAAATAGTGAGCCAATCCAAAGTGACTGAAACCCTCGGGCAGCAGGTTGTCCAGATGAAGGCCAAAGGGGTATCAGCCATAGCAAGAACAGTTGGTCATTCCAAGTCTGTGATTTCAAGAATATTGCATCTTTACAACATCACAAACTCATTCAAGTCCCCCAAGGTCGCCTACGAAAGACAAACACAAGAGAGGACAGGATAATGAGTAGAATCTCCATGGGTAATCAGTTCAGCACTGCAGCTGGAATCGCTCACCAGTTCAGCACTGAACAGGGTAAGGATCAGTGTCGTCATACAGTGTCTCCACGTTTAAGAGCATTTGGACTGAAAGCCCACTCTGCAGTGACCGAATCTCTCATTAGCAGAAAGAATCAAAAAGCTAGACTCACCTTTGCTGAGGAGCATGTTGTGTGGACAGAGGAGATGTGGTCCAGAGTTCATTTTAGTGATGAAAGCAAGTTTAATTTATTTGGGTCTGATGGGAAACAGGTTTGTCGACAAACTGGGGAAAGACATGTTTTCAGCAGCAGGAGTTGGACCTCTCATACAGCTATATGAGAGAGTGAAGGCAAGTGTGTATCAAAACCTTCAACAACACGTGGTTCCTTCCTTGTGTTCATCACTCTGTCAGCCAGCAATTTTCATGCAGGACAATGGCCCCTGTCACACAGCAAAATGGGTAAAGCAGTTCCTTGAAACTGAAAACACTGAAACAATGAAATGGCCAGCCCAAAGTCCTGATCTAAACCCATTAGAATACCCTGGAAAACTCTGAAAAATCCTTGGTGACAAATTTATGGCCAAGAAACCCACAACAATCACAGAACTGTGGAAGAGACTGAAAAAAGAGTGGACCAAAATCACACCAGAGACTAGTGATGTGCTGTGGCCGCAGATGTGCTGAAGTCATTCAAAGCAAAGGCCTGTACACTTCCTACTGATTACTGACTGTTGTAACCT
>JAOXYF010000004.1:16665583-16684131 GCA_028565775.1 Sternarchorhynchus goeldii
ATATAAAACCAACATTTATAAAGAAGCACAATGTAAAATTGCAAGTTTTTGTTTTATTTATGAAACCAAACCTGGTGAGAAACAGCATAATAAATTCTAATTCTGTAATTTTTGTATTAGTAAAGTTGGACCATGTCCTAAGTTACACCTAACCACTTATTTTTAAAAAGAAAAAAAGTTTATGTAGTGAGACAGATCCTTATTTTATGTGGAATTTAAATTTTAATACACCCTGTCCAAACCTCTTAGATACAAAGGGACTCTATCAGAGACACCTGCCTAAATGTCTGTTTCAATAGTTGTGACTTCAAAATTTTACCCAAGGTTTGTTTAATTTTACACTTGTTCACTTATTGGTTACTGCTAAAACACTTCTAATTTGAGATGTCTTGCTCATCAATTGAATAAGCATCTGTAAATTTTCTTGACAGGAAAATCGTCCTTAATACATTTTCACTGTGGACAGCAAGAATTCCAAATGAAACTGGTTTGGACTGCAAAAGTTTAACACTTTCTTTAAGTCAGTTCTTTTTTTATGGGAATTATTGCACCCAAGCAGGTGATCAGACCTAGCAGTATCATGATATGGAATATAACAAAGGACAGTTGAACACTGCACACCCAGTGCACTGTGTAGGGCCCCAGTCTGGCTATTTGGTTGATACTGCTCTAAGTCAACCATTTTGGATCATGTCTTTAATAATGTAGCCACCTAGTGGTGACTCTGAATACTGCATAGACTGGGCTTGTAAAAACGAAAAGTGAAGGTTAACAGACTTCAACACACAGGTAAGTTTTATATAAACTATTCTTTATACTATTGTAAAATTTTATTTATGCACTTTAAATAATTCTTTATACTATACTGCATTTACACACTACTATACTGTATATAGTACTACACTTTTATATTCTATATAAAGTACTTTTTTTCACACTTAATTCTGTACCATGCAAGACGTTTTTTTGTAGCTACATAGAGGGCCTTGTATATGTGTGTGTGTGTATATATATATTTTTTTTTTTAGAAATGTCTATGTTAATAGTAAGGTATGAATAGGTGTAGTGATTGTATTAACCTAATCTATAAAGATTCCTATTCTACTGAGATGTTTATTTTCAAGTGCTTTTTTATCTTCAAGAAAATCTCTTCACTCTTACAAACAGCCTTATTAATTTCTTTATTTATTTAACAGCAATCTGAATGATCAGAAATGGTACAGTTTCATCTGATTTTTTTTTAACCAAAGGCAACATATATTCCCCAAGCCACACCACATGCACATAAAACCACACTGCTCCCATTTAAAGCAAAGGACAGTCTCATTTACATGATCATATCCATGAACCACTTTAAGTCCTCCAGTCACTACTGTAATCACGGATGTAACGCACTGTAACATTATTTGGATCATAGGAGGTACAGTATGTTATACTGTCAGTGCCGTATCAAAGTTCACATGTTCTTTCAGTCTTATTTGTGACCAACTAATCTAGACAAATTCGTCTTCTTATGGCAGCCTGTTCAGGTCATCACCTTTTGGTGTGGGGGTAGGAATTTACAGAATGTTCAGTGTACTAGACACAATTCATTATTTTATTGTTGAATACTACCAGTACTAGCGGATAAGTTATAATCATGTATAAAACTAAGAATACTGAAAACACCAGCATAAAACTTCTTAACAAAAAAAATAAAAATCACACATCAAATGTATAAACATTACAGTGCAGTTCTTCCCATTTCAAATATCCCTGGCAAGAGGAATTTCACATTGTTTTCAAAAACATAACTATTCATTACTTCCACATCTTGATATACTACATAAAAATAAATGTATTTAAGGAGCTGTATAAGCAAATTCATCTCTGAATGAGTTTTCTTCTCATACTTACACGTGTCCACAAATTTCGAGCACTTTTGGCTATTGTTGTACTTGATGGGAGACGCAGACTTCTTAGTGGCTCTCTAATACAGGTCAACATTCCTGAACTGGAGTCTTGCAATTGCTCATGGGAAATGTTAATCCGCCTTAACTGTTTGTTGTAGTAACTCCGTAGGTCGGACAGCTCTTCAAGGGCAGCTGCAGAAATGATGGACACCTCTGACGGACAGCTGACCAGATCCGATTTTGGGTCCCCAGGTTTACAAACGCAGTCTGAATTCAGAGGCGAAAACTGCCGTTTCCTTCGAGGGGAGACTGGCTTACACTTGCTATTGAATTTAAGGCCATCACTTTGTGTTTTTACATGACTTCCAGTGACATGGTTGTTTTCTTGAACACTAACCTCCACCTCGACCTCAATTACAGAAGGCCAGCCGCATTCAGGTAGTTCAGAAATGTTCTCCTCCTGGTTCTTGGCAAGTCCCCTCTCTAGGTTCCTCTCTAGGTTCTCAAGTCTCCTCTCTAAGTTCTGCTGGTCCTTGTCCATTTTAATTAGTTTGGTATTTCCATGTAAGTCGATGTTAACAACATTCAGGTGAGCGTTTGCTTCTACCTTCTGCACAGCTTCAACCTGCACATCCTGAGGAACAGACAAAAGTGGAGATCTGTAGTCCAGGAATGGTACAGTTTAGAGGGCAGCTCATTACCGCTACAAAATGGAGTTAGTGATCTATGCAAATGTCTAATGTTAAAAACACCCCTATGGGAGTGAAGCCACAACCTGTGTTAACCTGAACAGCGATGTTAAAAACAAGATTATGAGAATGATTATAGACATGTTAAAACATTTGCAGCAGGATATAATGTAAAGAAAGCAGATTCTGGACAAGCAAAGCAAAATAGGCTGGGGAATGTTTTTTGGACATGTATAGACATTCAGAGTAAATATTCATACAATGCCCACATGCTGATTTGAAAAACACAGAGGAAGGGAACAGTACTTTGGAACTCTTTTCCTCATGGACTAGGCAACAGTCTTGACTTTCTTGGTCACAGGGATTTTCCCAGAATTCTCAGCAGGTCTTTTCCCATCTTTTGGTTTTACCTTGGCACTACTCCTACCTCCACTGCCTCCTCTCTCATTTACCTGTGGGCAGCACAAGAGCTTTTTACACCAGTACAAGGCTGGAGCAAAAGGGGCAGGAACTGTGTACTGCAGAGAGACAAGGGTTACGGAAGTCATTACTGCACATAAAAGACCAGCTTGGACTCTTAATAATGGACACCAGAGATGAAGAGAACGTGTCGTCTGAATGTCATTACCTCAGCGTCATCATGGACAGGTTTAGCCAACACAGATGATGCACAGGAAATCTTAACAGAAAATTTCCTTTAAAGAAGTTAATCAAGTACAGAAACGGATACAAGAACATTATTCACTATGGATCTGCATGCACACTCCTCATGGTGTCATCACCACTAAAGTGTCCCACAGCTCAGAACCAGTAGAGAATCAGGGCAGTTCAAGGGGTCTCCATGTGCATCAAAATGTGATGGAGGAAAAGAGAGAATGTGGCCTCCACCAAAAACCCACTCACCCCAACACACCCACTGAAGAACGAGATGGAGCATATGGCCATTTCACCTGCTTGCCAGGTGTGTAGCGCAACTTTCATGTGCTTCTCTGAGCATACAGCCTCTGGGTCTCTCCCTTGTGTTTTCATCTCTCTGCTTTTTCTGAATGATCAGCACAGCCTACTGATAGTGAGGATTCTTCTCAGCATCCAAATTGTTACAGGGTTGAAAACAGTTTACAATTCTGAATGAAAATTTACAGGTTGTACAAATTAAACTACTTTCATCTGTGCTACACACCGTTACATTAAACAATAACCGCAAACCTTAAGCTTTTGCCAAGAACCCTTTTTAAACTCTGGCTTGTGACTGGCAAACCAGTATAAAGCTGTGATTCATAGAAAAGGTTGTGTGGGTCCCATTAGCTACAGTGAGCTTTGTGGAAATGGCCTAAACTTTAAAAACTGAGATATAAGTGAAGTTAATTAGTACATTGTAAGAGAATGTGACCAACCCGTGCAATAGTTTGACACCACATTCTACAACTACTCCTTCAGCTAATGTTAGTGAAGTTTGCTTGTTAAAACTCAGTGTTAAATGTGAAATACTGGGAGACATTACCTACCTTTTGCTTGGTGTTTAATAGTATATACAGTATAGAGCACATGTAAATAGTGACTCTTTTTAACCAATTTCTGGTATTTGCATCCAACATGGTCAACATAATTTCAGCTCTGACGTAATAAGTGATTGCTGCTTCAAGATAATTTATTATTATTATTATTTTTTAAACATTATTGGATTATAGATCTCTGATGACTGGTCAAATATGAAATACCTTCAAAAATGACAAATTTAGAAAAAGATAGTAGCTGTTCACAGCAAATATACATATCTGTAATCTTATATAGTCCAAGAAGCAGTCAGCTTTGTGTCCAAAGAACATTTCATTATTTCATTATGGTTAATGGACTGGCTCTTCGCCATCTTTAGAATATTATAAGGGAAGAACTTCTAGCTGAAAACTGGTCAACTTTTTGATTCAACAATGTACAAAACTGATGTGGCAAAAAAGAGAAAGATAAGAGACAATTACAGCTGTGAAACTGTAGAAAATGAAATGGGGGGAAAAAAAATGAAGCAAAAAGGTATTTACACTTGCAGCTGCGCCAGGAGTGGCTGGGCTAAGTAGAGGCACCCTCCTCCTCATCTTCATCATGATGGAATGGTTTTCGCTCTTAAGCAGAGCAGCTTTGCGTCCTGCCTTCAGGTAGAAGTAGGTAGTGTACGGAGTGAAACTGAAGTCTTCACTTTGGAAGGAAATGTGGAGGAAGTAAAAACAAACAAACAAGCAAGCTTCACCAGAGGATGTAGTTCTCATTAAAGGTCGATTAAATAAACACACACAACATACTTCTTAATGTTTCTCTCATCCTATCCGATGTCTGTGATCTCAGGACCATTAAAACTTACCTGAAATAGCCGTGCAGTAAGAGATGGACAATGACAGCCTCCACCTCGAAGCGGGACAAGTGTGTGACCTTAGTTAATTTACGGAGCTTGGCGTTCCCTTTGCCCATCCAGGTATCACACACCTTCAGAGGAGTCATCTTCTCACCCAAAAGCCCGGCCTGCTCCACCAGGCCCACCACTTCTCGTGCATGCTGGGTGATATCCATGGTGACATAGTCTGGTACATAAAAACATACAATTCACATTTCAACCACAGCGAGGGCTAGGACCAGAGCCAGCAATACTTAACAGGTTTTCCGATCAACGTTTAATTTCTCAAGGGTTAATCTCTTTTCAGGATAAATGCACATTTCCTTCACCATTTCCATGCCGGCAGACGTCACACATTTGGTTGCAATCTTCATCATCCCAAACTTCGTCAAAATGAACTGCCATTATGGCACGGCGACACCTGTGTGCAAATCCCAGACAGCAGTGCATGAAGTGGAGCAGAGGCATCTGTCCATCAACATGCAGCATGGTTGGACACTGTACAAAGAGCTGGTCTGGAGTCAGGACACTGTATAAAGACCAGGTTGGACACTGTACAAAGGGCAGGTCTGTATAAGAACTATCCTGCAATCGCGGAGGTCATGAAATCAATTTCACGCATCACTACTTTCTACCAAAGCAACTCAACCTTGAGAACCTGTTCACACGCACTTCAGGACAGTTTAGCCGGCGACAGCATAGCCCAGGAGTGCGACACACTTGTTGAGCCGTTACCTGTCCACATTTTGACAGTAGGCCACCATGTTCTGAAGCTTCTGCTGACCAGTGTTCTCCATCACAACCATGGTGCTGATCCGGAAAATGTCCGCAAATCCGTAGAACACAATACAGTCTGCAGGACTGTCGTCCCTACCTGAAAAAACATTGGACCAATGTCTTAGGTGATTTAGGAAATCACGACAAAGAACAGCACTGCATGGCAAATGTTAAGACTTAAAATACTTCTCGGGCATGTCAAAAGTCACGGCAAATACCCTACCTGCCCGGCCACTCTCCTGATAGTAGTTCTCTATGGACTTGCTAATGGTGTGGTGGATCACAAATCGCACATCTGCTTTATCAATGCCCATTCCAAACGCCACAGTTGCAACAACCACCTGCAGAGACACCATACATTAAGACAACAGGACAGCCTCCAAATCGTCAGCGGAGGGTTTAAACACTACCCACTCTCATACCATATCCCTGGCCTGCCAGATAACACATGGTACTTTTATGACGAGGTTAAAGGGCAACCACCATCATTTGCTTGCATTGAATGCAATGATTAGTCAGGATCCACAAAAAAAAAGTAATCAGAGAACTCTGCGACATTCTTCACTTCCTTTAAAGCACAAAGCCCATTTTTTACTCACAAATATCTAACAAGTCGTTCAACCTGTCAACAGTTTAGTAAATGGTTGCCTCCACAAAAACAGATTTTACAAACCATGAAAATGCTAATAAAACGTCTTCAAAATAACTTTAGTCCCCAGTTTGTTTAAGGCATAAACCATTTTCCTTGTATCTAGCAAACGAGAGCACAGGTGAAGTGCTAGTGTTCACTGTCCATGTTCTCAGAAATGCAGTGAACACCACACTAAAACCATGTGTCAAACCATTCCGCACAGTATTTTGCCATGTCGGGTGTGCTAACAATCTCCTACTGAATTTAATATCTACTTATTGCTCCATTAAAGCTGCTGGCATGCCAGTATCAGCAGCAGCACATCACTGTCAATGATGAGGGGACCAGAGGTTGCACCTGGATCTTTCTGCTGGACCACTGGTGATGAACCAGGGTTTTCTGCTCAGACTCCATGTTAGCGTGGTACGGCTGCGCCAGGATCCCCCTGCTCTGAAGATCCGAGGACACCGCCTCAGCGTCCTTCTGAGAGAAGACGTACACGATTCCTGCATGGGTAAAAAAAAGTGCCTTGTTAGGAATAACTTTTCAGCAGTAATATGTTGTGTGTGTGCAAACATACGCTTAAATAAACAGGGCACTGCTTTCTGAAGTGGGTAAAGGATTCCAGAAGAACATCGATCTTCAGCAGGTTACCTGACTGGTCCTTGTATCGGCCCATGATCAGTGTTGCTATTTCTTTAGTCGAGTCTTCATTATCTTTAAAACGAACCTGCAGAAACAGAAATTTATACAGTATATAAATCTATAAAAAAAATAAATAATCAATCAAAATAAAAGGAACGGTAAGAAGCGGATTCTTTGTTTCTTTCTGCTATGCAGTTGTATGGTTTACATCTGCGTGCAGGCTGACCCTGATCAAGTCTGCATAATGCATGTAATGTTCTTATAGCACCCACTGCATGGACCGGTTCGAATGTGCATACCTCATAGTAGAGGTTCGCTCTGTTGAACGGGGCCGTGAGTGTGACGGGTTGAGGAATGCACAGAATCTTCTGGCAGTCTTTCAGGATGCTGCTGGTTGCCGTGGCAGTGAGCCCCACCAGTGGCACCGTGGGGAACTGCCGCTTCAGAATCCCCAGGAGCTTGTAGTCTGAGCCAGAGAAAGATCACACCATTACCACAGCGTCTCAGATCACCAGCAATATAATATATGGTTTAAAAAAGGAGTAGAAAAAAAAGAAATGAACCAAATCAATTTGCATGCTTCCACTGATCTTAATGACTTTCAAGAAGCTTGTTTTTTCATAACTGCCAGCAATGTTGTCACTCTTTCCACCAAATATGCTACACATGCTAGGGTTAGGGTTAGCTGCTGCTAACCCAGCAGAAACCTTGCAGTTTAAGCCTCACCTGGTCTGAAGTCATGACCCCACTGACTACAGCAGTGAACTTCATCCACTGCAATTCGCTCCAGTAGTCCCATATTGTAGGACTTCTCCAGTTTAGACATAAATAATTTGCTCTTGGCAATCTTCTCTGGGGTTACATACAATAGCTTGAAGGGGCTATTTTTATCAATCATGCCTGCCATAACAAATTTAGACTCCTCCTGAAAAAAAGAGAAATATGAATTTTGACAAACAAATGCTGAGCTTATGTCCTGTGTAATAATTACTTGAGGTGATGCCTATATAAAGTCTTTACCATTGAGCACATGGCTTACTTTTGAGCTAGACGAGTTGAGCGTCACAGCAGGTACATTAATGGACTTCAGAAACATGATTTGATCCTCCATCAAGGACACCAGTGGAGCAATAACCAGTGTAAAACCTGACATTCAGATCCAGACAAAGAGAATTTTAATGTGAGGGGGGGGGGTTAAAAAGCAATTCAGTTAGGACACATCCACTACTATCCAAAAAGTATAATGGGTTTATCTGGAGAAAAAAGTCAATGTGAAGTGTAGCTACCACCACTAGATGGAGACATTTTCCTGAACCTCAATTCCATAAACACTTGGGAAAACATTCAGGTTTTTTTCTAGCATGATTGTTGTTCATGATGGAGTTGACACACTTGTAAGTTAACCTGTGACATGCTCGATTTCACAACAAAATTCAACCATAAAAAAGTCAAAAAAAAAAATTTATAAAGTAATATATTTACTGGAATTGTCTGTCTTGTGGAAAGCCGTTTGGCTGGTTTTAACTTCACTTCAGACTGAGTGGAATTTAAACAAGGAAAAAGAGAAGCTACTTTCCTTTACACAGTGCAGTGCACTACAACACTTAACTAAGGCATTACAATTCAGATGAATATGGCCTTATATTTTAAATATTAAATTAAACATACACACCACTTAAATTACTTTACATCAAGCATAAGTGGCATTCTCCTTTAACACACAAGAGCTGGAGACACTCAGCAGTTGAGAAAGTGTGTGCAACCCTACCCTTAGAACATACAGCTGGCAGCTGGTAGCATAAACTTTTGCCTCGGCCTGTAGGCATGACCAAGAACAGGTCTTTCCCTGACATGCTGATGTTGATGGCTGCTCGCTGAAGAGGCCGAAACCTAGAGAGCTTGAACACACTCGCCAGTTTCTCCTGAACCTCTCTTGACCATGAGAAATCTATTATGAGAGGTAGGAATGTTATTAAAGATATACATAGGCTTGGTATTAAATAATATTAAAAAAAAAAACAATACAGGTATAGAAAGAACAGGACAGGTATAGTCATGTCAGTCTGTTTCTGTCTGTTGTCTCTGGCAATACTGAGGCACGAACCAGACTCCTCATAGTTCTGCAGATCCTTTTTGCTGAAGACCAGTTTCGGGGACTTTCCAGATCTTGAAGGTTGAGATGAGTCATCAGAGCCCTCCAGGACCTTCAACAGTTTGCTCTTTCTGGAGGTTAGAAGGTTCTGCTTCTCTAGGAGCTCCGAGATCTGCAGCTCCAGCACTTCCAACTCAGCTTCTATTGAGTCTAATTCTGCCTGAGCCTTCCCTGCACAGACCAACATGTGTTCGATCAGTGACAGCACCAGGGGTAAATGTAAATGAAAGTGGTATCGAATTTAAAAATCTAAATTACACAGCTTGAATGAATTCATAGAATGGGTGAATATGTAAATTGTATTCTCTTTGCAAAATTAAACAAGGCAGCATTATGAAAATAATAGCTTATAACTGACGAACCTGCATTGTTTTTCTACACAAGTGCAAGTACTAATAAACAATCAAGTGCTATCTAAACTTCTAAGACAATCTGATTTGCCTAATCAGCTAAACAAGCAGTAGATGAACAACATTTAGTCTTGTTTTAAGTTCTCCTGCTGTTCCCTGAAAGATTACAATAGCATATAAATAGGGGAACTATTTTTCTCCCAAGGTCAACACTACAGGTTGCAGAAACTGGAATTAGCCTTTATACAGAGCAAAAGAATTATGAGAGTTGGAAATAGCCGGTGTCTGCCACGTTCTGGTTTCTAATTAGCTTTGCTTCACAGGGATGCAATTAATTATGTAAATCATACTATTGCGTTCACAGACTTGTCTCATGGGACAGACGGCTGCATGTAGGCTTCCTTGGCTCTCCAAAATACTTCTGTTTTATTTTGAAAATGATTATATGATTAAGTCCAGAGGCGCACCAACCTTTATCTTTGATGCTGGCCATCTCAGCCATTTGTCTTCAGGATGACGTTTCGAAAGCACGCCTTCAGACCACGCTGTAGAAAGTGTCAAAGAATATGCAGTTAAAATTACACGAGGGATCCATGAGTAAGACTAACTCAACCGAGCAGTTACTTTACTAAAGAATGCAAACCACACTGCCGTTAAACATGTAAAGTTACGTTAACGAACTACATTAACCATCTATATAAGCCTATACCCCTTGGCCAATACCATTCCTTTAAAAAATGAAGCTAGCTAGAATTTCCTCTCACTTAGACTTCATTAAGATAAAGTCGTTGAAGGGGAACTGTAACTTAACGTAACGTATGAGGAAATTTATAAAGCTCGACTTCATACATTCTGATAGCTATGTATCGAGCTAGCTACTGTAGTTATTCTGTAGTTATCGTTATTAGCTAAAGAACACGTTTCTGGCTTTAGTTAGTTTAGTTAATGTAATTTTAGAAATGTTGATGGCCCATCACGTCAACAATAAGCATCGTCATTAACGTTCTGACTTGGCTAACCATCTGGTAAAGTGATGAGAAGTTACTCGTTAAGTTATGGCTAGCTGTCCATCTAAACGTCTTGCGTAGCCAGACAGCTAACCCCGGCTAGCTAGCTCGCTCAAGCTTCATTCACTGCAGTTAGCTAGCTAACTAGCTAAGGCTTGCCATATATTACAATTAGGGATGTACGTTGGTGATGAAGTATGAAAACACCTGTCTCCTACGTTAGGAAAGAGAGTAATAGTTTTTTTTTTAAACCACAACGATGGCTGAAAACGTGTTTAAATGAGACTCACCCGACCTCACCACGAGGACACCGGACCTTCTCAACTTCTTGTTTGCAGTAGCCCGCCTCGTTACCCCACGCAACGGCGATATCAAACGTCAGCTCGCGTGCTGCAAGCGCGAGCATTGGAGAGCAGGTGCGCTGGACTGCAACCGATGTGTCATCAACACAAGCGAATTCACGAACCCTTATTGCACTAAAATATAACTACAGCATAACAAAATTGGGTTTTTTTTTGTTGTTGTTGGCTACACCTTGCCACCAGAAGCCCAGATACATTATCATTAAAAAAGACCGGAGAGAAGGATTTTTAATAATTCAACATAACGTCTTCGATCTGGCAACCCAGATTTATTTCTCAAACAGAAAAAGTAGTATTACTCATCTTATCAAGTGACATTTAGGGGAGAAACGCGGTGAGAAGAAAACTAAACTGAAATCGCTTACTTTCACTTTGAAAATCACCGCGGACAGTTAATAAAGTGACTGGGAAATTTAGAACAAAAAGAATCACGCTTAATTCTTTGCAGAACAATTCGGGCGGCTCTTGTGAATTCTTGTATTTGACTTTTAATTTTACCAGCAGGTGGCGTAAGGTAGCAATAGTAGTTTGGCATTATTGAGGTTGAACGTGATCTTTCTCGATAAAGTTTGGTATAAAACTAATTATTTTTTTCTATGTTTCCTCCATAGACAAATGGCAGATTCCTTGAGTTTAATAGACAATGAAGGAGTTTCATGCTACTTGTAGCAACTGCCAAGGCCTTACGGATGTTATGATACAAAACAGAGGTTTTGATAAGCGCTATGTTTAAGTACGTTGGTTAAACGTTTTTTCAGTCTATTTTAGTGTATCGTGTATGCTCATAGTTTGTTTTTATTGTTGCATTTGTCTCCTCCTCCTCATGATGTACTTTCAAACAAGGAGACGAGAGATTTGGTGATGTAATCTATGATGAAATAAGCAACCCAAGATATTTAGTCAATGTGGACTATATCCACCTGCAATGACGATATCCACCACAAGAGGATAGCCATCCACCACATATCCAACACCATGAAATAAGAAACTGCCATCTGTGCTGCACTAACTATGGCCATAGACCAATAGACGGGTAGACAAAACTTTATTGATCCCAAAGGGAAATTGCAGAGACAGCCATATCACCGGATGTGCTTGAACCAACAACCTTTCAGTTAACAGGCAAACGTTCTAACCGATTGCACCACAGAGATATAAAAGCTGTTTCTATGAATTTACAAAGGCTAAAAAGCAAAGGACACTGCTCTTCACCATGTTTTCTAAAATAGGAACTCAGTTATCCAAAATACATTTTTAAGCTGTTTGCCATCAACTCCATTTCTAACAATATCTGCTCCTATCAGTTAGTGTTAAATAAGTCAGCATTATACACAATCATCATGCTCGTTATGTGTCCTGCACAGCAAGGAATTTCCCTTTTCTTTTTCAAAACAACCCCACAACTTACTGCAATGACGTGGCACTTGTTCTACAGCATGAGAGACGAGACCGTAGAAAGCGATGTCCCTTGTGTGTCCTACACGGGTCTCACGTGTGTCCCACGTGTGTCCCACGTGTGTCCCATGAAGGCTTCTCAATGTCTGCGCACTGACCTCCCTATAGCTGCTTTCTCTGGGTCATTATGTGGCTGTTCAGTCACTCACAATCGTTTAGACTTTAGCAGAATCCGTGGACCAAGCACTGGGTCAATAAGCAGCACTAATAGTGCCGTTCAGACAATTGCGTGTCTATGGTCAGACAGTAGCTGGATGCACGTTGCCCAACACAGAAGATCTGTTCTAACACGCTTCCACAATTTCAGCAGATGTGCTCTGTGACATTTAGGGACTGCTCTTGAGAAACACCCCATTTTCTAACAGTTAATGTTGCTATACAAAATGAATGATCATTGGTTCTTCTCTGTCTCCTGCATGATGAGCCAAACATGACCCTAAGAACTTGAGTTAATGGGCCTGTTAGTTCTGACTGGGGTTCAGCTTATCCACTTCACAGGACTGAGTAATAGGGTGTGTAATGCAGAACTTATACTTAGGCTCTGAAATAGCAGAAATGACTGTTCCATCCATTAGTAAATTATGATGGCACAGTGGTTATTGCCTCAGCTCTGGTTTTGAAAAGAAACAGTGACTATAAAGTTAAAGTTCAGAAAATCAGCTTTAGTATAAGGCTATTTACATTTGTAATAGGTGAACCAAGTAGTAATCACCTCCCTTCATATATACAGCCCTTCTTGCAAAGCGGATTAAGTCATTGGATAGTTGACTGCTCATTCCTTTGCCAGCTGTGCTGTTGTTTCAGTAGTTTATTGTAGCCAGAGAACAATCAAAGGTCCAGGGTTGATTCCAGAGAACAATCAAAGATCTAGGGTTGATTCAAGAGAACAAAAGTCCAGGGTTGATTCCAGAGAACAATCAAAGATCCAGTGTTGATTCCAGATGCTGCATTTGCACTGGAGATCTGGTGCTGTTTTCTCCCAGTATAAGGGCCAAAGTACCAGCGGAAGTTCTGCAGAACAATAAGAAGCTGGAAGATTTAAACAGTTTTTAGTGACAAAACTCAAACTCTGAGGCTGTCAACAATTTGGGTACATTGTTGTAGTGAAAAATGGCAGAAATTGAAGTCCAGCGTATTGGATAATCAAAGATTGGTTTCAATTATCAGGAGAGCAAAATACCAAACAGATAAAAACCGCTATCCATGATGTAAGCATAGCTGCATTAAAAGATGCTATAAAAAGAATACAATGACCTCAAAGAATTTTGCATAAGATAAAAACCACCTTACATAAAACAGGCTCTAGAGGCCCAGGACAAAATCTCTGTTGACAAATGAGATAAAGATTAACCTGTACCAGAGAGACTGGTTGAGGAGCTGGTTCAGTGGAGGAGCTGGTTCAGTGGGGGAGTTGGATCTGTGATGGAGCTAATCGGTGATGGAGCTGATTTGGAGTTGGAGCTGGCTCAGTGGTGGAGCTGGTTCAGTGATGGAGCTGGTTCAGTGGTGGAGCTGGTTCAGTGATGGAGCTGGTTCAGTGATGGAGCTGGTTCAGTGATGGAGCTGGTTCAATGATGGAGCTGGTTAAGTAATGGAGCTGGTTTGCTTCAGTTCAGGAGTGCAGCAGCACCATAACCACTTCAGTTCACCATTTCTTTTACCAGAAACACACTGCTATGGCAAAAATGGTTTTCTTATGCTAATTATTACTTCTTTTTAGGTATCAGTATTGACAGTATTGACTATCTAGCAGCATGAGTAGATGACAAATCAGTTTTTCAAGTCACTCTGGAGTGTCAACTAAATTCCGTATAAGTAAATGTAAATGTAAAAGTGCAGTGCAGGTCTCCCAGAGCTTCACCAGAGAAGCTTCTAGCACCTGGGGCGATGTATGAGTTCTGTGTAGATCTGTGGATGTGTATCGGTTATTGATCACCATTGACAACACAGTTTAGTTCTACACAAAATAATTTTATTCAAGTTCATTTTGGTGACCTGAAACACTTTGTATAAAAAGATTGGTAATTTATAAAAACTATTATTGTTATGTTTACAGTTGTATTTATTTAGATTTCTAATCTAGTAGACATGTGAATGTCCTGCAATGTAATATTCTGCACTTTAAAGATAGTTTTAAATCCTTCAACTCTGCCACAGTCCAGTTACAGAGTGAGTTTTCACTGGGAATTCCAAAATGTAAAAACTCTTAAAGGGAAGAGCACATGGTTTTCCTTTCTCTTACTCATTATCCCAAACACTTTTGATTTTGTTGCTCCAACAGCCTGGAGTGAAACAGCAGTGAATATTTGCAGGTGTAGCAATCAGCACCAGAATCTCAGAGCTGATGGTCAAAACAGATATTTCTTGCCTTCTAAAGTTCTAAAGCACATTTGTGTGTGTTGTTTGTGTGTGTGTGGGGGGGGGGGGGTATTTTATGTTGTAAATTAGTTACATCAGATATTTGAACACATAATAATTTTTTCAGATGTAACACTTTTTCAGATGTGAAAGATTGCATGAAGACCTACCTGCTTATAATCAACAATGTGTGTGTGGGGGTGGGTGGGTGTATGTGTTTGTGTGTGTGTGTGTGTGTGTGTGAGGGTGAATGTATAAGCGCGCTCATGAGTGTGTGTTTGTGTGTGTGTGTGTATCCAGATGATTGATCGATGAGGACAGTCTCCTGCACATGCGGACGGTCTCACAGCTCCCTGTCTGGAGTCTGCAGGGTTGCCGTGGAATCTGCCGCTCCTTCCTCCGCCATTGTGCGCTTGCTTTTCTTTCGTAGAAAAGACCGAGCAAGTGAACAGAACAGAGAACACCGGGGAAGAAGAGGGGCCCGGGCTGGGGGGGAGGGGCCCGGGCTGGGGGGGGGGCGTAGTCAGAGAGAGACTGACACGTTTGGGCTGCTTTCAGTGCAGTGGGGCTCTGACAGAGGGGGGAGAGAGCACAGCTCGAGCAAACGGCCACATGGGCAGTTCTCACTCGGGATAATGGGGCTCTTTCTTGCGACACTTAACCCCCCGAAAACGACACGCTGGGAGCCCAGAGGCGCGCGAGCCAGCCTGCACAACAGCCACGCTCAGACACGCTCCACCACGGCTTAATCGAATTTTACACCCAGCACAGAGACGCCCCTCCACCCCCCCTCTCCGCTCCCCCACCCGCTGCACGTGGAGCTGACGGGCCTTCTCCCAGGATCACACTCGCCCGGCAAGCACCCGCAGGAGGGGGTGTGGTGTTTGGGGGTGTAAAAAGTAATAATGAACAAAAGCCAAGAATTCCTCTACAGTTAAGTTAATGAAAAGTTTTCATTAAAATTCAAATCAAAATGTATTTTCTTTAAAGTGGTATTTCCATGCTAAAGAGTTTATTTGCAAAAGCATTGTGAAAACCATCATATTTTTCCAAATCATAATGAAGACCCAGTTGGCCCAGATCATTAGTACTGACAGAGACCTGAAGGGCAACAGTTTCATCAGTAATAATAAGACAGCAGCTCTGTAACGAGCAGTGCTGTACTAGATGGCATCAGCAGAGGAGACGGTGAGATACAGCGGCTTCGCTTCACCTGTCCTGCGCTTAGTTCACGCAGCTGGACAGCCAGGGGCTAGGAGTCACCGACGAGGGTCACCGACCACCATGAGACGGCCGTGCGCGGATCCCCTGAGCACTCTTCGTTAAACACAAAGGACATTTTTCTTATCACGTCACAGTTACTTTCACCTTTCATTCAAACTCGCCTGGCTGGCTCCAGCTGAGCGTCCATGTGAGACCGTCTGGAGGAAGACTTGGAAAGCCCCTCCCTCCCTGACCCCCCCCCCCACTATTTCATGACATTTGCACCTATAATATTTAATGTTGAGAGGATGTCCAATGTACAGGAACTACTGGTAAATACAGACATCAAACAATTCAGTCAACACCAGACACCAAACAATTCAGTCACACATTATTATACTGGCCTTCCTCATTTTAACATCAAGTTTTGGTATGATAGTTGTTTGTAAATACTGAGGCAACTTCAGCAACATTGTACTGTACGTCCTCTGTGTTCTCCAGTTCTGAGGCAGAATCTTGAGTGTGGCAGTGAACTGCAGGGAGGAGCAGCTCCTTATGTGAAGGAGGATGGTGAACTTGTGTGTGTCCACGGGCCGGATGATGTATTCATCAGCTCTATTGTGGCCTCTCCCACACAGAGCTTTTCATGAACTGTCCCAGTGTTTACTCTGTGATCTCAGCCTGAAACACATGCACTACACACCGAGCTTATTACAAGCACTACACACCGAGCTTATTACAAGCACTACACACCGAGCTTATTACAAGCACTACACACAGAGCTTATTACAAGCACTACACACAGAGCTTATTACAAGCACTACACACCGAGCTTATTACAAGTACTACATACAGAGCTTATTACATGCACTGCACACAGCTTATTACATGCACTACATACAGATCTTATTACAAGCACTACATACAGAGCTTATTACATGTACTACACACAGAGCTTATTACAGGCCTATGACAGGACTACTGGTGAAAAAACACACATGCACACGCACACTGACGCATGCTAGCACACACACACACACACACACACACACACATATGCATCTCCACACACAAAAAAAGATGTTTATCCTCTGTCCTGTTTTTCCACACATACATATTACTGATGTCAGGATGTCAGTCGACAGCAGTTAATTAGCACAAGTCATGGTTAGAGTTGAGTGCAAACTATTTGTCTACAGCTGCAGTGGCATCTAGACAATGAGAAAGATGTAAAATCTAAGAGCAAAACACATGCAAACAGATGAAGAACCAAACCAGAGAACTGCTGTTAGAGGATGCAGGCTACAGTCTGAAAGTGTGTCCACAAGAGGGCGACATTTTCTCAATTGCTTCAGTGACCCATCTCCCCAGGCAACCTCCTCCTCTTCCCATTGGCCCCTCCCCACAGAAGTCTAACCTCTCCTTAATCCCACTCCCTCTGTTTCCATGGCGATGGCTCAGACAAGCAGGTGACGCATTGACAGGGAGCAGATGGTTCCCCGTGGAGGTAAGAATGGTTGAACAATGAGTTCATATTCAACACGTAGAGACTTTATCATCAACTTAGCTCTCAGCTCTCTCTCTCTCTCTCTCTCTCTTTCTCTCTCTCTGTCCTTCTGCCTCTCTCTGTCCATATCTCTCTGTCTGTCTCTCTCTCTGTCTGTCTCTCTTTAGCTCTCTCTTTGAACCACAGTTACATGCATGCCCACCTACACACCTACACAAAATGTCCCAGTCACATATACAAGTCTATTTATGTTACAGGGATCTACACACACACACACACACACACACACACACACACACACACACACACACACACACACACACACACACACACACACACACCACTAGGACTATTACTAAAACAATACTTTCACACGTACAACCCCAGTCACACACTAAACACACACAGATTCCCCATTCTTTAATTCCTTTATAGAAATGTTCAGATTTCTGTGACGAATGTTTACACATCAGCAATGTGAAGAAAGAGAACTGCACCTGGGAATTATGTATACTCAACATCCATGTTTAAGATGTACAGAAAAAAGTGACCCCCCCCAAAAGAAAGTTGCTTGCTTTCTTTCTTTCTTTCTTTCTTTCTTTCTTTCTTTCTTTCTTTCTTTCTTTCTTTCTTTCTTTCTTCTGTGTTAGTTTGGAGCATTTTTTATTCTCTGCCCATACTTGGTATTTCAATGGTATTTCTCTCTCGATCACTCTCTCTTTCTCTCTCTCTCTTCTCTGTAGTGATGAGGTGCATACACCTCTCTATATACTCATTCTCTTCCCACTATTCCTCTAACTATACTAATCCTTCCTACAGTACTGTAATAATCCACCCTACAATACTGTAATGATCTACCCTACAGTACTGTAATAATACACTCTACAATACTATAATGAGCTACCCTACAATACTGTAATAATCCACCCAACAGTACTGTAATAATCCAACCTACAGTATTGGCCTCCACCCTTTAGTTCTATAATAATCCATCCTACAAAACTGTAAAGATCCACCCTACAATACTGTAATGATCTACCCTACAGTACTGTAATGAGCTACCCTACAATACTGTAATGATCTACCCTACAGTACTGTAATAATACACTCTACAATACTATAATGAGCTACCCTACA
>JAOXYF010000004.1:16710213-16720871 GCA_028565775.1 Sternarchorhynchus goeldii
ATATATTTGCAGTTTCTTTTAGTGCATTTCAGTTCTTCACACAGAGCACTGATCTAGGTATAGTGTTACCACGTCTTCTCTGATATGACATGAAGGGTTGATACCATGATATGATGCCCATACTGATCTCTATATCAGTCTGTCTCCAGCTGTCTCACTCTCTCTTTCTCTCCTTCTCTCCTATCTTGACACTTTGAAGCTGTTTGTAAACACACACATACTTTAAAACACACAGGTCCATGCATACGCACTCGCGCACACACACACACACACACACACACACACACACACACATACACAAGCACTTCCGGACCTAACGAGATGAAAACAGTAGCCTGAGGTGAAAAAGTCACTTAGACTAATCCCTGTTTGGCCAAAACGACAATCATGCATGGTGGGTCGGTTTGACTGACAGGCCTGGGGGCGGTGCAGTGTTAGGGGGATGGGCGTGGGCTATGAATTCCCCTTTAAAGGCCACGCCCCATAAGCGTGGGCAACTGATTTGCATGGGCAAGAAGCCCATCATTACAGAACAGGGTGTGTCTGTTAGCCAGGAGGTCTGGGGTGTTAAGAGCACTTCACATGTTTTGTATTTTTATACAACACATTAAAGCAAAATGAATGTTTACATTCACAGACAGTTACTGTGAAAGTCTGTGATTCTCTGTGTGCACAAAAACTTTTAAAAAAATGTAAACATAGATTAATCTGTTTGACTGCTACAACATTCTTGAAGTAATACTTGATACAATATTAAAATGAACGTGAATGTAACAATTCTTTTGGAGCCCTTTTAAGTGAAATATTCCAAGATTGGTACAATGTGAACACACACTGGGTTACACCATTGTTCTGTATTACATTTGATCCCCTTTAGCAAATTTTACATTTTGTGGAGCACCAAATGACGGTTTTGGTGTATGTCTTCCAGATCCAAGTCCTGGTTTGGCTACTCTGACTGTGGGTTGTGACTCCAGTGACCTCGGCTCTCTGTCACGGGTTCAACTACTGCTCCTGCAGCAGCGTCGGATGTCGGAGTGGCCTGAATCCCCCCCACGGCCAGAATGGAACAGTCCATCGGGACAGTGGTCTGACGATGAGTCTGGCCTGCGAGTGTGGAGTTTGGGCATTCCCCAGCAATATCAGAACACAGGTACACAGAGTATCAAATACCCCACCCTAGCAACACCTGTCAAGGGAAGGGGTGGATATGGAACGCTGATAGACAACAGTGTGTGTGAGGTGGGCGTCGGGGGGGGGTGGGGGTGGTGAATGTGTGTACATGTATGTGTAAGTGTGTCTGTGTACATGTATGTGTGTGTGTGTGTGTGTGTGTGTGTGATATATGCCCGTGTGCACACTAGATGGCCTGTTCAGCATGCGCTTTTATGCACAATAGCAAAACTGACACGTTTGGCCCCACTATCTCCACGTTTTATCTGACCACTGATTACTGTGTTTGCGGTTAGGAGCAACAACAACTTCATTGCCTTTTAATAAAACGCAGAAACAGTCGGAACAAAAGGGAGGGTGGAAAACACCCAGAGGAAAGCCGTTGGTCCGGGCTGGCGAAAGTCAGCGATCATTAAAATGTAAGTGTGTGTAAAGAGTGAGAGGGGGCTAGTCGTAGGCGGGTGGATCTCGGCGATAATTCACAGGTGTGTGAGACGTTGGCTGTCCTTGAGAGTAATGTCTTTACGGTGTGAGGAACTGCATCTCGTTCCGTCGGCGCAGGCTTTGAACTCCGGCCGGCGAGCGTCTCAAGTGCTCCGGCGCACGCGGCAACGGGACCTTAACCGACACTATAAAAGTGGAAGAGAACTGCGCCTCCAAAAAAAAAAACTCCCCCTCCGAGGAGCGGTGAAACGGTCAGGCCGAGATGAAACGCGGCCCAGGTTTATGATTAACGCCGAACCTGCGTTGGCCCACACGCCAGGCCACGATGATGACCCCAGCCAGACAAGATTGCGAGATGAACACATTGTGCATTGTTCTAGCCTGGTCTTCAGATAAAGCGGACACGTCTTCTGATCTCCAAGGGAGGTGTTTCGTGTGCTGTTAAGTTCTAAAGGTCTGGCATAAACACAAATGTACATTCTGGCACATGCACGGAGGGAACATTGAGTATGAGTAGAGACCCATCTTCAAGGAGTGTTTGCATTGGTGTGTGTGTGTGTGTGTGTGTGTGTGTGTGTGTGTGTGTGTGTGTGTGTGTGTGTGTGCGTGTGTGTGTGTGTTTGCACCTGGCACGCTCCAGGTAGACAGGTGCTGCAATGAGTTTGTGTAGCTGCTGTTCTATCAGTATTTGCAGAAGGATTATGGAACTCCATCCATGACGAATACATGGCTTTACTGAGTGAGGCGCGTGCCTCTTGCTCTCTCTTTCTCTCTCCCTCTCTCTCCCGCTCTCTCTTCTATCACTCTGCCTCTCCCTTGTTCCTGCTTCAAGAGTGCATTTAGGTTTGTTCTAAATGTGTGTCCTGTGTGTGTTCTCTTCTAAATGTGTGTCCTCTGTGTGCAGAGTCTTATGTGCCTGTAAGCTGCACTGACATCAATGTTCCAGTCAGGCAACAGGACAGCCAGGGAGGAAACCCAGTGGTAAACAATACTCTCCTACATCACACACATGTACATTCACATATACACACGCACATGCACACACACACACACGCACACACACACACACACACACACACACACACACACACACACACACAACACACACACACACACAACACACACGTGCACATGGACACAAGCACAAACACACACACACCCGCATACACACACCGACAAAGGGAGCGGGATGTGTTAGTAAACACAACTTTATGGGCCATCATCAAGGCTAACAGACTGGGAGGGGAAGGGGAATTTGGCACACTGCAGGGCAGCAGGTGTGTGTGCTCACTCCATCGTGAGCAAGGAGGGGGCAGAGGCTGTTAGAGAGGAGCTCTGAGGAAGAAAAAAGTCACGACCTTAGACCCTCCGATGCCACTCACATCCACCCACATCTATTCACATCCACCCACCAAAATCCACTCACATCCACCCACATCTATTCACATCCACCCACTAACATCCACTCACGTCCATTCACATCCACCCACCTACATCCACTCATTTCCACCCACATCTACTCACATCCACCCTCCCACATCCACTCACATCCATTCACATCCACCCTCCCACATCCACTCACAATCCTCTCACATCCACCCACATCCACTCACATCCACCCACCAACATCCACTCACATCCACCCACATCCACTCACATCCACCCACATCCTCTCACATCCACCCACATCCACTCACATCCACTCAAAACCCTGCAACAAAGAAGGCTAATTCCAGCAAGCGTTCCCGAGCGGATGCGTTTAGAGGGTGTGCTGTTGTGTGGATTAAGGCAGGGTTAAAGGGCAAGACTCTGAGAGCAAACGGCAGGAGCGGCTGTGAGCGCTGGGTGCAAGTGCACAAGTATATAAGAGGTCATTGATCTTTCCTCCTTTAAGAAAGTGGGAAAGAATTTAGCTGCTGGGAAAGTGAATGTGTTGAAAGCCTTTGTCATTTCTGATCACAACAAAGTCTCACAATGGAGTTTCACAATAGAGTCCTGCACAACAAAGTGTGGTTATCAGGCGAACAAGAGGTCGCACTCACATACTGCGTAATGCACAGTTCACATAATGGTGAACACATGCTCACACACATGCACCTACACACACACAAACACACACACACACATGTATGTCATCATGGCTATGCGTTGGTACCTATGCAAAGAACTAAAAGATGTGTGTGTGTGTGTGTGTGTGTGTGTGTGTGTGTGTGTGTGTGTGTGTGTGTGTGTGTGTGTGTGTGTGTGTGTTTCATTATTGATATGTTTTGCTGTTGGTGTGTTTGATATGTAAAGCATGCATATGCTGAAGACATCTCCAGATCCTCCTCCTGGTCCCTCAGCTCAAGTGTTGATGATGTTGACTGCAACATCTCCTGTGAAGAACAAGGTGCATCTCTTCATATCTTAAAACCTTTCAACTTTAAAGCTGTTGCCACTTCAAAACAGCTTTTCCTATTTAAATTAATTTTAATTATAAAATCAGTAACCAATAACTAACAGAGTGCTCTGTGACAGGGCCCTCTGGACACATTAGTCAGAATGTGGCAGTGTGTTTACAACATCTGCTACATGTAAAGAGAACAGACAGGAACTGATGATTGTGCAAGTTGAAATATGTTTTTCTTGTATTAGCAACAACAGTGATTGACTCTGAAACCAAATCCCTATTACAAACATATTTCTGGATCTGATCGTTGGTCTTACAAATAATAATATTTGAGCAATTGAGTAGTTGAGCAAGGGCCTTGATCAGGGGGAACCTGGCAGAGGAGGGCAAGGACCTTAACCACTAAGATACCTCTGCCTATCAAGCTTCCTAATCTCGTAATCTCCATCTCCACAATTTCTGTTTGAAGATGTTTTCTGCTTCCTTGAACACAAAGTTCCAGTCTCAAAGTTTAATGTCCAGACATACACCGGTCTTTAGATTATGAAGTTTAGAGGTGATCGAGCTTCTTCCTTCCTTCATCTCAGAGCCTTGTGTCCCATTAATCTCATCGATGCCAAGACACCTGCAGGGTTTGGACCTGCTCTTGATGATAGCAGTGTTGTTCAGCTGGAAGTTCTGGCTCTTGAACAGTTTGGCACCTTTTAAAACAGCAATGGAACACTTGTTGAGACTGAGTTCCATTTCAATATCAACACCAAACCACGGCTGCATTGATCGACTGATACTCATCCTTGGTGACAATAATAAAATTATAACATTAATAATGTTATAACCTTGATAATGTTATAACACTTATAATGTTATAACATTAATAATGTTATAACACTAATAATCAATTAACCACATAGTTAAACTATGTTTAAGCACTATGTTTATGCAAATGAAATTAAACACATTAATTGTTAGGTATTTCAAATATAGTCATTACTTGGACTTCTTTTCACTTCTACTAAGCCCTTATCTTAGTGTACTAACTTGACAAATGTTAAAGTTTTAAGTTACATTTTATAGATACACTGTACTTTTAGAACAGACAAATATTCCAATTTTGGTGATGTTGTCCTTTCTAAAGCCATCCAGAGCCCACTGTGATGTAGTATCTACACCCCTGTATCTGCAGTTCCACCTTCTGCTAACAGGGCGTCCCTGCCTGTGGTACACTTAAGCCCCATAATCCTCACTGAGGGCCTGATTCCCACCCTCTCCACCCCCTCCTCCTGTGTGGCCATTTTGCGTAGGTAAATGAAGTGATGTGTCTAAGGCAGTGAGTGCTGAAGGGGTCTGAGCGAAGCGAACTGACTTTAATGAGAACAGGAAGCTTTCTTTTCTCTCTTTCTTTCTCTCTGTCTCTTTCTCATTGATTATTCTGTCTTTTGTACGTTCACACACAAAAACTTCGAGGCCTGGCCTCTTCCACTCAGTGTTTGTTTGTCCTGGAATTGAAGGGCTGTGTGGTGGAGCAGATGTCTTCCATCACTGTGTTGCAGGATTAATGATCTGGGTGGCTCAGACAACCACCCACCTCCGTTTCATACCCATGCATAGCTCATAGCCCATAGCACATCGTCTATAGCCTGTAGCCCATGGACCCTAACCTCTAAACCTGGGATCCTGGACCCTGGACCCTAGTTCTCCATAGCCCTTATCCCTCAGTCTATAGCCACTAGCCTCTAGCCCCTAGGCCCTCTAGCATCATCATCATCTGCTGGTTTTACATTATTATATTAAGCAATGCACTTATTACAGATCTTCTGTGTCAACTCCAACTCTAGGCTGCGAGCAGTCAGAAGAATATGACCTCATCTGTGACACCCCTTTCCAACTGAGTGCACAGCCAATAGGTGAGTGGCATTTGTCTCTGAGTCAAAAGTGAGGCAGACATATTTTTATACCTCAGTTTTTAACATGCCATGCTGAAGCCACAATGGTTACAAACTGCTAGCTGCTCTTTCCTCAAAGAACTGAACCAGAACAAAAAACTGCTGTTATAAGGGAGGCATTTTGCCTCAAAAGAGATGTCACCGTGGTAACCTAGGAGATTTTTCATAATAGCCCTTCCAAAGGCCAAAGGCGTGGTCACTCGCAGGGTCAATCTGGGGTCACTCTAAGAACCACTGGACATTGAGGGGCCTCAACGTATCTGAAATGTTGGACATGAGATTATCAGATCCCACTGAGAGAACAAATGGGGGAAGAGTGTGTGGATTATTGCTGGTGCAGATGCTATTAAAGAATAAAGACATACACTGAACTGTAGATGCTCTATCCCAAAAACACTAGCAGTGTGTGTACAAACATCAGAGAGAAAAATCAAACAGTAAACCAGCGACACTTTCTGAGCTGTGTTCATTTCAAAGGTGCAATCAGACCCTTAAACAGAGCTAAGTGTTAAACTTTATGTCTGTCCTACAGGTGAAAATCATCTTTAGGACAAATAATCACAATTTTAAAGGTCTATAAAAATCATTCTAGCATTATTTTTTCTTAATGTAGCTCTGTACATTTCAGTGCTGGAATTCCTTTGCTTTATCTGTTGACTGAGGAAACTATGAATCACTTCAACATAGTTGAAGTGTTTAATATGTTTAATATGTATTCAGGTTTAATATGTTAATATGGCAAAAATGTCAGATGAGTATTTACTCAGATTTGAAGCCATACACAGACATAACCATTTGGATTCAGGCATTGGTTCGAACAGCATAGTACAGACCATCTTTTGGATCTCTGTCAGTTATCTGGCAGACCTCATTCTGGATTCATTGGTGTCCTAATCCCTGCCCCGGATGCTCCTGTCACTTTTCCCTCCCGGGCACCCTGAGTCTTTGCAGAGGCCTTTTTTCCTGTCATCTTTAGCATTCAGCTGTAACTGAACATGTCACCAAGGCCTGAGAGTGTCACTCGTGATCTGGTGGTCACAAAGGCCCGCTTAGCTGAACTGACCGGGCTGGATTGTTCTGGAAGACACCGGGCCACTGTGAGAGCAGATTAGGGGCGTGGATGAGAGAGATGGAGAGAGAGAGATTAGCCATGTCTGCAGCACCTCTGTCCAAGCTTCCCCCCACACACACACACACACACACTCCATCCAGGACCACACACTGACACTGTGACCATGTTGTTATTGTTCTCGACAGAAACATTGTCGCTAAAGGCTCTGGGGCTTTTGTCTCTCTGAAAATCCTCCATCGTTTGCACAGCGTCAAAATCCGGATAGCGGCGCTGTGATTGACACTTGTCAGATCTGACAGAAAAGGATGATATGTGGCCTAGAAGCACAATCGAGGACTATGAATAATAATTAAGGAGAGATTTTCTCTTTCTTCCTCCACTGGCTCCCTCTATCCCTCTATTCTGCCTGTTCTGCTAAAAGGTGGAGAGGTGGAGAGGAGGTTCTGGGTGGTGGGAGGGGTTCTGGGTGGTGGGAGGGGCCTCTCTACACTCATCTTTTTCTCAAACACACAAAGAAAAGGGATACACATTCGACCTTCTCGCTTTACTCTGGTGGGCTGGAGTGTGTGCATGTCTGTGTGTGTGCCTGCGTGTGTGTGTGTGTGTGTGTATATGTGTGTGTGTGTGTGTGTGTGTGTGTGTGTGTGTATATGTGTGTGTGTGTGTGTGTGTGTGTATGTGTGTGTGTGTGTGTGTGTGTATGTGTGTGTGTGCGCGTGCCACTCCTACAGCTGGTTCACACAGACCAAAGGACTTCCAGAAACACCACAACAAACCCCAGCCATTATGTAAGAAGCCTGGGCTCATTACAAACCTCTTCAGGTGGACTTTTGAGACACTAAAGGCAATTCTTCATCTATAGCACTGCAAAGACAAGACTTCACCCAGGCAAAGAGATTCTGGAGGAGTCGTGCAGTCGTGCTGAAGGCTGTGTGCAGGGAGGCGTTAGTGCTGAACGTTTCTTATTCATTATGATTTTAGCGAACAATTATATCGGCCTTGCTGGATGAGTCAACGTTTAATTTATGGAAATGTAAACACTAGTTTTGACGGGCGGGGGATGGGAGCGACTAACACTGGCTTGGACTGCCGTCGCAGCAGGACCACTGGACGCTCTCCAAGGTGCTGACATCACCAGGGTCCAGCCAGTCTGGCTCTGCTTTGTGGCCAGTGAGGTTACATACCTCAGAAGGGAAAGGCCTGGTTACCACACCATAACAAGGCACATGTGTGCTCACTGCCCTCCCTGCTAGTTTAGAACCACTTCCCAGCACCCCAGGCAAGGCGAGGGAGACCACAGCTTCCCTCCCAACATGCATCTTTCTTCCCGATGTGGAGCCCAACTGATCTGGTCTTTATGCCAGTGGGCCCCAGTACCCTTCAGTCTTGTTGCCCCCTCAGATGTGTGAAGGTGACCCGATTCTTCCAGCCCCAGAATGCTCAACATTCTAGTCCCTGAGAGCTGATCCTTCTGGCACCAGACGGTATGAGATTTACAAGCTCAGACAACGTGTGTAGCAGCTGGTGAACACACCGCACAGCATTATGGGATCTCTGTTAGGAGTGAGTGATGATGGAAGCTGCACACACAACACAGACATATCTGTACACAAAACCACATCCAGACTCATCCTGTTTCTATCACCATACAAAGAGGATTTCTAAAGTGAGAACCATGGCTGAGAGCTGGTGGGAGGCCTGGAACATCCCTGCTGTATCTGAACAACTGACAGGAAGTTGAGTACAACTTTCGCACATCACGTACAGCCCTCCAACACTAATGAAACTCACGCTCATGCTTCTGTGTAATGGAAACAGAAGCCCAGCTGTGTAATCGCTCATTTATGTGCAACAAACCAAAAGAGTAATCAGTGTTTTGAATCGAACAAAGGAGGGGGTGCTGACACCTTTGAGGATGGATTTCATCAATAACCAATGAGCCCTGATCTGAGAACAGCAAGCAGCCTGCAAAATGCACAAAACCACGGTAACGGCGGAGGACAAACAACAGCCTGTGGATGTTCTAGATCTCTCCTGCTACCTGCCACAACTATAATAATGTGCCCAAATCCAGCATGCAGGCATCGGTTGCCTGGCAACCAGCTGGCTAACTCCATTATATTTTCTTTTTTTTTCTCTTTAGAATAATTTTTCTTGTCGTCCTCCTTTCCTTAGATGAGTCCGAGGGATAGGGCGTCGATCACACGGGCCACACGCGTGTCCGAGGGATAGGGCGTCGATCACACGGGCCACACGCGTGTCCGAGGGATAGGGCGTCGATCACACGGGCCACACGCGTGTCCGAGGGATAGCGCGTCGATCACACGGGCCACACGCGTGTCCAAGGGATAGGGCGTCGATCACACGGGCCACACGCGTGTCCAAGGGATAGGGCGTCAATCATACGGGCCACACGCGTGTCCAAGGGATAGGGCGTCGTTCACACGGGCCACACGCGTGTCCAAGGGATACGGCGTCGATCACACGAGCCACACGTGTGTCCAAGCCTGGGGAGTGGATGGTAGCACAATGGTGCGACTGCCCCCACCCTCCCAGCTGCCTCAGCGAGTATCCAGAACCACACATCCCAGAAAGCACAGCATTTCCCAGCAAGCCGCTCTCAGAGTCTGGCTCTGCAAACACTTTAGCGCAGCCAAAAGCTAAAAATGGGCCTTATTTACCTCCAAACGCCACTTTAGTTACAGGAGGCCACAAATAGCTCAAGATCTCAGACAGAAAGTCTCACAAACACCTTTAAAATAGACAACCACTCTTAGTTACCAAAAAAGATATGAAAAAGTGGTGTGGTACAGGGTGAGGAGGGAGGAGTGGTGGTGTGGTACAGGGTGAGGAGGGAGGAGTGCTGGTGTGGTACAGGGTGAGGAGGGAGGAGTGGTGATGTGGTACAGGGTGAGGAGGGAGGAGTGGTGGTGTGCTACAGGGTGAGGAGGGAGGAGTGGTGGTGTGGTACAGGGTGAGGAGGGAGGAGTGGTGGTGTGGTACAGGGTGAGGAGGGAGGAGTGGTGGTGGTGTGGTACAGGGTGATGAGAAGAAGTGCAGAGGAGGACAGAAACTTGGACTGCTGAGAACATTTAATGACCACGGCCAAGGCAGGTCACATGACTCACCTCAACGATCGTCACCTTGGCTGCTTTACACATGGGCTGGTTGAAGTTTCTGGCTGTTTTTCTGTTCAAATAAAGATGGAGAAAGCACAGCGTCAGAGACGTGGCTCGAATCAGCCCAAGAACAACCCTGGAAGCGCAGAGCAGAGTGGCCTGACCTGCACAGCACCAGGGGGAACAACCGGATAAGACACAGCACCAAATTCTCCATTTCAGCTGAAAATGTTAATAGCCGCATCAAGACATGCTCACAAAAATGAAAACACTGCCCTCTGGTGGAAAGACAAAATAAACACAACCTTCAGTTTGTATTTTCACTGCTCTATGGCTTGTTTATGTGGTTTGGACCAAAATGGTGATGATTGTAAATGTTACATATACAGCAGCAACGGTCTAAATGTCCTGCAAATATCCCTGAAACAAGAGAAACTCAACGTCCTGCAAATATCCCTGAAACAAGAGAAACTCAACGTCCTGCAAATATCCCTGAAACAAGAGAAACTCAACGTCCT
>JAOXYF010000004.1:16753720-16767076 GCA_028565775.1 Sternarchorhynchus goeldii
AGAGAGAGAGACAGAGAGAGAGAGAGAGAGAGAGACAGAGAGAGAGAGAGAGAGACAGAGAGAGAGAGAGAGAGAGAAGGGGGGGGTTATGAAAATTCTGATCCTAATAAATCATTAAAAAGAAAGAAAGAAAAAACTAAGAAAGAAAGACAGAAGGAAAACCAGTGCTAGAAAATGTAAAAACTACGAGGCACTTTCGCTCTCATGGTAAACATTCTCCACGGGCTTTGATTTGTGGTTGATTTTTGGTCTGCTCCATAAGCTGCTTCAGGTGGAGTATTTTTCAAATGACTCTTGAAGGGTGGTGCTTGAGTTGTATATAGCAGCAGAGAGCAAAGAAGACAAGACAGACAGAGGGGACAGACAGACAGACAGAGGGGACGGACAGACAGAGGGAACAGACAGACAGACAGAGGGGACAGACAGACAGAGGGAACAGACAGACAGACAGAGGGGACGGACAGACAGAGGGAACAGACAGACAGACAGAGGGGACGGACAGACAGTGGGGCAGACAGACAGACAGTGGGGACAGATAGACAGAGGCCGTCTGGATCTGCCACTGTTAAAGTGCTACACGTTGTAGCTCTTTATTTAAACAACACCATCTGGATGGATGCATGTCACTGACTAATTATGTTTAATTGGTTGCTTCCAGAATTACATTAGTTTAGCTTCTAAGCACAGACAGATGCTCAGAGAGGAAATAAAATGATCCCCCACTCTCGTGACTCCCCATGACAACACAGACAGTGTGGCATGATAATCCCCAGCCCTCCACAGAGTAGCACCACAATGTGTGGGTCTGTGTGGGAGGAGGTCAGAGGGCGAGACTCGGAGATATTTCTGGGTTATTGTGGACCCCCTGAGACCCCCCCTGTCCCTTGTGCCTGAGGCCAGACCACACTGTTCAAATACATACTGAATGATGGAGCCACCAGAGACTCCATCCTGTTTTAGATCCACTCTCCCCCCTCACACCCCACCCCTCTGTGCCACTCCATATCCACCCTCCACACACCCAACCCCTCTGTGCCACTCCATATCCATCCTCCACACACCCCACCCCTCTGTTACACTTCATATCCACCCTCCCACACACCCCACCTCTCTTAGTCACTCCAGATCCCCCCTCCACACACCCCACCCCCCTGTGTCACTCCCGATCAAGATATTGTGATGGCCTGTGCTCTATAGATGGCGCTATTTCCACATGGCTTCTCTGTCTTAGTTAGAGCGTCATTTACCAGCATGTTTGCCGTCATGTGTCTGATCAGCAGGACTACAGACTTCAGCAGTGCAGAGAACAGAAGCTTCATAATGCAGCGTTACTAACACGAAGAACATGATCCAGGATCCAGCAGGACCACAGTGTTATATTCACAGATAAAGACTGAACATGGCTTTCTCCTGTTCACTGCACGTTTGTTCTGCTCTCCGTAGTGCCATGGTTCCCTACACACATCCAGGACCTGGACCGCTTCGCCAACCAGATTTTGAGCTATGGGTCTGAGCTGGATGCTGATCACCCTGTAAGATTCAGTGTGTGTGTGTGTGACTGTGCGTCTGTGTGTGTGTGAACTCTCTTTAACTGTCTCGTTCATGTTCCCACTATAATAGAAAAATATTACGTCAATTGTCAGTCTAAAAGTGCCGCTTTCCTTGTAGAGCCTCTGCGGTTGAGGTTTTCGTTTCTGTTTAGGCGTAGGAACATGCCTATAAAGTGAGTGTGTGGGTGTGGGTGAGAAAGAGAAAGAACAAGAGTGCACAGCTTTTGCTTCTTGTTCGGATGCATCTGTGTGTGGGTGTGTTTTTGAACACGTGTGCCACTGAAAGGCGTGAGGATCTGCCTCATTGTGTATTCAAATGAAAACAGTCTGCGGCCTCAAACTGATGTCATCACTTTAATTGAGTCCCTATAATTATAAATAATTGCACCCTTTCCAGTTGCCATTAAACTGAAATGCATTCATCATGAGCAACAAACACTCTACAAAGGCTTCATTTGAATATGTCTTTCACCGCTCCAAGTGCAGCTCGCATGAGTAATACTGTCAAAGGCCAGGGCAGGATGAGGCCCTTCTCAGCGGTGCTGGTTGGCTCATCCAAGGCTCTGACATCTTTCTCTTTTGCCTGCCCTTAATTCACAGGGCTTCAAGGACCCAGTCTACAGGACCAGACGAAAGGAATTTGCTGACATTGCCTACAACTACAGACAGTAACTACTGCTCACTAATTATGTTATATTCTGTAGATAATTATGTTACTTTCTCTAGAATCCTGCCTTTTTAAGTTCTCCATCTATCTATTTTTCTGTTTTATACATTGCCGTAGTGAAGTGCAGAGCTGCCGAGTGTGTGTGAGTGTGTGTGTTCCTTTTATGGAAAATTACCCTCGCAGACAAAAGCTGAGCGGGAGACGTGCTGGTCACGGGGCAGGCCGGCACCTCTACAGCTTTCTCATCATAATTGATCTACATTATTCACACAAGCACTACAAAGGCCAGGAGGGCTCAATGAAACGCCCACTGCAGAAACATGGATTTACATACACACACACACACACACACACACACACACACACATATATGAACACACACACATACAATAGAGGCTTGGGAAGATACTGCTACTGAACTCCTGTACAGTGTGAGATGGTAAATGCATGATCAATGTAAAAGCATGTACTTTTAGCGTGTGCTGTTAGCCACCTGTACCTGTGTATACCTGTACCTGTCTTCATTAGACACATTCTGGCATGTGCTGTGAGCATCCAGGCATTTTCATTCACCAGTCACATGACCTAAACAAGCTGTCACATGACCTAAACAAGCTGTCACATGACCTAAACACACCTGAAATGCTTCTTGTGAAAATAATACAGGGCTATCGTTGCACTGTATATGTGTTTCTGAGCAAGTCTGAACCTTCTCTCTGTCCAGACCAGAGTGTGTGTGTAAGCGGTCTGTAGTTTACCTACGAGTGACCTGTGTGTAAGCGTCCTGTGTCCCACTGTGCCCCCAGCGGGCAGCCCATCCCGCGGGTGGAGTACACAGAGGAGGAGCGGGGCACCTGGTGCACAGTGTTCAGGGAACTGAAGACTCTGTACCCGACGCACGCCTGCCACGAGCACAACCGAGTCTTCCCACTGCTGGAGAAATACTGCAGCTACAGCGAGGACAACATACCGCAGCTGGAAGACGTCTCCCAGTACCTGCAGTGTGAGTGCATGGGCTACGACTGCACTACTCCATCTCAAGCTCAGATTACAAACAGGGTGAAAATGTCCGAAAAGACAAAATGTAGTTGTCCATGGAAACAAATGTGTCGATTTCAGCTGATAAATTGAAGTGTATCATATTGTTCAAATCCACTGCTGGATCTGCTGCTAATAAAGTCCAAAGTCCACCACTTTCAGTTATTTAAACTCATTTAGGACTGATCTAGGACTCATCTAGCTTGCTCATTTCTTCTCTAGCGTGCACCGGTTTCCGAGTGCGTCCTGTGGCTGGTCTGCTGTCTTCTCGAGACTTCCTGGCTGGTTTGGCCTTTCGAGTGTTTCATTCCACCCAGTATATACGGCACAGCTCCAGACCCATGTACACACCTGAACCGTGAGTACAACGCACACACACACATACACACACACACAGCTCCAGACCCATGTACACACCTGAACCGTGAGTACAACGCACACACACACATACACACACACACAGCTCCAGACCCATGTACACACCTGAACCGTGAGTACAACGCACACACACATACACACACACACAGCTCCAGACCCATGTACACAACTGAACCATGAGTACAACACACACACACACACACACACAAATGTATACACAAAGCTACACACACACACACACACATTCACGCACACACGCTCCAATGTATAAACCTACACACACATACATACGTAGACACACACAATATAATAAAATATTATTCTGGTTATTTATAATTATGATTCCACCTAACAGAAGGTGTCCATGTTCTTTTACAGGGACATCTGTCATGAGCTGCTGGGCCACGTCCCTCTGTTTGCAGACCCCAGTTTTGCACAGTTCTCACAGGTTTGGTACATGAACTCATCATTACAGAGTCTTACCAGTGAACGCAACATTAGAGAGTCTTACCAGTGAACGCAACATTACAGAGTCTTACCAGTGAACGCAACATTAGAGAGTCTTACCAGTGAACGCAACATTACAGAGTCTTACCAGTGAACGCAACATTAGAGAGTCTTACCAGTGAACGCAACATTAGAGAGTCTTGCCAGTGAACGCAACATTACAGAGTCTTACCAGTGAACGCAACATTACAGAGTCTTTAAAGAGTTTTGCATGCCCTGATATTACCCACATGTACTATCTAACACTTGCAAACATGTTTACAACACATTCTAGACGTTACACCCCTTGCTTTGTACTGACTGGGTCGTTATACTTGATTGTACTGACTGGGTCATTATACTTGATTGCACTTATGTAAGACTTTTTTACATGAGTGAAAAGTTTAAAAATCCAAAGACGCATTTTAGCAGCTGTTTCCTTCTGAACAGGAAATTGGCCTGGCTTCCCTCGGGGCCCCAGATGAATACATAGAGAAACTCGCTACGGTGAGAATGATGTAACATCAGATCATCCTCAGCATCAGTACTCACCTTATCCTGACAAACCAGCGCACACACCCTCGCACCAGTGCTCCCAGTACAGCTCGGTTACTATGCGGTCTCTATGTGTGGGTTTGTAGGTGTACTGGTTTACACTGGAGTTCGGGCTGTGCAGGCAGGGGAACGACCTCAAGGCTTATGGAGCAGGCCTCCTCTCTTCATTTGGGGAGCTGAAAGTAAGTTGTTTTGTGTGTGTGTGTGTGTGTGTGTGTGTGTGAGAAAGAGAGAGAGAAAGAGAGAGAGAGAGAGCTTCCTAAATTTACTCCTGTATCACAATGAATTTATTCCTGGATTAAGCAGTCATATTCTGGAATAATGACCCTAATCCCGAAACACTGGAATGGACACTTACTAAAACCATGTGAACTGGCCTGGTGCTGCCCAGTATGGAAGTGGATAGGCAGCTCTGCCCAGTTTCAGTGTGTCTACACCATCACAAGGTGGTTGCTTGTGGTACAGTCATCAGGTGCATATTGTAAGGTGCTGATGGGAAGGACCTGGAAGGCTTTCTTTCACTCATTGAACAATGCTGGAATTAATCCAAGGCACCATACAGAAGTTGTTTACTTAAATATGCTAACAATGTTGGTAAAATGAATGAACAGCTGGGGACCAGACACTAAGAAATTGCTAACTGGAGCCCAGTAGTTTTAACTGCTTTTAGTAATGCTACTGTTTTTGAATTAACATTTCTGTGAGAGATATTTTTACTTTCGATTATATCATCCTGCAGTTGTATGAATCAGCAGGTGAGGATCAAAAACACTGACCCAGTGTGTTTCTCTACTGTAGTACTCTCTGACTGACGAGCCCAAAATCCTGCCATTCGAGCCAGAGAACACGTGCCTGCAAAAGTACCCCATCACCGAGTTCCAGCCTGTCTACTTCGTGGCCAACAGCTTTGAGGATGCCAAACAGAAAGTCAGGTGAAGTGACGGAAAAGGACCGGAGCTCGGTTGCCCTGGTGATCTTACCCACGACTGACCCGAAGGACTTGGCTTTGGTCCCTCTCTTGTGCAGGAGATTTGCTGCCACCATCCCGAGACCCTTCTTTGTGCGCTACAATGCCTACACCCAGAGCATTGAGGTTTTGGACAGTACTCAGCAACTAAGGAACCTGGCAGACAGCATCAGTGGTGTGTCTTCAGCCTCCTCCAACTCTTATGAGACTTATTTGAGTTATTAACCTTAACACTGATAGTCAGTAGTAACTACGTTGAAATGAATATGGAATTAGTAGTTCCAGGTTATGTTAGCCTGGGCATGCAAAATGTTGAAATATATATTTTGCTCTTAACAGCATTTAACAGAGAAGCTAGTAGACAACAGGCAAGTTACAAATATATAAAGCATCACTGAATGAATGGTTAACAGTGGAACATGCTGGCTAATTAGATCAAACAAAATGTACGACGTGAAATGAGATTTTATTTTAAGATCCAGGCCATCAACATAAACAAAGAATGACCATGTTAACCACTGACCTCTCATTGTTAATAAAAACAGAGATGTAGCCTGTGCCCTTAATAAGACAATATTCCTAAACGTTTTTCTTTTTCAAACAGCCAGTGGTTCTTTGCATGCAGGTTTGCATTTATATATCGGGTGATTGTTGTTAAATGGTGTTGTTAAGAGGTGGGAAGCCTCTGGACAGGTGTGATCCTGTATTAAAATGCAGTCCGTTCTAAGTGCTGTTTCTGTTTCAGGTGAGATGGGAATTCTGTGCAATGCTCTGCAGAAGATGGAGTAGGGAAACAAGACAGTAGTGAGGCCTTTCCCAGTGGCTGGAAGATGCGGAAACATAAATTCTTTTTAAGTGAAGGGCCATTTACTCACACAGAGCAACAAGGTAGTGGAATGGTGTGAGAAAGACAGAGACAGAGGAGGAGAGAGAGAGAGAGATTTGAGTATGCAAATGATAGTCATGTATTCTTGTAGATGATATTTATAGCCTTTAGTTTATAGGTTCAAATGTCTGCAGTAGCGTTTAAATTAATAAACAAAGTGTGGTAATAATAATTTATGCTACTTGATTAAATATACTCTAACCTTTTTGTCAGGGGCGATTCTAGGATCAGAGTTTCAGGGGTGCTGAGTACCAAATAAGACACGCCTTTTTTCTAACAAAAAAAGAACGTTTTAACGTAATTTTGGACTATCATTCCCCGTCTACACCATAAAACAGTTTTCATCTGATCAGAGACAATCATCCATTTTTAAAAAACAATAACAACAAAACGACTTTGTACTCTTATTGTAGGGGTGTTGGGGCTCAATTTGGGAGTCCGTGAGCACCCACAGAGAGGGGCTCGACACACCTATGCTTTTTGACAAGTCATTACTTGACAATTTATGTAGCTTGTCTTAGTGCCTTTGATATTCCATTACTATAGTGACACATTGCATTTCAACTATTCTAACGTACTCCTTAGGCAAATAAATTAGTAGTTTTGGTATTTTTTATTTTCTTTGGACTAAATGCATAGTGTCGCCTATACAATTTCTTAGTGAATGTTCAAGATGCACCTCTAACAACTCACGAAACATTTCGATCCTTTCGAAAATAAATTAAAAAAAGAAGAAGAAATGAGATTATAGATATGGTTATTTAGCCTCTGTTCTGCCTGCATTTATATCACGAAAGGGTTAATACTCAGACTCCTGATTATATATTTTACCTATAATGTATTTACCTGAGTCGGCCGACACATTAAATAATCAGATTTGAACTAAATGCAGTCTGTTGTAAATACGCAGCACTGTCAGTACGGAACTAACAAATCGGTCAGTATTAAGTACTGTGTTCAGTATGTGTATTTTGAATTCTTAATACGGATTAATTATTCAGAAACGAATTAAAACTAGACAATGATACCCTACGCTGCCAAACTCATCTCATTGTTTAATAATTGTGTATAACTATGTGTAATTACGTGTAATTAAGATCACAAAACACATTTCTAGCGAATTTATTTCTGATTTTAGCTTGAGCTCAGGTTTTATGAAATATGCTTCCCCCCACCCCCAAATATATAGACACTAACATACGAATGCAGCGTATAACATCGCTAATGTTTTTAATTTGCCTTAGTCGGCATATAGTTTATCCGAGAATTATCACATCTGGAATTGTAAGAAAATAGTGCATGTAATGTTTCAAATAAAGTATTCATGGTTATTAATTGTGACGACTTCTCCTTCTCCTTCTTCTTCTTCTTCTTCTTCTTCTTATTATTATTATTATTATTATTGATAGTATTTATAGTGTTTAGTGGTATAGTAGTTATATAGTAGTTATAGTGATAGTGTTTTAATGATGTTGTTTCATGTACAACTAGTAGTAGTACTAGTAGTGATCATATTAATGTAATTGGCTGTACTGAGCATTTTTTGTTACATGCAAAAAACAAACGCCGATTCATTTTTCAGTACCATGGAGAGTACCGCAAGTCGATTGTTCTGTTCTAATATGGGGGGACGCTATCGAGTATTATTTCGTTAAATATAATCAATGCACAAACAGCGAAATATATTTACTTGGCGAGGCTCACTTGGTTTCGTAACGTGTTGTTTAGTCTGAGTATTAAACGTACCTTACTCGCATCTGTAAAATCCGACGCGCGCTTGGTTCTCTCCATTACTTAAAAAGAAAACGTAAAAGCGTGACGCACCGCAAGTGAAAATTCAAACGCATTTGCGCCAGAAATTTACATAAAGACCTTGTGGCACTCTGTATATAAACTGGTTCGTCTATAGCAGTAGGCTAGAGTCTGATCCAATAGCATATTCTCCAATCGCCCAAAATCTAGAAAAACGACAGCAAAGATTCGCTGAATGAACAAAGGTCTTATTTGAGACGACTGCGTTCAAAATCGTGTTTCCTTTAAAAATTACGGCAAGAAGAGTCCAATGAAGACAGACAGTGTCGTTCAAAACATCCCATTTACAGGCAGGAAGCGAAGTCTTATCGAGGATGCCCGGAGAGACCGAGAGAGTGCCTCGTCTTCTCCGGGACCCTCGCGCTGTGGGGATAACTTTGTGTTCGAAGAGAAGAGCGGCAAAGTTCGTCTCAGCGTCCTTTTTGCTCTAAAAAATGAGAAAAATGCAGGTTTTTTTAATGCTGGAAAAGTATTTGAGGTAAGCAATTTCAGAAAGGTAAGACAGTTCCAAATAGGGCAGAATGTTGTACTCGGGTTTTATTATGAATCGCTTAAAGTGAAAATTAGAACACTTTATTTTCTCTCTTTCGATATATAATTTAGACATTTGAAGCAAAGCTCCTTCATCTTGAGAGCCGACCAGGCAGGAGGTCTAAGAACAGCTTATCGGACGACTTGGAGTTCTTTCTGAAGTGTGAAGTGCACAGCTCTGATATTGATATTTTTATCAACTCATTGAAAAGAGTGGCAGACGACGTGCGCACAGTGCAGGACGAACGGGGTAAGCGTAAATTAACTACCTGCAATTGCGCGAACACTAGTAGGCTCAGTTAAAACTACAAAAAGCAACATTTAGTTGAAGTGGATTCATAAACGCTGCAATGTCAGAAGAGTTGAGTGAAAGTGCAAGCTTTTCCGCATTTTTTTTCTTTTTCAGATTCGTTTCAGACTCCTTTAAGATAATGTCAGATTCGTTTCGGACACTTTTAAGATCGATTCATTTTCTCGTTTCAGTTCCATGGTTTCCGCAAAAGATCAGTGACCTGAACAAATGCAATCATCTGATCACAAAATATAATCCTGATTTAGACCAGGATCATCCGGTAAGTACGCGCACGACCAACTAACTAATTACGAATCAGAATTACGAATCAGACCAAGAATGCCTAAATAACTTAACTATGTAGATTATTTGACCTAATAATGTGCTTTCGCTAATGCACATTTCAATTAATTGCAGGGATTCAGCGATCCAGAATACAGGAAAAGAAGAGCAACAATTACTGAGCTGGCTTTCAATTACAAGCAGTAAATAAGCAAAACTGTTATATATGAAACATGCTACATTTTCCTGTTCAAATAAGACGAGAAAAGAACTGTTAACGCGTAATTTCCTTCAATTCTCTCAAAAGCGCATTTTGTCTTTGACAGCGGGGATCCATTACCGTACGTTGAGTACACACCAGAAGAGGTTGCCACGTGGTAGGTTTCAAGGTTAAACGTTAGTGTAATGCACGTTTTATATCATATGCAGTTTATTTAATTATGCACTTACAATTTCCGATACAAATTACAAATACCAACAAGCAAATTAAAAATACCACCAACAAATTACAGAAAAAAAAAAGTTTTCTTCTACTTTTTTTCTGACAAATATAGTATAGTGTTATAGTTTTGCATTATATATATGTGTTTGTGTGGCTGTAAATTATTATTTTCAGACTTATTTTATCAGAAACGGGTTGCTGTTCTGACAGTAAAGGTCCGCGAGACAGAATATGCGTATTATTGATCTTATAAAGTGTCATACATTATTGCAAAGTGTTAAAGTGTCAGGTGTTTACTAGTCTGTCTATTAACACGGATAAAACGTGTATTTCAAACAAATGCGTCTGTCCATCGTTACCAAGTCTGAGTGTGAACGTAACGCTCAACGGCTATATGATATTGCAGGAAGGAGGTGTACAGGACCCTGACCGCCATCTACCCGAGTCACGCATGCAAACAGTTCCTCGAGGGACTGCAACAGTTGGAGCGAGAGTGCGGCTACGGTGAGGATAAAATCCCGCAGCTCAGAGACGTGTCTGCATTTCTGAAAGGTAATATAGCCTTTTGCCATCCCTATTCTACCAAAAAGTATATCAAATCGAGAAAAAAAGTTAAGAAATCACGAGTTTAACGAATTTGGGAATGAAACATGAAATCTAACCGCTGAAGACGCATTAGTTACGTAGAGCACGTGTGTGTTAAGTGAACCGGTGGTGCAGCACGCGTTTAACTGTTGTTGTGGATTTGTTCACGTTTCAGAACGGACAGGTTTTCAGCTGCGACCCGTGGCAGGGTTGTTGTCTGCTCGCGATTTCCTAGCAAGCCTGGCGTTCAGGGTGTTCCAGTGTACTCAGTACATTCGCCATTCCTCGGCCCCTATGCACTCCCCAGAGCCGTATGTGTCCTAACACACTCCACAGGGATTACACACTCCACAGAGATAACACACTCCACAGGGATTACACATTCCACAGGGATTACACACTCCACAGAGATTGCACACTCCACAGGGATTGCGCACACTGGAGTATTTAAGCACTCACGTGTATTACACAGTCTGCAGGGTTTCAGAGATTACACACTGGTTAGGGATTACACACTCCTTAGAGAATGGGATTATACACTACACAGGGGTTGCACCATCTACAGGGATTGTATATTCCACAGGGATTACACACTCTACAGAATTATTCTTTATGAAAAGAACATGGTGTGATGAGGTCCTACTGTGTTTTTAAGAGACTGCTGTCATGAGCTGCTTGGACACATCCCCATGTTCACCAACAAGGAGTTTGCTCAGTTTTCCCAGGTGAGCCTGATTTTGCTGGATTTTTACTCCCCAGTATGACATCTTCTATTAGGGGCTGTTATTAAACTGTTATTAAACTTGCTTAATATGACACTGGCATACAGAAACCCAATATTTTATGTCCATAATGTAAATCTATAGACTATACAGACAACACATCTGTATTTTATATTTTCATTCCATTATGTAGGAGATTGGTCTTGCTTCTCTTGGAGCGTCTGATGAGGATATTGAGAAACTGTCGACTGTGAGTAATACTTTGAGAATTCTGAACAAGTACCCTGTAGAAACAGTATAATGCTTTTGCTACTCAATCTTTGCTGACCTCTAGTGTTGTGTTTGTGAATTACATTGATAATTTGTACCCTGTTAGCCCCCTCCCCTCACATTTCTGCTCTACCACAGCTGTACTGGTTCACCGTGGAGTTTGGGCTCTGCAAGCAGAACGGCGCAGTGAAGGCATACGGTGCTGGTCTTCTGTCATCCTATGGAGAACTTCTGGTGAGAATAGGCCACGCTGTATGTCTAAGGCATGCTAATTATTCCCACACGTATGTGAGTAACAGCCCACACCTTCAACAATAGCACAGACCTCAACCTTCAAACACAGACCAGAACAACACCTGTAGGTAGGTAGAGCAAAGTGCTGGTATCGTATAAGTCAAGGATTTGATTCCTAGGTAGCCACACTGTGTGTTGCGCTGATAAATACTCGTAAAGTTTTCCATGGCATTAACTATGCAGCTGTTATTTATAGGCTTCAAATTTGATGCCAGTTACTAAAAGCCAGTGATACAAATAACAAGCACCTTAGAATAAACATTGCTCTTTATCATACCATCTACTAGCCCGCGTTGAGTTTGTGTCTGCTCCAAGCTAGTAGAACTGACTGTGTTTGCTTTTCCTTAGTACGCCCTCTCCAATGAACCTGAATACAGGCCCTTCAGTCCTGCTGAGACAGCAGTTCAGCCCTACCAGGACCAGACATACCAGCCTGTGTACTACGTGTCCCAGAGCTTTGAGGATGCCAAAAACAAAATGAGGTGACAGCTTGAGGCAGGGGGGGTGCATGGGAACATCACAGCTGAATGTAAATCTATGTGTTTGATGAATATTCTGATAAGATTCAATGGGAAGTGATTATTAGTTCATTTAAGTGGTTAATTAACGATAATAAGGAGTGCTCTGGTCGGTTCACAGGCAGTATTCATCTACCATCCAGAAGCCCGTCTGCATCAGATATGATCCATACACCTGCAGTCTGGAAGTTCTGGATGATGTCTGTAAAATCCAGAATGTTCTGGGCCATATGATGGAGGATTTAAAGATTCTACACAGTGCATTAGAGAGACTGGGCCAAAAATGAACACCATTCAGCATCAACCACATGTAACACACACACACACACTTTATACAGATTTACAAACAGTACCAGTAAAAAGTGTGGACACATCTACTCATTGCTTATTTTTAGTATTTTCTACAATAAAAAGACAGAAACATATCAATATATGTGATTATGCTGTGACAGTCAATATTTGTTTATTTGTGAGGATTTTTGATCCTTCAGAGTAGCCACCCTTTCCTGTCGTTCTCAGCGCCACACTAGTGCTGTTCTCCAGCCACCTGTGATGCTTTTTGGAGTTTTGAAGAAATTCTCATATGTGGACTTGAAGGATGCGGGAATAAGAATAAGGTTGTGAAAGTAAACGTCTTACTGAAGGTGCAACTACAATGAATTGTTTGTGCATGTGTGTGTGTGTATGTTTTGAAAATCTGCTTATATTTGTCTTAGAAACAAATTTAAGTGTAATCCATCAGATTCAGTCAGCTGTGTCCAAACAATTTACTGTTTCTGTGTATATATATATACACGCACACACACACACACACTGGAGATCAAAATTAGAGAACAATGTATGAACACTCAGAAATAATGTAATCTACATTGATCAACATTTGAAGGATTTTTGTAAGGGGTACACCATGCCACTAGAACCATGGTTTACAAAATAACCAAAGTATATCAACATAAAACCTTTATTTTGCAAAAAACGTGATGATCATAATTAGAGAACAGCAATGTAGCACAGAGAAAGATTACAACTAAATTTTCTGAAGGTTACAACAGTCAGTAATCAGTAGGAAGTGTACAGGCCT
>JAOXYF010000004.1:16775529-16787774 GCA_028565775.1 Sternarchorhynchus goeldii
AGGACTCGGGTGTATAATGACATTAACCAGCCACGTTAACTCAAAAGGACTCGGGGGTATAATGACATTAACCAGCCACGTTAACTCAAAAGGACTCGGGGGTATAATGACATTAACCAGCCACGTTAACTCAAAAGGACTCGGGGGTATAATGACATTAACCAGCCACGTTAACTCAAAAGGACTCGGGGGTATAATGACATTAACCAGCCACGTTAACTCAAAAGGACTCGGGGGTATAATGACATTAACCAGCCACGTTAACTCAAAAGGACTCGGGGGATAATGCCAGTAACCAGCCACGTTAACTCAAAAGGACTTGGCGGATAATGACAGTAACCAGCCACGTTAACTCAAAAGGGCCACGTGGAGGAGAGGCTGTAACAGTGCACATTACAGCCCAAAAGCAGGAGAGCTCCAGATAAGCTTGAGCAATAACACATCCAGAAAGCTCTGGACCCAGAGTTCAGGAAACACAGCAGGAACCCTGGTCTAGTACAGATTTTAATGACCAAGATAACACAGATAAGCCTGGTTCTGCACTCCAGACGCCGTGATTCCCTGTGAACCACCAGCTGCAATCCACTTTCTACAAGAGAAAAACTATTATTTTAACCCCCATCCACACTGAAGCCATTAGAGGTTATTGATTTCCGGGTGTTGCCGTCTGAAGGGGAGCAGGGGTAGCAACTGACAGCATGGCTGCTTCCAGGTGTGTCAGTTTCACATCTCTGACGCAAAAGGGAAGTCCTGACCCTCCTGGAGTGCTCACTCCAGTTCCCTCAGGCTGCTGGAAAACCACTAACGCCGCAGGAGCCAAGTGATTCGTGCGCAGCCTACACTGTCACCGTGTAAACCGTCACCGTGGAGACGGAAGAGGCCTCCGCCACTGATTGGATTTCCACGTTTAACCAATTACTAAAAGGAAAGGGGGGGCTGCTGTGGAGGCGGGGGAGGGGTCACGGCGCTTACGCAGAGCAGCAGCAGGGCGTGTTGTGTTTAGCGTCCGGTTTCATACTGGAAAACACGGCCGGGGCTGCCTGCATCATTAACAGAGAACAGAGCACAGCAGGGTGTACAGCCACACCCGCACCTCCTCCAACTGACCTGCAGGTGTGATCATCGCTGACCGACGCCATCTGCCTCCCTTCCGTGGGCTCGAATACTACGTGATTGATGTAGCAGGTGTGTCCTTCCATCACCTAGGCAACACAGAAAAATCACGGACTCAAGGATGATGGCGGTGCAGAGGGAGGGAAACACAGCGACAGAAAAGAGCGAGCGATGATGGACAGAGTGAACGCGGACAACAAAAACATGAGCTACATGTGCTACACCAACTTTACCGACACACTCCTACTGCGGCCTCCACGCCTTAAACTGAATGAAACGCAGAGCTTGTTGGTGTGGTTGTGCACCACCTCCTTGTAATCCTGTAAGCGTGTGTTTTTTGTGATCTTTGGCATGGCACTCGTTTGCTCTTTCCAAACCCCCGCTGGCCGCGTTTCTGAACACCATCTCTCCCTCATCCAGTTTGTGGGAAGAACCTGGCCGAGCCAATGACTGCAGGCCGCGGGCCTTCGACTTTCTTACAGCCGCCTTATCATTGGTTGAGTGAGCCGTCTTTGATCAAGACAAAAAGTAGCAGGACTTCTGTATCTGCTTCCTTAGCTAAGACCATGCCAGAGCAAACACCTCCTCTAGCCAGACCTCATACAGCCTGCCCGCACCAAGAAGGACTGCCACAGAGATTAATTCACTTTGGTTAGCAATTTGACAGTAAAATTAATGTACTCCTGATGCATTTTATGACTTCAAATAGTTTTCTTAAGGATCTGAAATATCATATCAGGTTTAAGGGTTTTTTTTTTTTCTTGGAAAAAAACTCTATAGAAGCTGTGATTCTCAGAATAGTTTCAATAACCTTTAAAAACCATCAAAGACCGATGACATCACCATACCTGCAGTGACTTGTGATTAGACGATATTTAAATAACAGACATTTGCTACATTATTCAGTCAATTTGACTCTCGGTGACGTGTCAAGCAGGTACTAAACAGATATTACACTGCCATTATCTGAAGTTAGGGGATTCTGATGGCTAGAATCCTCAGCGGTCAGATTACACCGACATTGTTGACTTCAGGTTTCATCCTAAGTTCAAAGTTAGTGCTGGCTAGCACATACACGCCAAGAAGCCAAGAAGCACACAACACTGACACGAGAACAGGAACTCCACAGCTAGCACATACATGCAGATAGCCAAGAAGCACACAACACTGACACGAGAACAGGAACTCCACAGCAGGTGCGGACTGTAATGTTTTCGGTCATAGGACCAAGAGAGACACAATTTGAAGACTTTTCATGGTATGTTTGGAAGTTAAAGCTCTCTCTAGGTGATCGGAATCAAACTCTTCATGACGCCTTCCTGAAAGCTTTATACCCGTTATTAAAGATTATCTTTCAGATTTAGTACGTGCTTCATTATATGGCAGCCCTGAAGGTCTGGAGTTCTGGACATCCGTCATGAACATGCTTGCACTAATGCATCTGTGAGCAACTGCTCACCAGTAAAACTAGTAGTGTAAATCACCAGAGGGACAAACTCTGCTTCACTCAGGCCACAGCTACAACAGGCTTTACTTTGTACACGGTCTTTAAACACCAGAGCAGAATTACTGCCACCTCCAGTTGGTTATATGAACCAATAATGCTGTATAAACATGTTGCTACATTAAAAAAAAAGAAAAGAAAAAAGATGGACCTCTGAAAACATTACTAGCACTTTGAAGTATATATTGCATGTTCCCATTGCCAAGAACAGAAATAACCGATTTTAGAGCAGTTGATGATGTGATAAAAATAGTCTGTGATTTAGAGCGTCCCCTGTTTATCAGCGACCGATCCCTGGTTTCTGGTTCACTACAGTACGTTTTGCCCCTGCTCACCCTAAAAAGGTTCCTAGTCCAAGTCAAATGTCAAATTCCCTGACGTTCACTGACTTCAAAACTGAATTTCCATGACCTGTAATAAATGGAAAAACAGGCTCACTTTGTTAAAACAAGTGCAGGAAAAAAGTAACCATGACAACCACTCCAACAATACAGGAAATACGTAAAAGTATAACATTTTAAGAAATGGCAACTAAAATTTAAAAGATAGTATAAACAAAATTCCTTGACATTCCATGACGTGACACAAAATATATCAAATGCCCTGGCTTTCCGTGTTTAGAATAGACTAGATTAGAAGAGAAGAGAATAGAATAAACTTTAAGTTCCTTGACAGGTGGGACCCCTGTCCTAAGGGTTTTTTCACCTTCCAGCCTTCTCCACCTGACCGTGAAGTGGCAAAGTTCTTACAGAATGCCTTCATCAAATTTATGACTGTCAGCAAGACATTTCTGACTCACTTCAATCACATGTTCTTTGGCTTTATTAGAAATATTATCATCTATTACAAGTAAGTAAAGATGTGCACCTTGTGCTTCACTTCATATTTACACAACAGTGAAACAAGAGGCCAAGAATGAGCCAACATCTCAAATATAAATGTAAAATATAAATGACAGTTTGATTTTCCTCTAAATAATACGTGAGAATAACGTCCGGGTCACTGGTGGCAATAATTTCCTATGGAATTTTACACCTTCACTGACATATGGATGAATGGAGTGGATGGAAACACACAACAGTATCATACACACATGTTTGCCCTGCACTGGGGCGTAAGCAGCTTACCATTACATCATGTTGACTCTGAAGATCAGAGGTAAACAGCCTTATCTTCCTGTCAGCTGCTGCAGTACAAAATCTAACACAGAAAAGGGAGAAACAAACAATAATGTCAAAGTCCCAGGAAGATGAAGTGTGTGTGTGTGTGTGTGTATATAAATACTACTACCAATATAAGGGAATAACAAGAACAACTCAAAGCATAAGAGCTAACTAAATGATGGCTTTATTTCTGACCTGAATATAAAATATATTATGCCTGTAACAACAGAATCCCCTCACAATGTGTAAACCAGTGTTTAGTATATCTCAACATCAATATGGTCAGACACCCTGGTAAATAACCAAATAGAGAAATATTTTAAAATATTCTTTATAATTCTTCTGTGTTTGATTTTGTACTATATATTCATTTTGTACCTGACACAATAACCTATGGACCTTCACAGCTGGAAAAAGCAACCCCACCTGATAATCGGAGGTAGTTTGTCCAGTCTGGATTCTGGACTCCAGGCAAGGGAATCAACACAAACCCCATGCATGAAGATATGCAGAATGTTGAATTCCACCCCTTCTACATCCACGTCTTCTTCCTACACAGGGATTCATTCAGCTTTTTGTTTCAAACAGAACTGAAGATGTGTACAGAAAGCAATAAAATATGAACATATCTGTCTTTTGCAACTGCACTGCAGTAGTCTGACCTAATGACAAGACACTCCTCAAAAAAAGAACAGTGAACTTGAGCTAAATGGTTTAAAAAGTGCCACAATGTTGTACATATGAGCATGGTTAATGTAATTCACCTTGGCTACAGTGAGATTCGGGAAACTGGGAAATGCGCGTCAGAGACGACAGCTAGAAAGATCCCCGGGAATCCTCAACTCGTTATGGACTCACCTTAAAGCGACAGGTGCCCACCACCACGTGCTGGTTCCCGCCGTAGGCCAACAGAGAAGCCGCAGAGCCACAGTCGTACGGGCTGAACTCCACCACGTGCACATAATCGTCGCAGGCCACCGTGTACGTGGGCGAGCGACTTGTGGTCTCCTGCATTCTGTAAACAGACTGAAACCCTGTCCTCGACCACGCAGTGTCGTCACCTGTTTTATGACAATGAAACATGGATATGTGCGGGGAAATAAGAGACCCAATAATAATAGTAGTAATAATATTAAATGGAACTGGCTCAACAATACCAGTTACATGTTATATATACTAGTTTGATTAAGCAGTAAACTATAGTTTTACAGTTTGATGTAACGTATTAAGTACTAACCGCTAGCCTGAGGGGGAGGGGTAAGGGAACCGTAAACAGCAAGCTAACTGGGTTATTCAGTGAACAAGCATGTTGACCCTAATTATTCGATATCATTCAATTTATGGAAACTAAAATGTAATAAAACGAACTGAAAAATTAAAATGTACATTTATTATTTGCCATTTGTTAACGAAATTATTTTACTAGTTAACAAGCATGCTGATCTAACTAATTTATCTAACCTAGCCAGCTAGCTACTTAGCCAGAAAAGCTAGACTAGGCTAAAGCTAAGATAACTAAAGTTAGACTGACGCTTGGCTGGATTTTTGACGATTGATTGTTTCATTCATATTGCATGAGAACTGAAGTATTTTATCATCATATGACTTGCCTGATTTAACTTGCGAGATTCCTGAACAATTCGCTAGCTATGTGGCTCATATTATATCTGTCAGAACGTGCCTTCAAAACAGGGTTTTATTGTCTACATCCGGTTTCTGGCTTTTTTTTCCGGGTTATTACCGAAGGACGCGTTTGTACCATATACTGTATATACAACTATATACAAGTAAATCTATGTACAGTATATATGTCTAACATCACTCGTGTAGTTTGGAGCCCAGATTTATTCTGTCTTGATAATAGCCTGTTAACGTCTTTAATTTCTTATGTTCCCTTTATTTCTATCATTCGTTCAAAAGCCAAGCCAAGATCCGAAGCGCACCCTTGTTGAGAGGGGCGTGGCAAACTAAGTAGCTCGAACATGATTGGTTCAACAGTGTTTTTCAAGTACATTTAAAAAATTCAAACCAGTTCGTATTGTCAACAGCATCAACCTGGTACCTCGAACAGATTCGTGGACGGTCTCTAGTCTGTAATGCTGAATTTTCTATAAAATGGCTAACTAGCTAGATTGCTACCTAACAGCTAAATTAAAACTAGTGGTTAGTTTTCCCATAAGTTAGCTAAAGTAGATCGTGTTTAACTTTTTTTAAAATTGTTGACAATCTAGTGTGACATTATTAATGAGAGTCATACGTTACTAGTTGATTAACTAGCTAACAAAATCTGGATTGTGTTTGTCAGTAAATAAGCATAGTTTTCTTCTGATTGGCAATACGCTCCATTTCTAAGTTACCTACCTAGCATTACGGTGTCGTAGTTGTAAATGACAATGGGGACCGATGACTTAAGCCTGAAAACAATGGTAAGAGTTTTCAGAAGAGAGTGTCACAGAGTCCTCGACTCTGAGAGGACCACTATAAGAGGAGCAGACGATATGCTGACGGTCCTCCAGCTTGCTAGTGCTGAGGTCCTCAAGCAGGTAACGTTAACAGAAACTTAGAAACTCTAACGAAAAGATTACGTCTACCAACCCACCAGTATTTGCATCCAACTGAACTGTACTTTTACATGATTATTTGTAGGTAAATGGTTTACTTACAAATCATTTACGAAAAAAAACACGTGTTCATTGTGAAACGAAACGCGTCTAAATTAGTAGTTAGCTAACTTTGCAAGGCTGATAACAAAAAAGATGGTTTATTGTACCGCTCAGGCTCATTACGTTCTTTTATAGGAACACGCCGTGCACTGTTGGCAACCATAAGGGTGTTAAGAGACACATTTAAAAGTTCTCAGAATTTGCAGTAACAATTTAACATGAATTTCTGCCATGTGAGTTTGGCAAGTCTGACTAGACTAATCCATTGTATTGGCTGTACACGCGAGCAGGAAAGCTAAAGATTGCTGTTTTCTTCTTGCGGTCATCTGAAATGGCCCTCCCTTCTCAGCTAAAGGCAGATTAATGAGCATGTTTTTAACATGCAGCTGAACTATTAAAAAATTCCATTACTTGACCTCTAGTATTTTTGCGTGTGACACACGCTTGTCTCTGGTTTTTCTCTAGGAGCGAGGCGAGTTCAGTGTGGCTCTGAGCGACTTGCTGACGACTTGGGAGCGCCTGCTCCTGGACAAGCTCCACCTGTCCCACGACGGCTTCCCCCTTCCGCAGTGCTATGACCTCATCCGGAAGGAGTATGGCAGCTTTCTGAAGCGCACCAACACCGTGGACCTGATCGATGTCTACGGCATGTATAAGCAGCTGAGGCGTGCTGAAGATCCAGAGGATCCCCTCACCGCAGTGAGTGTCTGGGAGCAGTTAGTGGCGTCAGCAAGGGCCTCAGAGACTGGGTTCTGGCGTTCATCTCTGCGGTGCATCAGTTAGCAATATCTATATTCCTGGTATTGTTTTTCGCACCTAGACACAGCTGTTTGAGTTTCTGCGGGGGAGCACAGAGACCTTAGAAGAAGTTGAGCAGGGCCATCAGTGTCCAGTCACCCCATCCAGCAGGGCCCAGCTCTGCAGCTCGCAGGTAAAGTTTCGTGGAACATTTACCCTCGGGTTCTTGTCAATGAATTTGCTTAGTGTTGCAGTTTTAGTAGTGGGGAAAGTTTTGCTTTTCCCTCTGCAGTTCCATGCCTTTTCAAAGAGAGAACGATTTGTTTGAAATGTTAATTGGCACGATGTTTCACTGCAGAGGCGTTTTCTTTCGGCTGCCTCTCCTGTTTCCCTGGCAATCGCTCTCTCTCTCGTCTGCTCCCCCCTCTTTTCTCTCTCTCCTGCTCTCTCACCTTCTCTCGTGGTCTTTCACTCTATCTTTCTTGTGTTCTCTCTCTCTCTCTCTCTCTCTCTCTCTCCCCCTCTCTTGTTCGCTTTCTCACCTTTTCTTTGCCTATCCATCTACTCCTTATTAACAGGAACATTAAATCATTTCATTTGGATTTAAGAGAGAAATGTGAATTAAATTTCCAAGCAGATGTTTTGAAAGTGCAGAACAATGTGACCAAGGCTCAAGCTTGTCCAGTTACTCCCTTCCATCTACCCCGTCAGCCTCAGACTTATGAGGGTAGACGCTGGGCTTTGCTACTGTACTACTAAAGCTGAGATTTATGAAATGAGTCTGTTCAAGGCATTTAGTGGCGGGCTGGGGAACCTCCCGCTGACGGCCTAATTCAGTCAAACTGACACCATCATAAAATAATACAGACACTTTTTTTTCTTCTTTCACCCCGAGCCAGTTTTGACTTCCTTTTTTGCAATGGGCAGCTTCATGTGCCGTCACAGTTTAGAGGTGTTTATTTATGTTGGCCTCCTGGCACGGGGCAGTGTTAACTCTGTGAAACCACTGTGGGTGTGTTCTTATTTGTGCATGTTCTCCTTTTACCATCTCAGGTGCAGAGAGTGATCAGGAGGCTCTTCTGTTCGTATTTAGGCCTGCTGGTAAATACCAAGGATGACCTGGTCGTTGCGCACACCCTGAATGCTCCCAGCCGGTCGTTGGGACGCTCTGCCTTCACCGACCTTAAACACGCAGCTCGCCATGCAGGAACATCTCTCTTCCTGGTAAAATTTGGACTATCTACTCGCCTCACAGCCAAAGGCAGATATGCTTCTCGCTGTATTATTTCTGCTGTGGTCTGTGGTCTAAAACCTGTGCTGATTGGTTGCCCGTCTTGGCTGTTTTCAGGCAGCGACATCATTTGTCAGGGCAATCCAGTTGGGTGGGAAAGGATACGCCCCCCTTGAATCCGACCCTTTGAGGAAACACATGAAGGGCCTTTCCCAGTTTGTCCATTTCACGGATCAACTGGAAGAGATCCTGGGAGAAACCCCTGAGCCCAGGTAGTCTGGTTATAAATCAAGTAATGCCAATAATTTTCTAGAAAATTACATGTTACATTACCTCAGCAGTTAACGTTAGCTAGTGTTAAACGGCCAAAGATAGCTAGCTAGCCTAATTATTTTTAAAATACTTGCATTTCCCTCATCTGCGGTTTAACCTCACACAGTTGGTATTGATCCCTCTTTTAGGAAAAGTTACCAGCCCCGTGTTGTACTGAGCCAGGTTGGAAACGCAGTCAGAAGTGGTTAGAGCACACGTAGAGGTTTTTTGCTGACACTGTAGTTTCCATCCTAGCTCGTAGCTTCGACGTGATAATGGCGGGTCCAGCACCTGCAAGATCAGACATTGCAAAGTCTTTTGAGCCATGGGTGGAGATGCTCAGATGAGGGGAGGTATACTGCAGATGGTTCTTCTTGATGTAGAAAGAAGAACCAAATCTAGTGTTGGACTGTGTTATATTGAGGTTCTAAGCTACCACTCGGTCCATAATTACAGTACTATAATATTAACTCAAACCATAGCTACAGCACTGTGACCTTAAGGGACACAGCTGGATATGAAACAGTCACAAAGAACAGGAGTAAAATCAAAATTGTGTTTAACGAGGTCAGTTGGTCAAGTTTACTTTTAAGAGGCCCACTAGTCATGAACACTGTGCTTTAAGTGATCGATTTCATCCATGTCTGTAATAGGATGGTCTCTTGAAGACGTTTCAATATTTTAGCAAATAGCTTTGCCAAAATGTTGTAAGAATAGTAATAACGTCTGGAAAAGTGCCAGGATTTTTGCTTTTTAACAGCATTGGTACCATTTTTCTAAGAGGAGTGAAAAATGGTAAAGACAGGTTTTCTGGCAGTCATACATTGTAGCTATGGTTACAGAACCATTTTTATTATTGTTTGATAATAATAATATTTTCATCACTTTACTGGAATTATGAACACTGCAAAGAAAGTCTCCACTCTGAAGGAATTTCCATTTCTTTTGCAGAAAGTAAAAAAGAATAAAATACAATTGACTGACTGATTTTATTTATGATTTAAATTCTTATTGTGATGCTCTGTCCTCTGATGTTGACCGCATATGGGCCTGGCTTCTGGAAGCAATGTCAAGCCCTCATCTGACTCTTATTCTGTCCCCCACCCCAGAGACAGTGATAACTAAAGCCTTTGATTTCCTGGACAGATTTTTCATCTTGTTCAGAGACGTCTCCATGCGTTTGCATTATCGAAACCCATCCGTGGATCAATCTGTCGATCTATTTTTCTCTTCTTTTCTCGAAAGCAGCCTCTAATGATGGCTGCATCAGTGTTAATGATATGGGTTGAATTGTTCAAGCATGTTTATCTGGAGAACATCAAAGCCCATTGTGCTGAGAAGAAAAAGGCAATTGTGTCCTTCCGTGGTTTGATTGCTCAAAGCCGATTAAACGTCATACATTGAAATATTTTCTTGATTGCGCTCACTTCAAAAACCCTCTGAGGGATGCTTTTCCAAATATTTGGCAACGCAACACATAACAGTAAACTGAACCAGCGATTGGCGCATGAAGGACTAAAGATAATTTACTCTGATGTGTCATGCTTATGACAAACCACATGCACCTTGAACCTGGTCTCTTATTTTGTAGTACAGGTCTCTTATTTTGAAGTTTAGGTCTCTTCTTCACTGCCGAGAGGCCTCTATGTTTCTGAGCCAGAAAAGTTCTTTCATCAGCTGAACCTCAGGCCCCATGCCATACACCCTCACCCCTACACCTTGTGAAGGGCCATGTTACCACACAAATACAAGTGCACTTCTTATTGCAGGTTCAGGGCCTTTTTTTTTATAACTAACATCTGTTTTCCCAGATGATTCTGTCCTACCCAGATTTCAGCCCCATGTGTACGTTGTCTGACGTTCATGCAGATGCGTGTGTGCGTAGAACCTCGTTGTGACTCTTGTGGCAGCATTCATCTCCTGCTGTTCACACTAGACCTCCACGGAGGTCACAGTTTTGTGTACTGGAGTGAAACGGTTGGACGGAGTTTTAAAGAGCTCTTTTCCGTTTTTCTCCCCTAGTGTTTCTGGGGCCAGGATTGTATCCAGTGTTAGGACAGCCCTGCTGAAGAGCCTCAGTAATGAGCATCCTGTGTACCCTGTTGTGGAAAATACTGTGAACGACCTCAAAGAAAGAATCCGACAAATCTGTTCTGTTCAGAAAGAGTCTGCTACCAGAACAGGGATCACTCCCGAAAGGGTAGAGTTAATCGATCACACATCCATAACATCTAGACCACAAACATCTTCAGTGTCGAATTAAAATGAAACATATAAACTGTTTTTATTTGCTTATTTCTGCAGCCCAGGGCTTATGCCATTAATCATGCTACTGCTTATGAGGGCAGAGAGACGGTGAAAGTACTGATGGCTCTACTGGATGAAGAGGCAACTGCGCCGCCCTGTAGGAACAAAGCAGAACTTCTCACTGAAGATCGGGCCATTTTTGATGGAACCGAAGGATTGTGTCTTCTCGTGCTCTTCAGGTAAGTTTGGCTGGATCCCCCTTCCCACCCTTGTATTTTTTTAATGACTTTTGGCCCATCTTGTTCTTTTGTGGTCTTCTGTTGTCTTTGTAATTTATGCCTGCAGGTCTCCGGAGGTTCCCTCGGGACTCTCCCCGAAGCCCTTAAGAAACCGTATCCAGGGCCAACAAGAACGTGTTGAGTCTAAGGTCAGGAGCCACAGATGTGTGCCTTACAGCCAAGGTGTAGTCTTCATAAAAGAGCTGTTGATGTCCTTCAACATCGGTGTTGTGGGATGTGAGGGTAGATGAGGAGCAGCAAGGCAGGCTTGTATTAGCACCCCTAGTCCCAAATCAGAAAGATCTCTTGTAGTTTCATCACAACAGTTCAGTAGGCAAAGCTGAAGACGATGGGGTTCTGCTGTTGTACAGCCCAGGAACTTTATTGTTATTATTGTATGAATCATTGGTTCTTTGATGCATGATTTATTGATTCTTTGATCGGCTGGTCTTGTAGGCAACAGTGTTTGTTTTATTCTATAACAGAAGGGTGATCCTCAGTCACTCTGTGGCCTTGTAAGGTTTTACTATTGGCTTATAAAACTGTTGGCCGTGACTATAGACTGTTGTGTATTTATTTATTTAAAAAAAAATAAAAGCACCTGAGAGCGTGTGGAAATGGTCCATGGGTGGTGTGTCGCTTCATGAACTCAGCTGGCAGAGGTTTTCCTGCAGACGTCTCCCTTTGAAGCCTGCACATCAGTGGCGTAACCCGCCTGGCTCTGCCTGTAGGCTCGGGTTCTTGTCTGCAGTGGGTCTTTATTCTGCCGCACTCGCAGGAGTTTCGTCCCGGGGTGACGTCAGTTGGCATGCAGGAAACGATGATTCGGAGATTTTCAGCGCCTGGATCTAAAGCCTCTGTGCTTTTGATGAGCAAAAGCCGGTAATTTAGATCGTGGTCTGTTCAAATGAGTCCTGGATCTCTCGTGTGTGTGTGTGTGTGTGTGTGTGTGTGTGTGTGTGTGTGTGTGTGTGTGTGTGTGTGTGTGTGTGTGTG
>JAOXYF010000004.1:16810945-16832431 GCA_028565775.1 Sternarchorhynchus goeldii
AGTGTCCCCTGCTGAGTGAACGTGTTTGATGTTTGTAAAGGTTACAGTGTCCCCTGCTGAGTGAACGTGTTTGATGTTTGTAAAGGTTACAGTGTCCCCTGCTGAGTGAACATGTGTTTGATGTGTATTAAATTGAAGCAATGTTGTTTTTTCACAGATATAAAACATAGTCACAAAACATATATAATATATAATAAAATAGTTATTTCTGCTCAGATGAAATATTCTACAATCTGCCTTTCTATGTCTGGAAAACAGCGATGCACCCCTGAAAATGATAAACTGCTGGTGTTTTACTCCCTAGTGCTCTGATGTGAACAACCACAAAGGTAAAAAAAAAAACATCCATTCAAGGAGATCTGCACACTCCTTTATATGGGCACAGATCTGAGAGTACATGTGTTAGGACAGCCAGTTAGGAGTCTCAATGCCCCCCCCACACACAGTTATCTCCAGTGATTCTAACTCATCTGAGGTAACTCTGCCAGCTTAAATGTCAACGTCGGCCTGATAATTGGAAACAAATGATTACACTGAGGATCCTTCTTTTCGCCCTCATCTCCTTCTCTCACCCCAGAGAGCAGCAGTTTTTCATTTATCTTATCATGGAAGTGCTGTTACCATTTAGGCACCTGCATGAACAACACATGCAGGTCACCAGGATCACATGTACAGAGCATCACTGCAATGTTACTGTCAACATGGCCAGGTAGATCCAATACAGCAGGTATGTGTGTGTGTGTGTGTGTGTGTGTGTGTGTGTGTGTGTGTGTGTGTGTGTGTGTGTGTGTGTGTGTGTGTGTGAGAGAAAGAGAGAGAGAGAGAGAGAGAGAGAGAGAGAGGGAGAAAGGGGGGAAGAGGGTGTATTAATGGGGAGCATAAAACAAATGATGGCTCATTTCCAGTTGTGATCAAGAGTGGATGTATTCTGCTGATATCACTGTGCTGAACACAGCTCCAAGCACACGGTCCCCTCCAGCAGTACAATCACACGATCCCTTCCAGTACAATCACACGGTCCCCTCCAGTACAATCAAACGGTCCCCTCCAGCACAATCACACGGTCCCCTCCAGCACAAGCACATGGTCCCCTCCAGCAGTACAAGCACACGGTCCCCTCCAGTACAAGCACACGGTCCCCTCCAGCACAAGCACACGGTCCCCTCCAGCACAAGCACAGGAGCCCTGGGTGGAGTACGGAGGAGCCCTGGGTGGAGTAAGGAGGAGCTCTGGGTGGAGTAAGGAGGAGCGCTGGGTGCAGGAGTGCCAGAACATCCATGCTGTTTTGTTTTGTTGTGTTTTGTTTTGTTTTGTTACCATGCAAGGGGCTGAATGAAAAACAAATGTTACACTTGTGTCAGAAGCCAGACAGAAGCAAAGCAGATGACCGGCAACCTGAAAGAGCTGAAAGAGCCCACTGTGGGCTCTGGAGCCTGGTGAGCAGTGTGGGGAGCCCAGTGCTGCGGGACCCTGGAGCAGAGCATGCAGGAGCTCTGTGCTGCAGGACCCTGGAGCAGAGCATACAGGAGATCAACCACTCGACTCCTGCCAGAATACTGCCAGAACAGGAAACGCCAGATGGAGAGTGCAAGTGAGTCTCAGTGGAGAATGTGCTTATCGACTCAAGAGAGCAGTGGCCACCGGTTCCTGTTTATACCCAAAACCTGATCCAGCCGGTGTTCTGAGATGGCATTTAATAGCACGATAATGTGTTAGGTGCATGGGCGTCAGACTGCCGTGTTTGTTTTAAGATTGTTCCTGTGATGAGGTTGGGAAGCACTGTGTCCTTTCTCAAAGTGAAGAAATTAAAGAAATAAACCAAGACAACTGATTAGATGAGGCTTTGAGTTCAACTACCCAGTTAAACTGCTGGTGATTACTGTGGCAGAGACTGTGATAATAGCCCTCCAGACTGCTGTTCCCCAGGCAGATTCAGGCGCACCAACTGGCCATGGTACAGAACTACACCTGGTCATACGAGACCATTCCCCCCTGGCTGGGTTTGCTTCTGGTAAGGAAAAGCAATGTTCCCATGTAGCTGCCATCCACAGAGAATGAGGTGAAATGAGGACTTTTGGCTACTGAGCTGTGCTGCTTGGCTGCTGTAGCTATCACATAGAAGTGTCAGAAGAGTGCACCCATGAACAATGCAGCCTTCGTGGGAAAAGAGGCACAAAGTGAGTAGGTCACCTGGGTAAGGTACCTAGGTAGGTCACCTGGATAGGATACCTGGGTAGATCATCTAAGGAGAGACGCAGTGCCCTGTCTGCCCAGTAACATGCATTATAATGTGTCTGGTTCTTTCCTGTTAAACATTACAATAGTGCAATGCACCACCACTCTATTTAATTCTTCACTGCCAAATTAAACATACACTTCTTGTTTTGCCAGAAGCCCATTGGAATGTTTCAAGTATAAGTGGTCATTTTAGAAAGATTTAGACAGAAATATCAAGGTTTATCTGTCAGGACACATGGAATGACTACATTTTCATGATCTGACATGCTAAACATTTGGTTTGGTCTTTCATAGGGGTTTTCAGGTCTTCTACAGAAGTTTGTCTACACCAGGTCACCATACTCCTTTCAGCATGTGGTAATGATGATTTCACAGAAAGTTCAGATTACCATAAATGTGTTTGCTTTGGAGCAGCTTCAGACAACAACAAACCCTTGGTCATTGATAGGCCATAAAAGATTTGGCCAACTCCTTTTATTGACCACAAAAAGCCCCAATGCTGTTGACAGGAAAGCAAATCCTTTCTCACATTTAAGCTATGCTGAATGGGCCATTCATTTACATTCATTTACACAGCATTAAGCTCTTTAAAATATTAAATAAAATATTAAGCCACACAACAAAATGTTACTCTAGAACACTCACTTCCACAAGCCATTCAGGTCATTGTTTTCATCATTGTTAACACTAAAATATGATGGTAGCCTTTAAGGGTCATAGGTCGGACAGAATTTAGTCTATGGTCACTTTTCTGCATGCTTGTTGTATGAACCAAATGATTATGGGATGGCAACAGACTGTTTAACTTTATATATCTTTACACATCTTGTCTTTACATTGTAAACATTTCCTCTGGCCATTTGTCCTCTGAATTAATATACTGTTAGGATATATGAATTGTTTTGTGAACACTAGTGACATTGTAATAACCTTTAACGTTCTATAGGTGGCAGCAAATGTGAGGCATCTATGAGTCCAAACTCATAATGCAGTAAGTGATGTAGACTACTATGACTGCAGTAAATACAGTATAACATATGTAGACTGTTTAAAAAAGAAAAAGAATGGTAGAATTAGATAAACAACAGTTTTGCCTATTACAGTATTTTTACATAAACCCTCAGCAGATGTCATGAGTGGCACATTAACATCCAGAATCCTTTCACTATGGAATCTGGAGGATCTTTTCTGATTGGCTGCATATTTCTCACCCCTGGCAATGTATGGCTGTGCTCTACTGAAGATTACCTACTACAAATTCAGTTTCTAGTTTGGTTTCTTCTTTTAGGTGATGTGGTTCTATCAGTTGTTTTTTGTAATGTCCGTTTTGTATTTGCTATTAAATGGAATATTTTTTATGGGTCTGTCTAAGATAAACCTAATATGGCAACAATGCAAAATACAGCTGTTTGTAGCGCCCCCTATGTGTATTACATAATTACGGCTCATAAGCAATAAAGAAAGCAAATGGTGTCTTGGAACTCTCTAGACTCTGGCAGCACACAAAGTTGATCTAAAGCAGACCTACGATGGTTCCCATTGCTAGAGGAGTCCCTGACATGTTTTTCCCATTTTGAACCCTAGCATGTGTGGTCCAGGCAGTCCCACTGCCCTAGCCCCTGATTACCTGCCCCAGGTGTGGCTAGGGGTGAAGGTGGCACTGGAATGGTGCAAAAACATGGTCAAAAAACAAAGGGTCCCTATAACATCTGCTCCTATAACAACCTGAACTACAACAAATAAACAAATATATTTCCTCTAGTCTGTATTAAATGAGACATTTTTCAACCTATTCACTGTGAGCATGTTGCAGACATTCTTCCATGCTGCTAGTGATCAAGAATAATGACCTGCGTGTACAGTCTGTGTATCCTTTTCCGTTCTCCACTCCACGGTTCAGTGTTAAACGTGACCCTGGGCAGAACGCAGGTCTTCTGGCGCGCTCTCTCAGTTCGCTGAACGCGAGAACACCTCGAATAAGCGCCTCAGCACGGACTCCATGCTCTCAATGGAAAATGTTAGATTTACGTCTTGGATGCAAAGCAAAACAAATTTCTCTGGGTAGCTCTCCCTTTTCTATCGGAAAACTGTCCTGTGCTACAGTTATTTTCTCTCTCCACTCTCGTTCACTGATTTTTCAGCCAAGCTACAACTAAAGCCAAGTCCTCTGGGGGTCTGAACCTCATCTTGTCATCAGAGGAATATATGCATTTACATACCAGCTACGTTTCATTTCTTGTAAAGCACTGGCCTATGGTTTCACACATCCCATAATCCAATGCTCAACAAACTTTCTATATTAAATACTTCACCAAAGGATAAAACACTGCCAACCACTTTATCTGTTTCCCTAATGCATCCAAGTGACTAACTACAAGAATCCGCGAAAAGGAATGCATCCTGTTGCTACATGATCACCTTTCTTTACGCTTTCGGTTTTAATTAGCTACTTCTCCGCAAAGTAACAGCATTTAAACACTGACTGATCAAAATGAACAGAGTATGAAAACAGAAAGTAGTTGAAAAGTGGGCAGAAAAAACAAGGAAAAGTGAACGCTTTTTTATTTATGAGGCGCACATTAGTGCTTTTGGGGAGAAATAATGAAGCGAAAGCGTTATGAATAAGTAAAAAGTGCACTTACTGAAATAAAAGCCTCGGTCTCCACACACAAACTGAAGCGTATCCACTAGCTCCGCCCCACACAGCGTCTCAGGCCCCGCCTTCACGGTCGCCGGAGTCAGCGCCAGGACGCAAAGCACCAGCGAGAGGGCGTGGGTGCACGAGATGCAGCGCATGGTACACTACAGAGAGAAGAGTGATAGCGAGTTACTACGGACACTGCCAGCACGATGTGCTAAGGTCTCCGCCTTCCCACTGAAACTTAACCGAGAACATCGTGCGTTTTATTACTCATTTATCATAATTGTCATCAGAATTCGATATATCTGCAGAGGCCTTATCATGCCAACTTGGTCGCGCTTGTCTCATCAAACTAATAATACTATACATCGACAAGTCGCTGAAATGTACAGACCAGGAATATATGTGCTCTACAAAACTTAGGTAGCCTACTAGAAAAGAACAAACTATTATATAGAAAAAAAGTTTAGTTGGGATTTATTAGCCACACCCCGCCAAAAGACACTGAAGATGCTGCCAGACAGGTTCGGCGGTTAGTGATGGCGAATTCCTTCCTGCGCTAAGGCGCGTTACCCAGTTTGTAATAAAGTCACTTGTATTAGTCGTTATAAGTCAAATACGATCCAAGTGATTACATGTACCTAGAATCCTACAGCTATCCCACACGGTTCCTTTAATAAGCAAAATATTAAGACAGTCTTCTTTCTTGAACCGGACTAGTAGCTCACTAAACTGCCTCTTTATTTGGACTTTTTACTATAAGTCATTCGCAAGTATTGCTTCGTTGAGTATCAGTACCCAGTAGCACACTCTTAACAACACCGAGCTGAGCAGATCGGGCTCAGTCATGCGGTTCACCTACCGATGTGCAGAGCTGAGATGGAAAGCCTCTAAGATCGCCAAACCCACACAGGAAACACTTTACATAATAAAATGTATATAACAGGGTGGCGTGCATCGCATTTTTAGGCACAGTTCACATATTCCGAAGAGCATTCAGTGGGTTAATAAACCAGTTTTTACACTCAGCCCATTTTGAGCCCATCACTCAAATACTTATTACTGTCGAGTCAGCAATATTTACTTCATATGCATGTTTGTATATTTAACTTGGTGATTTCTATTGACAGCTGTGAAATTTACGATATGACCTCCGCTGCCGTCTGTTGGTGCATCCAGGCACTGTAACGTGTCATCGTGCGCATCCTGGGGTCTCGCATTCCCAAAAGTACCCAAAGTTTGTCACAACACAGATGCTAGGTGTTTTTACGACAGTCAAGCATGCACAACATTAAATCGGCAAGCGCGTGATTTAACTAGACGAGCATCACATCCACACATCAGGAATAAGGTCTGTCTCATTTAAACACAAATTCGCCTCGAATACAAACATTAAATGAGCATACCATCTAGCATTTATGCTAAATTATATGGCTTCTCCGAGAAATATGGGATTGCCGATCCGATTCTGTTTCAAAGGAAATACGTTAAGTTACCTTTAAGACATCACATAAATGCCCCTGAAAGAAATAACCGCTAGATATCCCCATGGGTCTCCACGCGACAAAGCCCAGCAAAAATGAACTAGTTTGAAGTCATTAAAAACAGAGAGAGGATGAGATGCAGGCAATGTCACATCTCAATATTCCGACTTTGTTCCATTGCGCAGGCTCGTTTTGGAGAAGTGAGATTTAGCGAACAGAAGACGGATTTAGAGAGAAAATTCCCTCACATTTATCTACATTACAGAGACATTTTCAACAGGAAACAGCTGGGGCAGAGTTTGCCTGCTCCTCTTGCTAAGTTATTCATTAAGGAGTTTGGGCACATTTTCAAATAACGTCATCTCCCTTTTCTTAGAATAGGATTGAATTTTGATCTCTCCGAGATCTGGTTCAGCAGAGAGTCACCGTGCCACCCGCACTGTATAAAATATTGCGTTGAACAAGAAACACTGTGCGTTTTATAGTACAGATTATAATCTAAATATCCATACCTGATTCATTTAAACGACAATTACGCACATGAATCTCATCAGGAATCATCATTAACCATGTGCTGGTAGTTTGACTACTTCAATAGTTAAACAATTCTAGCCTTAATTTTTATGTTTGACTAAAGTGAGAAATATAAATTAATATTACGGATCTAAGTAACATAGTGTGAATGATTGATGCTTTGTCTCATCGGGTGAATTTTGTCGAAGTTGGTCTAGCTGACCTTAGAGAAATAAGCTATCCGCGCGCTCTGGCGAACGTTCATTAAGAGTGTAAAAGTTCCTGCAGGATTTTCTCCACCAGCGTCTTGTCAAAAGCATGACGAGCAAATCAGACCACTTGGACGAAGAGCCGCAGAAAAGACACCGTGAGGCAAGTGGAGGGACTTGGTGATAGATAGCCAGTCCACGTCCGTTTTGGCGCCCTTTCGGAAACTACCCTAACCTTTCCACTGTGTGTGGTCACAACTCTCTCTCCAAAAGGGTTGCAGACACTACGCTCATGTTTTCTTTCTTTCTATCTTTCTTTAATCAAACAGTGATGGTCGTTAATTTTATTGCCAAGGTCTACACTATATCGAATTATTTTTTACTTAACAGCAAGAAATGTTTTGAAGCGACCTTCTTCTAGTAAAATTCGTTATCAGTGTTAAAATAAGACCAGGTTCAATCACAGGAAAGAAAGATAAGAGTGAATCCTTTCGTTAAGCAAACTACGCCAAGCGACACGGGGAAGCACAAGTCGCACTTCACCACAGAAATAAACAGCTGCTCGCGAAGTGGGTCAACGCAGACACTCTGACAACACGCAGCTCACGTGCGCGCGCACACGACCACACGCACTCTGCTCACGCAACACGCACGCATGACATAGCGATGTAGTATGTGGACAGGCTATTCGAGAATGTCCTCAGCCCACATATGTAAACGAACCTAAAGTAACGATATAGTTTCTACTCCTCAAACTGTATTTACAGATCGACTGAGTGAAACCTCTTGCCGCTGTAAAAGCTACGCACAAACTATTACACTTTTTTTCAGAAGCATGGAAGAACTGGCCGGCGAATCAAGTATCTGTGTTCGATCCGCGGGCTGACCTTCCGATCCCGTTTCTCCGCCGGGCTCTGATGCGTAGCTCTCAGTATCGCTGTCACCGCGCCGGCCTCCGTGAACCCAGTGACCAGGGAAAAGGCTTGTTTTCACTCCGGACCCAAGCGAGGCGAGTAGGACTGTTCGTGTCGTCCTTCTGACGGGACTGGTTAGGTCCACTCAGGTTAAAGCCCAGGTGCTTGCCTTGTTTCAGGTTTGTAGTATTTCCACTGTGAAATTATTCAGACACAACAAGACTCTGAAGTCCTGTAATATACTCAAATATATATCCCACTATTTGTCAGGTTAAACAAGGTACATAGCCAGTCTTCATAAACCTCTCATTTCTTCCAGTCTGTAGTAACAGTGTATTTTTACAAGACTCACAATAGTCACAATTATGTTGACTTTATCACCATGATATAAAACTCCTTTTTAGCCTGTCAGTTCACTTTATAAGTATTTCATTCTGATTCTTCAAAGACATTTGACACTACACACATTTCCATATTTGACATTTGAGACTGGTGGATCTATTCTACTACATAACATCAAAGTAATAACCACAGGGCACAAAGCTTCCTGATAAAACTTGAGCTTGTTTGTGTATGTGTGTCCGTCTCTCTGTATTTGATCACCTTACTGAGACTTTGTTTATTACTGTGTGTTATCAAAGCATCATCTTCCTTACGTGTATTCATATGGAAGTATTAAGAGATGATGAAAAACTGTTACTATTTGCCTGAAATAAGTCAGTAAATAAATAGTCTGGCAGGTGAAATCTGCGTTGTTGCAGCTAACATTTGATTGGTGGACTGTGGGCATTCAACAGAGGATCACAAAACTGACCCAAATGAGCAATAATAATGAGTAGTAATACTGAATAGTGAGTATTAATAATAATGAATAGTAATAATGTGTATTAATGACTATTAATACTAATGACTATTAATACTAATTAGTTATAATGAGTAGTAACATTGAGTAGTAATACGTTATCTGATCTCAAAGATCAGTATCAGGTGTGATCAAGATGTTTTTTAACTGATCAGTATCAGCTTTACTGAGCACAAATAAAAGCCCAATCCTTTGGGTGTGTCTCATTTAAAGAGGTCATACCTTTAAAGGTTTCATTTCTTGTCATTAAAATGTAAACAGCATGAATAAGTACTATTGTTAGCATAGCACAGCTATGTCACTAGCCAAGCACACCAGCTTAGTAGCTAGTTCATGTAAATTTAATTAGCTAGCTAGCTCTGTAATGTTAAGTTTGTTACTAAACCGATTTAACTTATTTGTTACACAGCAGTGATTGTTCCTCTACCTTTCACTCATTCTCTTCATTGCACTTTTGCCCATCAGCGTTTCAGACGTGGAAAATACAGATTGAGACTAGATATCGGAAGATACTCAATATTAAATTACTTCGTTCAGGATCCAGGGCAAAAGCTTGATTGGGACATCCCTAGTACTAATAATGAGTGTCAATGGCAATAATGAGTAGTAATAATGAGAAATGAGTAGTAATAACGAGTAGTAATGAGTAGGAGTAGTAACAATGTGTATTAATGTGTAGTAATATAGAGTAATGAGTTGTAACAATGAGTAACAATAGTGTGTAGTAATGATGAGTAGTAGTAATGAGTAGTAATAATGAGTGTTAATGAGTAGTAGTAATAATGGGCAACAGTGAGTGCCCATCTTGCACCATCTTGCTGCTAAAGCACCTTCACTACAACTGATGATCCTTCATGACTCTGTATATCAGCACTGTAACCTTTCAAACATCTTGTCACCTGAGGATCTGAAATGCTCCATCAGCAGTTCTGCCTTAATGCGTATTTTTCCAGTCTTCTTTATCTTACATAGGGCTTAATATCCCATGGCTAGTATGTGGAATCAGGTGTTTGGTTACCCTTGGTCTAGCCCATACACATGGCCTAGTCCATGCAGGTTTACTAAACAAAAAAATACTGCATCACATTTACCAGCATAAATCACTGAAGTCTAGCTGGATCCGGGCAGTAACACAGGCGCCAGAAAAGTGGCTAAATACATTTGTTCACGCCACATGAACTGCTCAGTTTTCAGTTATTTTTAGTTCCTGTATCAAGTAGGTGATGGGTTCGTAGGAACGTTTGCTAATCTAGAAATGACGAGAGATGCAAGTAAGTAGAGCCGAGCAATATCTCGCCGATCCCATGCCCATGCTGCCTGCTGGTATCTGTTTACTGCTAGCTGTATTAGCATCTCTGGATACATTATTCCTTCAAGCTTAGTCATCAAGTAGCCCTTGAAACGGAGCTCGCATACTAAAGACGGGTGGAATCGGGCTTCCTCCCGCTGGCTGGCACGAGGTGAGAGGGTGGGGTGCTTCTCTCTGCCCACTGCCTGGCACCCGCTGTGTCCAGGGAGCGTGCGCTGCCAGCCCTCAATTACGGAGGAGACATCCAGAGCACGCCGAAGCAATTACGGCCACGTATAAATCAATTAACTGCTGCTGGGCTTCTGCTTTAGGAACCTGACGTGATCCCAGTCGCTGCACCGAAACACGGCTCGTGCAGGTCTCTTTCTGTTTTCTCACCTTCCATTGCTCTTAGCGAGCTCACTACTTGGGAAGTTGTTGATGATGTGGCTTTGATATGATTTCAGGAACTTTACTGAATCTGAAGATTAGAAGCGGTAAACAAACATGCAGTACATTAAATCAATCCAAACGTCCGCTGGCATTACGCAGATAATAGCGAGACAACTGCTCCCCTTGATGTTAACGTAGAATGAAGTGTTTCCTTTAAGGTTGTACGATAAAAATACAGTTATCGGTACACTCGTCATACACCAAGACAAGGTTTAAAAAAGTGCCACTGAGCATACGGTTTACTTCCACTCGGGCAGTGGAGACATATCTGATGCGTCTCGCCTTTAGATGTGCATTGATCGTGGTCTTCAGACCACACTTTTCGTCTGTATCGATGCAGAGTGCAAAGCTATTTGCATTAGAATCGGTATTTCGGTGTAAGCGCGATTCTGGGTGAAGAGTATTGATTTCATTTTAGAATCTTGCTGTTTTTTTTACAGAGGAGGATACGAAGCCACTTGACAGTTGACTTGCAAAAGCTCTTTTAAAAAACGTTTAGATTGTGCACGTTTTAAAGACCAAAAGATTAAACGTGACAAGATTTCTATCAAATATAGATATTTTGCAACATCCAATACTATGCAATAATTTCTTCTACTTTCCAAATTATTTATTCCACTGTAATTACAATGTAGTCATTAAGCAACTGTTGTTACAATATAAATATGATTTTAAAATCAGTAAAGTATATGTTACTATTTAGGGTGTAATGGGCAAATATATGTTACAACCGGTGACAATCATCACAACAAAGAAGGCCCGTTAAAAATGCTCACTTTTAATTAATTGTCTCCATCTTGTGTGTAAAGGAGGTACTGCGAATTGAGTTGCCTCTGACCGTCAGAAGGCAGAGCAAATGCAGCTGAGCGAACTTGTGGACAGTTTCCATGGTAACTAGACGCCAAATAGTGTCGCCCCTGGAGTCGCGAGAATGGTACGTAACTAGCCAGCTAGGTATTACTGTTAGAAAATATGCTATTTAAGGCTACTGATGATATCCTTAATTGTATAACTAACTATGAAATCTGCAGAGTAAAATCAGAGATTACTCTGAAAATGAATTCTCACCATACCGCCGCAAAATCAAAATCACGCTAAAAATAGCTAGCTAACGTAGGGCTTATCAGCTAAGCTAGCTAGCTGACTAGAAAATACATTAGCTCCGTTACCTTGGTTACCTTAGCAACAGCGACAGGTTAACCTAATTAGGTGGCTAGCTTGCTGGCTAGCTAGGTGACTTTAGCTGGTGTCAGTTACTCAGTTAAAGTTACATCTTTTCTTCAGAAGTCTTTCCCGATGTTTTTCTTTTCTCATCTGTCTCATAATTAGGATGCAAATGTTTGTGTGGTTAGATAGAGATTGGGACCGGCCAGTGGGTTATTAAACATTGATATCGTTCAAACCTGATTTGTCTGGTTTCCAGTTTTGAACAGTCTCAGTTCATATACAAACACTTGTGGCCTGTCATTTTCAAAACCATCTCTCACATGATTACGCACGGTAATTTACCTGAACAAAGTCTGCCAAGAAAAAAGGAGCAAAGCCTGGTAAAACTGAGAAGGACAAACTCCAAAAAGAGGAAGATGAGACAGCACTTAAAGAGGAAGGTATTGTTGCCTCCATGGTTACCCTTATTCAGTGCCACATGCACAACTATAGTCATATGTAGTCAATACTTTAACTTACACTTGCCACAATAAACCTGACAGTAAACTTTGTCAGTAACATCTGTAATGTCAGCCATTTATGCCCCCACCCTACATTTTCCCCCTACAGAAGAGGCTCGTCTGATTGCTGAGCGAGAGGAGAAAGAGAGACTGGAAAAAGAACAGAAAGAAGCAGAGGAGCGGGAGAGACTCGAACAAAAGGTCAGTTCCGTACTCTATAAAAGCTTGTAATTCTGCTCATTTTGTCAGTGCTAGCTGTCACAAAGCATGACTCCCAAGAGCCAGCTATAAATGTGTTGTACACGTAGATAGGTGGCCTGAATAATTGCCGGTGACCGCGCCTTACTGACAGGACAGGGAACGCAGGGAGGACGAACTGAACGAACTGCGTCAACTACTGGAGGAGAACCAGACTGCAGTGAATGCATGGGAGGCTGCCTGCAGGGAGAACGCCAAGGTACTGGTTCCATGCGACTTGCCTAAGGCAAACTGCCATACAAGATGATAAAATGTTCATTATGAGTTTATAGCATAAGGCAGAGTTCCAGTTTGCTGTCGCTAGTAATAATAACATTATATGTCTCTTTTACTGGGACCATATGTGTCAAACTGATGCTATGAGAAGTTCACAACTTAGCACTTTTACACTTAGATGGTTGATGAACACTAACCCTGGTCTCTGTAGTGGGACCGGTACAGGCTGTGTGACGGCAGTCCAAACCCTGCAGTGCAGCCAGAGATCAATGCCTTCATCAGCCTGTGGAAGGAAGAGCCAGAGGTACAGATCCAGCCGCTCCTGCAGCAGTGTGCCATGGCTCTGAGGGCAAGTATACCACTGGCTTCTCTCCAATGCTGCATCCATAGATGCTGACGTAGTGACTGGCCAATGAAAGCTGGTGGGTGTTGCCCAGTATTTATTTGGCCAGTGAAAGCTGGTGGGCATTGCCCAGTATTTATTTGCATAATGGTACTAAGCCCCCAGTTTTCATACGTTGTTAGCAACATTCAGCATTTGGGGTAAAATAATCCTTCAAGTGAGCTGTACGTACATACAACTGTTAGCTGTGATGGTGCCATTATGGGCTGTTGATACAGTTTCCTGAGATCCATTTAGAATTTCTTGCAATAATATTTTACCCCCATTAAAAGACAAATAATAAATAACCTTTGATATTTTGTGCTGTATTGCATTTATTGTAAGACAGAATTAATTAATTTCCAGTAATATTGGTGTTCTATTTGACTCTGTAAAAATCCTGTAACAAGAAATTCTAACTGGAACATGCAGCACTCAACTGCATAAGTATTGTAACAGTTCAACCCCTGTTCTGTGGAAGCTCCAAGTTAACTAATGAGGACACAGATGACTCACAAAAATGAACCTTTTCTTGGAACATACTCCTTTATTATTGCAGGAAATACTGGTTCTACCAAATAACAGTCTGAAGTGGTTGCATATATCTTTTAATTTGCTGACAAATGATGCATTTTGAATTTAAGATCATATATATATATATATATATATTTGCTTGAGCAATATGTGTGTCATTTGCAAGCCAGATGAATCTTATGACTTGAGTTAAGGTACCTGTCATCTATTTGATATGAAACAAAGCCGGTATACAGTAGTAAAAGGGTCTTATAGATGTTTGAGTGATGGTTTCCCTTAAAGAGCTGAAAGATGTTCCCTGTTTAGCTGACAGATGAACTGAATCTTCTTTTGAGAGAGGGGCCTGTACCCTCTGTTGCCCAGCTGTATCAGGACACACTTCTGACTTTACAAAGTCTCATCTATGACAAACTGCTGCATGCCACTGAGGAAATCCTGAAGGTACTAGCTCACAAACTCTGAACCAATGAGAGCATGTCACTAGGTCAGAAAATAAATAACAACAGTCATGCCATGTTAGAGCTGAGGTAAACCTTGTCAGAGCTGAGGTAAACTATGTCAGAGGTGAGGTAAACCATGTCAGAGGTGAGGTAAACCATGTCAGAGGTGAGGTAAACCGTGTCAGAGCTGAGGTAAAACGTGTCAGAGCTGAGGTAAAACGTGTCAGAGCTGAGGTAAAACGTGTCAGAGCTGAGGTAAACAGTGTCAGAGCTGAGGTAAACAGTGTCAGTGCTGAGATAAACAGAGTCAGAGCTGAGGTAAACAGTGTAAGAGCTGAGGTAAACAGTCAGAGCTGAGGTAAACCGTGTCAGAGCTGAGGTAAACAGTAATTTCTTGGGGCTGTGGTTGGTCCTCTCATTTCAGTCAGCCAAGGAACAGTCGGACATTGAGACAGGCAACATGCAGACAATAGTGCAAGACAACAATGTTACTCTGTGCTTGTGGGCTAACCTCAACAAAAACCCCAGGTTGGTGGATCTCCACATCTGTTTTATACTATATAAGGTTTTGTCCTTTCCCTCTTCCCTGTTTTTATCCAAGTATTAATGATAAAATATATTAGGTATTCAACATCATAGTCTTTTTACCATTGAATTAGTATATAGTGTTTTATACTTCAAGTTAGGTTCTTCACTTGCTTTGCCATATCTGATTGATTCTGTTAGCTCTATTTAAACCACTGATAGCATGGATTCATTGCATCTGTACTAGGATAAAGTAAAGGGTATATTGCATCCATCGGCTTTTGTACTGCAGGTTTAAGGGCTATCAGTTCAAAGAGGTGGGGCTGGGCTTCGAGTTGCCCAAGCAGCTGGCCACAGGTGACATTGGTGTGCGGATCCTGCACACACACTACGACCACCTGTCTCACCTGAGCCGCCAGGCACAAACCTGTGGGAGGACACCTGCAATGGAGGAGGTGGAAGTGGAGGAGGAGGAAGATGCAGAAATCGCCCTGCCTCAGACCCCTGAGATGGCAGGAGATGGAGAAAAGGGTGGAGAGGAAGAAGGGAGAGTGAGTATACAGCATGCAGAGGACGAGCTTCTGTCACTCAGGCCTGAAGGAAAGAAGGTGAGTGTGCAGCATTGATATCCTGTATACATACATGTCCGGTGGAGAGATGGATATCTTAATACTGATACCATTGTGTGTGTTTGTTGCAGAGTGCCAGTGTGCAAAGGCAGAGGGGAGAGGGTGAAACAGAGACCCTAACAGAAAGGGTGACCTTTCCTGGAGAAGGAGCAGGTTGGAATCCACTCTCCTTCACTCTAACTCAATTACTCAGAATGTATTAGCCAGATTAGGAAAACATTGACATTGGTAAGGCTTATCTGGCAAAGAATAACAGTTTCCTTTCATTAGATATACCCTTGTATACAGAGATTTTTCTGGCTTTTAGTGCTGAGTGATATGTTTTGATGGAAGCGATCCTTCTTGGACACGGTGTGCCGTTGGCTAAATCATGAAACCCTTAATTCTCACCAGATGAGCCTGACTCAACGCCCACTGCAGCAGAGTCACTGACTGACACCACTGATGTCCATGTAGTGGATCTGCAGGAGTACACGCCCCTGGGAGGAGTCTTTTACTTTGACGCATTCTACCTCCCTCCACAGTCTCACACAGCCAACAGCTGGGAGATGAGAGAGGTGAACATGGCACGTCATCAGAAAGATCCCTCAACGGATAACTGAGGAGATTTGGATAATAAATCTGTGTATGTGTGTGTGTGTGTTCCATCTTTCCAGTTACTGGACACAGGCCTCCAAGTTTTCCCATACCCGACAGAACAGTCCCAGGTCCAAAACTCTGTTCCAGGGAGGCTGAAGGAAAGCAGCACACACTCCTCACCACCTGTAGGGGTCACTGTTCGCCTGCCTGATTCTGTGGTCTTCCTGGAGGAGCCCCAGGTGGCACGTTGGGACCCTGTTGGTAACTGACTGATATATTACCTAAGCTATTTAGACACTGGAGCAGGAGACTGAATGAGACACAGCTACAGTAACATATAAGAAACAGCGCTCATATTATAATCAGCTGTTTTGTATAGATGATTTTTAGATATGTAATGTATAAGTATAAATTAAAGCCCCACCCCACAGTTTGGTGCACAGCACTTCGTGTTACACATCACTCACTTTGCACCCAATGTGCTCTGGCTGTAGCCCAGCACTGGAGGACAGACTGCATAAGCAAGACGTGCTACGAGGCCAAAGAGCGGAGCCTCTCCTTCAAGATGACGACCTTCTGCACCTTCACTCTGCTTCAGGAGACGCACGCCAACATGCCCTTCCAGTCCTGGGAGCTGCGGCCTCTGGGCCAGGATTCAGTCCTGCTCACAATCACGGCTGCTCTCACCGAAGTCAGCATCGCTGTCAAGGCAAGCCTGATTCGTAGCACGGAGTTCGGGGTTCATGCTTCAGCGAGACCCCGGCCAACAACGGCGTCTGCTGTGTAGCTTCAGAATATCCAACGACTGCTACATTCAGTGCATACTGCTCAGTCTCACCACAGAACCAGCACGCTGCTTGTCTGAAAAATGCTAGCCATGCTAATAGCTAATTAAAGCTAGAGGTTGTTAGTGAACGTGACACCAATGACAGCCGAGAGTTTTCAAGCATTGTTAAATTTTAGGGTGATATTAATTCATGCACACATTCTTTGTATTGGTTTATTCTGATTTCTGTTCCAGGGAAACCAGTGCATGCTTCAAATGGAACAGGCTTGTGAACTCACCCCTATATTGGGCAGGTGGATGAGTCTCTCTGCTCTACAGGCAGCTATGAGGCGATCCGGAATCAACATATTTGTTAATGAGTACTCGGAAAAGTACGTGGATATCAATGCAAAGGTAATGCTAATGAACATATGGGTGTTTATTTCACCTCAGAAAGATGGTCAAATAGTAGCATCTGCTTCCGCAATGCAGTGACGATAGTAATAGACCTGCTGCTGTTTCAAATGGCAATTAGCTGGTAGTTGGTTAAAAGGTATCCACCTTTGCTGTAGGACCCACTGATAGAGCACACGGTATATGAGCAGATGGCTCTGGCATCGTCTTCCTTCGCTTTCTCTTGGAGTCAGTGGAACGCAAAGTGTGAACAGGAGCATCTCGTCCTACAGGTGCCCCACCCACTCCTCCTCCACAACACACAATATATGTAGGTTTAAACTAACTTAGACTGTGTGGAAGAAAAAAAAAAAAAATTCACCAATCTACACAACAGAAAAAAAAATTAGACACAGAACTGGATGAGTGGTTAACAAATAAATGAATTAAGTGTGGATTTAACGATTAAGTGTGGACTTGTTATTAAAGAAGCCCTTCCTACCTCTGACAGGTATGCGAGTGGCTGGAGGCGGGGCCTGTGCCCGAGAAGGTGTGGTCTTTATATCTCTTGGGTGCTCAAAGGAGTCATCGTCTGAAGATGACGGAGAGGAGCGTTTCATTCTCCCCTGACCTGGCTGAGGGGAGCGAGTTCCACTCCACTTTCTTACACATGCTCAGAGATGGTGTGAGTTCAGAGGGTTGGGCCAGAGTTAACAACTCCCACCACCTCTACACTGATACAGTACAGAGGCTGCTCTGTTCCACACGGGTGCTCACTCTCTCATGAACAGGCTACACACACACACACACACACACACACACACACACTGAGATTCAAGTTCGTCATCATACACTGTAGAGTGTAACGACATGAATTTCAGATATTCAAAGTCAGAATGTACAGTTCCAGAGCATTGGTGCTGCTCAGAATGCACCAAACCTGCCAACATCCCATTAACAACATTTTTCATAACTTAGGACAAGCCTAAAATGTATTTTTGATGCTTTGGATATTTTGATATTTCTTCAGCACATATCGTCCGTAAGAATCATTGAGTACCCAGACTGGTCAAGAAGAAATAAAAACTAAACATCAGATCTAGTTTTTGCAGCAAGTTTTGATCACATCTGGATCAGTTACTTTATTGTGTTTTACCCACCTCTGGAACATACAAAACGTGTACGAGTTCATATCAGTGTACACCAAATCAAGAACCTGATCAAACAAACCATTCAAAACAAGATTATTAAAAGCAAAACCACTTCTAAATATTCACACTTTTCCCCTTAGTCTAAAGAAGTAAAACTTTAAAATGTGCAAAACCTTAAAAATTGCAGTTCATTACTCCACCAGCAGTCAGTAAAAGCATACATTTGCTCAGTCATAAAATAAGCTTTTTAAAAATTTTTTAAAGGGAGTCTCCCCTGCAAATCCTGAGTGCCATCGTGTCCAAAAACATTTAATCAGGCACAAGGTTTCAGTGCAGACATGCATTAAATATGCATTAAATATTTGCTCAACATAGCTGCTTGTGAGCAAATCACTGGCAAGCGCCCTCAAGAAGTCAATATCTGTCATTCAATCATAAAGGGAGAAGGGGCTAAATAACAGCTTGCTTAATTCTCTCTGTGGAAACAGCTGTCTTCTGTACAGGTACACCAGGTGCTTTAAAAGTGCTTAAATCACCACACACACACACAAAACCATAGTCTTCTAATGCACATCTCCACAGCCCAAGCCTCCAGTCCACTAAGAGGAGCCAGCAGTTCTAAGTGGGGCCAACCTCAGTCTCACACAGGAGGCTGGCCATTGTGCCGAAGCCCGGTATAGGGCCACAGAAGCTGCTGGATGGTCATCCAGGAGTCGCCGGTGCCCACGGGCGCCGCGTCCACAGCTGGCTGCAACACGAGGCTGGCCATCAGCGCCAGGAGAGCAGCCACAACCACCAGAGCAGCCAGCCACAGCCAGGGACTTCGGGGAGCGGCCGGCGGTCTCGCTGCACAAGGTACAGCCTGCTCCCCTGTAGGATTCGTGCTGCTGTTTAGTCTGAGATAAGACAGGAAAACACACACACACACACACACACACACACACACACCCACCTCAAAAATGGCTGTTATAAAGCAGAGAGGAGTAGATAAGAGGTTTGGCTTATGGACTGGGTCAGGACTTAAACACAGGACTGCAGGTTACTACTGTGAAGGCAAGTGTGTTTACTTGCGACATCCTGCAGGTGGTGCTACACACATTTGTTATTAAGTAATTAATTAATTTATTGGGTATGAATAATTTTCAAGCCAAATTGCTATTATAGTTTGCCCCCAAAAGAAAACCACACTTCTCTTTTGTACAGAATTGCAATTGTATACACTGAACAGGAAGTAGCTGATTAACAATTTGGAGCAACATTTAAAATTGGAATTAGCAAAGAGTTTCTGAGAAAATGAGAACATGCACACACACACTCTAAAGGAGCAAAACACTAACGTCTTAGCTGGTAGAATCAGGGAAGTGAACTTGATGCCTAGTTGTGTTATGCTAGGCCTCCTCTCCGGTACCTCCTCTCTCAGCTCTTCCTCTGAATGTGAACTGGAGTCGTGTCCGTACCTGTACACAGTTACCGAATACCTCAGCTAGCCGGACTCCCCCCAGCTTCAACCAGCCACCGCTAGCTGTGTTAGCATCCCCGGGTAAATTGCCACGGCTGCCCTTACCTATTGGTGAGAGCTGGCGCGTCCGTCTCTGACCAACACCCAGAGCTAACGAACCTTTTCAGTGGGGCGCGTGGAGAACTCCTCCCTACGATGTTCCTGCAAAACATCACAGACACCCCGTCTCAAGGTGCATATGCTGGTCTAACTCGCCAAGAGTCCCATTTCGGATAAGTTTTGCCTCAACCGTTATGAAATGCAAAAACTGATCTAGGAACAGTACTGTGGCTCCCATGAGCCTGCTCCTCTTCTACAGGCTGTGTATTCGGTTACTTGGACGTGGTCTCAGGCAGCCCAACCAGGACGGCCTTACACGAGCTCACAAATCCACTCACCCTCATCTGACTCCTGCTCTCCCAAACATCATTTGGAAAAGCATGTGAGTGAGTCAAGTATGCCACATCACCCAAGATGAGTTTTCTATGCTAAACTTCAAAACATTTTTCATTCTAGATAACACCAATAAACCTGGCAAGCAAGGTTACTCCAGACTTCACAGAGAGCACAGGGGGACATTAAGGGGCACAGTGTGCCGATTCTCACCATGGCGACCTGCGGGCCAGCCTCTCTGCGTCCGTCTCAGGGCCATCTTTAGCCTGCGAAATCGAGAATCGACACAATCACTTGAGCTTGCCGTCTGTGCCCACGTCTGTGCCCGTGTGTACGCCATCAGGAGACGGGCATTCTGCTTTCTCACCGTGTCCAAGGGCAGTGCTCCGACACTCCGCGGGATGCTCATCCTGCGGGCAGCCGACTGCGCGCGCACACACATACACACACACACGCACACACACACACACACTTCAGAAAGCTGGAGCACTGGTGTTCTCTGTCACTACAAGATTGCTCCAATACCGTTCCAGTGCAACACAAGACAAGCCACAGTGAAACTGGTTTACAAGCTTGGAGCTCTCACTGAGGATTTTCACTGAGCCCATGAAAACGATCCATAACATTATAATTAAGTCTCTTAACATGTAGTCCACAAGTATGGAGAAGGTTCATACTACCACAAAGGATTAGTTGTGGAATCTAAAAAGACATGCCCAACAACAGGCTGAACAACACTGGTTAAATTATTTTAACCAAAAAACAAAACCTAACCAACATTCTGGTCTTCTTTCAAATCAACAAAACACCTCTGCTGTTGCTTCTCATCAGATCAATAAAACACGATCCCTTTGTTGACGTTTTTCATCAGAGCAAAGTTGCAGTGGAATAGTTCCAGAACATTCCGAGTGAGGAGCACAGGAGTTTTGCTGCTCCACTCCACTCACATACTCTGGTCATCAATCAACTGAACCATACTAGAACATTACAATATCAACCTCTCACTTAATACCAAGTGTGATTTTTTTTTTCCCTTATAAAAAGCTGTAGAAATGCATGGTAACCGAGGCAACCAGCTTTATCAGGGCTGGAACTGGCTCACCTTGTTGAAGCTTGGCTGCTTTTTGCTCCTGAAATCATCTGCAAACAAAGCAGTAAAAATGCAGGTTGATGGGAGAGACTGTGGATATTGCACTTGTGTGTGTGCACATGCGTGTTACCCCTCTCTGTGCCAAAGAAACGCTCATTCTGTGTGAGGGTTTCTCGGAGCTCCACCAGCTCTGTGTGCTCTTTTGTGTAAGTTCTCCTCAGGTTCTCCACGTGATGAATCATCACCTCCACTGCTTTCCCCATTCGACTCTCCTACACAGTGCCCAGCATGACACACACACACACACACACACACACACACACACACACACACACACACACACACACACACACACACACACAC
>JAOXYF010000004.1:16832531-16845539 GCA_028565775.1 Sternarchorhynchus goeldii
TCTCTCTCTCTCTCTCTCTCTCTCTCTCTCTCTCTCTCTCTCTCTCTCTATCTCTCTCTCTCTCTCTCACTCTCTCTCTCTCTATCTCTCTCTCTCACACACTCTCACTCTCTCTCTCTCTCTCTCTCTCTCTCTCTCTCTCTCTCTTACTTTCTGTCCGTCTCCTTCTCTCTCCCTCTCTCTCTGTTATTCAGGTAAGTGATTAGGTAGCAGGAAGTTCTCAGTTTGCATTCTTGGCTGTGAATGATTGTATTCATAGTTCAATATAAAGCTGTGGCTCTAGGTACATATAGTTACAAATATAAATATGGAGATGTAACATTTTCTACACACAGATACAGTGGCAGGAAAATATGAAAAATATTTATATTTATGTGTCCTGTCAAAAAGTAACTAGTAACCATGCACCATGTTCCCATCTTTACAAGGTTGTGAATGGGTGCTTTTGCTAATAATAAGAACTATAGGGACAGAAATCACATTTACAGTAAATACTTACATGTCAGCCATTCTGATTCCTGTTAATCTGTAGTGGAGTCTTATTGGAAAGGTCACGATTTGTAGTGTCACCTATAGGGGGAGCTAAAACTCAAAAGAGAACTGGGTCTGAGGTCAGCTACAGCTTCAGAGCACTCACTCCTCATAGACAGTGAGAAATAAGTGCAATACAGCGTAATGAAAGACCTTTGATAATGACTAACTTTAGTGTAATTAAATTATACAAGCAAATCAGTTTTGGGGAAATAAATGCAGGAATATACAGTAACAAATTGTTGAATTAAAGAATATAGAGTCTGTGACCTGAAAGGCATTTCAGCTGTATGAGGTTTTTACCCCAATGTCATTCTGGGACATTTTACATTCATTTCTGGTGGATTTATAGCAAGGAATCTATTATTCCACATGTCTTTCTACATGAATTTAGATTTTGATTGGCAGTGTTAGCAGTGTGTGATTGTTCAGTATCAAATGCAGAATTTGAGTGTCACTTTAACTGGAAGCAGGAGAACAGATCTGAATGGTCATTGTTTTCCTGTCAGTACGAAGGGCGGCCCTGTATCAGCCTTTAGCCCTGAAATAAAACGAATGTGTGCCACACATTAATAGAGGTTGTTGAGCTTCAGCTCATATACTGGAAATCAATATTGTGTGCTCAGGCATTGAATTATTAACTATATGATACCCAAATAATCACTGTAATATATAGTACTATTGTCACTGTAATAAAAATGCCATTACACTCCCTCAGTGATCTGGGTTATAGATATGGAGTAGGGTGTTTAATCTCTGAGTTATGTTCATCTGCGATTATAGATCTGTAGTAGGCTGTATAATCTCTGAGGCATGTTCATCTGGGATTATAGATCTGTAGTAGGCTGTATAATCTCTGTGTGATGCTAGTCATAGGCAGCAGTAGAGGGGAGAGTATGTTAGAGCGGTGGAGTTGTCATTCTTACAACATGTAGTGTTTTTCTACCATGGTTTGCTGAGTCTCTCACAATGTATTTTGTTAATCAGTGGTATATTCTTGGTCCTGTGGATGCTGAAGGTTCTTCTTCTCCATCTCATCAGGCTGCAGACCTGCTCATCCAGCTGACTGAGACCCGGAAGGCGCATCCTGAGATGGAGGGCCTGAAGTTTGGAACTGTATTTACTGACCACATGCTGGTCATTAGGTGGAGCAGTGGCGTAGGCTGGGAGAGGCCGCAAATTGAGCCCTTCGGGAACCTGAGCCTCCACCCTGCTTGCTCCGCCTTGCACTACGCTGTACAGGTATGAGTGCAAGTATTTTACACTCACACCATTTCAAATATCTGCTTTATATCTGTTTAGTTCAACATACTTTCTTATATGATTTTTTATCCATACCTTCAAATATTGTGGACAGTAAAAGTAATTTTGCAACAGATGTAATTGTGAAAACCATACCATGCAACCCTCTCTAATTTGACCCCTGCTCCCTGGGACGTCTGTTGGTGTGTGTGACCGCGTGTGACAGCTGTTTGAGGGTCTGAAGGCTTACCGTGGCAAGGATGACAGAGTGCGTCTGTTCAGACCTACCCTGAACATGAAACGCATGCTGAAGTCAGCCAACAGGCTCTGCCTACCCGTGAGTGCCACTCTCAGCTGTTCCTCACTGCACACACTGTATACTGTAGGACACTCCAGGACACTGGAGGACATTTTAGGACACTTTAGAACGTTTTAGGACACTTTAGGATGCTGAATGACACCGCCTAGGACACTGTGCCTATGACCCAATGTTTACCAACAAATACCAGTGACCCCAAATGCTGCATCATGGTGACATTCTCACTGCAGTCTCTGCAGTGTTTGTCCCTGTTTACAACGACTCACTCAGCTTGCTGTGTTTTATCAGGTCAGTGTGTTTTGGGGCTTAAATTTGATTTCAACCATCGGATGGTTGTGTGTATATTTTGTTTACTCTCCATATTAAAGCAGCCCTGTGAAGTTCTCTGGTGTGTTATGTTCTACATGTATGTAGTATGTAACATGCATAACCCTTTTGCTGTTGGCCATCTGTGTTACAGAGCTTCGATGGGGCTGAGTTACTGGAGTGTATCCGTAAACTGGTGGAAGTGGACCAGGACTGGGTTCCTCAGTCTGTCTCTGGAAGCCTCTACATCCGCCCCACTTTTCTGGGTACTGAGGTGAGTGTTTAGTAAACTCGGACAGGTCTGCATTCCTTCTTTGCACAAACCGGTCCAGTTTTGGAATCTGTGGAATCTCAGGATGATTGCTGATCTTCTGTGTCCCAACATTTCACCCATGTTAAAAGAGCAGTTAAACCTGATGTGTGAATCTTCACAGTGAAGATTTAGATTAGAACATGCGAAGATAATGATATGCAGCAAAAATAACAACAATAAAAATAATTTGAAAAAAGAATAAATAAAAATAACGACTGAGGCCAGTGTGAACAGCAGCATGTATGTGAAGCTCTTACAGCTTCAGACTAACATCACCCGTAACATTACACTTTAACCATAAACCTCAGACATCTCATTAACCTCTGTCGTCATGGTAATCTCTTAATCTTGCATGATGGTAACTGACGTGTATTGTCTCATGTGAGCACAATCCAGTGATTGCATACTGGATATTTGTGTGTGTTGATTTTTTTTTTGTAGCGAAAACAAATACTTGTCTACATTCATTCTTGTAGTTTCAATGTAAGTGTGTAATGTTTTGGTACATTGCCAGTTGTATCCAGAATGAAAACATGAATGTGTGTACAATAGTTTTTTATTTGTCATTTAATGCAGTGTTACATTCATCAGTGTAAAAACCACAGTAAACGCTAAAGTTAATAAGCAACACACAAAAGTCACTGATGGTAACAGTATGTGAGTCCTTTTGAAGAGGGTGTATGGAGACGGGTGATCACATACAGGCATCCTGATCAGTAAGTTTGGATAAGAGTGTCTGCCACATGCTATGGATGTAAACCAAAAACAAGCAATTTCTGTTACTATGGTTACAATAATGTTCAAGTGTAACATGTCCCAGTCAAAAGAGAGTTCAGCCAAGCTCAGAAGAAAAGTTCTGAAAGATAATTAGACTCTGTAAAGTGTTACGAGAGCGTTTTGAAAGTCCTCCGTCAGCGCACGATCAGGCTGATAGTGTGCAGATGCAGGAAGTTCAACATGGCTGTTACAATGGGAGTGTGCCCGAGACCAGTGCATGTGCACGCTGCGGATTCCTCACGCACGTGAATCAGATCGTTAGAGTTACGGAAGAAGAACTGGAGCGTTCTATGCACTTGATAACATCTGTGTTCATAGGTCAATTGTAAACAAAAAGACTGAACTGTGGTGGTGATTATGAGATTGACTAACCAGTACTAACCAGAATAACCAGTACCAGTAAGCCCTAAAGATTATTGCGCTTTCCAGCTTTGCTAAAGATCAGAATGTTCCACACGATTCCTGGAACAATATGGAGAGGATGTGTCAGAGACTGGGTTTCTGGCATGGAAGGTCACTACCTTCAGGTGTGTCAGGAAATTCTGCAGAAAGTCAATAGCGTTTGTGAATCGAAATTCACAAGAGGTTGGGTCAGGCAGTAACACTGATGCAGAACACTGAAATAAATCAAGCCAAACAGGAGCGGGAGAAATTCTGACCTCAGGCCTTTTGAAATGCAGTGGTGTGATGTGAAACAGACCACTGAAGCCTGGCGTTTTGAAAAAATACATGATAAAATATCGCTTTTTCAAAATAGTGAGACGTTCCAAGTTGGCTTCCAACTTTCCCACAGAACAGATCAATAGTTACAGAAAGCATTTGGTTGAATTTACTGCCAGTAAAGGAGGTTACACTGATAATTAAAAGCTCAAACACTTTTCAGTCAATGATATTGTCTGTTTAATCAGTCTGTTCAGTAAAGATGTGGTGTAAACTGAATATATGACTTTACCATGCCTTTATTTAATATTGCAACTTAGTTGAATTTCACATTCAGTTTAGGAGCGTTTCAGGGAGAATGCCAGATAATTCTACAGAATGCCAGATAATTCTACAGAATGCCAGATAATTTCACAGGGTTCTTAACCTGTGTGTGTGTGTGCCTGCGTGTTTGGACATGTGTGTGCATTTTTGCATGTGTGTGCATATGTGTGTGTGTGTGTGTGTGTGTGTGTGTTCACAGGTTTCTCTTGGCGTGAAGAAGCCCTCTTCTGCTTTGCTGTTTGTAATCCTGAGTCCCGTTGGCTCGTACTTCAGCACTGGGGCCAAGCCTGTGTCTCTGTGGGCTGATTCCAAATACATCAGGGCCTGGAGGGGTGGGACAGGAGACTGCAAAATAGGAGGGTGAGAGAAGGAGGGGAGTGGCCTTGTGTGGAATTTAACAGTAAATCAGTGCATGTATGTTGTAGTCTATGGTGTACTGTATAGTACATGGTAAAGTGTGTTATATGATGTAGTGTATGATATAGTGTATATTATAGTATATGTAAGATTCACTTTATTGTCATTCAGCCATATGGTATAGTGCATGTTGTAGTGTATCTTATAATGTATCTTACGTTGTATTTTATATTGTATGGTATAGAATGTGCTATAGTATAGTGTATGGTATATTATACAGTATAGTGTATGGTAGTGTGTACGGTGTAGTGTATCGCAGGGGGTAGTTCTGCCTCTCCTGTGGGGGACTGAGGTTCAGTCCTGTTTGGGTGAGTGTATCATGCTCTGTCCTGAACAGTGCATGTGTTTACCACTGTAACAAAACTGACAGATAACATCCTGACAGATAACATCCTGATGAATGTAGGCAGTGTCAGAATGTCAACACAGATTTTTTGAGGACAGCTGAAAGCTTCAGAAGTGAGGCCACTGGTACAGTCTTGGCCTTGGGACACATTTCTGTGTTGACAAAGATGGACACCAGTCACACCTTCATCTTAAGACAAACTGGCAGGCAACCAACACATGAATACAGTGATTAGCACCAGCCAAAGTTTATCTTGTCGATTTGTTTAACTGTGAGATAAAAAGCATGGTAATAGTCTCTATATTTGTAGTATTTATAGTATACACTGTCTCCATATTTAAAGAATTTGGCCTACACTGTAATCCAACTCAATCAGTAGGGTGGTAAGTGGACACTGTGCGTTTGGCTCTCAGGTTTTTACTGCCGGCACCTTGCTCTACCTGCTCCACCAGGTGAATGGCAGGAACTTCCTGGAGCTACTGTTCATTCCTATAGAGCAGGTTGTAGGCATCTGGACATCTTGCCCTTTCAGTTTGCCTCGGAGGTGCAGCTAGCTTAGGGGTCAGAACCCTGATGTGGCCATTTCAAAAATACAGTTTCTTCTCTTGGAGCCACTTTGTTGTTGATTTAAGGATGGGTTTCATATTACTGCCAAAACGTTCTTTTTGAGATTTAAAGCAGAGACAGAATTTCTTCTATCGGTGCAACTCTGTTGTTGATTTACTCCTGGGTTTAAAGTTTTCTTACAACTACAACTAAACCTTCATTTGGTAGGGTGATGCACCTGATGTTCAACCTCTAACCCATCTGTTCACGCTTATTGCATCCATGGTGAAACTCTGCATTAGGCAAGGCTGGCGATCACATTAGAAAAGATAAGACACCCTCCAGAGAGACAGGGGGCAGCAGAGCGCGTTGATGTACAAGACACCACAGCACAGGGAAAACTCATGGCTCCTTTGTCTGCAGGAACTACGGAGGATCCATCTACGCCCAGTACGAGGCTGCAGACCGCGGGTGTCAGCAGGTGCTCTGGCTGTACGGGGAAGACCAGCAGATCACTGAGGTCGGAACGATGAATGTCTTCCTCTACTGGCTCAACGAGGAAGGAGGTATCACCAGTGTTGGGCAAGCTACTTCTGAAGTGTAGTGAGCTAATCTACCAGTTACTCCGCAGTAAATACAACTTCACTACATAAAAACTAGCACCCCTGAAAATGTAGGAAGAAAATGTTACACAAACAAGACAAAATAGATTACTTCATCAGAAGTTTATCCAGCTTTATACTAACTTAGTGTTATCTTAGTGATCAACGCTGTCAGTCAGATTCACAGGTTAAAAACGTTATTTCATATTACATGTATTAAACAATAGACCATGCTTAGCACAGTTCACATGTCAGATAGTGGCACTCGGTCAAAAATAAAGCATCTGTTTCTTTACGGTTCCGTTAACTAGAAATGCTTTTTCAGAATCAAAGGAATAATCTAGACCGGGGCCTAACAGCCCCATTCTGCTTTGTAAAACTGTAAACTTGTAAATAAAAACAAAACAAAAAAGTAAAAAGCAAGACATAATATCTGTTCAAATACTCAGCGTCTCGAAAGACTCTAATTAAGAAACCATGCAACGATCTCCAGTCAGTGGTGCCGATCATCTGGGCTTGTTTCTCTCGTGCACAACTGCATTTGAGTTCCATGTCGGTCATTGACCTTATTAGATGTCAGGGTTGTGCACGTAATTTTCCGTTCCGTTTCCGTTGTGGACTCTGCGGCCCTACTTGATTAACAAAAGAGTTAAAGCTACTGAAAAGTTATTTGGATCAAGATACGGCATCATTACAAACTACTGATACATGTAGTTAAACTACTAGCTTTGGTACTCGTAGCAACGTTACTGCTACTGGGTCTCACTTGCCCTGGTCCTTCAACTACAGATTAATGGTTGTCAGTGTGTCAGCTTGTGGGCATTTAATTTTTACTGACAGGAAATCACTGATGCACTTAAGGATGCTTGGAACAGAGAAATAAAATATGTTTGGCTGTTTTTTCAAAAGGGCATGGTTATTAAGGGTGAGCAACATTTTAAATCCATCCTGTAAAGAGCCTCTTTTCGTTTTAACCTCAGACAATTTCATTAGGTGTGTAGCAGTGACCTCTAGTGGAGCTGAGTAGACCTGAGTAGAGAAACGAGATCAAGGAATACGACAGTGACTCTTCCCAGTTGTTCTCTGCTAAAATGGCTCACCCCTAAGGAGACTTAGGTTTTTTTTTTATATATTAATCAGTAAAACAAATCAATAAAATAAATAATCGAACCACATGCAGCATTCTTTAAAAGTGCTCATTCTTATCACATTTTCTGTGTACATGTGGTTGAAGACAATTTACAAATAATCTGAATTGTTTAATCTTATACCACATGATATATCAAGCAGGTTTTGGTAAAACGATAAAATTAGAGATTACTCTAAAATATATGTGAAATTAATTAGTAACTTCACTACATGTATCAAAATTCAGAATACACCTTTTTGCTAAATGTGAACAAATTACAGTTTGCAGTAGAAGACAGAAATTCAAACCTCACATTAACAACAGGGCTGGAGGTTCAGAGTGGCATAGACTGCTGTGTGCTGAGGACCTAAACATTCTGAGAACCTAAACACATCACAGGGCTTGATAACTTGCAACTGCAAACTTACATTCAGGGGTCTTTGGTTCTAAAATAACACTAGACTAGATATTTCAAGGTAACAGCCAGTTTGATATTTATTTATTTATTTGTTTGTTTGTTTGTTTATTTAGAGGAAGAGCTTGCAACACCTCCTCTGGATGGGATCATTCTGCCAGGTGTCACTCGACAGAGCATCGTGGAGCTTGCTCGTGATTGGGTACGGCTGGGTCTTCCTGGAACCGTTGGCAGGAAACAAACGCTATTGGCTGGTCTCTCTGACCTAATTACCCATGGTCCTCGTTCATGCAGATCAGAGCTGTGAAGCCACTGAGCAGATCCACCGATCACCAAGCCCTGTTTATTTATACACACACTTCTTGATGCGGCTTCTCACAGAGAAGGTTTGAGGGTAGCGGTTAGCGGGGCGTGCAGTGCAGCTGTCTCGCGCTGCGCTGTGACGGGTGGTTAGTGGGACCTGGGAACTGAGTGAGGGGCTAAAGGACGAACCAAAGCCTCGTCCGCTGCCATCTAACCATCATCCAGAACATTTACACCATATTCACATTCCCTAGCACCACATACAGTCTTATTTATCGGGATACTTGATGCGTGTATTCAGACCATGTGTGAAGCATGTTTACATGTGTGTTCAGACTGTGTGTGAAGCATGTTTACATGTGTGTTCAGACCGTGTGTGAAGCATGTTTACATGTGTGTTCAGACTGTGTGTGAAGCATGTTTACGTGTGTGTTCAGACCGTGTGTGAAACATGTTTATGTGTATTCAGGCCGTGTGTGAAACATGCTTATGTGTGGTTTGGCTGTGCTGTCCCTCTGGACAGGGGGAGTTTAAAGTTGCTGAGCGCTGTCTGACCATGGAGGGCCTGTGTCAGGCCCTGGAGGAGGGCCGGGTGAAGGAGATGTTCGGCTCGGGCACGGCCTGTGTGGTCTGTCCCATCAGCAGGGTGCTGTTCCAGGGGAAGGTGAGTCACCGTGACCCTCTGCCTCCTCCACGGCTCTGGGGTGATGCGTTTGAGAACAGCAGCACTCACACTTGTAACGTCTGCGTCTCTATCTGCTCTCAGGATCTCCAGATTCCTTGTGAGGGGTGTTTCCCTCCCCTCGCCTCAAGGCTGCTCAGGGAGCTTTCAGACATCCAGGTGGGCCTGCACGCGCTCACACACACACACACACACACACACACACACACACACATGCGCTCATACACACACCCACACTAATGTAAAACCTGCTATGTCCAGAGTGACCTGCTGTACAAGAAGCCAGTATAGCATTAATCTTTGATCTTTGCCGTTGTTTTTCTTGAGCTGGTCTTTTACTTTGAAGCAGAACAAATACTCTTTGTTACTGGAGGTGCAGCTGAAAACGGACACATGCAAATGGTGAGGTTTACATCTAAAGAGATAAAACAGGCTCACAGCCTCAGCATTTAGCTGCAAAAAGATTTGTGATTGATACAAGAAGTGCTGTTGGGAAAAGCTTTGTGTCATGAACACATGAAGGATACTCTGAAGCTCTGAGGACCTTGGAGAGAATGACGTGTACTATGTTAATAATGTAGCACAGTGTGACGGGTTGGGTTCCCAGCATTTATCAGAGAGGATTCTCTGTCCATCAGATTCCTTGCAGTCTACACTGCGTCTCACCTTTATACCCACCCAACACAGATGCTTTATGTACACACTCACACTGAAGGAAGTGATTTCCCTGCTCACAACCACCACAAAGATTTTTTTTTTTGTAAAGCACTATCTAAAAAAACTACTGTGCATAGAACTTCATTGCACTTGCAGGGTAAATTTGGCCAAAACATAGTCGGTCATTAATCTATTTACGCACTCTAACAGCAAGTGTGCTCCAGTAACTCCAGTTTTTTTATATTCCTGTACTGAAGCAAGAGATCCAGGATTCATCCAAGAATGTTTCCATGTCCTTCCCAGAGGAGAATGTCTGATGCAGAGCTTGTAGGCACAAAAGCACCTGTTTGTGAAGAAGCACAACGTCAGTCACATCACATGCTGTCAAAAACATATTTGAGAAAAATCTGTTGGACTTGGTTCCAGGGAACAGGTGGAAGACTTTAACCGTGAGGCTGTTTGATTCGCACGTCTGTTTCATTAATTTGTCAAAATTCAAAGCTGTGATAATTGGTCCCCTTCCCAGAGATTCAGCTATGCCAGATACTTTTTTAGTGATTTTCATATTGACAGTGCCCTACAGCTGAGAATCATATTAGTCCCAGTTGTGCCATGTGCCACCTGTGAACCTGCTCTTATTGGATGGAGGAACTGTCTCTTCCCACAAGTCAGGCGTCTGTGTGTCTGGCCATGTGCCTCTTCATTAATTTTTTAATAATGTACTGTAGAAGATTTTAAAAATGTAGTTGGGTTAACCCTACAATAGTACACGCTTTGTTCCTAAAAAGTACTTTCACATGATGAGACAATTTTAGTACATTTCTCCTGTAAACAAGAACATTATTTTCTATGTTCATTTTAAACCAGTGCAAAGAAAAATGGAGCAGCCAATATGATTGTGATCATTCTCTCTCTCTCTCTCTCTCTCTCTCTCTATATATATATATATATATATATATATCTTTCTACCTCTCTCTCTCTGTTTATCTCTGTCTCTCTCTCTCTCTCTGGCCATGGGTTTGACAGTGGAAGGCTGGTGTGGGTGGAGATGACAGGTGTTCCTGTCTCTCCAGAAACTGTTTGTTAATATCACATCTCTACAGAAACTGTTTGCTACTTGCTCGCTAATCCCACTGAATCTCAGTGTTGGCCCTCACTCTTTGTGAGCTTTACAGACATGACAAAAGACAAAATAAGCTTAACGGACAATAAAATCGACAGAGTGCACCAGGCAGTGTGGAAAACAGCAGCGTGTTGGACTCCATGGTGAATCTGTTGATATTTCTTAGATGGAAGAAGACTGTGTCTGTTGAACACAACATCAGACACAAACAAACGTAGCATCAGGGAGGCTGTGGCGGGAGGATGAAGGACCGCTTTACCAACACAGCCCTCCGTCTCGCTTTCATGTTTAATTAGAAATCGCATTCTTTTGTTTCTTCACCCAGGCGTCTGTTTGTTCTCCCACTCCGTCCATTAGAACAAATTTGCAACATGAGTCGTAAATAATTGGATTTGTCTGAGCGCTTGTCTGATGGGGGAACTGCTTTGTTTTGAAGGGTCTGGCGGTCACATTCACAGATGCGCTCGTGGACGTTTGCTTGTCACAGAGCTCACTGCGCTACGCTGCGGCTCCTGTTGGTGTGGAACAAGCGCTTAAGTGCATGAACTCTCACCTGTGGCCTCTCACCTGTGACCTCTCACCTGTGACCTCTCACTTGTAACCTCTCACTTTTGCTTGTTTCTCTCCACAGTATGGGCGAATTCCAAGTGAATGGACCTGCCTTGTGTAGACACACCATGTGTGGATTCCACAGAACAATGCAAACACTAAAACGCACATCCAAACACACACACATACACACACATACACACACACACACACACACACACACACACACACACACACACACACACAAGAGCCATGTGTTGGTGCACAGAAACTTCAAAACATATGGGAAAGCAGCATCTTGTTTCTGTGTAGGTGAATTTCCAGTAGTGTGCAATAATTGTATCTTAGGGAGAAATTTTTTTCTGTTTTCTTGTACTTGCAATAATGTATTCCATCTGCATATCTGGAATCATGTTTCTCAGCTTGCAGTTAAGCTAAGGGTTTCCATGCTTCTCTCTCTCTCAAAGACACACATACGCACACACACACACACACACACACACACACACTCTTGAGCAACAGCTAAGTGGAGGATCAACATTACATTGCCAAAATCCTGTTCTACAATATAATATCTCATGAGAGAGAAGCGCAGATACGCATCAAGAAGAGTCAGATACACACAATTATTGGAACATGATATGCAGTGGTTAGAATATGCTAAATTACTGAGTAAAATATTTTACTTCTATTTTATGATGATTATAGATCAGATATAACAAAGGGGTGTGTTGCTGAGAACATGCAAACTAATGTTGTTATGAAGAAGTGAAGGAGCTCAGGAAGGTTCACTGCATGCACGAAGAAGGCTGCAAGTGCGCACTCCAGAGGGTGCATGGGGCATCCACCATGCATGTACACTCAGTGTACCCTCCTAAGGGCACTAAAACTTTTAGTGAATGATTATGTACTTGTCATCGATACCTAAAGAGAGCGCTGACAGCTTCGCCACCATTCCACCCTAGCTGCTCAGGTGAAACGTAAACCTCCCTATGCATAACAAACGTTCAAACCTCCATCCTGCTGATGTATTCACAGTGAAAACGCCGGTAGAAATGATTTTTCCTTCAATCACCTTCGACCCATATTGCCTTGAATAACATTTTAGTAATTAGAAGTCAAAGCACAATTTGTTTAATGGTAAACTGATTTATAGAGTAGTTTCATATATTCTTGCTGTACTGATACTGCACTGGACTGGTGCTGTATTATGCTGTACTGTACTGTAGTGATACTGTACTGTACTGTAGTGATACTGTACTGTACTGTAGTGATACTGTACAGATACAGTAATACATTTATCGCTGTCCTTGATCCATTAAATGAATAAAAGCTAAAGATGTTTATCTGTTTTTCCTTCACAGCAGAAATAATGTTAAAACTGTATGTTAAGGTTTTAACAGAAAGCATTCAGATGGCCCTTCCTCCAGTGTGTGTGTGTGTGTGTGTGCATGGATGTTGTGTGTATATTAAGTGTGTGTGTATGTGTGTTTGTTGGTGTGGGAGAGAGCATGCGTGTGAGCTTGTGCGTACGTGTGTGTGTTTGTGTGTGTGTGTGTGTGTGTGTGTGTGTGTGTGTATGCCCAGAAGAGAGGATAGGAAAGGAGGGAGATTGAACTGGGCCTGGTTATTGTAATGATGTATGAGAGGCTCTGCTGGAGTGTGTGGTTAAGGCTCGGAGGCCTGATGGCTTTCTCCTTCTCTTCCTTTCCTTTCTCCTTCTCTTCCTTTCCTTTCTCCTTCTCTTCTTTCCTTTCTCCTTCTCTT
>JAOXYF010000004.1:16877914-16888013 GCA_028565775.1 Sternarchorhynchus goeldii
CTGATGAAGACACCATTTCTTAGCATTGTACAGAATGGTTGAGCATTAAAGTGTGTAGAGAACATTCCAGAAACAAGCTGACCGCATAAATGCACCGGCATTGTGAGAATGTGCTTCTGTTTGCTAGTGTTTGGGAGAGCATGCTGCATTAGTCCAGGACACTGTGACATCTTACTGACCCCAGCTGACCCCAGCTGCCTCCCAATGTCTCCAGCTGCCTACCCATAATCCTCCTGGCTGGTGTAGTCTCTGAAGTGTCTTCCCAGAGGAGTATCAGGCAGACCCTCGTCTCTGAACTGCTGACACACACACACACCGTCTGTTGCCGTGTTTCTCTCACACTCCCTTCATGTACACACATCTCCACACTTAAACACACATATATGTGGGTCACCTTTGTGTTTGGTTTTACACTATGACTCCACATTTGTGGGTCAGTATCATTACTAGGCCGGTGTCATCAGAGCAAAAGGCTCATCCTGGTCCAGCTGTTGGTAAAACTACTGTACACACACACACACACACACACACACACACACACACAAACACACACATACACATGCACACACACATGCATACACACACAGACACATTTACTGGTTAGGGTGCTTTATAGACAGCGGCCTGGGTTAGCTCTCTGCTCTCCAGTATCAGGAACACACTACCAGTTCCTTATTTGATTATTACTTACTCCTCATGCACCTCTTTTCTTCTCTTCCCATCCACCTCTCTCCCTCACTCTCCATCATCTCTCTCCCCATCCACCTCTCTCCCTCACTCTCCATCATCTCTCTCTCCATCCTCCCTCTCCCTCACTCTTTCCGTTCAGTATCTAATATAGAGCATAATCCTCTTCTGGTATTAATCTGCTTTAACAAGTGTTTGTTACAACACTGGGCTACAATTAAAAAGGGTGCATGAAAGGTTCGGGGTTTTGGTGCGTTGGGTGGGGTTTGGGTGGGGGATGTGTTTCCTGTTACAAACACCGCTGGAGTCATGCCCTAGGTGGGAAATCGAGGATGAGGAGCCTCCCTTAGGAGTGGCAGTCCTTGCTGAAGTCCTTCCTGGAGTCCTTTCTGGAGTCCTTCCTGGAGTCCTTTCTGGAGTCCTTCCTGGAGTCCTTTCTGGAGTCCTTTCTGGAGCCAGCCCACGACCTCACGCTGCTGCCCTCTCTGCTCCGGACAGTTGGATGCAGCTCCTTAATGTGAGTCTGAACAGAGACACAGAACAGAGCAGAGGATAAGATGGTGCTGTGGCCGAAATCCTCACCCTCCTCGATTGGCTCAAGTGAGACAGGTTCAAAGGTGAGCATTGAGACAGGTTCAGAGGTGAGTGCTGAGACAGGTTCAGAGACAGGTTCAGAGGTGAGCATTGAGACAGGTTCAGAGGTGAGTGCTGAGACAGGTTCAGAGACAGGTTCAGAGGTGAGTGGTGAGACAGGTTCAGAGGTGAGTGATGAGACAGGTTCAGAGGTGAGCGGTGAGACAGGTTCAGAGGTGAGTGATGAGACAGGTTCAGAGGTGAGTGATGAGACAGGTTCAGTGATGAGTGGTGAGACAGGTTCAGAGGTAAGTGATGAGACAGGTTCAGAGGTGAGTGGTGAGACAGGTTCAGAGGTGAGCAGTGAGACAGGTTCAGAGGTGAGTGGTGAGACAACGGCATATCGAGGATGTTTTGTAGCAGAAGGAGGCCTGTCAGGCTGACAGAGTGTCCAGTAGGGCATGTGAGTCCCAGTTTCTCAGGTCCTTTACAAAGATTACTGTGGGACCTCTCAGCTCAGTAAAACAGTAAAAACCATGAATCACACACACATACCCAAACACAACACACACACTGTAATGTTTCATTCCCTCACTCGCTTTATTTCTAATTTTCTCTAGCCTCTAATGTGCGCACACACACACACACACACACACACACACACACACACACTGTGTGAATCCTGTGTATCCAGTGGGACAACAGGCCTGGCAAGTAGAAATGCCCTTCAGTGTGCTTTTATTCAGTTAGAACATTATTTAGAATTTGGTCCTTTTCTTTGACAGCAATTTGGCCGGCCTTAACCCCAGACAAAGGTCAGTGTGTATAGAAACAGCCTTCTGCTGCTGTTTGTACATGCTAGTTGTTTTCATGTGAAAAATAACGATGAAGAGAGGCAGGGCAGCCTGGACAAGTGTCGTTTATATTTGAGCAGTTGTGCTTTTGCGAGCGGGCGAGGGAGAGAGAGATAAGGGAGAGAGAGATAAGCTGAGACGTATTTTTAAATTGAGGTCTGCCTTTAGTTTTCATGTCAGTTCCAGTGATTTTTTTGTTCCTTTTTTTCCCCCAAAGTGAATCATTTGGAAGCTTTTAACTTATTAAGACATTAGCAGGAGTGTGTGGTGCAGCCAGGCGACGTCTGAACGCCTCGGCAGAGAGCTGCACTCCACGCACGCTGGATCCCAACATTTCTGTGTCTGCATCTGCATTTATGTCTGTGTTTGTGTCTGTGTTTGTGTTTGTGTCTGCGTCTACATCTGTGACCGTCTCTGTCTCTGTGATCGTCTGTGTCTGTGACTGCCTGTATCTGTGTCTCTGTGTTTGCGACGGAAGTGCTCGTGTGTGTCTGCGGGAGACAGGGAGAAGCAGACCCCTGCTGTGGTGACCTCAGTTGACCCCCAGACATTCCTGAACACAAACACTATCCTTACAGCTGGAACATGAACTCCAGGGGCTTGGAGCGACAGAAGGAGAAATGCAAAAATAAAGTATGTGAGCCCATTCTGTGCTGATTATCGCACCTGATTTGGCCGACAATACTGATTCAGCTAATTACCAACTCATTCCTCTCTCGAAGTCAGTGGGTGTGATTTATGATGACATTTTTCAGTATGACTCAATGTTGAACGTGAGCTGCAGCACACCGACTCTGATTTGTCACATTACGGATCAACAGGAAGCAGATTTTCCCTTTTACCAACACGAAGGGAAGAAACGGTGTGAAACAATAATAAGACACAGAAAGGGAACAAGAAGAGGAACTGTGGAGGAACAGGAAGAGGAACTGTGGAGGAACAGGAAGAGGAACTGTGGAGAAACAGGAAGAGGAACTGTGGAGGCACTGTGAAAGATGGAGAGAAATCGGAGAGAAGTGATCAGACGGAGGTGGTGGGCGTGGCCAGTGGAATTTGTGGGGGCAAGCTGTGATGTAATAGGCGAATGGGGCAGAGCTTAATATACCCAGCAGGAAGACGGCAGGGCAGTCTCTATTTCACTCCTGCCCTTGGGGTTAAAGTCCGCTTAGGTAGCAGTTGCTGCTCATCGGATGGAGAAATCGGTTCTGATCCTAGCCGGCTGGTTGGTCTGACAGGTCTGTTGATGTGGAATGCTGTGGAATCTGATTGGCTGGTGCAGGCATGTGCTAGCTACATGATAATGAGAACACAGTCTTTGGTTTCTTAAACCTCATTATTCGTCCATCTGCGTTTTCCTGTGTGCCACTGTATCAGTGTGAAAATAAACGTGCTTCCATCGAGAGACGCTACTGGTGTTCTGAAGACGCTACTGGTGTTCTGAAGCCTCAGTGAAACAGAAGAATTCCCAGAAAGTTTACAAAAACAGCATCAACAATTGGGGGAGGGGAGAGGGGAAGGAGGTGTGGAGAGGGGAAGGGGATCCAGTCGTCCCAGCAACAGGGGCCAATTGGAGTGCATGTGTTCTCTGGGCACTTCCGTTAGTTTGTGGGTTGGTCTCTTCTGCAGTCGCCAACAGGTTCTGATCCGGAGAAAAGGAAACCGTCCCTCTGTCCAAACCCCCCCAACCCAACCCAACCCCCACCACCACCACCACCTCGAGACTAAACAACATCACCACGCAGGAAGGAACAGCCTGTCGCTAAATTACACCGGCTGGCCGTTTACGTCCCTCCAGATAAATATTTACCGCTGCGCACGGCGGTCCGCCTTGTGATTAGCCACCCCCGCCCGGGCCGCCTCTCTCTGGGACCACCGCAGTGAACAATGGCTCCTTCATGGGAGTCTCACTGCCGTCCCGGCCCCCCGCCCTGCTACTCACCCGGCCTCAAGCGCCCCGGGCGTGGAGAGCAGACAGGAAGTGGCACTCAGCCCTAGTCTGGGTGTAGGACGGTGGAGGAAGGGAGGCAGCTGGGGTCGGGTGGGTGGAGGGGTTACCTAGGTAATTGAACCCTGTAGATCCTGTAGGTCTTGAGTTTCCCACCTTCCTGGTCTTTGGTTGTCTCAGTCGTGTGTGTGTGTGTGTGTGTGTGTGTGTGTGTGTGTGTGTATGTGTGTGTGGATATGTGTGTGTGTGTATGTGTGTGTGTACAGGACCCAGTGGATTTTAGGGTCAGTGAACACCAGTTACTGTTCTGTTGGAAGATACAGGCTTGTTCATGAATAGCAAACAGATGCCATATCAGATACCACTGTCTTGATTACCCAGTCTTATTAACAGATGTTTCAATGCCATTATTGTATTAGAGCTGAAATGAACAGGCAGATGTGTGTGGTGGCATTATGATTAGCAGAGCTGCCTTCTGTCAGTATTATCTGCACGGTGATTAGAGAGATGAGAGCACAGATCAAGTCCAGAATGGTCATTGTTCATCTTCCTTTCACTATATAAACCCCTCTGTTACAAACATCTGCACTATCCTGCCTCACTGCTTTCCTCTGTCTCTCTCTGTCTAATACAGACACCCACACAGAAACACACAGACATGCACAAACAAACACAGATACACACATAAACGTATGAAAGAAGTGATTGGGACCAGAGAAAATCCTCGAAAATTCATAATTCCATTATTTTAAACACACACAATAAGGAATAAAGTTTTGTCTTCATGTTATGTAACAGAGGCAGATAAACACAATCATAATGATCTAACCTATTAACGTTCACATAGACATCTGTGTGTGTGTATGTGTTTGTGTGTGTGTGTGTTTTGTTGTACATGATGACATCACACCTCAAGTTTCCAGGTGTTAAGGTGACTGAATAGGTGTGTGTCTGTGTGTTTGTGTTTGTGTGTGTGTGTGTGTGTGTGTGTGTGTGTGTCTATGCATGAATATGTGTGTATGTAGTCATATGCACCTCCAATCAGGTTCTCTGACATTTTTTTGCCTACACTGTAGAGCTCTGCTGCGCATGCAAGACATGCATACACACACACACACACACACACACACACACACACATACACAGATACGGGCCCTTCCTTGCCCAGCCCACCAGCAGAGTCTGTTCAAGCCCCTGAAGGACTCGAAGCCTCTCTTTTATATCACGGCTGCTAATTCAATAAACCCCCCAGCCCATCTGATCATGCCCACGTTAGGCTGGCACAGTTCAGGTGATGGTGGCGTTCTCACAGTGCCAGGGGCTTATTTAGCGCCCAGCTACAGGTACCTGTTGTTTGGCCATTGTAAAGGACCTGAGAGAGACCAGCAGGGAACACAAAAGCCACCGGTCTTGTGCTGCGGCTGATTCCACATGCACCTGGTATCGCCAGGGACCAGGGACATTATTAATTGCTAATACATATTTATGTGGCACAAATTTGCCATTTGTTTATGCATAAAATTATCAATAGGCACAGGGCGCTTAGCCAGAGAAAATGATGACCTTTTTAAATAGTAATATATGGGGCTTGGTGCGTGTGTGTGTGTGTGTGTGTATGCTTGTATATATGACTGCTTGTATATATGACTGTGTGTTGTTTATGAACATTAAGAGAAGATAGATCTATTAGAACTGGTAGAACTGTCGTGATGGGAGAGCGGGAGCTGGATGGAGAGTGAGGGGTGGATGTAGAGGTGTGGTAGAGGAGGAGAGTGAGGGGCGGATGTAGAGGTGTGGTAGAGGAGGAGAGTGAGGGGTGGATGTAGAGGTGTGGTAGAGTGGTAGACATGGAGAGTGAGGAGTGGATGTGTTTGTGATGATGACTGCCAGCCATACTGACTGTTCACACAAACACACTCACACACACCAACATTCACACAAACTCATACACATGCACACACGTACGCACACTCCCATGCACACACACTGACACTCGCACACAAATACAAACACACACACAGAGAGAGAGAGAGAGAAAGAGAGAGAGAGAGAGAGAGAGAGAGAGAGAGAATCAGTTCAATAAGGAATAAATTAGTCGTGTTTCAAGTGACTCTTTCCTTTCTCTACAAACACATTTACTTTCTATTAACGCCTGCAGCCAAGTACCACCGTGCTATATTACCATAAAGATTAGAACAAAGCTCTTTACATGCAGGTGAACAAACACACAGACAAACACACACACACACACACACACACACACACAGGACACACACACACTTGTCTGAGATAACCAAAGGCCAGGCGCATAGGAAAACTCCAGCCCTACAGGATCCCTTGAACACATCTGAACCCTCTTCCCTCTTTAATGCTCCCTGTGTTTAGAAAGTTCCCTCATGTCTCTGTTAATGGAGAACTGGACATTAGTCTTATTTCAGAGTTAATGCTTGTCTTCCTCTCTACCTTTCTTTCCCCATCCCTCAATCATTGCTTTCTCTCTCTCCATCTCTCTCTTCACCCCTCCCTCTATCCCTCTCTCATCTCAGCCAGTCTATTTCTGCTCTCTGTCTGCTCAGAGGCCCATCCCAGTGGTTCGCACTCCAACGGGTAAACAACTCCATTACTCAGTCTACAATGCCTCGAAAGCACACATCCAATCAGCATTATGGCTACATTACATCAATGTTATAGCCAACATTATGAGCAAGCAGTTTCCATGGCTACATATGAGTGTCAGCCAATAAAACGGCCCTTTCTGGTCCAGGACAACGGCTTGTTAGCCAATATGATTAAATCAACCTAAACGGCAGGAGAGAGTGAGAGAGAGAGAGAGAGAGAGGAAAAGAAAAAGAGTGAGAATGAAAGAGAGATGGTGAGAGAGATGGTGAGAGAGAGAGAGAGGTGGGAGGAACGGTAAGTTAGAAGTTCCACTATGGGCACTTTGTGTGTCTGTAGCAACAATGCTTGGGCATGATAGTTGCACCTGAAACACACATACACACACATACACACACACATACACACACACAACACGCACACACACATACACACACAGAAAACGCACACACACACAAACACACACACACACATACACAACACGCACACACACACACGCATACACACACTCAACATGCACACACACACATACACACACAAACACACACACACACATACACACACACAACAAGCACACACACACAAACACACACACACACACGTACACACACACAACACGCACACACACACACGGGTCACTGCCAAGCTACTCAGCTGCTGATGCAGTCAGCTGGAAAGTGCCCCACTCTAAAAATCAAATTGTTTTTCTGTCAGATCCACTCAAGCCCATGCTTGAGCAGACGTTACGCGACATGACATATGAGCTTGCAGCTCCACCACTGCCCAGGAAAGCCAGGCATGATGTCCTGCAAACGTGGCCATGCAGGACAGATGTCCTGCACTGGGAAAGATCACAGAGTGATCAAGATATTTAAGAACTGTTTCTTTAAGAATGCATCTTGTAGAATTGCAATGCAGTTTTTAGCTTCAATCGAGAACTTTAGGAATGAAAACAGAAGTTGCCTGTGTGTGTGTATGTGTGTTTGTGTGTGTGTGTGTGTGTGTGTGTGTTTATGTGCATGTGTGTGTGTGTGTGTTTGTATGTGTGTGTGTTTGTGTGTGTGTGTGTGTGTGTGTGTGTGTGAGACATGTCATTGCTGAACCACTGTGGTTGTGTGGTGGCAGGGCATTTTGAGATATTTTGAGACAATCTGAGACATTTTGAGGCATGTCAGACATTTTTGTGAGCTGGAGTCACAGCTCAGAGGGAGCACTACTTGGAGCCTCCTCCAGCCTCCTCCAGCCTCCCTCAGCCTCCCCCAGCCTCCCCAAGCCTCCTGAAACTCGGCGAGAATCTAAACATCACAAAGACACATGCCTCATAAAAGCCCTGAAAGGGCGGGTGGATAACTCAGCCTGCGGGTCTTGTGTAAACACCCTACTGTGACCTCTGACCTGCCTTTCTCCGAGTGTGTGTTTAAAGGAAGGTCCACCCAGGGCGGTCTGCTTCAACAGGAAGTTATGCTGTGGAAGAGGAAGTTGTAGAGCTGTAAATTTGCTGTAGATGAGCAGCTTGTGTAGACCCTCATGATGCAACATCCTCCCACTTGTAGGTACGTGGCATTTAACGCACACATCAGATGTGTACGTGTGTGTGTGTGTGTATGTGTGTGATTTTTAAAATGATTGATATTTTATACAGCACATTATTTCACTGGAGTCTAGCATTGGTTGTGCTGCAGGAACTTAAACACAGGCAGAAATGGTGGACTAAGAGTACTGCTAGGTGCTTCTGTGTGTGTGTGAGTGTGTGTGGCTCGGTGTAAGCTGTTAACACACCTACAGTGCACTTTCCTTGGGGTGATGTTTCCCCACAGCATGCATGTGAGACACAGCCAAGTGGCTGAATCCACAAACAACAGAGCGATGTGCCTGCGCTATATCTGTGTGTGTGTGTGTGTATGGGTGTGTGTGTGTTTGTGTGTGTGTGTGTGTCTGTGTGTGTGTATGTGTGCTTCAGAGCCTCTTGTGCTGGCTAACACCAGTGTGTATTTACATGGCCTGGGCCTATGAGTTGTAAATACATATGGAGTAATGGAGACCCAGTGTCTGCAAGGACCCAGGCAGCTGTGCGGAGCACAGACCTGAGCACTGGGTTCTGACCCAGCATGCAGCAGCCTTCCCAAGGCAGGGACTCAGAGCTCAGAGAGGAGCTGGAGTGAGGAGACCTCAGTCGTATAGATGCTCTGATAGTACTACAGTCTGAAATTTGCACCAAATACGCTATCCACAACGCTAATAGCAGGCATGTTAGCATGTTAGCATGTCCTTAGGCATATTAGCATATCCATAGGCATGTTAGCATATCCTCTTAGTGTGTTTCTCTATCTTTTTTTTGTTGTTTTGTGGTTATCTGTCGTTTTGTCCGTCTTCTCTCAGGCTCACTTTAGATAGCTCAGCTCTGAGGCTGACAGGCTTCTTCCAGTCGACATATCCCCTGTTGAGCAGTGTGCCCAGTGGCCTGGACGCCTGTGTTCAGCTCTCCCCAGCCTGGCCTGGATGCCTTTGTTCAGCTCCAGGGCTGCTCCTCTGCTTCTGTGAGAGATGTGTCTCTCTAGCCCCTGTTATGAGACACTGCATGCGCCGTGCCCTCATCAGCATGCTGATTGCAGTATCATCTCCGTAGCACTCTGTAGCACTGTGTAGCACTCTGTAGTACTGTGTAGCACTCTGTAGCACTGTGTAGCACTCTGTAGCACTCTGTAGCACTGTGTAGTACTGTGTAGCTGTAGCACTGTGTAGCACTCTGTAGCACTGTGTAGCACTCTGTAGCACTGTGTAGCACTCCATAACAGACAACACTTCAAATCCTGCAGATCACTGAAGCAGACGTCCAATACATTTACCTTTTGTGTATTATAAGCAGCTTTGAATGAGGACTCAATAATAATAATAATAATAATAATAATAATAATAATAATAATAATAATACACAAGCCTTATGCAAGTGTGTGGCAAGAGCTGACATTACAGATCAATAAATGAAGGTTTGAGGAAGAGGAGGTCTGGGCCTATGAGATGGCCCCTCCCACGGTGGAGTGGCAGTGATTACACGGGGCGTGCTGAGAGACAGCCCGCTACGAGAGACTCAGAAAAGCACATAGCATGCATAAATATTACCTGGTTTTATTCAGGTGAAGAGAAAGCCTCTCTCTCTCCCTCTCTCTCACTCACGCTCTCTCTCTCTCTCTCTCCACCTCTCTGTCCTCTGGGATAAGGTAATGTTTGTTCCTCAGAGCTTTCCTGTTCGGCAGGAGTACAGGGAAAGGAGGAGAACAGGTATCTATTATTCTCCACCTTCTCTTGCAGTTCTGGGCCGCGGCCAATTAGGCTCATTAAACCCAACAAAACTCCATCATTAGCAGGAGGAATTGTTGTACAACCTCCTAGCTGTTAACAGAATACTCTGAGCAGTTAACAGAAT
>JAOXYF010000004.1:16950397-16960599 GCA_028565775.1 Sternarchorhynchus goeldii
TGGCCAGTGCCTTCTGTGCTGCCCCTCAGCAAACACACACACACACACACACACACACACAGGCACACATATATAAACAGCACACCACTCTACATTACCGTATGTGTGTGTGTGTGTGTGTGTGTGTGTGTGTGTGTGTGTGTGTGTGTGTGTGCACGTGCATTTGCTTTTGCGTGTGCGTGTGTGTGTGTGTACACGTGAGTTTGCGTTTATGTGTGTGTGTGCGCGTGTGTGTGTGTGTGACTTCACCTTCATGTTTAAATGCTTTAATGGATAACAGTGACATTAGACTCAGTGTTCTTGCCTTTTGTGGAAAGGCTGGACAGGAAATCGGGGTGGAGCCTCACTCTCCAACTCAGTCCCCAACCAGCAGGGAAATACAGAGGCTGCTTTGTGTGTTGGGAGTGTGTGTGTGTGCTTCTGTGTGTGTGAGACCATGTGCCCATGTGTGTGTGAATATGTGTGTGTGAGTGTGTCTGTGTGTGAGAGTGCTCATATGTGTGTCTCTGGAAACATGTGTGTGTCATGTGTAAAGTATCTTTCTCCGTGGTTCCTCTACAAAGTGTCCTGGGATCTCTTGGGATGGGTGGAGTCACGGGCATGCTGCTCCTCCCCCTGGCCCACCTCCTCTCTCTGCTGAGAGAGCAAAGTGGCTGTCACCAGCCCCTGCAGACCTGCAGTTGGACAAGTGGCCTCCGTGAGCTATGCAGGAGTTGCTGACATACTGGTCTGCTGAAGAGCACTTCCCACTGCACAGACTTAACTGAAAAACTCAGAAAGAGAGCGAGAGAGAGCGAGAGAGAGAGAGAGAGAGAGAGAGAGAGAGAGGACTTGAGGGGAAGGGGGGCTTCAATCACTATAAATATCAATCCACAAAAAGACTTCTTTAAATGAGAGGGGGGAGACAGTTCCACACAAACAGTTGATTGTCCAAAATGGAACATGATTCTGAAGCTATCAAAGAGAGAGAGAGAGAGAGAGAGAGAGAGAGAGAGAGAGAGAGAGAGAGAGAGAGAGAGAGAGAGAGAGAGAGAGAGAGTACTTGTCCTTAAGGACTAATGTGTATGTAAATGCTGATGTATTGTCACTACTGCCAGAGCTCTTGTTATGAGTGTGTGTGTGTGTGTGTGTGTGTGTGTGTGTGTGTGTGTGTGTGTGTGTGTGTACGCACTGTTCATTGTTGGACACTTTAAGCATGGCAGTTTATTCCCACACACTGATACACAGTGGAAGTGTCGTATCCGGTTTACATCACTGAGTCTGGGGAGGATTTTTACCTTTGCTTCATCTAATACATTTGTTTATCCTCTTATTTATAGTGAACGTGTTCAACACAGTTCTGGGGAAACACAGCAGTGTATTCAGTGGAAGCTAATATATGTGTAGTAGTTGTTCTTATTTGAAAAGTAATGTTTCTTTAGCCAAAACGATTATATAAATGATATAATGACAATATAAAAAGTAATTTGTAATGACGTGGAGTTATTTAAGTTCTAGCGATCATTCTATGTTTTAAGGTGTAGGCTACAGCAAGATATATAAATATCTTGGGAAAACTCCCATAAAAACACAACTGGACGAGGAGAGAAACGGAGCAAGAGAGAGAGTGTGTGCATGTATGTGTGCACATGTGCATATGTGTGTGTGTGTGTGTGTGTGTGTGTGTGCACATGTGCATATGTGTGTGTATGTGTGTGTGCACATGTGCGTGTGTGTGTGTGCACATGTGCATGTGTGTGTTTTCTGATATGCAGTTTAACATGCTGGATAGAGCTCTTTGTCTGTCATTCAGTTTTCATAAAAGCACATGGGAAACCAACTGTCTGTCATGTCTACTTATGACGTGTCTGATTTTGTGTGTGTGCGTGTGTGTGTGTGTGTGTGTGTGTGTTTCACATCTAGTAGCTAAAACATGCTATTATGAATGCATTTAGTGCTGATTACCATACATGCAAAATAGGTTATCAGCATGCAAGTGGACATTGTGTGTGTGTGTGTGTGTGTGTGTGTGTGTGTGTGGTGATCGAGAGTGTCCTTAAACTAAAGCAGGTGTTATTATTAGGAGCATTTGCGGTGATGGCGATTAGATAAAACACGTAGTTTTGGTATCTGGTATTTAAAGCATGGTCTCCCTTTAGAAGTTAATGGAGGCTCCGTTCGTCCGATTATGAGTCGGTGTTTAGGAGCTCTCTCAATCAACATCAGAGCCCTGCCAGTAAATGCGGCTTTAATCCCAGCTTAGCGCACGCCTGGGGGACGGGGGTGTGTGTTTGTGTGTGTGTTGGGGGGGGTTACTGTATCGGTGGGGTGGCTATTAGCGGTTAGCGATTAGCCCAGCGAGTTAGCGCCTAGCCTAGCTCTCCAGTCTCTCTGACCTGCCGTTCAGTGAGCGATCTACTTGACACCACTGCGCACTTTCTTCGCTCATGCGCACATAAGTCATGTGTCGTTTTTTCTGTTCCTTGGCGCTTATCAGTTTACTTTTTGCATGTGTCGTATATTTTGTTTTGGGGTTTTTTTTTGTATTTTTTGTGTTTGCTTTGAATTAAGATTTAAGTAGTGCTAGTCATTGCTCTGGTTATGGGTTAACCAAGTCCGCGCTGAAGACCGATCACACGTGACCCAGTGCTCTTCTGCCATGGTTACAGTGCGCAAGGTTAACTGCGCTTTGTCTCCAGGAGCTCGTGAGTGGCAGCACACGTATTAAACCTGGAGATAATGACCGCAAACTCTGGATAAACGTCACAATGCAAATGTGCAAAGCATACAACATTAGTTTCAATGGGCTTACAAAGCCAAGGCCATGCACACGTGTGTGTGTGTGTGTGTGTGTGTGTGTGTGTGTGTGTGTGTGTGTGTGTGTGTGTGTGTGCGGGCAAGAGCACAGAAATAGCATGCCTATACTGTTCTGTCTGTGGTGTGTGTGGTTTTCTTTTGGAAGGAGAGGGTGTATGTCTGTGCATGCACTGTGTGTGTGTGTGTGTGTGTGTGTGTGTGTGTGTGTGTGTGTGTGTGTGTGTGTTTGGCAGGCCAGCCTTTATGACAGCCACAGAAGGATGGAATGAAATTATGCTAATGGACACTAATTATGACCTCGGAGACCAGCGTTGCTGCCAATTTATCTACTTAATAAAGGCCCTTCTTTTTAATCCCAACATCACTACATGCTCTAAATGTTTCATGTAGACTCTCCACAAGCACAGGTCTGCCAACTTTAAATGAAATAGCTGCTATAACCTGCTCACCTGGGGAGTGGAACTGTATAGTAATTATACTTCAAAGGTTTGAAGGAAAAGCAACAGCAGACATTTTATTTCATGAGAGGAACTGTGGAGGGAACTTGTGTCAGTGGACCGAAGAGGAAGTAGAGAGAGAGGGAGAGAGAGAGAGAGAGAGAGAGAGAGAGAGAGAGAGAGAGAGTGTGTGTGTGTGTGTGTGTGTGTGTGTGTGCAGACATCATGCTGTGAGACTGTTCGAGGTAAGTAGATCTAATTCTCTACAGAAGCTCCTGTGTGTGAAGGAGAAACAACCCTGTGTTCATTCACCTGAATGAGCAGCTTTGCTAGAACAGCACTGTGTTCATGTTTGGACTGAGGCTGAACAGGCAGCTGTGGGTGCTGGATGAAGGCAGTGTGTGTGTGTGTGTGTGTGTGTGTGTGTGTGTTGGGGTAGAGGGTGTTGGGGGGAGATGCTGGAGATGGCTGAGGTGTGTGTGTGTGTTAGGAGAGAAACAAAAGGGCTCAGTGTGTAAGACTGAAAGGCGGCAGGATAAACAGATCATGACGGAGCAGTAGGAGAGCCGTGTGGCTCTCTGTCGTTTATACAGCTGCAGCCACTACTTTTACTGCCCCAGAGTGAACTAACACAGCTCTGGGATAGACCAGCTCACACACACACACACACACACATAACCACACACACACACATAACCACACATACACATAACCACACATACACACATACACACACATAACCACACATACACACGTACACACACATAACCACACATACGCATAACCACACACACACACACACATAACACATGGAACAACACACAATCATATGTACCTACACACACTCGCACACATAGACACATACGCACAACTACACATGTATGTTTGAACACAAACAAATACATTTCCACACACACTTCACATTTCACACTCATGTGTGTCTTTACGCCTTGTGATCATACAGACAGCATGTGTGATTTTTAATTACACACGCCATGTAGTTCATCTTACACTCTTACATCCGTATTAACAATGGATTGGCCTTGATTAGAGCATGAGGATATTTCCTTGACATAATGTCCTCGTTGCTCTGTGAGACCATGGGATGTTTCCCCTTGCTGCCGATCTGAAGCAGCTTGTGGTGGCGACCTGGAGCATGTGATTCCAACCTGGAGCATCAGAACATCTGGAAAAGACAGAGAGCTTGTTTGCATTTTGCTACTGTTAAGAGGAAAGCTGAACCTTGGTCTCACACACACACACACACGCACACACATACCTACTTTATCAGTGCACTAAGCTCAATTATAAGCTGATTGACGCTGATTTTCAGCCTGTGTTCTGTGTTGTGATCTGTGTTGTGGTCTGTGTCATGGTCTGTGCTGTGGTCTGTGTTGTGGTCTGTGTCATGGTCTGTGCTGTGGTCTGTGTTGTGGTCTGTGTCATGGTCTGTGCTGTGGTCTGTGTTGTGGTCTGTGCTGTCATACACAGCCCGTCTCTCTCCATTGCTGCCACTGTGAAGTGACTCAGGAGAGAGCAGGACCCTGCAGAAGTGGCGTGACTGATGAAAGGTGAAGCCCCTGGTTTGTTAGCAGTACCAGGGCGTGAGCTGTTCAGATGGATGGCAGAAGCTTGTGTGCTCTCTGAAGGAGTTCTTTATTAGCCAGGATCATGGTAGCTCTGGTCTCCAAGGCTGAGCAGCCTCTCCAAGAGCACTTATAGCAGACGCTCCTGGCCACATCAAATCCCATTACCAGAGCATATTCATTCTTTTCTGGCTAGGCTAGCTGAGAGAGAGATAGAGAGGGAGAGAGAAATAAAGAGATTGAGAGAGGAGGAGAGAGAGAAAATGAGAGAGAGTGAGAGGAGGAGAGTTCATTTAACAAATACCTTTTTTCCTTTCAAGGTATCAGGACTTGTGACAAAAGTGGCCCTTAACACACACTTTCCCTGCTATTGTCAGCAAATGCATACCATAGCTGTTGTCTGTCCACTAAGCTGACACACACACACACACACACACACACACACACACACACATGACACACACTTCCTCCAGTAGCAGCACCGCTGATGGCTAATGATCATGTATGATGAGGCTAAATAAACTACTCTCACGTCTGGTCACATGACATATAGCTGGGGTGTGAACCATCTGGTCACATGACATATCTTTGGGGTGTGGACCCGTACTCTCATGGAGTCAAGGCTGTATAAGTGTGGCCTATGATAACGATTGTTATTTAGGCATGTGCCTGTCTGCCCCTGTGTGTGTGTGTGTGTGTGTGTGTGTGTGTGTGTGTGTGTGTGTGTGTGTGTGTGTGTGTGTGTGTGACTAGCTTTACTCATGCGTGTCACTCACGATTAAACAACAGCCATGTCTCTGCCTTCCGAGAATGCCTCATACTTATTCTCTCGCTCCATCTCTCTTTCTCTCTCTTTCTCTTTCTCTCTCTCTCTCTCTCTCTCTCTCTCTTGCTCTGTCTCTATCTCTCCCTCATTTTTCCAGGATGTCTTCCAAGCGACCAGCCTCTCCATATGGGGGAACAGATGGAGAGGTAGTCATGGCGACGAGCAGACAGCGATTGGAGGATGAAGAGGTTGACGGACATGCTGTCATTCACTTACCCCTGAGCTCCTACTGCAGCAAGGTGTCTCCACGCTCGCCCCGCCCCCTCGACAGTCCCCCCACACTTCACAGCAGCATGGTAAGCTCCGCCTCACTTCTCCAAAAAAGCCCACCCCCCCAACGTGCTAACCACATTCTGTCTCTGGCACCAAGCCCCTGCCGTGTACCTTGACCCCTCCCACTGAGTTCTATACACACCTCCCACATCGACTGAGCTCCACCCACAGTGCGCTTTCATTTCTCATAGTGAGTCAGAGTGTTTTATCTGTCACAGTCTAGAGAGTGAGATGAACTTATTTAACTACATACACATCACCAAAACATCACTCTTCTAACTTCAGGCATTATTATTATTATTATTATTATTATTATTATTAAATACATTACCCTCATTGCAACATATACGCATACAAATACATAGATACACACACACATCCCCTAATGGAAAAGTGGCAGTCATGATTTGATGATGTCACAGACAAACCGGTGAGGTCAGTGTACTGTGTGGATGTGGTTTAAATGACTCCATGTTCTGTTATTAGTGCGTGTTTTATGAGTTCACACATGCTCTCATGGACAGAAAGGTAGCAGTGTAACTGTGTAACTTTGTAACGTGGCTGCATTACAAATCCTATAGAGAAGACACCAAAGAAATGTAAGATGCATGTGTTGATGACTGAATTATACTGGCCCCTGTTTTGTGTGTGAGTGTGTGTGTCCGGTCATTAGAATCACTCTGTGTAACCTTTAACCTGCGCTCGCTATCCTCATTATCACCCTGATCAGCGTTCCCGCGTGCAGTACCCATTAGGAATCTCTCCGGTTGTAAAACAATGAATCAGTACTTAAGAAACGTAACGGTAAACTAATTCAGCAATTAGCACATTTATTGCACGGAGTGCTGGACGGTGTGGAATAGTTTCCCATAATAAATCAAAGTCCGTGCTTTTATTCTGCCCTTTAAACTGGTGTCGCCCAGGCTGTTTGTCAAAGAGAAGGAAGCTCGTTATCTGGTGTCATCTTCCGTAGTCAAGGGTGTAGATTTGTCATTCTAAATTATTATTATTATTATTATTATTATTATTATTATTATTGATGTTGTTGTTGTTGTTGTTATATTATAGTAATATAATTGTTGTTGATAAGGATTATTGTTATTATCATTATTATTATTATAACCATTATTATTATTATAATTCAACGCGAACACAAGTTTATTATATTTATTATTATTATTATTATTATTATTATTATTATTATTATTATTATTATTATTATTGTTATTATTATTATTATTATTATTATTATTATTATTATTATTATAGTAGTAGTAGTAATATGTGTACTAGTTTATCATTTTATTATCGTGTATTTCAACCAGTAACAAAGAGTCTTTTCTCGCTGACATGACAGACGTAGCACGAGAAGGAGACGAAAAGCACGAGGTGTTTTTTGATGTGGATTAATAAAGCGTAGCCTATCCGTCTCGCGGACGAGCGGATTTTCAGAGACAGGCTGGCATGTGTGAGACGTTAAGTTTTCCTGAGCCGTAGCGCCAATCCGATCCGCGCTGAGTGGCAGAAGAGTTGAGTGAGAGGGAGATTTACACGCGAAGACTCGGAGGGGCTTTGTCACGGCAATTGTATAAAGTGATATGGAAGTGTAAATCGACTCCGCGAGTCCCTGGGTAGAGGCTGGTTTACAGGCGCGAGCGGGAGAAGATTACTGCTTTATCTTGTCATACTAAATTAACACGGCAGCGCACACTTCAGCTCCGCTGACCTCTTCATCCTGGCGCGCGGCGGCTGAGCGCCGTTCGAGCCCGCATAATAGCGTTGCTAAGGACAGTCTGGCGCGCGCTCCCGTCCGTCACGCGGTCCCTCGCGAGTTTACTGTAAAAGATTGAAGGCTTTGAGACGGATAAGTGGGAAGTGCTTTACATGTAGGTGATAATAGCGAGGTGTTAATTACTCCCCTTTTGTCCGTTTAATTAGGGGAAGCGTTAGGAGGAGACGCATTCATCCGTACGTCTCGTGTCCAATTTGGAGTCTCGCGGCTGCGCTTGGCATCTCCAGATGCGACGAGCAGTCTAGAAATATTTGCCAAAAGTCGCTGTTACTAAGACACAAAATACTCCAGTCGGGCTTAGTCTTGGAGCCTGACAAACGTTAAATATAAAAACAGTCAAATAGACGTACAGTATGAGGATAATCAGTATACTTTTTCATGAAAAATATTTAATATGTCACGTATACTATATACACATATACTTCTTTTTACATTTAGTTTGAAAAGAAAACTGACATGTCATGAAACTGAGAAAGATGAAAATGGTAAATTAATGAAAGATAAAAAGACTGGGTTTATAAATTTTATAAATTTTTAATTTACAGTAATTTACAGAATCCTATTTCATAAATCATAAGTTTGGTGACAAAACGGAATTAAGAAATGAACATGATTTTCCTGATTATTTATTAGACCCTAATATATAGAGAGATTCTGCGGTTGTAGTGAGTAAGTGAAGTACATGGCTACTGCTGGATGTAGTGTGTGTGTGTTCTTAAGTAGAACTGACAAGTCGGCTTCATGTGTTAGTTGCTTCCCTTCTAAGAAACATCTCCTAATTTCACTGCGTTTTCTGGTGGAGGTTGCAGTAGTAAATTCATTGTTTCTAAGTTAATTTTTTTTTTTCACCTGATATGGGAGAGATCCTGGATGTTTTATTTGATGTTATTGATAATAGGTGGTATTGATGACAGATATTATTGATAGCTGTTATTTGATGATAGATATTACTGATAGCTGCTATAAGTTGATAGATGTTATTGATGATAGATGGCATTAATGATAGATGGTACTGATAGCTGTTATTGATTACAGATATTAGTAATGATAGTTGGTACTTTTTTTCTGCTTGTCCATAGGAGGTCTGCTGGATCTGAACTAAGTTGATGTACAGTTCTTGCCAATTTAGTTTATTTTTGGAGTGATTTCCTCTGAAACTGTTTAAACTATTAACTGAATACATTAGTAGGAAGTACAGTGATTTTTATGGTATGTTAACCTTGTCTATGGACTGTTGTAGCAGGTGAAGGACTAATCTAACTCCACCCATGGGTTAAATAAACAGAGTGAGAAAGAGAAAAACTGAATGAGAATGATAGAATATGAGAGAAACAGGGAGAGTGACAAAGAGAGAGAAGAGAGAGAGAGAATGAAAGAGTGTGAGAGAGGTAGAGACAGAGAAAGATAGAGAATGAAAGAGTGTGAAAGATAGGTAGAGACAGAGAGAAAGATAGAAAGTGAAAGAGTGAGAGTGAGAAATAGAGAGAAGAGAGAAAGAGTGAAAGAATCTGAGAGAGAAGAGAAAGATTGACAGAGAGACAGTGAGAGAGAGTGAGACAGAGAGAGAGAGAGAGAGAGAGAGAGAGAGCATTTGTAGGAATGGCGGCATCTGTGCTGGCTGACAGGGAAAAAGAGAAAACCAGCGTTTTGCTTTTCTTGGCAGGACTTGAAGTGTGTTTAAATGTGCCTCAGTCATAGAAGAGCTTAAGAAGACAAAAGTTGTTGAATTCTGTTGCCGTGTTGCAGGAGTGTGCAGGCTGGCTGCACCGGGAAGCTGCTTCCACTTTGTTTCAGGCATTTCCACGGGAGAATCGACATCTGCAACACTAAAACCAGAACCACCCACACAACACAGGATGGCACATCATAAACACATATAAACACACTGCAGCACACACACTGCAGCACACACACACACACACACACATATACACACACGCACGCATGCACACACACACACATGCACGTAAACACACACACACACAGACGCACACGCCTACACACGCACACACACACACATACTGAAACACTCACACACACCCAAACACACACATTCACATGCAGGCATATACATACATACACACACAATCGGCTTTAAACACTTTTGGATTGGATATTAGATATATACTCGCATTAACACACAGGCATAGAAAACCACATGGTACATTGAATGACTCACTGTCTGTCTCTCTACACCTCTCTCTCTCTGCATCGCTGTCTCTCACACACACAGAGACCAGGGTGCAAGTAAAAAGGGGGTGGTTTGGGTTATTGGGATCAGGTGGTCACACTGAGTGACAGCACTGACTGTGTCTGATGGTGCTTCGTTCTTGTGTTGCTTTCGAACAGACGGCTGGCTCAATCAAACCCGCAAAACAGAGGTGGCAGAGTGTTGACTCTTCATCTGTCCAGGTCTTAGTGGGGGGGGGGGGGGGGGGGGGGGGGGGGGGGGGGGGGGGGGGGGGGGGGGGGGGGGGGGGGGGGGGGGGGGG
>JAOXYF010000004.1:16987960-16998147 GCA_028565775.1 Sternarchorhynchus goeldii
GTGAGAGGAGGTTTCCTGCAGACCATGCCCCCCCCCCCCCCCACACACACACACACACACACTCACACTCACACACATGCATGTACATGTGCACACACACACACACACACACACACACATATACATGTGCATATATGTGCACAAAAATGTATACATACACCTGTACACACACACTTACAAGGCAAGTGAAGTTTAGTACAGCTATTTTCATACACAGTGCCAATTGAAAGGGCTTTACATAGACACAGAGAAAGAGAAAGGCGTAGTACATCTTGAGATCCATCACCTCACGAAGGTTTTTGCCAAAAAAAGAGAAAATGTTACAAAAGTTTATTTAAATAAAGTTGAGTACAGTTGGTTTAAATACAAAAGTACTAAAGTTCATTTTGAGAAGCAAACTGGAAAAATAAACATAAACACACATGTAAGCACACACACATGCTTACATACTTAGGCTCATATACACATATACTGCACACAATCATGAGCACATATGGTTTCAAAGAAGATTGTGCGCACCCCCCTCGGGTGCTGACGGGTCTGGCCCAGGGGCAGGACCAAAACGAACACAAAAATATATAAAGTTTTAAGTCACACAGCACAGCATCTTAATGCATTTAACGTCCTTGACTCAGAAGGTCTGGGAGAAGAAATCCTGCTAAATATTTCCGCATATCCACTAGAGTATGTTTTTATCTGGGCAAAAGCCCAGTCAACATATCACTTTCCACTTTGCTGTTGAATTTTTTCCCTTATATAGCAGTTTGATTTTTTTTCCCTTATACAGTCTCATCTTCACATGAGTGAAGATCTTTCAGACTGTGGTCCCAAAGGGTTTCCCTGCCTGAGCAGCATTCCGACACCCACCTTTGAGCCTTCCGGAAGCTGGCTGCAGGATCAAGCCCCGCCTCCATCCTCCCCTGACCCTCACTATTCCAGTACACATTCCTCGTTATGTGGTAGATCACCCGAGGTTTAAGTCTGAAATCCCAGAACCTGTTTTCATCTGGAGTTACGCACAGGGATGAGAGCAGCTATACATGTACATGACATCCTGATGAGAGTATTGCCTCTCTTACTTACTGTTGTAGGAGAGCAGCATACCCATGTAAAAGGGTTTCATACCCATGTAAAAATCATTATTTGAATTATTTTGCATGTGTGTGTCTGTGCATGACTTTTTTTCGTTTCATATCCTTCCTGCAGGAAATCATTGTGTCTCGGGCTCCGTGGAGGTCTCGACATCCGCGTCGGACGATGCCCTGTTCCGTGACAAACTCAAGCACATGGGCAAATGTAAGGAGTCCCACAGGCATCTGCACACCCTCCTCTAACCCCCCCACCCCGCCACCCCCATGCTGCTCCCACAATGAGATAACAGGCGCTGTCACACTCTGACACCTGGCAACCCCTTTTGTCCGCTCAGTAGCTCTGTTTGTTTTGCCATATTGAATTGCAAATCACACCCTGCGCTGAATAATCAAAAAGCAGGGGGTTTAAAATGCGTTCCCCCGTGCAAGGGTCCGCTCTTCCCATCCTGCGACGGGGATCACGGCCCGGTTCTTTCTCCCCGGGTCCCCACGTGAAGGCCTTGCTGCAGTCAGAGCGTGTCATTGCTAAATTTGGTAATGGAGATGAAGGATAGCTCTAACATACAGTACGGTTAGGTCATCTGCTGTGACATCAGCGCCTCATCAGGACACGGCCTTCTTTTAAGATGTGGTGCAAAAAAAAAAATCCCAGCTTTTTTTAGTCCTACTAAAGCTATTTTTAACCTTTTTTTTTAACAAATTGTAATATTTGTAATAGATTTGCAGTATCTTTAGCTTCCTATGTCTTTCAGCTTTTTCATTAAAAATGTCAAATTCTCATAATATAGAAATACGTTAAAGTGTATATTAAAATGCCTGCAATGTTCTTTTTGTGCCTGAGATGGTTGTGTGTGTTCTTGCACTTCTGCTGTGCAGCTACAAGGAAGAAGCTTTTTGAACTCGCCAGATCTTTCTCTGAAAAAACCCGCAGGAGAAAGTCTAAAAAGAAGGCTCTCCTCAAACACCACTCGTATCCTTCAAAAACACTTCATGACTCTCTGTGCACTTCTCTCTTTCTGTCTCCTTCCATCTTTATCTCTCTCTCTCTCTTTCTCTTTCTCATTAGCTCTGTCTCTTCTATATTCATCCGTATCATTCTAAAACCCAGCCCTGGTAGGATCTGTTCTTCTGGATCACGCGCTCACATGAGCGTTCCTCTCTACTGACCACAGCCACCCTGGTAGAGCTGGTCTCACTATGGCCCTAAGAATGAATAGAAAATGCAATTGAAAATGCTGACCCCCAACCCTCCGGATAACAGTGTGTCAGAGGCATCGGGAAAAAAAGCCACTGACCTCAGAAACAGAAATAGGCAATGTTCAGTACATTCAGTACCCCTTCAGTACCTTTAGTACGCTCCATGACCCCAGCCTCAGACTGAGCACCGCGGCCTCCACCACCAACCTTCTGGAGGAGGTGGAGGGACCTCCAGCAGGTAAAACTCTTCCATTTTTGCGTTCCCAATCAGGAACCGGGTTGTTCGTTTTGGGGGTTTTTTTGCTGTGGATTGCAACGAGCCTAGTGCTACTGTTAACGCCGTTCACCGTGTGTGTCCAGAGGACGACGGGCGGACCAGGAGGCTCGGAGCTCAGAAAACAGACGAGCTGAGCAAGGAAGTGGTGTCATGGTGAGAACTCCACGGGCCAGCGAGAGCACCCACCCTTTGCTGAAAGTGCTTGAGTTGAAAACTCAAGGAAGGGTAGGGGTGGAGGAAGGGTAGGGGTGGAGGAAGGGTAGGGGTGGAGGAAGGGTAGATAAAATAGTAGAAACAAGGGATGAGGGAGCGAAGGAGCACAGGTTATGACGTAAGGAAGAAGAGAAGGAGAGAGAGAAGGATAGAAGGTGGTGCTCTGATAGGAGGAGCCATTAGCAATTAGGTCCAGACAAATATAGAATTTAACACAATCTAGGCAAAAGGAATTCAGCCTACCAAAAATCAGCCTACCATAACCAACTAGAGGATAGTCAGTGAGAGAAACACCAAAACACACAGTAATGGTTTAATTTATATAGCAGATTTCTGACATTCAGTGCTCTTTTACAAAACCATAATACAGCAAGAACACGCAAAAAAACTAAACTAATTAGGAAAGGTGTTGGTATGAGATTTTAAAGACTGTAAATAGCTGGATTTGTATTAAAAACAAAAGTTAAGGAGCTAAAGCTTAGGAAATGGCTCCATATGTTCACACGTAACCAGATATAAAAATCAAAACAGTTCAGTACATCAGCTTTAATGTAAGTAAGCATTTAGGGAAATTAATGAATTCATTGTGTGTGTGTGTGTGTGTGTGTGTGTGTGTGTGTGTGTGTGTGTGTGTGTCCACGCGACCCCTTCCTCCTCCCCCCTGCTCGCCCATCTCTCTCTCTGTGTTTTTTTTTTTTTTTTTTTTTTGCAGAGTGTTTTTTTTTCCCGCGCTACACCCCTGCTGTTCTCCCTGGTGGTGGGATGATTTTCGGATCCTCCCCCTGCATTATCCGGATGGGCCTGCATCAAGCTGCAGGGCAACAAGCCGAGTGCGGAAAACACGCACCATCTGGCTGGAGAGACCGCGTGAGCTGGAACGCTGGGAAAAAGTCGCCTGCTTAAGATTCCTTCATTCCTTCATAGCTCCGTTCACCGCGATCATGACATAATCGAATTTAGATGGAAGCTGCTACATACGTCATTCATATGACTGATGATTTTAGAAGCACCATGTAGCTGTCGGAGGAGGAGCATGTTCAGAGGGTTGCACTGGTTGACGTCTCCATTCTGCTGAGACTCAGGGCTCCACACACAAGCACAAACCCCTGTGCACACATATGCACACACACACACACACCCGCATGCACACATCGATCCACACTCAGACAGTCTCCCCATTCTGGACTGTGGCCATCTTCTGTTTGAATGTGTGTGTGGTTGTGTGTGTGTGCATGTTTGTTTATGGGTATGTGCGTGCATGCGTGTTTGCGTGTGTGCGTGTGTATGTGTGTGTGAGAGGCAGAGAGACATACAGTTGCAGTTGTGTATGTGTGTACCATAGGACTGAATATGCCTATGTGCGTGTGTATTTATATTCCTACTTCAAATGTGCATCAGTGCTAAACATTGTGTGTGTGTGTGTGTGTGTGTGTGTGTGTGTCTGTGTGTGTATGTTTGGAGCAGCTGTGTGTTTGTGTGTGTATGTGTTTGTGTGTGTGTGTGTGTGTGTGTGTGTGTGTGTGTGTGTGTGTGTGCGTGTGTGTTTGGAGCAGCTGCGTGTGTGTGTCCACTTGGGTGATTCAGTCCCCATCCACCCTCAGAGAAACAAAGCCCCTTTTTCCCATGACTTCGCAACCTTTTCCCAAACCAGCATTCCTGCTTCCAGCCCTACGGAACAATCGTTTCTCACACTGACCAGACAGAGCTGCGTTTCCGTGGCAGCCATGCTTGTGCTCTATCAGAGCTCCAGCAGTGCGTGCTGCTCTGTGAAGAAGACAGACACACGACACACTCAGACATTTCACTCAGAAGATTGAACTGAACATGTGATTGTTGATGGTCAGGCTTAGTTAATGCCACCTATGTGGATAAAATGAACCACAGCTAAAGGGATGACAACAGGACTCAGGAGGTGAATATAGCAGGATTCAGGACTCAGGCCTCAAGAGGTGAATACAGACAATCTTCACATTCCCTGTCCTGTGATTTTTTCCCTTAATGATCTCCAATGATTTTTCCATTATTATTCAATAATAGGTTTTGCTCAGAGCAGTTTCAGAGCTGAGTGAAGTCGACTGTAGGTCTGTGTCTAGGTGTATAGGAAGTTTCTAGAACATTTCTGAAGAGCTCTCATGAACTGAGCGCAGGTGCACAGATCTGTGAGGCTTCAAGCCTTCTGTGAGGGTTTTAAAAACTGTGAGGGTTTTAAAGACTGTGGCAACTTGGTAAATTCTGAAAGTAGCTAGTCAAAGCTTACACACATACACACACACACACAGACACACACACACACACACACACACACACACACATGCCATACCCCCTAACAGGGGGCCACTTCGTTAGTCTCTCAGGGGCAAAACACACTTCCAGCCACCAAACGTTCCAGCTGAGCTGTCTTTCATTCTCATTAAAGTCCCTGAAGGAGCACAAACTCAACCCTGTGCGGAGCAGGGAGGAGCGGCTTCCGAGACGAGGATAAAAGGAAAACACCTGCCGAGTAGCTAGAGGCTTCCTCCCTCACACACACACACACACACAGAGTGTGTGTGTGTAGCATGGAAGCATGAAACACCAACCATCCATAATACATCTCCATGCTTAAACAGAGTAGTGCTATCCAGGCAGGGCTGTGGGTCTGCACTGCAGCCTCCTCTACCTCTTTCTGGAGCCTCTGTGTTCCAGCAGGTGCTTCCTTCCTGTACACTCTTTCTCTCATTAGCTGTGTTTCTCAGCACATCTCCGCCAGCTCTGTGGGTCGCCCCTGCTGGTGTGTGTGTGTGGGGGGGGCTGCTCTGCTCCGCTCCCATTCAGCGCTAAACTCAGCTGGATGCCGTGGTCAGCTGACAAGACACGCGGCCACCGTGTCGGAGCAGAGGGAGCCGAAGCGTCACGGCAGGCTGGTGTTTCGACAAACCGGAGCGAGTCGTCAGACGCGGGCGCGGGAGCGGCTAACCGCGGCTCTGCGAAATCACATTACTGTCAACCTGCGTTCCTGTGTGCTAACCCAATAAAGCACAGGCAGTGAAGAACGCACACACACCAGTTCAGGATGAACGCGCTCTAACCCAATCCGCCTCGTTTGTCAAGCACCTGCAGCTATACATTCATTTTGCTATCAACGGCGGGGGCTGGTGGTGTGTGTGTGTGTGTGTGGGGGGGGGGGGTTGTAACAGGCATGGCAGCACACAGACGACATGCTCATCAGAGCTGGACCAGCTTCGTCTAACCCAATTGGCTGTGTAATTGTTTAATTTGTCTCATTACACCTAAATGAATGTAATTGGTGTTTTTCCTTCCTGCACTGCGCAGTGCTCAGGAATGAAACGCATCGCCTGTCTTCCCATCTCCCATCTCCCCACAGCACTTAAAGCCCCTGCTGAACACACTCCGTCACCCCAGTAGCTATTGAAGGAATCATTTACCTGACATTACCATGGAGTACAGCTAATCCTGGTTCCTCGATGAGCATGGCTATTCCTGGTTCCTCAGGGCTCCCATACTGCCTTTATCTGGCTCCATGATCTCCATGAGCAAAAGACTGAAGTTCTTTACTGATATAACTTTCTAGCTAACAAAATGACATAGCACCAAAATTACCAATCCACTTAGGGCAGGCTTCAAAATCACACAGAAAACCAGTTTTAAATCACATACTGAGCAAATTTCCATGAAATGCGTCCTAGCAACTCAATGTGACTAGCCCCCAAGTGTCTGTATGCACTCCAGACAATGTCCAGACAAAGTCTGAGCTCCTGATGATATGGTGGATGGTGTGCTGGGTGAACTTCTCTCAAACCTGAATCAGGGCATCAGTGAAGGATCTCCTCCTAGACTTGGATCAGGGCATCAGTGAAGGATGTAATCCTAGACCTGGATCAGGGCATCAGTGTGCTCCTGGACAGTCTGTGGGGGTACTAGGTAACATCCGATGCACTGATACGTAATGTTCCAGAGGTTCTCAATTGGATTCAGTTTTGGGGAACATGAGGGCCACTCAATGGCATCAGTGCCTTCATCATCCAGGAACTGCCTACATACTCTATCTATACATAAGGCTGGGCATTATCTTGCACCAGGAAGAACCTGGGGCCCACTGCATCAGCATAAGGTCTGACAGTGCTCTGACAATTTTATCCTGGTACTTAACAGCAATCAGGGTACAGTTGGCTATCACATGGAGTTTTGTGCGACAGTCAGAAACATGTACACCAGAATCCCATTGGAGATCATTCTGTAGGACTCACATACAGAATCTTCTTCTGTTCATCCTCACATACATCTTCACAATCGCAGTTCTTCTTCTGTTCATCCTCACATACAAGAGCATATACCGGTCCTGCTGCTGGGCTGATGCTCTTCTACTGCCCTGTCCAGTTCTCCTCATGTAACTGCCCTTGTCCTGGTATCTCCTCCATGCTCTCCAGACCTTGTGACTACATATATGGATGTGCCATCCAGCAGGAGCTTAGACCACCAGCAGTGACAAGGACTCTAGCAAAACACAAAACTACAGGAGTGTAGAGAATAATCTGGACAGATGGACATCCCTGAAGTGGAACTGACTTGGTGTTATAATTTGATGATTCTTTTCTTAATTTTTGGTGAGCAGTGTATAAGTTTGAGTAGACTGTAGAGTTGGGCCACATGACAGATGCGTTTATCAGACTGAATAGGGTGAACAGAGAAGCTCCACTACTTGTTAGTGAGCCTAAAATGGAATGAGGGGAAATTGTGTTGGAAAATGGTCTCTCTGAAAGGAGAGCAGAACATGGTGTATCCATGCAACCAAAATAGCAATAAAAGCCAACAGAATGTTCTTCGGCGCAGCAGAACACTGAGTCAGATATCTGATTGGTGCTATCAAAATGAAGGGACAGTTCCTGGGACAGGGAGAAAGACGGCGAGCTAGGAGGTCCCTCCTTCCACCCATCTCCTCATGTCCTGCAAACAGAACAACAGTCAGGGTGGGGTCCCTGTGCTCGGCGACGGCATCCATGGCGACGCTCTCGACTTCGGCACTGCCACTCGCCAGCTAATGGGAGTTATTTGTGGAAGGACACACAGGCAGCGGAGCAGATGGGTAATGCGCTACACCCACCTACAGTGGACGTCTGACGCACCGCCTGCACTCCTGCCTAATGGAGGGCTTCGAAAAGACAGGCGGTGGAAGCACAGACTCGCCACTCAATCTCATTAGCCTCTAATCAGGCAGAGGTGCCCTTGGCTCATGGATGGGGGGGTGGGGGTGGAGGGAAAATATGGAGGGGAAAAAAAACATTTGGGGAAAGAGTGGGGATAAGCATGTAGGAAAATAGAGGAGCAACAATCGAGAAGGCGATGTTTGGAAAAGGATGGTGAGATTTTGGACAGAACGGATGTAGGTCAGGAAGGGGGAGGAGAGGTTGGAAACCGTGGGGAGGTGGATGTGTTTCTGGACGTGGGGAGGTGGACGTGTTTCAGGACGTGGGGAAGTGGACGTGTTTCAGGACTTGGGGAGGTGGATGTGTTTCTGGACGTGGGGAGGTGGACGTGTTTCAGGACTCCGCGTCCTGTCGTTGTCATGGGTCCATGATGCATCGCGATTCTGACTGTGAGATTTCCAGCTCCGTCTGTTTGTACTGATTTTATGGAGCCGGTGGACGTAGCGGAGATGCATGCTGCATTTCCACTTCCTCTTTTCCCAAATGAATTTTCCGGCCCATATGTGCCGGCGCAGCGTCCGCTTAGCGGCCTTCCGTGTCCGCATGCTTCCGCGTGGGCGTGGCAACGAGAACGCGCTCTCCCAAGGGCGGCCGACGGGGGTGGTTCCGCCCCGCATGGCCGCGGCAGGAGAGGCGCAGCGGGCCTCGTTCCTCTCGCCGCTAACGACCCCGGCTCCGAGCGAGAACGCCGATAACACTCGCCAGCCCGGGAGTCCGGCCGCCTGCTCACTCTCCCGCTATCCAGTGCAAATTAATTACTGGTTCTACGGCTACGTGTCCCCCGTTCGGTGGAGGGTCATGGAGACCTGGGTTTAATTTCCCCAGCATATGGCTGGAAACAGATTTTAGCTGTGAGATCCGCTCTCTGTGCTGCCGTTCCTCCACCATCTCAGATGTGCGCCATATTGTCAATGCTGGCAGCTATTGTTCCACTCATTTACTTCATAGAGCTAATTACTCCCTAATAATAACTTTACCTTGGAGTTTTTCTCTCTCTTCTGCCAGCAAACCTGTTCACACTACATATGTTAATTATCGGCACATCTTCATTATGTTCAGAAAGCTTTAAGTTCAAGCTGTGCAGACTGGCGAGGCACGCGGAGGCAGTTCGCTGCCAACTTTACACTTTTTCCTCCATTTATTTAAGGGTTTTTTTTTTGCATGTGTTTCCACTCGTTCTCCCCCCACTCACTCCCCCTACGTTGGTTACAGAAGTCTGGAAAAAGTTCTTCCCCTCTTATGTTGCCTTCTGAAGTGCACATTACTTCTCCTTTCTGTTTTTTCTTTGTTTTTATGGAAGAGTGTTAACTTGGTTACACTTACCTAGGTGGCATCTCCATTCCTTTTTTGTAAAAACAATGCATTTGCCAATCCATCTTTGCGTTATCGTGGTGTTTGCTCAGTGTTGAGTCAAACTCACTGCATCAGGGGCAATTCTTCTAGCCTTCTTCCATCTGACAAAGAGTTAGTCAGATCAGACCTCCAGAGCTTAATATTTCAGTTCAGTCCACCAGAACTAAACGTCTGTGTTATCAGACCTCCAAAAAGTTTTCTGAAAAGTCTTACCCTCTGCCTCAAACAATGTCATAGCTACAGACCAAACCACCAGACAGTATCCACCAAGTACCATCAGACACAGCCCAACATCAGACAGTGTTCATCAGAGTGCCCAATAGTGTCTATCAAAGTATCCAACCATCAGAATCTAAAACACAGTGTCCATTAAGACAATGTCCACCAAACATAGTCCATCAGGTCATGTCTATGAAACAGTATCTTCCTTAGTCCATCAGACCAAGTCTATCAGACAGTATACCCCATTTGAGCAACTCTTCACAACCTGATCAGTGGTAAAGGTCTGATAAAACCATGAAAGAACAAGTTTAAACAAAGACAAAGTGGCAGGCGTTCAATAGTTGCAGCAGTACAGTTTGTGTATGTCCTTTTAAGAAGCATCACAAATGTGTGCATTAGGGAGTATTTCTCATGTGTGTGTGTGTGTGTGTGTGTGTGTGTGTTAGAGAATTTTCTTGTAGACAGTCTTACTTGTTTTTTCATTAATGGTCTTGGCAATGAAGGAGCTTCAGGGCTTTAGGCTAAACCTTTCAACAGGAATTCCTTCTGTGTTTGTTTGTGTGTGTGTGTGTGTCTGTGTGTGTGTGTGTGTGTGTGTGTGTGTGTGTGTGTGTGTGTGTGTGTGTGTGT
>JAOXYF010000004.1:17009289-17029128 GCA_028565775.1 Sternarchorhynchus goeldii
ATATAATATAATGTGTGTGTGTGTGTGTGTGTGTGTTCTGAATAAAGATGTACAAGTGACTGCAACATCAGTGAGAAGAGTGGTGAGTTTGTGGAAGTGGTTTGAAGGGGGGGAGAGGAGGGGAGAGAGATGGAGGGAGAGAAAGAGAGATGGAGAGAGAGACGGAGGGAGAGAGACGGAGGGAGAGATTGCCATGGCTTGTTGCCAGTCTTTGTTTCGTGCTGGTGGCTGGCAGCCAGAGAGGAGCAGAAGGACATTTTCCTCACAAACAGCCTCAGTTCCCTCCCTTCACTCACTCACTCCCTTCACTCACTCCCTTCACTCCTTCACTCATTCATTCCCTTCACTCCCGTCCCTCCCTTCACTCACTTCCTCACTTCACTTCCTTCACTCACTTCCTCACTTCACTCACTTCCTCACTTCACTCCCTTCACTCCCCTCACTCCCTTCCCTCACTTCACTCCCTTCACTCACTTCCTCACTTCACTCCCTTCCCTCCCTTCACTCACTTCCTCACTTCACTCACTTCACTCCTTTCACTTCCTTCACTCACTTCCTCACTTCACTCCCTTCACTCACTTCCTCACTTCCCTCACTTTACTCCCTTCACTCCCTTCACTCACTTCCTCTTTGAGGCCCGTATATGTGGTTTGTAGTGTTGTTGTTTGGTGTAGAGGTGTGGCTTGTACGGGCTAATGATGTGGTGTGAGTGTGTGTGGTTATTTCTCCTCTCATTTTGTCGGCAGTGTGTGTTTACTTTGTTTTTTCCCATCATGCCCTACACTTCTGGGGGTTCCTGAAGGAAGGCCTGTGTGAGTGGAAAGTTTATGGTGGAGGTCTGTGTTCTCCACTGGCCGACAGCTCCGCTCTCTCAAGCACGTTCAGTGTGTTTTCCTTGTCTCTTTCATGAGCAAGCTTTACCCTGACAGGGAGCTTTGTACACTTTTTTGTCTGCGTTCTTTCCCAGAATGCACCTTGGCACAGTCACGGTTCCCTCAGGCTTGCTGATGGCTGTTAACGTCAGTCCCCTGAGGCCAAGATGGCAGGGCAAGACGTGATGGCCCTGTCCCCAAACACACAAACATCCATCGAAATCTCTCTGCTAATGGCCAAACTAGCTTTTTAGCTTGTGTCTTTGTCTGTGTGTGTGTGTGTGTGTGTGTGTGTGTGTGTGTGTGTGTGTGTGTTTATTCAGTGTATTCATTTATTCATGGCTTTTTCTCTCTTTTGATCTTCCCATCCTCCCCTTCACCTATCCTTGACTTTTATCCTTGACTCTCTTGCTTTGTCTCTCTCTCTCTCTCTCTCTCTCTCTCTCTCTCTCTTTCTCTGGAGCAGCAGTTGTATGCAGCACAGCTGGCAGCCATGCAGCTGTCTCCAGGCTCCAAGCACGGCGTGGTTCCCCAGTCCAGCCTGGCGAGCGGCACACACTCACCCGCCAGCGGCCACAGTGAGAAGAACAGGAGCAGCCCCACACCCAAGCCCAAGGTAAGCTCCGCCTCCCCGCATGCCGCATGGCCACGCCCTCGTCCCGCTGGAACGTCTCTGTGTTTGCATTGTGAGCTGTGATGCAGTCAGTGAGATTAATGACCGTCTTTGCCAGCTTCATCCCATGTGCTTGTCGTTTCATGTATCTGCCACTCTGCTGTTGCGTGTCATCTGAATAACCCCTCCCACTTCACTCCCCAAACTCCACCCTTGCTGGGTGCTTTATACCGGTCTCCCTGCGGATGGGGTGTCTCGCGCCCTGCCTGGGTGTAGCTGAGTGGAACAGATTCTCGGTGGGTGTAAGGCAGGCATGTGCACTGTCCCTCCCAGTGAGCAGGGCATGGCATCGTGCAGGGTGACCCTCCACAACACCACACTGGCTGCCCCACTGCAGCTATCTGAGAAACACGTGGTCAGCTATATGCTAATCACCCCTCCACTCAGACCACAATGAGGTCCAGACCACACACACACACACACACACAAGACACACACACACGAGCTGATGGCTGTGCTGAGCTGAGCTGGACAGGGAGCAAGTTCTGCACCATCTATCTGTTATAAGAAAGATTGCCTTGTATGTGCAAATGTGTGTCTGTCTCTCTTTTGCTCTCTCTCTCTGTCTCTCTCTTACCTGTGTCTGGATGGTGGTTGAAAGGCATCCACTGGCCCCTGACCTGAGATAGTGACTCTCCTGCTCCCACTGTCTCACTGGTGTGGTGAGGGGCTGCGGGGTAATGCTCCATACACGCGGGGTAATGCTCCACACACGCGGGGTAATGCTCCACACACACGGGGTAATGCTCCACACACGCGGGGTAATGCTCCACACACGCGGGGCTCTTCCTGTTGCATTAGCATTTATATGGAATGACAGGCTCGTGGAGAAACTGAGGGACAGGGCCTGGAGAGGCAGAAACAGGTGATGATGGTGATGATTTTGATGATGATGGTGGTGGAGATGAAGAATATAGAGGATGTTAGTGTGTGCTCTATTGAACAGGCCACTAAGTACTGGAAATCCAGATAGAGAGACCAGACAAAGAGACCTCATTCCTTTAGAATCTCTCTTTGATGTTCAATTTGACTATATCTGTCTGTCCTCCTCTTTGTCTCTTCATCTACCTCTCTCTCTCGCGCTCTCTCTCTCTCTCTCTCACTCTCTCTCTCTCGCTCTCTTTCACATTCTCTCTCTCTCTCTCTCACTCTCTCTCTCTCTCTCTCTCTTACTGTGATGTAGTCCAGTAGTTACCCTCAGGGAACAGCAGGACAACATGCATATTTCAGGACTACTGCGTCCCAGGGAGCTCTCTGCTCACTTGTTCTCACTCTCTCATTCTCTCTCTCTCTCTGCTCTCTTGCTCGTCCTCTCTTCTCTCTCTCCCTCTCTCTTCTCTCTCTTCTTCTCTCATTCTCTCTATAATCTGTCTGTAATTCTCTCTCTATATATATTCTCCCTCTCACTTTCCCTCTCTCATTCTGCTTCTTTTCTCACTCCTTTTATTTGGAGCAGTCGACAGTGTTTCAGCTGTTTGGACTGGGGCAAACACAGCTTAAGTGCTTTACCCAGGGGTGGGTAGGGGGCAATTGCCCTCAGCTCAGGTGTGTCCACACACACACACACACACACACACACATTTATCTACACCGCTTCAATATGACCGCTTTCAATATTACCAGATAAACAGGTTCATGAAGTCCCCTAATGCCCTCTGCTATGACCACAATGTGACCAGCACTCCTGACCTACTGCATGCGCCACACATGACCATGCATGTGTGTGTGTGTGTGTGTGTGTGTGTGTGTTTGTGTGCATACGTGCGTGTTAGTGTGGGTGTGTGTGTGTATGTGTGTGAGTGTGTGTGTTTGTGTGCGTATGTGCATGTTAGTGTGCGTTCGTGCATGTTAGTGTGTGTGTGTGTGTGTGTGTGTGCATGTTTGGGTGTGTATGAGGGTGTGTGTGTGCATACATGCGTGTTAGTGTGTGTGTGTGTGTGTATGTTCGTGTGTGTATGCGGGTGTGTGTGTGTGTGTGTGTGCGTGTGTGTGTGACAGGCTAGTCTTAGAGACAAGCACGATTAGGACAAATAGCCAGGCACACACACTTGTCTCAGTAATTGAAACGTCAGGATGGGGGATAAGAATCAGGGCAAATGATGTCACTTACCCATGTCAGATCTCCAGCAGGAGACATCTAGCTGCTACATACCAGCACTCTGCTACATATTATTGCCATACCAGCCTTCTGCTAAATTCATCACCTAACAGGCCCTCTGTTACATATCATTGTCATACCTGCCCTGTGCTACATGTTATTGCTTTACCAGCCCTTTACTATATATCATCACCTAACAGGCCCTCTGTTACATATCATTGCCTTACCAGCACACTGCAACATATTATTGTCTTACCAGGCTTATGCTAAAATCATCACCTAACTGGCCCTCTGCAACATATTGTCTTACCAGCCCTCTGCTATATATCATCGCCTAACAGGCCCTCTGTTACACATCACTGCCCAACTGGCCTATGCTACATATCATCACCTAACTGGCCCTCTCCTACATATAACTGCCTAACTGGCCCTATGTTACATATCCTTATCTTACCAGCCTTCTGCTAAAATCATCACCTAACTGGCCCTCTGCTAAAATCATCGCCTAACTGGCCCTCTGCTACGCATTCTTGTCTTACCAAACCTGTGTATCTTATCATATTTTAGCTTGCACAAACCAAGCCATTATTTATCCTTATAGTGTGCTTAACTAAGTAAGTATGGTTTTAGAAGGCACTTTACATGCTGTCTAACCCACTGTTAGATCTGTTTTCATAGACGTTCTGACCAGGGTCTCGTTTGTCTCAGCAGAGCTGTGGTGAGGACTGCGTGTATTGTGAGGACTGTGTGACAACTGTGTGCTATGAGGACTCTGGTGAGGCCTGTGTGATGTGAGGACTGTGTGACAGCTGTGTGCTTTGAGGACTGTGGTAAGGACTGTGTGATGTGAGGACTGTGTGACAACTGTGTGCTATGAGGACTGTGGTGAGGACTGTGTGATGTGAGGACTGTGTGACAGCTGTGTGCTGTGAGGACTGTGGTGAGGACAACATGTGTTGTGAGGACTGAGTGTGTTGTGGGAACTGTGTAGACTGCGGCATGAGAACCGTGCGTGTTGTGAGGACTGTGTGTAGACTATGTGTGTTGTGAGGACCGTGTGTGTTGTGTGGACTGTGTGTGGTGCAAGGACTGTGTGGACTGTGTGAGAACATTGTTTGGACTGGTGTGGACTGTATGAGGACTCTGTGTGGTGAGGCCTGAGACTGCCCCCCACCCAGGGATTAGCCTCACCAAGGAGACATTTCCACTGTAACATGGTGGTCAGTGAGCTTAGATCCCTTGAGTTTTCCGTCCATCCAGCAAAGCTCAAATAAGAACGATGCAGTTAGAGAAAGATTAAACTGGAGCTTAAACTGTATAGGTGGTGCCTGCATTGGTGGTGTCTGTACTGGTGGTGCCTGAATGGGTATAGTTGTATGGGTGGTGCCTGAATGGGTGTAGTTGTATGGGTGGTGCCTGAATGGGTGTAGTTGTATGTGAGCGGCTGGCTACAAGGGGCACCGCCGAGGACAGAAGGCGTTGCCATGACGCCGAGCCCAGGTGTGAGAGCAGATGTTTTGCGCCGCAGGCTGAGTGAGATTAAACGGCACTCTCCTGACCCCACCACTCTCCATCAGTCTAACCATGACTGACAGCCCTAATACTCACTGAACTCCATCTGACCAATCCCACCACTGGGCAAGTCTGAGATTAGACAGGTATTTAAACACTGGAAGATTAAGAAGGCTCTGCTCATGGCAGCCTAACCCCCATCTCACCCCCTCCCCTCCCAACAACCAGGCCAAGCCTCCATCCTAATCAGGTTGTCATGAACAGGAGGGGGCGGAGCCACATCTGCCACTCCATGATGTAATTGGTCCTGCTAGTCAGCTGGGTGCCTCCTCTGATGTGATTATGGAAGCAGCAGGGGCAGTGATTAACGTGATCCCGCAGCCCCCTGCTGTTTGTACTTGGCAGTGCGCTTGAAAAACTGCATCCTTCTCCACAGGTCCTGTGGACCGGGTCTGTGGACCGGGTCCTGTGGACCGGGTCGCCATTTAGCGCCAGGAGTCCGAATGCAGTTCCTCAGATTAACATCTGGACAGCATTCTCCACAACATTGTGTGCTCACAACAAACTGTTACCATGAATTTCATATTTCTTGGTTATTTATTGTTTTGAAGGATTCTGAGTGAATACACAGATGGTGCTTGAGTTTTCTCTTAAGAGGAACAGCGGTGGTGTGTGTGTGTGTGTGTATGCACCCATATGTGTGTGTGTGTGTGTGTGTGTGTGTGTGTGCGTGTGCGTGCGTGTGTGTGTATGCACCCATATATGTGTGTGTGTGTGTGTGTTTATGTAAGCATGCATGCATGTCCCAGTTCTTTTGAAAGTCATTAAAATAGCATGAACTCTGCATGGCTACTTCAGCAGTGTATGGTTCAAATCCAACGTTAGGTGGCGATAGCCCCCACCCCCGCCCCCACCCCTCTGAAATTGCCTCGTCCCCCTCTTCTCCAAGCTTTTCCAGCACTGTGGCTGCATGTGACCACTGCACCCTGTCTCGTTTCCCTTTGGCCTGTGGTTGGTTGGTTTGACTCCAGCTGGGCGTCGTGATTGGCTCCCGCCAGGCCAAACGTGTTGCTGTTTTGCCTTTGCAGGAGGAGGGCGCTCAGCCCCTGAATCTCTCATCCAAGCCTAAGACATCCGAGAGCAAGTCACCCACATCCCCCGCTTCCCCACAGGTCCCCACCGTGAAGCTGGGCTCCGGCTCCCTGAAGCACAGCGCCCCCTCCAGCATGGGAGGACCTCCACCACGTGTCAGCTCCATAGGTAATCACACCGTGATGCCGTTATAACCCTCCTATGTGCATGTTATGAACAGTTTCCTTCAATCGCACATTCACTCCCCAACCAGCGACAGACATTTGTGTTCACAGAGAATGTTGCTTGTTCTCTACACACAGTCTGTAAGTGAAACGTTGTAAGTGATGTTACATTTTTAGATCCATGGGGTTTAATTTGGCCAGAAGGCCCATATTGTCAAGTATGTATTAGACTATAAATGAGAGGAAAGAGGAACATTGTCTGATAGCTGAAAGGGAAAGAGAGACAGAGAGAGAGAGAAAGAAGGAGAGAGAGAGAGAGAGAGAGAGAGAGAGAGAGATGGGAGTGAACATTTCTTCTGTTGTATTTAGAGAACTGAGCAGTGATACACACAGAGCTTTCATGTCAGGTACCCTGTTCAAGCGATGAGATTAGACAAGCCTCTGTAGAACTCAGCTACCACACACAGCACAAACAACATGCATTAACGCCACAATGGTGCCCTCAGTTCAGTTTCAGACTCCATTCCCTGTAATCACCATGTTTTTCGACAAATCCTAGAATTAGATTTGTGGATTTGTAGCCCAGATGTTTTTTGTTGTGAAAAATGGATTCGAACGTAAAGTTTTTGGTGTCTCTCTCTGTATGGACCCACCTGTGCTCTGCACAGACCTGTTTCTGTCTGCGGTGCATGTTGGGGACATTGTTGTCCTCCACCTCCAACACGTGCTGTTCTCCACCGTCTCCATCTCCAACACATAGTGTCCTCTACCCCTCTACCCCTCTCCAGCTCCCCTCTGGGAGTCCCCAGTGTTTCTGGCTGTTTGTGGTAGTGTTGGTCAGCAGCACCACAGCCTGCTATCCCTCGCTCTCTCCCGCATGCTCTGGCAGACGGGTTAGGGGGCGACATACGTAGACTCTGCCATCACGAGATTTTTCCGAAACGTTCTCTCCTCGTATGAAATGGGAGCGTAGACCCCAGCTAGCAGTGCATCACAAGGGGTAGCAATCCAGAATAAGAGCAGTAATCTGACACAGGTCTGTGTCAGAGCGAGAGAGTGAGAAGAGAGTGAGAAGTCCAGGTCCCGGCATCCGGCAGACGCACGTGCGCCCGGTTTGCTAAAGTGCTGAAAATAATATAAATAAGCACTGCAGAAGGCATGAGGAGCATGTTTGAACTGCACTGGGACAGATGTTCTGCGATGGGCAAATTAGCGATCTTTCATCCTTAATAAGGACTAAATCTGTTTTTTCTTTCCCTCTTCAACAAATCCCCTTGAGCTCACCCTCACGCAGACGCCACACACATCTCTACCTTCTCAATCCTTTTTTTCTTGAGAAGTACCAAACTAAGAAGGGGGAGTGGGGGTCTCGTTCAACGGCCTCCCCGAGCGTGAGGGGCTACATCTGTGAGGTGTGGCGGAGGGATACGTGGCGCCTGTTCAAGCGCTCCGTTCCTGGCCCATGCGTGACGCGGCTGCATGGAGCCTGTGATGTTCATGGTTGTAAATGAGGAGGTTTCACATTCACCTTTCACCTGTGATTACATTACGTCTGAGCACATTCACCTACTCACAGGCCCCAATTTTACTGCTGATCCTCAGCCAGGTTTTATTTTTCATTTTGTTTTGGTTGTATTTATTTTAACACACCTGCTTTAAGAGGGCACTTGTTCCTGGAGAATGTTATTGCTAAAGAAATTTTGGGCTCAATCATCTGTATTTGTAATTTTCCTTCTTTGGAGATTTTAGTCTTGTCGCTGTTTTCCTCTGTTCCTTCTTCTATTTTAATTTCTTTCTTTCTTTCTTTCTTTCTTTCTTTCTTTCTCATTTTGGTTCCCTCACTCCTTTGTGTCTCTCTGTTGTTTCAAACCGCATGCTCGGCTGGCTTTGATAGAGAGTGTGATGGTCAGTGTGTGTGCTAATGTGTTCTGTCCACAGCCCACGGTATGCTAATGTTCGCAGCTCAGAGGTTTCGCAGTGTGTTAGTGCTGGGTGGCCTCACCTGGCGTCTCTCTATTACATCTAAAAACCCTGTACGCAGGCACACACACACATACACATACACAAACACACACACACACACACACACACACACACACACACACATACACAAACACACACACACACACACATACACACACGCACATACACAAACACACACACACACACGCACATACACATGCACAAACACACACACACACACACACACGCACATACACAAACACACACACACACACACATACGCACACGCACACACATACAAACACAGAGCATATTTTATTAAACTTAAGCCCAGTGAATCTGGGTGGAAATCATTCATACACTGTTTTTTCATTTAAACATGCATCTGTTTATCTTGTGGTTTTGGCAGATTCCTGCTGTAGATGCAAACAGAATTAACACCTGTGCTTACTTATGCATACTGCATGTGTAATTGGAGAAATCAAACAAATCACTTTCTCGTCATTATTACTTAAGTGCTTTTTCAGAAGTACCAGCCAGACACCCACATTTTAAACGATGCCTGGAGATACGGATCCTACATCACATGTGCCACTTACAGTTTATGCAGCTTAAGAACCAAGAATGAGAATGATGGTGAATGATGGTGAAATGTTGGTGAAAGATGGTGAATGAGTTTCTGCAAACTCCAGGAGCTCTGATTGTTCCTGAACAGCAGACACTCTCTCACACACACACACACACACACACACACAAACACACATTCACATATTAATATCTCTCTCTGTCCACTGTTACTCCTCCCTAGACCTGCTGTCCTCCATCACTTCGGCAGGTTACCTGAGTGACCACGACTCGGTCGCCAAGGCCTTCCAGGATGTGCGACACATCAAGGATCAGCTGAAACGGGAGCAGCTGGTCCTGGACGCCAAGGTGGCAGCAGCCAACAGCCTGACCCTCAACAACGGCCGCAGTGAGAAGGTTGGAGGCCCCTTCACCACAGACACTGTCTTGCTCACTCACTCACAGCCTCTAAAAAGACACCCACCACAGTGCAGGACTGTCAGCTCAAAACTACTCCCCAACTTCCAGAAAATTAAATAAATAAATCCTCAAAAGCCCCAAAGGCGCTGCGTGGGAGAGCACAGCCCCTGGCTGCCTGTCACTGCAGGGTTTGATTACCAGAAACCCCAGCGGGGCCAGTAGAACTTCGCACGTGCCCAGCAGACACAAGAAAAGCCGCTCTCCGTTGAGAAAGAAAAACAAAACCAAAAATGAGTCCAACGTGGCAAGAGGAGCATTTTTCTTTTATTGATTAGTTCTGCCTGCTAGCACATCTAGAGCTGCTGGAATGAAAAGTAGCAGAAGAAGAAAGCAGGTAAACAGCAGAGTGAGCCAGAGACGTGAATCCAGCCCGAACGTAGAGATTTAGTCTGCTGACTTCTTACCAAAACGCTGACCAAAGGCGAACAGTGCTGGCAAAGGTGGAACGGTCTGAATGACGGTGGAGTAGTCTGGGAGATGGAAAAGCTTGCTGTCTGTGAGGCAGGCTGCTCAGAGCACCGCGCCAATGCTAAGCGACTGGTGCCCACCTCCACTGACCCTTCACCACTACCACCACCACCATCACCCTTTATCACTAAATTAGGCATGTTTGTTAGCTGGTCCACACTGAAGACAGACACGTGCCAGCACTGTACAGTTCAGCAAACAGGTGATATGTTGACACACACTCATACATAGTGTGTGTGTGTGTGTGTGTGTGTGTGTGTGTGCGTGTGTGCGAGCATGTGCTTTAACAAGCAGTGTGTGTTCATAAACAAGGGAATTAAGCATACCGCTTTGGCTGTGTGATTGTGGCCAGTTCTCCACACCAGTAAAACCCACTCACAGGTCACCAACGTTTGAACATGTCTCGTTCATGAAGAGACTACATCTGTCCCATAGCACAAAGCTAAAGAGAGAGAATAAGCAGGATCAGTAGAAAAGCATCTCCTGCTACACCTGGGAACACAGTATACAGTGTGTAGTGTGTAGCTCCAGTGTGCAGTGTGTAGTGTGTAGCTCCAGTGTGCAGTGTGTAGTGTGCAGTGTGTACTATGGTGTATGTAGTGTGTAGTGTGCAGTTCCCGGGGTGCAGCTCCACCTGTATCATTCTAACTAAGCTCACAGCTGTGGCTGTAATTCCTAACATCAACATTCTCACCCCAGTTCCACACTACAGCCAGAGAGAGACAGGCAGACAGAGAGAGTAACAGAGAGAGTCAGGCAGACGGAGAGACAGACAGAGAAAGAGCCCTTTTCATCTTTAATAAACTTGTTCCACGTGGTGAATTGCGAGTGACAAGCTCGTCCTTGTTAGTGCTTTTGCAGAGCTGAAGTAAAGTGCAGTTTGTTGGACTGAATGGTGTCATAGACGAGGTGGTGATGCATCCAGGTTTCAATCAGCTCAAGCATCAGAGTACCATTTCCTAACACCTGTTGTTGCTCTCTCTCTCTCTGTGTCTCTCTCTGTGTCTCTCTCTGTCTCTCTGTGTGTGTCTCTCTGTATGATTCTCTCTCTGTCTCTCTCTCTCTCTTCCTCCCTCTCCCCCTCTCCAGGGAAAAATCGTCTCTACATTGTGCATTCATTTAAAGCCCAGTCAGTAACCCAGAATGAATAATTAAATCTGTATGACTGTGAAATGGTGTAATGTGTTTCATTACAGCAGTGCGGCATGCCTGGGTCACTCTCTAATGGCAGCACCCTCTCCGGGTGTGTGTTTTAAAGATGGCATGCGTTTAGGATGGAGTCTAATCGACTAATTAAGCCCCAGATGTAGCTTCGGGAGGGTCGTGTGTGTGCATGTGGATGTGTGTTCGTGTGTGTGTGTGTGTGTGTGTGTTTAGTGAGAGGCGGTGATGTCGCATCCGAATGCGTGCCCCAGCTACATTAGGCGTGTAGATGCAGAGTTAATCTGCCTTTTATTGGGTGTAATAAATACCCAGGAGGCCATGCAGTCCAACTGTCTCCCATCCCTGGAGCACTTCTCTCTAATGCATCAACCTTGGAGGCCAACATGACAGACAGAGAGAGAGAGAGAGACAGAGAGAGAGGGAGAGAGGGAGAGAGACAGAGAGAGAGAAGGAGAGTACAGACATGCACGCTACTCCCATCATGCACCTGTAAACAGCAACACACAGCTGTCTGTCACCTGATGATCACTGGAAAGGTCTCAGGAATAGAACTTTAAAAATGTATTTTCATTTTCATGAAATTACTCAGAAAAGCTTTAAAACACTGAATGGACAAGAGTGCCATATTTGGTTAATTGCTTTGCTAGAGTGGCTGATTTGATTGCGTGTGTGTGTGTGTGTGTGTGTGTGTGTGTGTGTGTGCGTGTGTGTACATGCGTGTGTGTGTGTGTTCATGTGTGTATGTGTGTGTCAAGGAGAAGGCCTCGCTGGAAAGCTTGAGTCAGCATCTGAAGTCAGAGGAGAGCAAATTCAATCACACCATGATGGACTTTGGCTTAAGCGGAGACTCCGACGGTAGGAAACATCCCTTGTGTTTACTGCAGAATTAGAGCATTTCCTGTGTGTATGTATGAGTGGGTGAGACCCCGCCCCTGCCTTGCCTTCTGCCCCACCCCCACAGGCAGCCCCAGTGTGTCAGACTCCAGGATGTTCCGTGAAGCGCGGGGGCGTGGCAGCAGTGAGCCTCATATCAAACGGCCCATGAACGCATTCATGGTTTGGGCAAAGGACGAGAGGAGGAAGATCCTGCAGGCTTTCCCCGACATGCACAACTCCAACATCAGCAAAATCCTCGGTAAAACTGGTTCAGGGCTAAGGGCTAAGTAAAGGGGTGCATATGCATGTGTGTTTGTGTACTTGTTTGTGTGTGTGTATACGTGCTTGTGTGTGTGTGTGTGTATGCATGTTCGTGTGTGCGTGTTCGTGTGTGCGTGTTCGTGTGTGCGTGTTCGTGTGTGCGTGTTCGTGTGTGCGTGTTTGTGTGTGCGTGTTTGTGTGTGCGTGTTTGTGTTTGTGTGCGTGTGTGTGTGTGTGTGCATGTGTGTCTGTGTATGTGTTTGTGTGTGTATGTTTCCTTTATACTGTATTGGATTTGCTTTAACTGCCTCAAGTATGCAGACATCTTAACACTCCATGCTTGGCATCTCACGCAGTGACTGACATCCCTTGTATTTCATTCCTCACATCTCATTGGTCAAGCCAGCATGAATGTGAGAAAAGAGGCAGGGTTTCCGGCATGCCCCTCCCACCTCAGGGAACACACTCACATGCATATACACTCACATCCGTCTCCCTGTGCAGCATTGTGTAACCACAGCCTAATGAATCGCTCTGGAGAGCCGACTCCAACAGTGATGATATAATTCATTATGCATTAAACAAGCACTCCAGTCTGCCTGACATTTCCTCCAGACCTCTGGGATTGTGTTTGACATTTTAAAGAGCTCCTAAGCATTTTATAACGCGGGGAAATCTGGTTTTAATAAGGCTCCCACTCTCTCAATTGTTAACAGAAGGAGTTTCCCTCTTTCAGTGCCGGGTGCATGTCAGCTCAGTGGTGACAGCTTTTTCCCATTAAATATACAGTAGGAGAGTGTAAATTCACCACAGACGCACACACACACACGTGAACATGCGCACATACACACACACACACACACACACACGTGAACATGCACACACACACACATGCATATGCACATACATGCACACACACACACACACACACACACATGTGAACATGCATACACGCACAGACAATACACCCAGATGGGTGGTGAGTGTGTGAGCGTGTATGTGCTGATGTATGCATGTGTGTGCGTGTGCATATGTGTGTGTGTGTGTGTGTGCATGTATGTGCATATGCATGTGTGTGTGTGTGTGTGTTCACAGCGCTCTGTTAATGAGTAATAAAGAGCAGAGGCTACAGGTGCTCTTCCTGAGCTCAGATAATTAGATGGAGTGTGTGAATGGCCCACTTAACCTGCTGTCACCTGAAATAATGTCGCGTGAGATGCTGTGTGTGTGGCATGTGTGTGAGTGTGTGTGGCATGTGTGTGAGTGTGCGATTGTGTATGAGTGTGTATGGTATGTGTGTGAGTGTGCAGTGGTGTGTGAGTATGCGGTGGTGTGTGTGTGGTGGTGTGCGTGTGTGTGTGTGTGGTATGTGGGTGTGTGTGGTGATGTGTGAGTATGTGTGTGAGTGTGTGTGTGTGTGTGTAGCATGTATGTATGTGTATGTGTAGCCTGTATATAAAGCCTGCATGCACATATGAGTGTGTGTGTGCATGTACATGTGTGTACGTGGCCGTGCCTTTGTGTGTGCATTTGTGCACACGAGCGCACGCACACAAGCATGGGCACGTGCATGTGCACTCCCTGACCACCTGTCCACCTGCAGGATCGCGCTGGAAGGCCATGACCAACCTGGAGAAGCAGCCGTACTACGAGGAGCAGGCACGCCTCAGCAAGCAGCACCTGGAGCGTTACCCTGACTACAAGTACAAGCCCCGCCCCAAACGCACCTGCCTCGTCGATGGCAAGAAGCTGCGCATCGGCGAGTACAAGGCCATCATGCGCAGCCGCAGGCAGGAGATGCGGCAGTACTTCGCCGTGGGGTGAGAGAGCGCCTCCTACTGCCCGGCCCAGGAAAAGCTCCGTCATCCATCCACTCCGTCACTGTCTCCCCCGTCTGCTATACTTCTGCAGTTTGATTGCTTTTTTGTTTTTGTTTTTGTTTTGGGGGGGGGGGTTTACATTGGATTTCACTTCCACACCCTTCTCTCTGCTGGCAGCCTTAATTAAGACTGGTTGTCTTAATGGCTAAGAGAAAATATCCTGACCAATAGTATACTGGTTTAAACAAAGAGCAGATGTATTAGCCAGTCCAAGGTATGTTTTAACAGACTGTGTGCGTGTGTGTGTGTGTGTGTGTGTGTGTGTACAGGCAGCAGGCTCAGTTGCCTCTGTCGTCAGGGGGCGTGGTGTATCCAGGAACTCTCTCCATGGCTGGCATGCCGTCACCCCAGATGCCTTCTGAGCACTCCAGCATGTCCAGCAGCCCTGAGCCAGCCCCGCCCATCGCCCCGCCCTCTTACCTCAGCATCAGCAAGGGGGAAGAGCCTCGCATCAAGGAGGAGGAGCTCCGGATGGACGAGAGCAATGGCGACGGCTATGACGACTTTGACTATGAGGAAGAGGATGGAGAATTTGGCAGTGACAGCGAAAACCACATTGCCCAATAAATGAAAAAGCGCCAATCACAGCCATTCCACCAATCATCTGGCCCCTCACCCTTACTCTACATGGCACCCAATCAGGGCTCTAGCAGAGCCAAGCCCCTCCCACAGGAGCCCCAATACCAGCAGCAGCAAAGCACAGGACCTGTCAATCAAAATGACTGTTACACTAAAGGAGGGTCTTGGAAGAGAAGTGAGATGCCACAACCTCTGCTGAATAAACATATCGTGGCAGATTCACGTCACATCTTGAGTAAGCTACAGGAAGACAGGAAAAAAACAACCTTTGCAACCAGCTTGTTGTCAAGGCAGAACTTATTCTGATCAAGGAGCTGTTAGTCAGCCTGTCAGAGTGTTGTATCTCAGCCTATCAGAGACACCAGTGGTGGACATGCTTGTCTATAAAAAGACACTTTTAAAAATGCGTTTTTGGGGGTTTGTTTTTTCGTTTTTGTTTTTGTTGTTTGGGGTTCTAGAATATTCTCACTCAGGTACACGGTGCCAACAAGTGGCTTGTGAATGTGTTTTTGGTTTTGTGCTACAGTTTTAATATAGAAAAAAAAAAACGTTTATTTTGCTGTTTTGACGTAAAGCACCTGACGGCAGTAAAGAGACTTTTTTCGGGGGTGGGGGGGGGGGTTTGCTCCTCTTCACTGTTCTCTTTGCTGAACCCTGTGTCTCAAACACACTCACACATGCACCCACACACGCACACATACACACGTTTCTGTGGACGAGGGGGGCTGAAGGACGGAGGACAGAGATGGTACAGCCAGCACTGTCCAGCTGCTTCATGCGTGTCTCTCTGCATGTCCTCTCTCTCCTCCTGAACCGCTGACAAGGAAATAACTTTGTTTCAGTATCCACTGACATGACAATGGCTATCATAAAAAGATGGCTAAAGAACTGTTCTGTGTGTGTGTGTGTGTGTGTGTGTGTGTGTGTGTGTGTGGGAGACAGAGAATTAAATTTCTTTGTTTTTTTTAAATATAAGGGTGGTCATAGTTCATGTTTTTGTTGTTGTAACTGTACATTCTGAGTGTGTGTTTGCCTTTGGATTGATTTGTAAGTTTTATTATGTGCAGACAGATGCAGTGCTGGATCCTTGCTTTTATGTCCCTGAATAGTCTCTGTTTGCAGGAGTGGAGGTTGTGCAGACAAAACACTTCTTCAAACTGAAGCTCTAGACTGCTGTGTCCAGCCCATACGTGGCCCAACCACGCCCCCCAAACCACCAGCCCCTCCCCCCAACCGCCGGCCCCTCCCCCCAACTGCCGGCCCCACCCCTTCGCCTCTGCTCCTCCAGTTGCACTGAAGCAGACTGTTTTTGCCATTAGTGAGAACACAGAGCACTGTGCTCTTTTCCAAGAGCAACAGAGAGAGGGAAGGGCTCCCTGGGGAGACCTGGACGGCCAGCACGACAGAGAGAGCAGACGAGCTCTAAAACCCTCCCCCCTCCTGTTCACACAGCTCGCTCTGCCGAGGGAACCTCCAGAACACTGAGCAACATCGGTGTGTGTGAGTGTGTGTGAGAGCGAGGGCCTCTACACAATATCACTGCTCTCCATCATCCTCCACCACACCTTCTCCCTTCGTTCTCCTTCTTTCTCTTTGTTCCCGTCCCTCAGTCCTTCTGCTTTCTCCGCAGAGCATGTAGTAAAGCGCCATCCCTCACCTCCCGCACCTCCCTCACCTCCCTCACCTCCCTCACCTCCCTCACCTCCCACTTGTGTGGCCGCTGTTGGCACGGCAGCAGTTTGACTGACAGCCAGCCAGCCATTCTCATGCCCTGAACGCTGTGTTTGTAGGCGGGTGTAGGGAGTGCATGCTGCTCCACTCCCCACCTGGGTTCTGCTGGAACCGTCACCTGGACAGATCGAGGCCTCTCTCATCTCGCACCACACCCTGACGGACACGGGGCTGATCCCAGGCCGAGGATCGGTCCACAGACGTGGCCCTCACCCACTGCAGTGCAGGCCGGACCCAGGGCCTCTGCTCAGGGTGGGCTCTCTTCCAAACCCCATCTGGAACACACAGCATTTCTTTCTTTTGTGGTTGTTGTTTTGTTTGTTTTGTTTTGTTTTGCTTTGCCCACTGCTGCCCCCCACACCTGCATTTAGTCTCCATGACGACATCATTCTGCTGTCAAAGTTGTTAAAGGAGGAGCAGTTTAGGACTCTGCATGTTAATGTTTTTGTTCGTATTTGAATATTTTATTTTTATTCAAACTGCCTCTAGTGTAATAATATTATTAACAATAATTATAAGGATGGTCAGCATTTTTCCTAAGTTTAGTAAGTAATGTACAGTATAATTTATTTTTTTCTCTCCTTTTGATTTTCTTTTTTTAATTATGACATTATGAGAAACTGTGCTCTATAAAGCATTATATTTAGCTGGTAGGTATGTAAGTCTAATTACTCTGTGCTTTATTTCTGCTTTGATTTGTTCTCGTTTGATTGGTTGGGTTATTTGGTCGTATTCATTCTGGCCAAACGCTGGTACATCTCTGAGAAGTGATCACATTCACCTGCTGACGAAGGACAACAGGCTCTCGTCTCTGTTGTTTTTTCTCTTCTGTGCATCGTTCCTGAACTCCCAAACTCATTTCTTAAAGCACTAGGACTCTGGACAGTCAGAGAAAAAAAACATAAGAAGAACATTATTATTATTATTATTATTATTTTGTCATTTGTAATGGTTTATGTAATAATGTGAAGTTTTCTATCTCCTTATTTCTTATTTCGAGGATAAATTTAACAGTTTTATTATTATATTATTATACCCCACTGTCACTGAACAAAAAAGAATCTTGGCTGATGTTTACTGGGATTTGTAGTCCTCTTGAGAATTGGTGGAATGTCATTGGACACAGCGGAAGCATTTGTAGGCCTACGAGTGTTTGTAAAACAGAAGTGTAAACAACATACCTTTTACATACATGGAACTGTATGAAAGCAGAGAGTTGGATCTACCCAGAGGGGCTATTGGGATTTGTGGTTCCATCCGCTCCAGTAATGTTCCACCAGGCAGCCATATTAGATGTTTAATCTCTGTGGGACTCCAGATCTGAAGGTGATGGCTTTGTTTGAGCTCCACACCATGGCAGAATTTTTCTCAGTCTGCAGCTGGGTCTCTCTCCCCCCCAGTCCCCCGGTCCTATGTTTCCTCCCTCAGGTCCCCCATCCACCCCCTTCTCTTGCTCTGCAGTGGCCCAGATGATGGCAGTCATAACAGTCACACTGTAGTGCCACTGGGGGACCTTTTAAGTCGGCTGTTCAATAACAGGGACACACTCACAATCATCGCTGAAGACAAGGGAAGGAAGGCCTACCTGCTTCCCACACACAGTCTCATGCTGTCAATCACAGACGCTGCACAACAAGGTGACGAGGATTATTAATTTTGATTATTAATAATAATAGATAAGACAATCAATGTCGTGTGTGGAGCTCAAAGCAAACGTGGTTTAAAAAAACATACTTAAAAACTTATCTTACCATCACGAAAATCGAGAAAGATAATTATGTAAATATAACATAGAGTTATAGATTTATATTTTGTTCATAATACAGTGTAATATAAGTTGTATATTTCGTTTCTCTTCTTTTATTGATGTTATCCATGCCACATTAAAAAGCAGGAGTTAATGTACTCTTATTGAGAAAAAGAAAAAGCCCAAGTTATGGGTTTCCACCATCTGTTCTGAGTTGACGTTTTCAGTATTATTGCCGACCGAGGCTCTAATAAAAACAGCAGTGTGTTCAGAACCTACGCTGATGTGTCTTCATTCATCTCCACATCTACTCAAGAGACAGAGGAAGCACATCCAGGAGGCCCATCCCACGTCATGATCTCCACGGATACGTTCCGACAACCCGCCGAACCGCATTCCAAATCCTTCAACATTTTGCACCGAAAAATGACAAATACGCTGACAGGGCAAGTATGTAACTTCATAGGTACATTTTAGAGGGAGGGTCTGAACACAACAGGATTGAAGTCACCTTGCTTTATATCGTTTAGGACAGTAACAAAAACACACTTTGCTAAACTAATTTAGAATTGGCAATAGTAAATGGGAATAAGAATTTGATTTAGAATTTGGACATGTATGTAACATTTTCAAAGATGTATGTATGACTCTTCATAGACAAGGATCCGAGTTTCAAGTACACGACCACTAGATTCCCACACTAGAGCTACCCACAATTCTGTGCGGGAGATGGTGTCCAAAGGAAGACGACGTTCAGGTCTGATTCCAGCCATTGTAGGAAATATTCCTGATCTGACATAAATGTGGAGAATACACACATATGGGAACACTATGCCCATCTTAATCACACTCTGTAGAAACAACCACTAGTGGAGAATTCTGACCAGTTTACCATTTGGCATTCCCAACTGCCCATTTCCAACACTGTGAGCAGTTATTCCCTGAGGAGGTCTCCTTAATATCTCCAGATATTGGAAGTAGTAAAGCTCTCTTTGGAAATCCTGGGGGAAAAAAAGTGTCCTTTTGAGTTCATTCAGAAGCTTCAATGTATTAAGGACTTCACTTTGAGGCAGCGATACAAGGACTTGAATTGCAGAATAAATATTCAGATTTTATTATGCAAACCGGGGCAGTTACAATGGCTCAGTGACTAGAACTGCACAAGCAACACGTATTATAATTGAAGGCATTTGCAGAGTTTAATTAAATGTAGAGACATGCTGAAATAATACTGCTTGATCTGTGGGCAGTTCTTCTCATTCAAAATCATGGCTGTAAAGCACGAAGGATCCAAAAAGATCAGTCAATATAACAAAACTTTATGAACTTAATTTTTGCAATACTTAACATCTCACATTCAAAAGTTTAGCAAACCCAGCTGAAATGTTTACTAAATATAACATGTTGTCAATATTATATTCAGTGCATATAAATGACAAAGTGAAGTTTGCAATGTGTGTTTGTGTTTGTGTGTGTGGGGGGGGGGGGTGAGAGTGAAGGAGGAGGGAAGACACTGGGACGATGATGTTCACTGAAGTCAGGGCACCCTAGGAACACTGGACACACCGTCAATATTTGACTTGTTACCAAGGGCTTAAGTGTGTGTGTGTGTGTGTGTGTGTGCATGTGTGTGTGTGCGTGCTCGGGCACATGCATGCGGATGTGTGTGTGTGAGTGTGCATGCTCGGGCACATGCATGCGGATGTCCATTTGCTG
>JAOXYF010000004.1:17029513-17040846 GCA_028565775.1 Sternarchorhynchus goeldii
GTGTGTGTGTGTGTGTGTGTGTGTGTGTGTGTGTGTGTGTGTGTGTGAGAGAGAGAGAGAGAGAGAGAGAGAGAAAGTGTGTGTTCCATAGGTCTGCTGCGACAGCTGAGTGCAATGTGCAGATTTGTACTGTGGGTGTTTGGAAATCGAGTGAAAGCAATGTCACATTAATGATTTAGAGAAGGTAATAGGATGTGATGTGCAGCTGAGCTGCCAAACCAAGCTGAGTTTAAGATGCTCCTTTAATGTATTCATGAAGAGGAGGGATTAGAGAGAGCACTCAGCACACACACGCACATTTAGCATTCCCCACTACACAACCAAGGCCACACACACACACGCGTGCACACACACCTCTGAATGTGAACTCATCTGTTCACATGCACACTTACCAAACCAGCTCCTTTCGTGCTAGACACAAGAACTTACCAACCAAACACTCTCCACTGAGCACTCAGATAACTCAAATAAGTACTAACTCAGCACTCGAATACAACCACGACCATGCTGCCAGCACTCAAATGCAAGCAAACAAACACTCAAACTACTCCCTCAGCCAGAACACAACAGATGAAAATGTTTCAGTGCCGTTTGCCACGGAGTTAAGCAGTAAGTTGTCAGAAGCAGGTAATGCAGTACATTACCATCCCCTGTCAACTGTCCCTCACATGGACCTCCTCCCCCCAAGGAGATGTCATGTGAGCACGTGGTTTCAGCATGCAGGAGTTATAGCTGGACTACAGTAAGTACTCTGTCACTGCTCAGACACCCCCACCACCTCCTTCACATCCATCTTCTCTGCAACCTGCATTTATTTTTTTATTTAACTATTTCTTTCGTTCTTTATTTGAATGTAAAATCTGCCTCGTTTCAACGTTGCATCCCTGTTACTCCGTTCCTGTTGGGTAAGCGAGCGTCTCGGTTACTCCGTTCCTGTTGGGTAAGCGAGCGTCTCGGTTACTCCGTTCCTGATGGGTAAGCGAGCGTCTCGGTTACTCCGTTCCTGTTGGGTAAGCGAGCGTCTCGGTTACTCCGTTCCTGTTGGGTAAACGAGTGTCTCGGTTCACAGTGTTTCAGGCTATGTCGTGACTCCTCATGCTTCACCAGTGTTTCTTAGCAGTGATGATTCTCAGGAGTCAAACGAAAGCTGTCCATCCCTACTCATTTGCATATTTGTATTGTTATGCGGAGAGCAGGCTGCTGAGAGGCTGGCCTGCTCCTGCTCACCAGGCCCTGATTTGTATGTTATTACCCAGTTGATTTCTGAAGCATTTTTCTGTGCCCATTAACACCCATATCCACACATGCTAATATTATGCTAATAGTATGTTAATTGCGAATGGTGCTGTTAAGCAGGCCTGCTGTCGGGAGCACTTGTGAAAACTGGGCGGGGTCACCCGCAAGCTGTAAACGGAGTCCAAACACAAATAAATAAACCCCTAAGAGCTTACAGGAGCATCGCTGCATGATAACACAGCCTGGAGCAGGCCAGCCGGCCACTGATCACAATAAACAGGCCTGGGATTTCAAAAACGCCTCCGGCAGGAGAAGCCTGCTAATGGCTTCACTGGAATCCTCAGCGCTGATGGGTAAGGTGCTTGTATGGTCGCTCCTGGATTTGGCATCCGGACGGAGAGTCAGGCAGGGTGTCAGGCTGGAGATCATCAGCACTCACACCTCTGCTGGATTTACGGTTCGTGTCAATCACAGGACAGGTAAGAGTGCCCGGGACAGCCACTGGCACTGCCTGCCTCCTGGACAGTGTTTACACTACCGTCCAGCCAAGAGACACCTCTCGCTGAGCCATTCAGAGAGAGGGAGAGAGAGAGAGAGAATGAGAGAGAGAGAAAGAAAGAGAGAGAGAGAGAAATGAGAGAGAAAGAGAAAGAGAGAGAAAATAAGAGAGAGAGAAAGAGGTGATGGAGAGAAAGACTGAATGAGAGAGAGAACAAAAGCAAGATAGAGAAAAAGGGGGAAAGGGAATGAGAGAAAGAGACGGAGGGAGAGAGATGGACAGAACTCTTCCTGTCTCATTCCTCTGCCGTCTGTCTTTCCCTCTTCAGTGTGTCGTGATTCACTGAACCTGACTGATCTGTTCGCTCTCAGGCCTGAACTGTCCCAGTGCCTGTTCGCCTGCACACTGGCACCGGGGCCGAGGCCTCCGGGCCGAGACGCTGCCGGCTGCCAGCGCTCCTGTCTGCTGCCACTGATGCCTCTTTTTTCTCGCTGCTTCACATTCCTCATTTATTCACAGCAACCAACAACTTTGGCCTCATTATAAAACGACTGTCATAACCGTTAAAACTGCACAGGCCTTGTGGTTTCTGTACAAATGAAATAATAACACAAGTTATAACAAGTTCAGGCTTTTGTTCCCCGATAGGTTTTCTATTATAGTGCTATTATGGAAACCCAAAATCTTAAACCATCTAGAAAGCAGCTTTTTTCTGTTCATTATTATTGTCACTTTGTGCCTCTGTCAGCTATTTCCAGATTAATATTTCATATTCTTTAAAAGTTGGCCCATCTGGCATGGAGGGCAAGCCTGCCGGGGGGGAGTCACGGTGTGTTTACAGCTCGTGTTAATGTCGCGTTCCTAAAGCTGCCTCAGCGGCCCGTTCCGGAATGTTCTGGAGCGTGCCGGATTTGCTGCGACGTCCGGCGATTACATTACGGTGTGACGCTCACACAGGGATTTGACTTCACAGGGATTTGTCCAGGGCCAGATAAAAGCCAGGGTTGTGGGATTTTTATACGCCGTGCGTGGTGCCTCCTGACCAGTGATCTGTGCCCTGTGCATAAGATCTTTATGGAGAAGCAGCAGGACAGATCCCCAAACAACACCGTGGTAAAGCTGACTCCAGCTGGCTGTTTAAAGGGATACAGAGGACCTTTCACTGTTGCCCAGCTTTTATGGTAGATAACACAAGTTCAACCGGCTTGAACGTCACTGTACCAGTCACAATATATATAAGTGCCATTGGAAGTAATAACAAAAGCTATTGTTTGGTTACTGACTGTGTGTGATAATCTTTTCATGATCTTTTCAAAGCGATGGTTTTTACACCTCATCATCACATTTTGCTCCAAGCAAAGAAGGCCTCGCCCCACACTTACCTGCACAGGTTGAGGCAGCTCATGCTCACCCAGGTCCCCCTCCACATCTTTCTCATCTACTGCTCCCATCTGTCTCATCTACTGCTCACACCTCTTCTCATCCTGTACAAAAGAATGGAATATCTTGACACAACAAATATAAGTAAAATCAAAATCTTAAAAAAAAGGGTGAATATTTTTACATTTTTTAATAAATAGTGTCTAAAATGTATCTGATCTTCAGAAAAGTATTTAATAACAATTACTAAAGTCTTAATTAACAGAGAAATCAAATGAAAATGCCTTGGATTTTAACTAAAATTAAGATTTCAAAATAAAAAATAGATAAATTATACTTACATCTTTAACAATTATTAACAATTATCATTGATCAAAAATGCCCAACTGTAGGATGATGGCCTGTTGAAATTAGGATAATTGGAGTCAGGTGTTCTAATCAAATCACCTGTGAGCTTCACCTGCCATGTCACATCATAAAGTTTGTATAATATCGTGACCCAGCAGAGAGTTCAGCCAAGCTCACAAGAAACATTAAGAAAGATAATTAGACTCTGTAAAGTGTTACAAGAGCATTTCCAAAGCCCTGGGCCTCCATCAGTGCACGAACAGACAGACAGTGTGTCGACACAGACTCAGAGTGTGCACGAGATCAGTGCACGTGCATGCTGTGGAATCCTCATGCATGTGATGTAGATCACTAGGGTTACGGCTAAAGAAAGAGCTTTATGTAGCATGGCAGTAATAGGAAACCCAGCAGTAAATCAACAACAGAGTGGCTCCAACACTTACACACACATATGCACATACATGCATGTACACACTTTTAAAACATTATATATGGCCCTTTTAATAACCACCCACTTCTTTCTCCCTTATCTTCTCTCTTTCTGTTTCTCATATCCACACATACACTCACACACAAATGCACAAATACACACACGCACAAATACCTGCCATCAAGGTGGTAACAATGCATCTTTACAAATCACATGAACCAACATTTACACATAATTCTCATGCAATTGAAACTGACAATTCGCAGGAAGATCTTTTACACACACACACACACACACACACACACACATTTGCTAATCTGTAAATGAGTTTACTAATTAAATAAAATATAAATATATGCTCAAGTTTCAGAAAATGTCTGACCCTAATAATACATCTGTATGATAATTTACATATTTATTCACTTTCCTGAAATTTGAAAGCTCAGTTTGTATTTTAAAGGGGTGTGAAAATCCGTGTATTTTGAGTGTATTGAGCTGAAATATCTTTACAGATCGTTTAAATAATATTGGGAGGAAAATGGTTTATGTTGAATCCGATGTCATTTGTTTTCAGACATGCAACACTGGGGTCTCTGAGACCTCAAACAACAAGACAGTTCAGTGAATGTCAACAAAACACAAGGGCTAATTATAGATGCACTGAAACCGGAAGTTGCTTCTATCGACATCTACAGGAGTTTAATGGTTTTGGTAATAACAGAATTAACATTAATTGTTACATATGAGGATTCAAACACTTCTTCCAAGACCTCAGCTATTTAAACCATTACTTCAGTAAAGACATAGTATGGTGTGTGGTGTTGTAAAATCTCCCTGTTGTTTCTTTGTTGTAGCTTACATGATGATGGGGTCATATTCAGGTCCTATTCGTGCAGGAATACAGGTAGCCAAAAGGATTCACCAACTTTTGCAAACAACTAGATTTTTTCTGAAACATTACTAAAAGCGCTGGTTAGAGCGAGGAGACGAGTACTGTGCGCGAGAGCAGCGGGGTGACTGATGAATCTAACCGGGTCATAACATGGAATGCGCGCGCTGGTGTTTTTTGTGCTGCCGGTCCTCCAACTCACGCGTTTTTCTTTCACGCGCTGATGGTCAGACAGGGTCGTTGACAGTTTACGCTCTCACAGAAGCAGAAAACATTTCAGCTTCTTCCACTGGCTTATGGATTATGTTGTTTTTAATGAAATGTCTTTGATGGTCAATAAGAAATTTAAACCCTCTTTTTAGCGTAGTTTCCTGTTCAAAAGTTTTGCAAGAGAAACGGGTTCGCAATGGACTCGGTCAGAGTGCGTTTTAGAGTGAAGGCAGCACTATTCAGAGAAATGAGACAGTGTCTGTGTCCAAGAATAAAGGAGCAAAGTCTATATGAAGTGTGCTTAGGAAACTAGTGTATTAGGGAGCGATTTTTTTCTACTTTGCGGTCCTGTTATGTGGACATTCCGCTGACACGCTCGACTTTTCCTTCTCGGAGAACGATCGCGTGCAAGTAATCTTGGATGAGAAAAATGTTTATTCAAAGAAAATGTGTGAAATGAATGTATCATATACATTCGTTTACTAACAGTTAATGATGCATAGCTGTACGCGAGAAGCTGTCAAATGTTTAGACCATTATCAATGGAAGTTTTTAAATGCCTGCACATTATTCGTTCTTTCTGTCACAAACACATATTTTGCTTCCCTCCCTCTCCCTTCCCACACAGTCACACACACACACCCTCCCCCACCCTTTTGAGTGGCGAAATACATTAAAATGCTCTAGACAAGCGTAATTGGTGTGTTTGAAATATTGCAAATAACAGTAATTATCAGAAATGACTTGTTCCGTGAAAACAGACGACGTGTCATTTTCTGTTTTGATCGCCGCGGTCAGATGTCTAACGGAAACTTTCTGTCGTGCGCTGTTTTTGTCCTCTTACCCGCCCATTAGAGCGGCTTTGTTTTGGAGTTTATTCGCTGCCGAACTGACTCTCACTCTGTGATGTGAAACATCATTTTCAGCTTGTTAAAAAAACGTAAAAAGGAAGCAGGGTGTTTTTGGGGTGGCCTTTTTGTTAATGATAATGCACGCGGCGTATTTGTGTTTTTGCCCTTTGAAGTACTCCGATATCAGAAAGCATTTACAATCTAATTACTGTCTAAGCTCCACTCCACTTGTCTCCATCACCGCAAGCTATGGAACCGCGCGCAAGAAGAGGGTGGCGGGGAGAAGGAGAAGTCGGTATGTTTGAGTTATGCGGGTCTCGTGGAGATCTGATCCCCTGAAAGTGATTCCGCCGCTTCTAGGTTAGAAGTAGGACCACGAGGAGTCACACGAGCACAAAATCGACACAGATTTTGCACGCAACCTCTAAAATGCAGTCAGTAAGGATTTTTAATTGACTGAATGATTGATCGAGTGTTTTGGGGGGGGGGGGTCTAATAAAGATCCCCGTCAAATCGTAAGGATTACCTACCAGTTTAGCGCGCGTGTGCGAATCGAGCACGAGTCTACACCAGACGGAGAGGGGCTGTCGCTTGAGCCACGTACACACCTTCTACATTTATAATGTTCACAGTAACGTTTCCCGTGGACTACAAAAAAGGGAACAGGACGCATGCAAAAACTATCTAGTCGACCCGAACAGCCTCCACTTACAAGGACACAAATGAGTCGTGCAGGACCGCGAGAGCGACAGAGCCCAGCAGAGGTGCTTGTGGAGGGAGACTCGTTTGAATGTTGTATTGTGTGATCTTTAGTTGTCTCGAGCATATGTGGGGATGTGTGTATGTATGTGTGGGCAAATAAGATGACAAGAGGGTGTGAGTTTGTGTGTGTGTGTGTGTGTGTGTGTGTGTGTGTGTGTGTGTGAGTTTGTGTGTGAGCTTTATGTTGTCTTCCTCTCCATTTCACCTCAGAATCTGCTGCACTGCTATTTGCAAGCAATTTGAAGTGTGTTGCAAAGGTTGTCAAGGGATTAATCTCATATCATGCTGTGGTACAGAAAAAAGTGCCTCTTCCAAGAATTAAACACAATTTACCCATCAAGCTGCCTCTTTCAAGAAGCGAGACAAGCATAAATAATATCTCTGCGGTCCAGATTTGCTAATTTATGAGCTTAGCATCTCTAAATGTTATTAGTGGAGCAGAGGAGGTTCACAAAACTGCTTCCGGCAGCGATTTGTTATCCTGCTCTGCAGTAAGAGGGAGAGGCAGAGGCAGAGGCAGAGGCAGCCAGGGTTAAAGAGACATACCTGACACTCTCTCACAAGCCCCTGAGCTCAGGGGTGGCATTCTGTACTCTTCACTTCCCTCTCTTCATCATCTCGTTCTCTTCTCTCTTACTGCAGACTCCTCTCTCTCTCTCTCTCTCTCTCTCTCTCTCTCTCTCTCTCTCTGTCTCTCTCTCTCTCCTGTGTTCTCTCTCAGTCTATCTCCCTCTCTCTCTCTGTCTCTCCCTTGTTCTGTCAATCTCATTCTTCTTCTCTCACCCTCTCCTGTATTTTCCTCTTTTCTCTGTCAGTCTTTTCTCTCTCTCTCTCTCTCTCTCTCTCTCTCTCTCTCTCTCTCTCTCTCTCTCTCTCTCTCTCCTTCCCTCTACATAAAGTCCTACTATTTTGCTGTACTAATCTTGCACTTTTTATGTATTTTGCTTCACATTAAACTTTACACATTTCTTACGTGTTACACATGTTCTTTCTGTACATTTCCAAACCTTCTGTACATCCAAACTTTTCTGTGCTTTCTGTGTTCAAAACAATTTTTCTCTGTTTTTCTATTGCTGCATGAAAACAGAACATTTCAGGATTTATAATGATATTCCCTCTCTGATCTGCTCCTTTCCCCAGAGATTTATGGCGATTACTGTAATAAGCTCAGAAACCAAAGCCTCTGACAGGTTCCTGCTGTCGAACCAAGCCCTTTCTCTTCCATTACTACTAAATCAACACAGAGCTCTCTGAGCTGTGATTCAGCAGGTGATGTTTACCAACCTCACCTGAGCCACAGGTCCCATACGCTCTGAGCTGTGATTCAGCAGGTGATGTTTACCAAACTCACGTGATGTTTGCTGACAGAAGCCGTGTTTGGGATCAGCTATGCGCTGTTATTATGATGGTCAGGCATTTGCAGAGAGATGTTTGTATCTTTACAAAATGATGGATGACATCCACCAGAATCTAAGTACAAAAAAAAACATAAAATCATGTATAAACATGAACCAAATAAATGGAATCATCATTTTTAAGTGCACTCAGAAATATAAAGAAATGTTTTCAAAGAATGATTTCAGAGGGGCACATCAGGTTCGTTAGGTTTACTGGAGACAATAAAAGCATGTGTCTTCTTTTTGCTTGTTAGCTTTGGGTTGAACTCACTCAATGGGCCAAGGGCATGTTTTATGTGAATTCCAACATTTAGGCAAAAAGAATAATCCCTTCAGAGGAAGAAGAGGTGTTTGCTGTGATTCTGTCATAGCCTCTGAACTGTGAACTCAGAACTGGAGTGAACTCACAACTGGAATGAACTCACAACTGGAGTGAACTCCAAACTGGAGTGTACCTACAACTTGGTTTGGTTCTGTGCAGTGATTGGTTTGGTTCTGCGCTGTGCCTTGTTTGGTTCTGCGCTGTGATTTGTTTGGTCCTATTTGATGATTTCAACCCACTGGTTCATCTGTGGTGCTGAAGGAAATTCTTACGTTTTTAGCACCTTCCTAGTGCCACATTTGTGGCTTTGCATCGTGTGGTGTGCTTCATGTTCTAATGTTCTCATGTTCTAATGTTCTCATGTTCTAATGTCCATGTTCTAATGTTCTCATGTTCTAATGTTCTCATGTCTGTTTTTGGTTTGGAAGCAAAAATTGATTTTGAATGGCATACGATCAATATTCATTCAGTCTTTCTTGAATCAAATGAAATGTGAAATGCTATAATTTTTCATCTACCCTGAAATCACTTTTAGAATGGAAAACAGTGAATCACTGCTCTGATCTTAAAATTTTAAGATTTTAAAACTCATGCACCTGGCTTTAGCATTGTAAACAAATATGTAGAAAATCAAAACTAGCTTCTGACTGCAAAAGTCTTACACCACCAATGAAAACTATGTTTAAAGTTGTTTATCAGGGCAGTATGTGTTTATTTGATCCAAAAATAATGTGACTCTTTGTGCTTCTTTTACCTTTGTCTGCTCTGTTCTGTTGAAGGTGGGACTATTCTTTTTAATTCAATTCAATTCAAATTTGTTTATATAGCATTTTTTACAACACATTTTCACAAAGCAATTTCACAGACGTATGGGTCCTGATCCCTAATGATTAAGCCAAGGTTGACAGTGGCAAGGAAAAACTCCCTAGGAGAATAAGAAAGAAACCTTGGGAGGACCAAGACTCAAAAGGGAACCCATCCTCCATGGGGGGGGCTTTGTCCTGTTGAAGGTGGAGCTACGTTCTGTTGACAATGGTGCTTTGTTTCTTTGAGGTTGTGGCTTTATTCTGTTGAGGGTGGGGTTTTGTTCTGTTTTGGGTGGATCTTTGTTCTTTTGAGGGTGGAGCTTTGTACTGTTAAGTCTGGAGTTTTGTTCTGTTGTGGGTGGGGCATTGTTATGTTGTGGGTGGAGCTCTGTGTTGGGGAGGGTAAGCTTAGTTCTGCCTAATCTATAAGCAGAAAGATGTTGCTCTTAATTGTTTCTAGGTTTTAGAATTAATTGTAATTTTAGTTTTAGTTTACAAATCAAAAAAGCCTTTCTTTTAGCCTTCTCAATAATGCTTTACTGAATTTTTATTAATTTTCATAGCATTTTTATAGCATTTTTACATACAGAAAAATACGGAATGCCAAGATGTTAGGTTAATTAATTAATTTAATTATATTAACAAAAAAAAATCACATTTCATTATGTCTTCCAGCTTGTTATCTACTAACTGTGGTCTCTGAGCCATCACTCTCATACTCATTCTCTTACTCTCATTATCTCACTGTCAGTCTCTCACTCTTTCACTCTCACTCTCACTCTCTCTTATTCTCTCATGTTCTTTCTTTCTTATGCTCTGACAGACATGTGTGTCTCTTCAGCACATACGTGTGTGTGGTATGAACATGACTGAACATGCACATGTTTATCACGCTGAAGCAGAAGAGTATTATTATTACTCTGTCAGTCTTTGTATGAAGGTTTGGCCTGCAGGCTGGCAGCAGTGGCAGGTAAAAGGAGGAGAGCTTAGCTTTCACACGCCATGCTGTGTTAGCCACGCCAGAGTCCCTACCCCCTACCGAGCCCCCACTCCTGCCCTGCCCCCACCCTCAGACCCAGTGGCTTAGTGTCAGCGCCAGACTGCAGTGCAGTAGGTGGGTTTGGTGGGGTGATTTCTCCCTACATAATGGAGGTCGAGTGGGGTGTCAGATATTTCAAAGACCTACCCCACCATCACCTCCACCCCCTTCGTGGGAGGTCAGGGGAGGAGTCAGGACCAGACTCCGCCCATTTGTCTTGGTCAAAGCAGTTGGCTTAGAACAGACAGGGTGGAACCATTACAGCCTCTGTTATATGGTGTCTATTCTCTGCACTCACTCAGACAGTGTTGTGACTCCACCAGGGCACGACTTCTGTGATCGAATCCATGTTCTCATTTCGATACAACATAAATCACGAGAAAAAAAGACAGGTGTCTAACTGTAGATGAACAGATTAATTGGATGTAAGAGTGGAGGCATTTCAGGGTCAAGATCGCACTTACCGCCAACTCCCACAACCACAGCACTTCTTCATGACTTGAAATCAACTGTTTGAGACAAGCATAAATTTCACTGTTGGAGAGAACATGAACAGTATTGTCCATGTATTGTACAGAACTCAAGGACTGAGTTTGAAGCTCCAGCTTTGTAAGATCAGTTGCTCTGCTCAGGCCGTCCGTAGCGGAGGAATAAATCGGTACCTGCTGGAAGCGGGAAAAGCTTCTTTTTGAGTTAAAAAGGTGCTGCTCTTTAGGCTTCAGCACCTAAACCTGTCAGCTATGTCACACACAGGTGACAGGTGAGGAGGAGACAATGTGACACACGAATGTGCATGCACACACACACAAACACACACACACGTGCGCGGAGTGTGGATCAGCGTGTCTGGCGCCCACACAGGCCCCGTTCCTCCCTTCGCCAAGTCGCAGGGTGCCGGTGGGGCTCGGAGCAAAGCGACAGAGCAGCAGCAATATCACACCGCCGACGCCTGCCTGCTCTCCCAGACACTGCACGGCCCGCCAACCTCACACACACACACACACACACACACACACACATACACACACACACTTCTCTCACCTTCAGCTCAGAGTGCTTACCATCTGCAGCACTGCTAACGCAACCACGACACCTGGCCACTGCCAAGGAACGAGCCCCCGCACAGCCTCCACACACACACACACACACACACATACACACATT
>JAOXYF010000004.1:17041026-17059072 GCA_028565775.1 Sternarchorhynchus goeldii
TATATATGTGTGCGTAAATAATTACAGCAGTAGAAGATTCATGAAGATTCAATTGCTAACCCTTCAGCTGGCAACCAGTGAGGGGAGGTTACTCCCGGTTTACGCACAGTAAGAGTGCAGGCCTTATCATAGCCCTGCCACCACTCTTCTGATGATGTTTCTGTCCACTGCAGAAATGGACCACCTGGTAATTAGGAGCATCCAGGTGTTCCGTCCCAGTGGGAGAAAGCCGTGGTCATATTACAGTCCGAACAGTGGCCTCCTCCACTGCATCTCCACGGACGCACCGCCTCATGACAAGACTTAATTCGCGTACCCCTGGCCCAGAGCAGGGGCGAATTAAAGGCCGTCATTTTCTGCTCATTCCTCACCTTCTCTGAGCATGGGTGCTCCTGGGCCCTCACACACTCCCGCCATCGCTCCACTCAGCTCCAGACTGTAGGGTTTCAGAGAGGAGCCACCGGAATCTGCCGAGCAGTTTAATGACTTATAATTAGATTCATAAAACATGGACTAAACTTGCAGAAAAAAAATAGCGAGGGTGGCGGTGGTGGGGGGGGGATCTACTAACGAAATGCGCTGACAGTGAGCAGACTTGACATTTGGCCTTGCGTAATTAGGGATGCGCCAGCTCCTCTTCCCACTAAATCTCAGCACTAAATCATTATTCTCCACGGCGTTGACTTTGTCATGTTCGTTCGCTTAAGCTTCGGCGTTTTCGTAAATATTGCAGCCAAAATTACATTGCGATTATTTTTTTCTCCCCCTTAATTGCCTGCCCTCCAAACACAATCTGCTTTGGCAGCAGATAAGATGGTGTGTGAGTTAATAGAGGCAGTGAGTTGATAGAGGCAGTGAGTTGGCAAGCAAGCTGCATACTCAGGAGGGAGAGCGGGGCTAAGAAGGGAAGATGAAGTGCTGAAGAGCTGGAGAGAGCTGATCACACACACAAGCCGTAGAACAGCAGGCCGATGTCACCAGAGCACTGGCTGTCTGTCAGGAGAACAGGCAGGATACAGGGAGAGAGAGAGGGACAGAGAGAGGGAGAGAGAGAGAGAGAGAGAGAGAGAGAGAGAGATTTGGGACTGATAAAAGAACAAGAGTAAAAGCAGGTAGATAAAGATGGACATGAAGAGAGATGGAGTGATAAAGACAAAGGGACTGCTTGATGGAGAGATAGGGAGGGATGGAGTGATAATAGAGAGATGATGCTCTCTCTGTCCACTAACAGAGCGGTGACAACAGAGCTAGAGAAGTCAGTCTGTAGTTGAGGGGATAACAGAAAGATGTTATGGATGTTGTCTCATGACAAGAGTGAACAGCACACACAGTTCCACACACAGTTCTAGAGCCATCTGGAGTAGTGACTCCCTGCTCTAGGGGTCAAAGCAAAAGCCACGACAGAATCTTTATCTTGATTGTGAATGTCTGACAATGTATAGTTGATAATGTATAGAGAGCAGGAGAACCTTATCGCTAACCGTACTGGGTAGACAGCTACCTTAACTATGGATGACAAAGTGTGTCTTGTACTATGGAATGAAGCAGTGATATGAGGAATATGTGGGTTTGCTTGTAGTCTGTGTAAGGTTTGCCTGTGGCTGTTACCTGGTTGCAGGTAACTTTTCTCTCTTCTGAAGCTGAGCACAGATTTGTGGTCTCTTGTATTCCCAGTGTGATGCCTTTAAGGCATTTAATTATTTATTTTACATTTCTGTTTTCTATCTTGTTGTTAAAAGTTTGTAGTTGTTTTTTTCATTGAATGAGGAAAAGTAGACATAAAAATCTCAATAATTAGTTTAATAAGCTCTTCAGTTAAAAAATAAATAAATAAATCACGGTATGTGAGATAATGAGACAATGTCACTTCCGGTTTCGATTTACCAGGCGCTCTGCAGTGAAAGAAAACACGACAGGCGGTCTGACAGCATTCCTGCACCCATGTGAAGCATCATAGACATAATGCCGTAAGTTGTTATACAGTTAGACTTGTTACAGTTGTATATTAGTACAGATGGTACTGAAAACAATGTTTGTTGGGTTATCTTAAAGCACGTACAATGGTTCGTTATAATTGAGTATAAGCTAGTAGCGACGTTAGCAGGTAAGCTAAACTTTAAATATATATTGTAATGTTGCGTTTACAATGTGTGTTGTAATGTTGCGTTTACAGTATGAACAATGTTCTTTATAATTAAGAATGTAGACAATAATTATGTTCTGTGTTGTTTATTTATAGTTTTCACCTACACGCTAAGCGAAAGAGTGACAGTAAATGGTAACACTTACTACAACTCTGTCTTCCTTGGCTATGGTTTAACTCCGTTTAGTCAGAGTTACGACACCCTGCACGAGAACACTAGAGTGAAAAGGCATTATTTGATGCTTCCAAGTGGTCAAGATGGCAATGAGCTGCAAGTCATCCTCATCCAGCGCTAAGAGCAGTAACGGGTCGTCGTCTAGTGTGGCCCGCGCTAGGGCTAGAGCAGAAGCCGCCAAAGTGAGAGCGTCATATGCTAGCCACGAGGCTAAACTGAAGATTGAAAAGGCTGCCAGAGAAGCTCAAAATATGCTAAACAGTAAGAATAGACACAGTTGGAAGTTCTGGCACGGAAATGAGAGGCTGAGGCGGCTGTAGCAGAGGCATGAGTGCTTCAGGAAGCTGATGCAGTGCATGTTGCAGATGTATAGTGGAAGTCAGAATTGGAAAAGGTTAAAGTTGACGCACCAGTGAATATGTTCGAACACAAAATGATTTTCAGAAACTTTCTCCCTCCCCATTCCCAACTATAGTTTCCCCACTCCATGATGGATCACAAGTGAGCTTTGTAACACGGCATCCGCCTGAGAGAGATACTTCACAACCACAGCCTAATGGTATTGATAAGCCAAGAAAAACGTATGTACAGAAAAGGACAACTGTACATGCGTACCAGCACCAAACACATCTGTTTTAGCTAAAGTTAAGACAAAACCTGAAGTTAGAACACCAAATCCTACCACAAATGCATGTGGACAGTTGTAGGCATCCCCATATATTCCCACGCCCAGCAAGCCGCCTCTGGTGGAGCCAGTATTGCAGTATTTGGCCTCGCGAGATTTAGTCATTTCAGGACTGTACTAATTTGATGATAAACCTTATCGGGCATGGTATTCTTCTTTCACTAGCGCAGTTAGCGAAGTTCGTGGACCTCATGACTAAATGGCTAGGAAAGGAATCTGGTGACCAGGTGAAACGCATACGCTCAGTATAGTTCAGCAATCCTGATCTGGCTTTACATAAAGCATGGGAGAGGCAATGTGAGTGCAACGCTGCCCCTGAAATCATTGAAAGGTTATTCTTTCAACGGCTGGACAATTTTCTAAAAAATTCACCCAAGGATTATACCGAGCTCCGTGAGCTGGGGGATTTGCTCGTGGAAATTCAGGGTGCCAAAGAAGATGGCTACCTCACTGGCCTGTCATATTTGGACACATCACATGGAATCAGATCAATCATCAACAAGCTTCCATATTGGCTTCAGGAGAAGTGGGTGTCTTCTGGGTCAGAGTACAAAGAAGGGAATGGTTGATTCACTCCCTTTAAATATTTCAGTGAGTTTTCTATGAGGTGAAGAGGCGTGGCGACCCTAGTTTCATGAATGAAAGCAGTGCCACAACACCTATGAAACAAGCCAAACCCATTGTAAAGAATTTGCCTTACAAGATTGTACCCCAAGGGTTCCAAGGGCATAGCCATTAAATCCTTTGTAATTGTTGATGATCAGCATAATCGCTCATTAGTCAGGCATGAGTTTTTCGAGCTGTTTAAAGTAGAGAGCACATCATTCTCTTACAACCTCAGAACTTCCTCTGGGATGGCTGATGCAGCCAGCAGAAAGGCAGAATGATTCATGACTGAGTCATCGGATGGCAGGGTGGTCATCACTCTTCCGCCATGAAATTCTGAACAATAGGTCTGAGATTCCGACACCAAACACAGTTCTACACCAGCCTCATCTCCATCACCTCGCAAAGCATATCCCAGAACTGGATCCCAAAGCAGAAATACTCCTGCTGCTTGAAAGAGATGTCCTGAGGTACACAAGGTCGGGCAGCAGGTCAACGGACCACATAATGCCTCTTTTGCCCAACGTCTGGACTTACGCTGGGTAGTGGTAGGAGAGGTGTGCTTGAGAAACCTGCATAGGCCGACAGTCAATGTGTTCAGAACCAATGCACTGGAGAGCGGTTGTCAATCAATTTTTAAACCCTGCACAAGTTTCATGTATGTCAAAGAGGTGCAGCAAGGTCAACGAGGAACGCTGGGACAGACAGTGTTCATCCAAACATAGCATGACAATAAATATGCACCATCACTGGAGGATACAGCCTTCTTAAAGATAACGGACACAGACATTTAACAGAGATGCTACAAACATTTGGGTAGCACCACTACCGTTCAGAGTTTCACGCCTGGTATTGCCAAACAACAAAGAGCAGGCAGTCAAATGTTTTACTGCCCTACAACGGACTCTTAAAAGAAAACCTGAAACGCAGATGCAGTATGTGGCATTCATGGATAAGATTTTTGCCAATGGACATGTTGAAGTAGCACCACCTCTAAGTGAAAGTGAAGAATGCTGATGCCTCCGAATGTTTGGGGTTTACCACCCACAAAAATCTAATCAGATAAAGGTGGTCTTTGATTCCAGTGTACAGTATCTAGGTATCTCCCTCAATGACATGCTCTTTACAGGCCCCAAACTCAATAACTCGCTCGTTGGTGTGCTGCTACGTTTTCATAAAGAAAGGGTTGCTGTTATGTCAGACATACATCAGGTGTTTTACTGCTTTTTGGTGTGAAGACCAGCACAACGTCCTTCGTTTTTTATAGCACAAAGACAATGACATCAATAGAGAAGTTATTGAGTATCAAATGAAGGTTCGTGTCTTCGGCAACTGCTCCGTTTCCTGCTGTAGCCATGTCTGGGTTGCGAAGAGCCATCAGAGAAGGGGCGGAGAAGCATGGCGCTGATACTGTCAGGTTTGTTGAAAGATATTTCTATGTTCACGATGGCTTTATATCAGTGCAGTCAGAAGCTGAGGCAGTAGACGTGCTCAGACAAACGCAGGCCTCACTTGCAGAGTCAGAGCTCCACTTACATAAGTTCACGTCAAACTGTCAGGCAGTCATGGAGGCCTTCCCATCTGTGCCCCAGTAGTCAAGGATCTAGATCTGAATGGGGGCAATGCGCCTACATGACGGAGCATAGGTCTTCTCTGTGAGGTCACAACAGAGACATTCACCTACTCCGTTTCAACAACCAACAAGCCATTCACTCGACGTGGAGTTCTCTCCATCGTCAATAGAATTTTTTGATCCCCTGGGTCTACTGGCAACTGTCACGATTCATGTCCGGCTGGGATGCACCTCTCCTGGAGGACAAATTAAGTAGTTGGCAGTCTCCGGGAGGTTCACTTCTATAAACGGCTTCGTATTCCATGTACATTTATGACTGCCTCGCTCACTCAAGCAGTGTACATGGAATTGCGTGTGTTCTCGGATGCATCAGCCAAGGCCATTGGTGCTGTAGCAAACTTGAAAGTAGTTGAGCAAAACTGGCAAATTGAAGTAGGATTTATAATGGGCAAAGCAAAGCTAACACCCCAGTGTGGGCCTACAATCCCAAGACTTGAGCTCCGTGCTGCTGTTTTGGCAGTAGAATTGGCAGACCTCATCCAGGATGAGCTAGATCTTTAACTGGATGCCACCAAGTTCTACTCAGACAGCAAGGTGGTGCTTGGCTATATCTGTAACGAATCCAAAAGATTCTATATGTATGTCCACAATAGAGTCCGCTGCATCCGGCAGTCCTCAAAGCCTGATCAATGGCATTATGTATGTACAGAGATAAACCCTGCTGATCATGTTTCAAGATCTTTGCCTGCATCCCTCCTAAAATTGTCATCTTAGTTTACTGGACCATTGTTCCTCTGCCAACCACCTACAAATAAAACTCACCTACAGATAAAGCATGAGAAATGTTTGAGCTAGTTAGACATGGTGAAAACCCAGAAATTCAAGTACTCCAACCTTACCGCTGTAGAAAGAACCCAGTTATTCTACCTAAAGATAATCACATCGCTCTTCTTCACACACAACATTATCATGAGCAAGTCAGACATCAGGGCTGCCAGAAGGTGCAATTAGGGCTGCAGGATTCTGGATCTTGGGAGTCAAAACATTAATTAATTCAGTGCTCCACAAATGTGTAACTTGTTGCAAGTTGAGTGGAAAGCTTCAAGAACAACGGATGGCAGACCTGCCACCTGAACGCCTCATGACCTGCCCTCCCTTTAAATATGTAGGGCTTGTTGTATTTGGTCCTTGATTCATCACAGCCTGACGTACCAGAGGAGGACAGGCAGAGAGCAAGCGGTGGGCCATCATGTTCAGCTGTATGAGCTCAAGAGCTGTGCATATCAATGTCATTGAGGCTTTGGACACGACCAGCTGCATAAATGCTCTTAGGTGCTTCTTCGCTCTCAGAGGCCCAGCAAAACAGCTACTTTCTGATTGTGGTACAAATTTTATAGGTGTGTGCAAAGAGCTAAGGATGGACAAAACAGTGGAGAAATACCTCAGTGAGCAAGGATGTTGCAAGGAGTTTAACCCACCACATGCTTCTCGTATGGGAGGCTCTTGGGAGTCTGTGATTGGTGTCACTAGAAGAACCCTTGATTCAATATTCCTTCAACAAAACTCTCGCCTCACTCATGGTGCTTTGTACACTAATGGCCGAGGTCACCGCAATCATGAATGCACGACCTCTAGAACCTTTGTCTGTGGACCCAGAGAAACCCTTCATACTCTCACCAGCAATGCTCCTCACTCAGAAAACTGGAGTTCTACCTCCACCTGGAGACTTTACAGATAAAGACCTGTACACAAAGCTGTGGAGACAAGTTTAGGCTCTTGCTAACCAGTTCTGGGCTCGTTAGAGCTGTGAATTCTTACCCTCCTTACAACACAGATAAAAGTGGACATTGCCACAAAAGAATGTTCGAGTTGGTGACATAGTCTTGCTCAGGGATAAGCAGAGTGCTCGGAACTGCTGGCCGATGGCAAGGACAACCGCTACATTCTCTGGAAAGGATGGTCAAGTAAGGAAGGTCGAGGTCATGACCTCTGATCAAGGCAATGCAAAGACATTTCTTAGGGCCACTGCAGAAATGGTTCTGCTTCTACCCAGAGACTAATCATGACTCCAAGTTCTTAGTTACATAGGTCAGGCGGGGAGTGTGATGCCTTGAAGACATTTAATTATTTATTTTACATTTCTGTTGTTTGTAGTTCTTAGTTTTTGCATTAAATGAGGGAAAGGAGACATAAAAATCTTAATGATTAGTTTGATAAGCTCTTTGGTTAAAAAAAAAAAAAAAAATTCACAGTATGTGAGATAATGTCATTTCCGGTTTCGATTTACCAGGCGCTCTGCAGTAAAAGAAAATACGACAGGCGCTCTGACAGCAATCCTGCACCCATGTGAAGCATCATAGAGGCAATGCCGTAAGTTGTTATATAGTTAAACTTGTTACAATTGTATATTAGTACAGATGGTACTGAAAACAGTGTTTGTTGGGTTAGCTTGAAGCACGTACAATGGTTCGTTATAGTTGAGTATAAGCTAGTAGCGACGTTAGCAGGCAAGCTAAACTTTAAATATATATTGTAAAAATAATTATATAGATAATTATAATAAAGAATGAAGACACTGATTTATGTTCTGTATTGTTTATTTATAGTTTTCATCTGCACACTAAGAGAAAAAGTAACCGTAAATGGTAAAGCTTACTACGACTCTGTCCTCCATGGCTATGGTTTAACTCTGTGTTTAGTCAGATTTATGACACCCCACACGAGAACACTAGACCCAGTGTTTGAGAATTTTAGTCCCCGCAACAAGAACTTGGCAAAGCAACTGCAAGCTTTCACAAACACTGAAATGGAGAAGCGTGAAGACCACACAGCTGAAAGAACGCATCAAAGTATTTAAAAAGTCAGTACTTACAAATAGCCCCAAACAAGGAAAGAGATGAACTGATAAATTACCATCTTGTAGAGCAGCAAATTTCAAGGACCCTTTAATACAGTGACTAAATTGGTAGCTTCTCTAGCAACAGCTTGAAATAATCTCTATTCTCTTTTAATTTCAAAAGCTCACGCGCTCTCAGAAACATGCGCTGTGTGGAAAGAGACATCAGAGAAGAGTAGGACTCTTAATAATGGTGATAGAGGCAGGGTGGATGGCAGGCCTCTCGAGATGGAGCTCACTGTACAGATAAACCCTGCGCTTTGAGCGCTAATCCCCACGGGAAAATATGACATGCAGTAAATATCAATAACAAATAAAGCATCTGTAATGAGGCGTGGCTTTATCTGTGCGATTTGAGCAGAGTTAATCTCCAGGCTGCTCTTGACACTCAATTAAAATTGAAGACCGCCCTGTACCCCCCACCCCTAACCACACGCCCACCCCTACCCCTAGTCCCACTGCCGTGGTAACCAGCCCCGCCCTGGAGAGCCTGCGGGACAGCCCCCGTTCAGGCTCCCCGTTCAGGCTCCCCGTGCCTCCTGTAAGTGCCTCTCCGGCTCTTTCTGGCTGTGTGCGTCGAAGCTCGACACTGGTGGCAGAAGCAGACAGGCGATGCGACTCGTCTGCGGTGGTGTGAGCAGAGAGGAGCCTTAAACAATGTTTTATCTCGACATCCACAGAAAAAATGTCTCTAAGATGAAGTGATCCTATGCAGTAGATGATTCAACACTACAGAGGGAATATAAAGGGAAAATGTTGGGAAACACTGCTTCTTTTTGACCAAGTACCAGAAGAATCTCACACACAAACACACACCAAGTTTCAAGCCCTTTTTTTCTTATGCAGTGACCACATCTGACCACTATTTTAATACCTGGTTGTTAAACAGTTATACTGATGCCATCGCCTGTCACGTTCTCGCATTTGAATAAGTGACTCTGAAATGAACGCATTTTTCTGGGGTACCATCCACCCCAGTTCTGTTTCAATCCTGCTTGCAGAAAAATTCCGCTTGAAAAAATTATCAAAACAATTTTGGTACAAGTTGGAAATCATCTTAGTGGTGGTGATGTCCTGATACGTATGGCAAAATCACAGCTGGTTTATGATGCAGGTGAAGGTGGAGTGATGAAGCCTGTCCTCCTGAAGGAGAGGGTGGAGTGATGAAGACTGTCCTCCTGAAGGTGAGGGTAGCTTCCCTCAGCACACGTCATCTCCATGCTGTGCTACTCCCTATCATGCCTGTCACTCTGTATTTCAGTCATGACAAAAGCCAGCAGACTGGCACTTTGATGGGTTTACTTTCTTGTCTTCACTAAAAAACTCAATGTAAACAAACAATGATGCACCTGAAGCCACATGGTATGTGGATGAGTGTGAGTGTGAGGCTTTGTGCAGCGTTATTGTACCAGGATGAGCAATTACGGACCACAAACCCAGGCAATCTGACCCAAAAACCAAACCAAACAAGGCCAGAGGGCTCCTGGGAGACTCCCAGAAAAACTCAAAAACCTAAAAAATAAAGCTACTTTCAGCCTTCCCGTTTGAGGAAGAAGAGGGCCACAGCTGAGAACGTGTGCCCGGATCATCTGAGAATGTCACCAGCAGGGACATCTCTGGCAGGCTGCAAAGAGACAGGCTGTAGAGTCGTGGGTGTAGCAGTAGACTGCAGAGAGACAGTTTGTAGAGTTGTGGGTGTAGCAGTAGACTGCAGAGAGACGGGTTGTAGAGTCGTGGGTGTAGCAGGAGACTGCAGAGAGACAGGTTGTAGAGTCGTGGGTATAGCAGGAGACTGCAGAGAGACAGGTTGTAGAGTCGTGGGTGTAGCAGTCGCAGGCCTGTTCTCTGCATCTGAGCAGCACCTATAGGCTCTTGTGTTGATTTACCTGCTTGCTTTACCTTGGCACCCGGAAAGATGAATGAAGTCTTAAGAGTCCCTCAGGCATGTTAACATAAACAACACAGCAATATTTAGGACACAAGAAAGGCACAGTAACCTGGCAATGGGGTTGGCCACTGTTAGAGTGTGTGAGGGTGTGTGTGGATGGGGTGGGTGTGTGTGTTTGCGGTGGGAGAAGGTGAGTGGGTGTGGGGGTGAGTTTGTGTGTGTGGATGGGTGTGTGGGTGGGCAGTGGAATAATACGCCTTGGTTATTCTTAACAGTTAGAATAAGTAAGCACCGCTATACAGAGACTCTCTCTCTCTCTCTCTCTCTCTCTCTCTCTCTCTCTCTCTCTCTAATATTTATATATATATATATATATATATATATATATATATATACACACACACGCGCGCGCACACACACACACACACACACACATAGACTCTATACGGATACTCTATATACAGACACTATATATATATATATATATATATATATCACACAGAGACTTTCTATATACAGGGACTCTACATGCAGAGGCTCTCTCTATACGGAGACTCTCTATACGGAGACTCTCTCTCTCTCTATACGGAGACTCTCTCTCTCTCTATACGGAGACTCTCTCTCTCTCTATACGGAGACTCTCTCTCTATACGGGCACTCTCTACACGGACACTCTATACGGAGACTCTCTCTCTCTCTATACGGAGACTCTCTCTCTCTCTCTATACGGAGACTCTCTCTTTCTCTATACAGAGACTCTCTCTCTCTATACGGAGACTCTCTCTATATGGAGACTCTCTCTCTATACGGAGACTCTTTCTCTCTATACGGGCACTCTCTACACGGACACTCTCTCTATATGGAGACTCTCTCTCCTCTATATGGAGACGCTGTCTCTATACGGAGGCTCTGGCAGTCCCCAATTTGCTCTCAGAGGAAGTACACAGGCCTTTGTTTATGCTTCAGGGGCCCACACTGCTCAGAGTAAAGGGAGGGGGAGAGAGAGGGTGGACAAGAACTTCCCCTCTGCTTTTCCATTTCAATGGCAGCCCCTAAAACAGCATGGTGCTTGTGTCTCGGCACCTGGCTCCAGGCTGCCGCTCCTTCTCAGAAGGCATTGTGAAGCCACGCCCCCAGCACAGAGCTCCCGCCCCCACTCTGCCTGCAGGACTGCACCCACGATACTCGCTGGTGTCTCAAAGGAAGCTCTCTTCATTCATTGGCCAGATGCACTTTCTCTCTCCCTCTTTCATTCTCCCTCTTTTTCTCTCCCTCTTTTTTTCCTTCTCACTCTCTTTCTCTCTCTGTCTTCAACATTGCTATTTTACCGCCTTCTCAACGGACCAAATTTGCAACAGTTTACCTCCCAACATAACACAATCTATCTATTTATTTTTTAATTTATCCTGCAGAATGCTTTTTTGTTTTGCCCTTAAACCCTCTATTCTTCGCCCCCAAAGAGCTGCCTCTGTTCCATGCAGATAAATAGGAATTCCAAACTCCAATGCTTCATTTGCTATGGTATGAATTCCAAGAGTGGAATCTAGAAATAGCTCCAGCAATGTTCATTTGCAATGCCTAAGGCCTGATACTATGTAGGAGGCTTTGGTGATATTTGTTTCTTGCATATTTTGTGCTGGGTTTCTTGCTCTCTGTCTTTTCCCCCATTCAAACCAAGATATGCAGTTTCCAGTGCAAACCCTGCAAACAAACCAGCTTCTTTCTTCTCTTGCCACACAGTGTCTTTGCCCATTATTTTGCTATGACATTACATTTTTAATTGAATTGAACACAATTTACTCCTTAAGAAAACTTTTAATTAAACGCCATATGGACAGGCTGTGGAGAGAAGTGGCCTCCATGAATTTTTCCTCAGGGAAAATTGTGGCATAATTAAGAATTTGAACTGTAATGACACACGTGGATTTAATGGAAACTTGCTATGCAAATAGAACTATGTATAACTGGCATTTATCTGATGGTGTGAGTGGTGTGAGTGAAATTTAGAGATGTTCCCTTGTTCCCTCGAGCCTGTCTCACACAAAACACAGTGAAGAATGGAGGAAAGACCAACAGAATGGGTCATGTGACCTCATTGTGACTAATTTTGCATTTGAGATGAGTGGTAAACACTGTACCCCAGTCCCAGACTGGTCTTCAAACAAATGTCAATGGGTCTTTTGACTGGAGTTCTGGTTGTGTTCACCTCCAGAAGCTCCTGCTGGTTTGAAGCAGCAGCAGCCAGAGTAAATAATGAAGGCAGCAAGTTACACTAAATCTCTGGATCCAGAGTTCTGCAGAACAACGCGCTGCACAGACCTGGAATGACATTCCTGAATCTTTCTCGGTTTTCCTTGAGGAAGAATGGTGAGAGCACCAGAGTGAGAGGTCATGTATGTGCCTGGTGGTGATATCCCCCAGATTAACAGTGTCCTGCCAGATTAACGCTGTTCTCTGTTCTCCCATATTAGCACTGTTCTTTGTTCTCGCAGATTAACACTCTTCTCCCATTTTAGCATTGTTCTCCATTCTCCCATATTAGTACTGTTCTGTTCTCTCAGATTCACACTGTTCTCTGTTCTCCCAAATAAACACTCTTCTCTGTTTCTCAGATTAGCACTACTCTCTGTTCTCCTATATTAGTACTGTTTTCTGTTCTCCTAGATGCATGCTGTTCTCCCAAATTAAAATAACACTCTTCTCTGTTCTCCAGATTAGCACTGTTTGTATTCCCATATTATTACTGTTTTGTTCTCTCAGATTCACACTGTTCTCTGTTCTCCCAGATTAGCTGTTCTCTGCCCTGATTTTCACCAAAGAGAAGCACATCGATTAATCTTAAAGACCCTGTAGCAACATGTTCCTTCTGGCTGGTAAATTGTAGGTAAACTACAGAATATCTCCAGCACTAGATGAATTAAAAAAAAAACACAGAAAGAAAAGATAAAAAAAAAAACTGCCAGTGGAGAAAAAGGAGGAAAAATGTAGAAATTATTTGGCTTTTTCCATTTTAAAGAATACGCTATAGAGGGAGAAAGGACACAAACCATCTTGCTGTTTCTTCCTCGGGACACAGGCCACTCTGGTTGTTTACTCTACAGCGCTGCTGCGCGTGTTCACAAGGGCCGCCGCACGGCAGAGGACCTTGCCTGATTACCAATGAAAGCACAGGTAAAATGGTTTGCGTCGCACCAGGTTCAAAGTCCACGGCGAACGCAATGAGAGATGAGAAATAAATAGACGCGCTGACATGTTAAAAGCTTGGCGCACAAAAGGACGCGAGCTACGAGCTGAGAGAAAGCTGAGGAGACGGTTAACACGAGTCAGAATGGCGAGAAACAAAAAACACCGAGGAAAGGAGGGAGGAAAAACGGAGCACATAATAAAAGGCAGGAAATGCTGTGTTTTAGCACAACAAAACTCATTTGCGGAGTAGCTAGGGACTTGAAAACAATTATCATCTTCCGTCTTCTGTAGCCGTGTCTCTCGCTTTCGTGAAACCTCTTTGTTTTTTTTCAAGGACATATTAATTATTTTAGATGAGGCCGATTTTCATGTGTGGAATAAAGCAGTGTTTTTTGTCCCGGAGATCAGCCAGTCTCTGATGGTTCCCCTGTATGTGGAGGAAATGGAAACACATTTAAAAGAACTTGATGAGAGCGTTTGTTCTAATTCGTTAAGCGTCCGTTTGCTTGGGGTTTTACATAATCCATACATTTTGGTCATTTTCCTTCACCTTTGTGTACAGTGTAGTAATAGTTTATTTCTTTGAACTAGGTAAGGTATTTTCATATCGGAGACGCAATACAAAACAATAAAATAAATAAAAACAAAAATGAAAATAAATAAAAATTGTAGAAGGATGAAGGATAAATAAACATTTTAGAAAATATATGGTCATATGTGGTTTTCAAGGCAGCAGAATCTCCAAGGCCAAAACTCATCAAAAAAAAAAATTTAAACTGAACTGGTAATTATATTGGTCATTTCACACTGTCCTCAACTGCAGAGTGTTCCAAAGATGTATCTGCTTCTGAGTAGAGAACGGGCACGCAAGCACACACACACACACATACACACACACACGCATATGCATCTCTGGAAAGGCCTAAGACAGAAGCCAACTGAATTCCACATTTAACTGCAACCAAAATTCTGCCACCAGATTTCCTCCTAAGAACACATTTCTGCTTTGATCTTGGTAACCATGCGCTCTCCAGCTGCTTCGGGACAGGAACAGCAGAGTCCAGATGACCTGTTGCCCTGGTTACACATTAATTCTATTACTCTTAACACTTGCAAAAGAGCCATAGCTCCAATTGTCAAATATATTAAGCCTTTTCTGGTTTTTTGAAATTCAAATATGTATGTGTGTGTATGATGTATGTATAAATATATTTTGTTAATGTGCATTTTTGTATGGTATGAGCTGTAGGAAAAATCACTTCGATAAGTAATTTTATTTTCGTAAGCAGACTATATAAACACTTGATTAAGTTGCTAAGTTTAGACTATCGTATATTTCTCTCATTAGGCTAGATTGTGTATTTCTATTATATTTATCTCGAATTTTTCTATGTTTATCTCTAATATTTTTAGATTAATATTTTAGGTTAATATTATTATCTTTGTATGCAATACTCCAGCTGAAACCAATGTTGCTGTTTTTTAACTTAATAGTAAATCATAAAGAGTAGGAACTCACCTTTGTTTTCGTGCCATAGGTCTTCACATACTCAGTACACAAAAGTAAATCAAAGTTCTCTAAGTTAACTGCAAACCACATATTTAGCCTACAGACTGTCTGGAACAGAACGCTATACGCAGAGTGGTGGTTTTCCCCCTCACCAGTTGTAGCGGAAAGATGCCCTTGTGAACAACAAATACCATGGATGGCGTATTGCTGCCATCTGTTGGTCATTTTGTGTATTGCCGTGTGCTTGGCCTATGTTTCATGTTTGTAAAAGAGGCTTTTGTTGGCACTGGAGAATTAATCATTAAGGCATTTATCAACGTATTATAATATACAGGTCTATATAAAAAGTAGTAATTGTAAAAATAACGTATTTTAAGAATTGATTGGCTTGAGAGTTTTTTTTCCCCCTATCTCATTTTCACTTCTGTTTCACTGACTGTGTGTGTGTGTGTGTACATGCATGAAGTCAGCTAGTAGTGTCAAGCTGTCTGAGTTATCTGAACTGTCACGCAGCGCAAATACTTTCTGTCTTGCATAAAAAGCCTTAGATGCTGTCACAGCATAAAATAAGTGGGGTTACTAGTAAAAAAACAGTCAGACAGCACAGAAAATCTTTTCAACAATATATTTGACAAATTCACTTCTCTAGACCTCAGTCGCTTCACACACTGCCTCGCAGCCTTCTGACAGTCTGACAAGGTTTAACAATGCACGCGCGTTGCTAATGGATTCGAAGCAGGGACAAAGCGTCCACTGACAATACAGTTGACTCTGTCATCCTACCAACACTAGGCTTGCGACTATCGCAGTCGGTATTTTGTGCCAGAAAACAGGCGCCGAGATTAGTCAGGGAACTCTCTGATTTAAGTGTCGAACAGCGGCCCGTTTGATCTCAGAGGATTGAGGGATGTAAAACGTTCCAGACCGACAATCCCTTTGCGATGATAGCACACGTTTTTCTCCATGTACTTATGCAACCCCCCACCCCGACACACAAACAGCGCTCGCCGCTGCCTTGTGTGTTATCCTGCAACGACAGCTGTTAGTATTGTCGCGCTGCCGGTAATCTCAGGGAATATCTTTGTCCGCGGCGTTATGAACAGCTGTTCGCATTGTGTAAGCGTTGTTTATCTGCTCCCAAATCTTTAGCTCTTCACTTTGAGCTTCTCATCCCCGGTCATTACATTGCCGGGTATTCATCGCAGTAAATCTGCGCTGGAACTGGTCCAACTGTGGACACGCGCTCCGCCAGCCTACCGTAGCCAGATGTTTTCCACTGCGCGCCTCTTTGATTTTTACTTGTGTGATGAATTAGGACTATAGCTACACCTGTTTCATGGGTGACGCAGTGAACAGCCGATCGCAGGCTTCCTGACAACTCAACAAAGAGTTGCTAAAACTCACTGTTTGGAGTGCGTTGCCGATACCACGTTATTAACTATGGGAACTGTGGGGAAAATTAGGTGTGATAATGGACATTGTATTTGAATCGGATGAACAGAACTCTTTTTCAGCTGAAGCTTTTATCAAACGTCGAGTCCGTTTATCTTTTCGTGATATTGAGAGGGTTATACATTCTTTTCTTTTCTCTCGACTTGATTACAGCACAATCCTTGGTGTCAGGACGGCGTGGGCCTCCCAATCACGTTTACAGATGCTCCAGAATTCTGCGTCTCGTTTTGTAACAGGAGGTCAAAATGATTCACAGATCAGTGTACCTCTGCCCGCCTGGACACCGTCAACAAACCTTACTTTTGTGCAGCAACTGCAGTATAACTGCAACTTCACTCTTTATTTGGTTAACGAACTTTTTTTAATAGAAGGGATATCCTAGAATGTTCCATACACAACGATGCTGTCACAGAGGTAAATAGATGGGCAGATATGCCAGCACCGTAACTCAATCTGTGTGCTGAATAAGGAACAAACGCTGGTGGAAAACAGTGGAGGTATTGTTCGATCGCTGTCTACTGCACGTGGCAAATGCAAATGTGTTTGTTGAAATAAACCAGGATGGGGAATGCCCTAAGGCAGCTCCCAGTGGGCAGGCGCGTGCGTGCGAAACGCTGGGCAGGTTAAGACAAGCTCACAAGGAACCGGCGCGTGAGGCGAGGCGAGGCAAGGCGGGGCGCTACACCACCCACCCCCCGACCTGCAACCAAGCCGGGAACCTCGTGAGCACTTGGAACTTCACTGGCAACACATTAGAATAGCTTTAATTAAACGACAGTCTTTGGATGCGGCACGTGAGATTCTGGAGGTTTGCTTTGAAACAAAATTCTGGCGAACAATCAAGAATGGATGTACACAAGTCGGTCTCAGTGGCTTTCTTTGTGTAGTCAGCCTCAAGATCAGTAATATGAGATCACAGAATAATCACAAATATAACAGCCTGTATGGAGACTGATTTTTTTTTAAAGCTTATTAAAGCAGTACAGCTCAATTGTGTTACTTAGAGACAGTATTTTATGATGGGAAAAGATTCAACACCTTGTTAATTCAACACTGGAAATTTTGTATTTCCATGTGTGTTGCCTCAAGTGTTTTCTGATGTATTCTGATGTTCCTTTGTTTTTGTTCAAATTTGTCTGTCATTAAATGTTTCTACATTTATTCCACTGAGGTCTAAATCTTTTATACAGAACCAAAAAAAGTTGACTATTTGGTTGATACGCTGCGCAAATTAGCACTAACAAGACTTTCTGCTAAACAATGAAAAACTTAATGAGGTTACAGTGAAATAAAACCAGAGCGAGCAAGCTGTGTACAATTACCCCAAATATAAATATCCCCCCATGTTTAAAGAGCCATTAATCAGATAAAAATAGAGCGAAGGAGTCTTTTGTGATTAACGAGGTGAGACTTGCGCTAATTACTGTTTCCTCCGCTTGTAATTAGGTTGGCACGTCTAATCAAGATGAATGGACGCCGTGACCCGTTTCGGTTCCCGCTTGCGGCATTGTTTGCCTCGTGAACGCCGCTGCGCCTCCACGTTCGTGGCTTCCAGAGGCTTTTGCGTCTTCATTTCACAAACCGTATTACCGTGACCTTGCGTCCACTAGTCCGTGATGGCGCGTTGCTTTATTGCATATTGCGCATGGCAACGAGAGATTCTGAATTATGAGAACTGTCTCAGCACATCCATTAGCCTGAGTCTGTGCGTAAGCACCTGTTGTGAACCTTTCAGCGGATCTTTTATAGATTAAAGGCACAACCCAAAGGTAATTGTTGTCTTATCTCTCCGTGGGTAGTAGCTTATCCCACGTGCTGCTCCAACCAAATAAAACCATGCGACGGCTTTCCGGTTTAAATTAGCCTATGGGTAGTTTAAAAAGGCAAAGAGAGAGAGAGAGATTATACCAAATACGCAAAGATATATATATA
>JAOXYF010000004.1:17071758-17086290 GCA_028565775.1 Sternarchorhynchus goeldii
CTGGCATCAATCACCCTAGCAACACAACTGGCATCAATCACCCTAGCAACACAGATATCCACAACCAGCACCGTGGTGCTTCATTTGGGCCATTCTATTCATTTCTTAAGTGATACCATGGGGATCATAAGATTAGAATCCACCTTAGATACCGTTAGTCGAGGCTGGACCGTTTCTCACTGTGCGCTCATGTGAAGCGGACCATGTTCCGACACACCATCATTCCTGCCCCATTGTGTGCACAATTAATGACTGATTAGAGAAAGAGGGAATGTTAGGAATCTTACATCTGATCCAGACAGTAGGATTGGACACGTGCCGATGGTCTCATTTTGTTTCAACAACACAAGGAAAACCAGCTCCGTAGGTACCACGCCCCCTTGGTACACTGCCTATGTACCAGCCACACTCCAGCTTCTTAATATGTCCTCCCTGCTGGGTGGGAATACCTTGCCTTGACGTAAGCTACTCGAAACAGGCTTCAGGTCTGACTGCTCTAGACATGGGAGAAACCAGTTACTATATAAATTACTACTTGCTAATTAGCTAATTGTAAAGTTAAATCATTACTCATTTAAACTAATTAACAATTAAATGAGATTCTCACTCAGTGATGTGAAACCAGTCGTGTAACTATATGTACTCAGACTAGCTGCAGGACACAATTTGACTGTATAAAGTTGTAGTTCATAATGAATTAAAGTGGGCTGTGTGCACTGTTTTACAGCCAAGACTGTGCTCTCGTGAGTGTAGTTAAAGTTGTAGCCAGCATTACGGTGAATTTAGGCAGAACAATACATTGAATTTAGGCAGGAAGCTGTTTCACATGAACGAACCTTTCATGACATAGCAGGTATGATAAAGGTCAAAAAGGCAAGAGAGATTTACAGACCGGAGCTGCGACAAACTTATACCACCAGAGGACTGAAGCCCCTGATGGGCCGAAAGCCCAGTTCAACCCATAAAACAAGCAGAACTTAAGCTGATCCACTAGGATAGGGGAAAAGAATAGAGTTCCGTCTCCGTGGTGATGCCCGATACAAAACCTAAGAGGAACCTGAGATGTAAAGCATGAGCTATAGTGCAGGTATTGAACTGGAGCAACAGGTTTCTTCTCCAGACATACATTTTTTTACTTTGAGTCTCTTTCATGGGTTTGGCTTTGAAATAAAAAAGGACATAAGTTGGTTTTCTTGAATGCTATGAAGATTTTGTTGCCAAGTCTTTTAGGAAAGATGATCGTTCTGAAAACAATGATATTTTATCTTAGAGTAATAAGTCATCTGTTGTGTTGTAATACATTTCAGTTCGGTAACTGATCAAACTATTAGGAAGTAGGAAGTTACTTGACAAATTTTTCCAATAGTTTTGATAATACATCTGGCTACGTTATCAGATAATGTGCTCAATTTAGCCCTTAACAGTACAGCTAATATATAAACAACAATTAGAAGGAGGGCGTTCGTTTACTTAATACCACATGACAGCGACAATTTTCTTATAAAACCATGATTAATGAAGATAATATTTGCAAGCGCAAACTCACTGAAGATATACGCAGACAATTTTTAGACCGTGTTATCGCGTGTCTACCCATGCTTCCCACCTGCTAACATGTAACAATTAATGTTAGTTTTATCCTATTTTATTATGAACCAGTATTACATTCTCGTTGTTGCATCATTTATTTCTTAAGAATCGAAATGAGCAACAAGTAGAGCAATTACTTCAACGATTTCTGTGACATCAGCACAAATTGGACCACTAAACCTGTAATAATAATTCGACAAATGTAGGAAATATGAACTTCCTACGAGCACGTGAGTAACTGCTCTGTGTGGCACCTACGCACAACCTACATAATAGATAACCGATCGGGGTTGGCTTGCTCATCCAGATACTGCAGGACACGGTAATTAGGGTTTTGCTACAGCGCGGTAGGAAATATCGAAGTGTTCGCAATGGGCATTACGATTCAGAACGCGCAACGACGGACTCGTTGCTAACGAGCTTGGAATTTGCAAACTGGTGACGCAGCTAACTGGTGACTTCGAAAGCGCCCAAAGGCACCCAACAACATTACATAACGAGTGTCAAAGGGGTGGGTGAACATTTTAGTTTATTTGCGGTTATGGTGCAAACATCAATAGAGTAAATGTGGAGAAATTGCAAAAGAATTACCTTCATTTTGACCTCTGTTGGTTTCCAGTTGGGTCTGATTTCCTTGATCAGTTCCAGCGCTCCGGGTCTGTAATCGTGCTCGTCTACAGTGACGTTTAATTTAGGGACTACTGGCGCGGTATCGGGTAAGTGAATGTAATTTGCCATTGCTGAAACGTATCTTATGGATTTGATGCTAAGAAACTTCTGGTAAATTTCCGTGAATGCGATCTAGTGCTCTGGTGTGCGAATTTAAACCAGTCGAGTTCTAATACACCGCGGCTACGCCTCCTCTGCACCCTCCTCCGTATGAAGACCTCGCGGTGCATGCTGGGACTTATGACTCATTCATTTGCAAGAGTTTTGGTTTACGATGTAATTATATTTAGCTGGCGCGAATTTACTTTTCTCGGCGAAGCATCCTTTAAACGGGTTATGGATTGCCAGGTTAAGGCTAATATCAATATAAATTAAACAGGTTAAGAATATGAACATATACCTTATATTTAAAAAAACTGCTTTACATATATAGTGTATGCGTGAAAAGATATTTGAAGCCCAGAGTTTGGAAATGCGTCTGAATTTCTTTTCAATTCGTTATTCAGAAATACTAAGGCTTGTAGCCACAACGCCAATACTATTAACACGTTATTATAAAACACAGATCAGTATAAAACGCATATTCAGTTGTTATTACATTAAGCTTGTTACGACTGTCAATAGCTATTACTCGCATCGGCTGAAAATTCAAGCTAATCAAATGTCCTTAAGATAAATCATGAATAAATATTTAAAAAGACACGTGCTTCTAGAAACACGTAGGCTTAAACCTAACACCTTATAGTAGTTACCATAGACTGTTTATACGTAGTCTATAGTTGATTACAGTGGTTACCAGACTGTTTATGGGGTCTATAGTCGTAGGTTACAATAGTTACCATAGACTGTTTATGGAGTCTATAGTCGTTGGTTACAGTAGTTACCAGAGACTGTTTATGGGGTCTGTAGTCGTTTATAGTAGTTACCAGAGACGGTTTATGGAGTCTATAGTCGTTGGTTACAGTAGTTACCAGAGACGGGATACTGAGTATTATAGGAGTTACCAGAGACTGTTTATGGTGTCCACAAGCCGAATGAGGATGTGTGTAGATGGGGGAAAGGAGATGAGCGAATGGACGGAAGTTAAGTCCAAATCTGCACAGCTATTTGCACTTTCGTTTTCCTCTCTTACTGTAAGAAATTCATATTCAGTACATTTACCTAAATATTGATAATTTCATGTAAGTATTCATTTTCAGTGTTAGTCATGAAATGTAATCGATATTTCATCTCTACGCATTACTATTCCAAAAGCATCGCCAAGTCATGAGCTCGTGATGTTGTTACGCATAAAACATACTTTGTGATGGAGTTCAATTGCAGTAGGACTTTCGGTCGCGCGTCTTGTTGACACTCGGATATAGATTTGTGCAACATTGCGCGCAGCTTCCTGTCCGTGCGCGTTATTTGTCGTAGCAAGCCATTCATCGCACGGCTCGAGAACTAGCCTTCCGCAAATTTTTTCACTTGCTGTGTGTGGCACAGTAGCTGTCTTTGTTGGGTACAACGCTCTTTGATCACTCTCTAAGTAAGGTTAGCTTACAAGAATTACAGTGCTGTCCTTTGTCAATTAACTGCCAGAATTATCATACAAGAGAATACTTGCGTGTCGCTGTTCAAGCTAGCTAGGTTAACTAGCTTTCTGACTGGCCTAGCTAACTATTTTAGTGAATCGCTAGCAACTACTACTTTGGCTAGCTAGCTGATTTAGCTACCATTGCTTGTATGATAAATAGATAGCTAGTTAGCCAACATGCACTTTTTAGTCTGGTTTAATAGCTTGATAATGGTACTGACGTTTTCATTCTAAGCATTCAATTTAAAATATCGCTTAGATTAATATAGTTAGATAGCTAGCTATTTGTGAATGTACATGTTAAACAGGCCAATATGTGCCGAGATAACGGCTGTTCGAACTGTCATTACGCCAGGTTGGTCTGCGGTTCAAAATGGCCATGAGACAAACGCCGCTTACCTGCTCTGGTCACACCAGGCCTGTGGTGGATCTGGCGTTCAGCGGAATCACCCCTTACGGTTATTTCCTTATCAGTGCTTGTAAAGGTAAGTCTTTAGTTTCAAAGTGGATGCTTGTTCTTATCGTTTCTCATACATCGTGAGTAGTTGCCCTGAGGTTTCGAGCGAGTTTAGCTGAAGATGTTGACCATCTGGTGTTTTCATTTTTTGGCCCTTTGCAGATGGCAAACCAATGTTGCGGCAGGGAGACACAGGGGACTGGATCGGGACGTTTTTGGGTCATAAAGGTGCTGTTTGGGGGGCCACCTTGAACAAAGAAGCCACAAAAGCTGCTACTGCCGCTGCCGATTTCTCAGCGTAAGTAACAAAGCACTAATGTGTCAGAAGATGAACATTGTATAGCTGGAGCTGCCACCTATGTCTGGCAAAAAAAAATCTGGACACTGTTATTCATATGGAGCAGGTAGCAGAGAGTGGATCACCCAAGGTTGGCTTTAAACATGCAGTGTATCGTTTATTTTTAGTCCATTCATTACTGAAGTAAGATGAATGTTTAGTTTTCTTTTTACTGATTAAGAATATCCCTGCTTCTTGATATGGGAAGAAATATAACTGGCCTGTCAGATTCAGAAGAATCTTTTATAAGTGTCATACCACCCATCTTAATGCCTATTTCTCAAGGTTACCATTTAGTAAAAGATCCAGTGTAGTTAGCTCCCGGTTCACTGCCGCTTTGGTGCCCCCAAATATGTCTCAATCTCATTACACAAGGACCCTTGGGCAGCTGTGTGATTTCCTGATGAAAAATATGTGCAGAAAGCAACAACTGCATATGACAAAAACAGGAAAAAAATTATCAAGCCTATTGAAAACCAGGACATTAAATGTCCCAGGAGAGAAGATGAATTTTCCAGGACTGACCTTTAAAAAGGACAATCCCAGGAAAACCGGGCAGACACCTTATGTATATCCTGCACCCTGACTGGCATCAGGTAAATGGGTGTGGCAGCTCTCACAAACAGTGTGGAGCGTTGGTGTTGGATTCATGTGCTATGTTTGTCTTTGCTGTCACACAGAAAAGTGTGGGATGCAGTCACTGGTGATGAGGTCCTCACCCTGGCACATAAACACATTGTCAAATGTGTTAATTTCACACAGGTAAGGTCCCTTTTGAGAGCGCACCCCACCCCCCCACCATACATACATACACACACACACATATGTACAGCATTTTGGTGGACAGGTGAAGCTATTACATCATCACCATTAGCAGAATGGTTAGTTGTGGTGGCTTCATCTTGGAAACCTTGCAAAGTAGGAACAGTGTGTTCCGGTGTTGTTTTGCTGATATTGTATAGACGGGACCATCACAGGCTGAAGTCGTGTCTACTTGTATCTGTATGCATACGTACCAAACAAAACAAGCGTGTTCTTATTTCTCCCGTAGAATCCAGCATGGTGGTGTTATTTCACAGGCCTTAGTAATCAGTTCCTTGTAAGACAGCACCAGTGATCATGTTCAGAGACTTTTCTCACGCTGCCTTATTTTGTTACAAATGTTGAATGAACAGACTCTCCCGATCTCCCCTGATTCTTGTGTCTGCAAAGGGCTCCTCGCACAACGCATGAAACCAGCCTGTGCTTGTGTTTATATCAACAGGACAGTAACTGCCTTTTGACTGGAGGTAACGATAAAGTGCTGCGTATATATGACCTGAGCAAGCCTGAAGCAGGTATGGAAAAGAACAGATGCAGTGCAGGAGGGACATCGCCTGTAATGCCTCATAAGGGAATATGTCAGTCCCTTTTTGTGTGTGTCAACATTATAAACCAACAAAAGCTTCTTTTTTTTTTTTTTTTTGGCCCTTTCTTTTTTCCCCTCATCCAGAGCCTCAAGAGGTGATCGGCCACACCTCTGCCATTAAAAAAGCTCTGTGGTGCAACAACGATCAACAGATTCTTTCAGCTGCAGAGGACAAAACCATACGGTAACACTGCACTGATGTCTAATATGCACAGTGATTGTTGTATTATGACTCCTGAACACAGTGTCAGTCGTGTGTGTCTGTGTGGGAGAGTCTTTGCTGGTGTGGGTTCACACCTCTGCCCTTGGCTGTCCTGCCACTAAACAAACAGCTTTGTGCGTGCTAGCTGACCGTTGCTGTCCAATGGAAACCATGCATCTCAAATTCCATATTTCCAGGAACACTAATTCTCTGAAAGGTGGAACCAACCTTGAAACAGGCATATTTTAGCACAACAAATGAAAAATGTTTCAAGTGTGTGATTTCATATTTACAACAAACCTGCATACAACAAACCTGCATGCAACAAGCAACATGACCTTACTTTTTAAAACAAATTAACTAATCTTAACCAATTTAGCTTGCTAGGTAATCTGAGCCAGTTATTGTTAGCTAGCCACTCACTGAACTAAAATCGTACATATGTAAAACGTACATGTGCTCCTTCAAAATAACTGAGTATTTTAGAAGATATAATAGTTTCGATCAAACAAATAGCCAAAGGGACAAATTATAACTTCTGTATTGAACCTTTGGACAAACACAACACAGTTTGGTCACATTCAGACAGTATTGCAGGTGCCTATGCACATTCTTGATGGACACTTCTGGAAGATGTTAAGCATACTGTGTAATTTTTCAATTTCACATTAGTCGTTCTGATAGTCACTGCTGAGGATAGTCATAGGTGTAAGTCTGCGTTACGTACATGCTAAAACATTTTAAAATGGCTCAAAGTGAAGATGGCGATGTTCTTGTGCTTTTACTCTCCAGCCTCTGGGACAGAAACACAAGGGAAGCTGTGAAGACGCTCTCGTTTGAGACGTCGGTCAGTAGCATGGAATACATGCCTGACGGGGAGATTCTGGTGATCACCTACGGAAGGACTATTGCTTTTTACAAAGCTCACATGTAAGTGAGGTTACCCTCTCTATTCCACTTCAGCAGAACGTGATGGTGGTAAAGTCCACCAGCCAGGGCTGTGAAACACAATTTTGCATGAAAACAAACTGGTATGGAAAGTGTGTGTGTGTGTGTGTGTGTGTGTGTGTGTGTGTGTACTCTAATATAATACCTTTGCTTATGCAGTTGCATTCTAGAAACCTTAAAGGAACACCTCACCCGTAATGTTTCCATGGCTACCTGTAAAACAACCTTTGTGTGTATTTAGAGTTGGATTTAGAGTCTTAGCTGCCATTTGTAACTTGGAGATATTTTCTCTGCAGGCTGGAGCTGATTAAGACCGTGGACGCCCCAGCCTCTATTCACTCTGCTTCGCTGCACCCTGACAAAGACTTCTTCGTGGCAGGAGGCGATGACTTTAAGCTCTACAAATATGACTACAGCACCAAGGAGGAAATGGGTAGGACCCTTAAAGTTATAGCATATCTGAAAATGTAAATGTGGCTAATGGCTGTGAAATGGCTGTTGGAGACTGTTACGTGCCCACCACCCCACACACACATCACACCATCTAAGCACACCCAGAGATGTAGGCCTTTCCCCTCCCACACACTATGTAAACACATCCAGAGCTGCTAAAGACTGACAATAAACAAACCTGCCTGTCCCACTCCCCTGGCTGTTACTAACAAACTGAACACTTTACATCCAGGACTGTAAATAAAATTGTGTGTCCAGTATTTGCTGCGAAATACCTGTTCACAATTCAGTGTATGCACTAATCAAATACCTGTTCACAATTCAGTGTATGCACTAATCAACCCCCCCTCCCACACACATTGTATTATTTTATTGCTGCTACTGAATAAAATGTCATTATACAGCTACAATGACAGTAACGTCTCTTAGAACATTTACCATGTGGAGGCAAAGATGATAAAGATTTTAAAGTGAACAGCGACTGACTGACAAAAGTTTAAGAGCACATGTGGACTAAACAACTGAAACGGTCACTTATCGAGTACTTACAAATAACCTGCATGTTTCCTTTAACACTATAAAGATACATTGTCTGATAATATAGTGGTATGTATGTAGTGCCTTGGCATATATGACCTTGGTGTTAGCTGCACATTGCCTGCTGAGCCAGGTGAACTGCAGGAGCTGAACTACCATGAGTACTACAGACACACACGCGTGTGCTAAAGATTCATGTACATGCATATGTTAGACACACACACTCGAGTACTAAAGACGCGCTCTGCTTTTCCAGAGTCCTACAAGGGCCACTTTGGGCCTGTGCACTGTGTCCGGTTTAGTCCAGACGGAGAGCTGTACGCAAGTGGCTCAGAGGACGGAACTCTCCGGCTCTGGCAGACGGCTGTTGGCAAAACATACGGCCTGTGGAAGTGCGTCCTCCCTGGTGAGCTGGAAAGATCCTTCACCCTAGCGGGGTGTTGGTGTTGCTTGTGGAATGACTGTCCCAGGGTACACAACCTGTTTCTGTGGGAGGTTTTCATGTGAACACACTGCATATTTTACACAGTTATTTTTTTTATTCACATGTGGTAACACTTCAAGCTTCAAGTTTTGTTGCAAAATATGTTGGTGAACTGAGGCTTATTCAGCTGTTGTATAACAATCAATAAACAGGTTTTCCCTTGGGAAGAGAAAAACGACAACAAAAAAGTAAACCCAAGGTCTGAATGCTCTGACTTGTCTCTTGGCAGAGGAGTTGTCATCGGAGAACTCTGATTCGCTGTACTGCCCTCCAGCTGAGATCAAGGCCTGAGTCACGGAGAGGGAGGCGGGAACGGAGAGGTTCAGGATGGGCGGGGCCAGTGCGTCCACGCCCGACAGAGGGCTGTGCCAAGCTGACTATCACCTGAGACGGCCCCGGGGCCAGGAGCTGAGCCTACCATGGGGAGTGTGGGGAAACCACCGACGTATCCAACCCAGAACAAGCCCTCAGCGGCAGGAGTAGGGATGGGGAGAGCTGCTGCTCGACTCCCTTGCACGGCCGCTCTCTCGCTGATGCCGTTACTCTTCAGTCAGCTCCTCCACAGTGGTCTCCTTCCACACACTGTGATCACTTTGGTTATTATTTTTTTGTTGTTGTTTTGTTTTTTTGGTTTGTTTTTTTTTTTTTTTTGCTTTTGGTTTTTTTGACTTTGTGCTTTTAAAATGAACAAAAAAACGTGTTTGTTTCAGTAAAAGAAAATACAGGGTTTGATAACCCAGTGGATATGGTCCTGAGAAGAAATGTTATGTCATGATATTATTGCTCACAGCAGTGTCTTGTGATGTACCAGTATGTGGACCCCTGCCTATCTAAATACTGGGGGTATTTTGAACAGCAATGTGTAAAAGCTTAAGTTCTTAACTACTTGTCTTTGGTTGCTTCATGACAGGTGTATCATGTATTCAATAAAACGTTGCTGACATATCGTTTAAAAAGCTTGTGCATCTTCCATCACTAGACATTTTATTTCCGAGGCGCGTGTATTAACCCGTATAGATTCTGTTTTCTTTATTCAGGGTGTTTAAATCCTGTTGCTGCGGTTTATTACCAAAAATAACCAGTAGATGGTAGCCTCACTATAAGTGATCTTACAATAGTTCTAATTGGTGGCAGTAGTGTCCATGTACATGTAGATCAAGTAGTATTTTTTCTTTAAATGTCTAGGTTTCACAGAAAGCGTCTACTTTTTCAGTTTTTTCTCGATTCCTTGTTTGGAGTTTGACGGTAGAGGGATTAAACAAGAACGTTGTTTTACTACTGGCCGGGTATTTATGGATGATGGACAGAAAAAATGCGTCTCTAACGTTCGATACCCACTACCCAGTGTTTAAATAGTGAATTTGAATGGCCAGTCAACATTACGCGTTAGTGTGTTTTAGCTCATTCGGATCTGGAAGACCAACACTTCGTTTAATATACTTTTCCTTCAAGAGAAATATGGCACATTACAATTTTATCAAGCGTATAAATCTAGTTCTTTTAAAGTTGTACTGCGTTGATAGTGTACAGTGTATCAAATTTATTAATAACATCAATTATAAAAAACAAAGATCGGCTAGTATTCATGTTATACCAGTTCTGCATAAACAGATTTGTTTTAGATAGTCTCTGCACTCGTTTCTTTAACATTCTTACACGCTTCAACGTGTAGGAGTTTTCTACCAATGAGAGAATTCTGTCTTACTCTATGTGACCAATAGTCTTTGCGCTCTTAAGATGGCCATTGATGCCATAAAAACGTTACTTGGCTAATTATTGTAGCCGTGCTAGCAATCGCCTCCGTTGTAAAAGAAGCAGACATGTCGGAATTTCTTACGGATCCGTCAGTACTGACTAAAGATAAGCTTAAAAGTGCTCTCGTGGCTAATAATGTTGCTCTTCCAAACGGTGACCAAAGGAAGGGGGTGTATGTGGAATTGTACTTGAAAAATCTGACCTCTCAAAACAAAAAGAACACCTCTCCAGATACCTTCTCCAGCGACGAAGAACTGGGACCCATGGTCGCCAACAAAAGTCGCTCCGGGAGGGTGGGTGAATCCACACTAGTGTGGGAATCGGCCAGGTTAAGACATTTCTGGTAGTACAAAAAAGAAAGAAAAATAGTTTGCTTATTTTACGCTGCAGCGACATTCTCTATATTTTGCGTATTAAGGTTACAATACATTCAGGAAAGAAGGCGCATATGTAGGAATGTACTACAAGCAAAACATTGTCTGCTTAGTACATGTACGCAACACTGTAACAATTGGAAGAAACCTTAGTCTGCACTACCCAGCAATAAAACTTTTCTAGCAACGTTGTAACTTATTTAACACGAGCCATAGCTATGTGTACTTGATGTAATTGTATATAACAGTGACCGCTATGGGATTAAATATTCAATAACGTCTTCAGTGCAGATTATGTTTTGAAACGAAATCAAACCGGCGTGGTGGTAACAGATGACCGACGGTTTCCCGCTTAAATACTTGTTTGCTCCGTTTATGATTGTCGCACTACTGGTCGTTTAATATGTTGGTTTCAAGGTGTCGCCTTTGATCTGATTTAAAGAGACGAAAGGTAAAAACGATAGGCATCAGTTTTCGAAAAATATGCACCTTAACTGTATTGCAGAACAGGATTTCTTTCAGACCCGAGTTGTTCGGTTAGACACTCATCTTTTTATTTAAAGTGAGCAGTAACGCAATAACGAAGGTATTTGGGGAACTTCATCTTCTCTCAGTTTCTGTTCCGATTTTCTTGATGCTTCTTGAAAACTTGCATGTCCCTTATTCACCAAATGGGGTGTTTGATGAGCCAGAAATCGGTGATGGAATGACGTGAAAAGAACAGTGTAGGTGTCTTGAACTGCAAGTTCATCAATTATTGGGATTGACTTTTGCAGTTATTAGATTTGTAGCAGTAGTTCGTTAAAACGGGGTGGACGCGGAGTGAATGGCACTGGAGCCTCATTGGTTTTTCCCCGGTTTTGCTCTTTTACTCACTAGCTTGATGAAAGCTTTTCTGGCATTCATAAATCCACAGTTTTACTACATCTGAACTGTTACCGTAATTCTGTAAGCACGTGTAAGTGATGGTTCTTTGTCGCTTGCTCTGATTGTCGGGACTGTGTATCACACATGCATGTTTTCATTGTGGGCTTGGTCGCTTTATTGAGGAAATAGTTGCTTGAGAGGAATTTGGATGTGTGTGCGCGTGTGTGGTTAGCCTCTTCAAAGCTGTTCACTACATTATTTGCTTTCTGAACCCATGTTATTTCACCAAGGTTGTTAATATGCTGTCTCCGTCAGCATGCCCGCATATGAGTATTGTGAACTTGGTGTAAGTAGAAAAACTGCTTAACCTTTTTGTTTTGAGTAGTCACTTTGTTCACATCAATATTTAATTTAATTCTCAGTGATGCAGTGATGGTTGGGAAAACTGCGGCTAACCACATTTAAAGTCTCCATATTGCAAACAAATGTCTGACGCTGTGGCCAGGTTTGTGTTAACTCTGAACCACTGGTTGCCTTCTAGACGGATGTCAGAAAACCACAAGTCTTGGCGCAAATTATAGGCTGGGTGTGCTCACATTCAGTATTGTGAAGTTGAGCTTCAGTGAACATAAACCAAGATTCTTTTGAATAGTAAACACTGGATAGTGGCTAGCTGATGTAGAGCATCATAGAACCTTTAAGTAACTTTTCAACTAGACTATTTTACATCAGCTTTGGCTAGAAGCACGTACTAACCCCTGTAGAGGTGGAGCTTAAACTGTAACAGAGGAAATGCTCCAACCCCTTTGGAATCTCAGGGATTTTTTTCCCCCTCTCTCTCTTTGGGTGCCACTCCAGCTCCTTTTTGAAAGGTGTTGGGGATCTGTATGAAATGTACACGCCTCTCGTCACTGTCCATCTTCTACATGCACGCACACACCACCTTCTAGATGCTCCTTCAGTCTGATCACACGTTTTTGTTTTTGTCGAGCAAGAGATGGCAGTGCTCCAGAGGAACGTGGCGGCCGCAGCAGTATCCCTGCTGCAGTTAAACCGTCCCAGACTGAATTATTCCATTATTCTGGAATTTTCTTGCAGCTTTTGTGGATAAACCACTGTATGAATCTTTTTTGCTAGGTGTTTTTTAGTTTTGGCGTTGAGCCAGGTTAATCCCTGTAATGTCAGGAATGAGCTTCTCGGATTCCTTCCGTCCACATTTTACAATGGATTTCTCCAAACTGTGTATAATATGAAATTGTTCATGGGTATCAGAAGGTGAAATTTGTTGACGGCGTCATTCTCAACTAAGCTGAGCAGTGGCATGTCTCCCCATGAGAGATACTTCTGACCTCAGTCTGAGTACACCAGCATCTAGGACTGGTCTTCAAACACCTGCCACTCTACCATCATGTGTTTGTCTGCAGACACAATTGATCAAACTTGCTGCCAACATTGTAACTGTCTTTAACATGTTTTGGGGGAATCTAGTTGTCAACAGTTGTTTGTGTTTGGCTTATTTTGCTCACAGGAGGTGATCCTACAGTGTTGGTTTTATCTCATGCACTAAGTTCCTATGAGTTAAGAACCTGCAAAAACTAATTAAAGTAAAAAAATAAATAATTCTGTCCATGTAAATGGCAATAAATGTCACATGGTTTTGTTTTGTGAATTTCAGGGCAAATTCTGTACACTTGATCATCTTTCATTAGAACCTGTCTGATTTCATGCCTCTTCCACTGCAGAAAGCCACTAAGAAAACGGACAGAGTCCCACCAGAGGAGATTGATGTGGTTGAACTGACCGATGAATGTCTGAAGGACCAGCTTCTGAAGTACGGCGTCAATGCGGGCCCTATTGTGGGTAAGCTGTTGGCTCCTTCAGGTCTGAGTTTCCGCTACGGAGGGAACACATTTGCACTGCTGTGCAGTGCTTCCCTTTATTAATACTCTTTTTATGCCTGGTTTATGATGCATCACTATGGAGACCGAAATGGTTGTGTTCTATCAGCTGAAGCTGTTGCCACGATGCATTCTTTTGGCAATTTTTTTTTAACCTGATTGCATGTAGTATTTCATGTCCATGGAAATGGATTTTATTTTGTTTCCTTTTAATTTGTGCAGCAGGTTGCACTCTAGTAGTTCTGGATCATTAGAAAATGGAGTGAGTGCACCAGTTTGTGTGTGTTGGTCTGTAGTTCCTCAGCCTGTAGGCCTTCTTGAATCATGTTGGTAGCAGCGTGCTGGCCGTTAGGTTGATCCGGTTGTTGGATTAATGTGCGTTCCTTCCCACAGTAGATGAAAATAATGACCTTTTTCTTCATGTGACTTTTATGTGGTTTGTTGTTTGATTTGCTTGTTTTACAGCATCCACCCGGAAGCTGTATGAGAAGAGGCTGCAGAAGCTGCTGGAAGCGGGTGTTCCAGAGGCCCTCGTCCCAAGCTCGGAGCACGTTCACGCAGGCCGCAGTCACAACGGCACCACACACGCAGACCAGTACAGCGATGTGGAGGGCGGTGAGTGTGCAGGCGCATGTTCGAGCTTTGGCCCAACTCCACCTGAACCCAGAGCCAGCACGATCTTTCAGCCTCCGACAAAGACGGGGTTCTTAAAGTCTTAATGCGCTGCTTGAGACTTCAGTAGAGGCTGGTTTGTATTTTTAGAGTAGGGATGTGTTCAGTGTCAAGTGTAGCTATTCAGATAATTAAAGCTTCATTACCTGGCCAAGGATCATACTGAAACATGTCTGCGTAGAAGTGCCAGTGTAATCCAGAACCAGTGTCATGAACGATTCAGTGTATGGCCGATCCAGCCAGCACCCCTGCCTTTACTCACCTTAACGTGGTGTTTCAGAGACAACGACAATCCCTGAGCCTGA
>JAOXYF010000004.1:17086390-17114092 GCA_028565775.1 Sternarchorhynchus goeldii
GAGCCCGAACCCGAGCCCGTCCCAGTGGTGGAGAGGCCAGTGAGGAGCAGAGGGAAACTATCGGTCACCCCAAGAACACTCAGCAGCCAGCACAGGGTGAGGAGAAGAAACCACACACAGCGTGCGCACACACACACACACACTCGTTCTCACATGCACATAAAGCTTCTCTCCCGGTCTCACTATATAGTAAGAGTACAGCATGTCTCAGTCATGTCTATTTTCTCAGAGTGTGTGTGTGTGTGTGTGTGTGTGTGTGTGTGTGTGTATAGCATTATAGAAAATTCAAATATTTTACAGTGAGGTGTCCCTAACACTAACCACTTATACAGAAGATGCATGTTTCGAAAATACTATGATTGGTAAATGCATGCAGAGCAGAAAAAATGTTTTTACTGCATATTTATTTCTCAGAGGAGTAGTATTACATTCGGATATTCCACCAACCTTGAATGTAGGAGTGGTTCAGAGGTTTGAGTGTCTCGCTGTGTGTAGAACCTTTTGTTACAAGCCTGTGAATGTTTGGGGACTGTGTGTTTGACACCTGTGTGTCTGGGGGCATACTGGTGCGTGAGTACTCTGGAGGCGTCTTGAGTAGCTCTGGCACGTCTGCATGATTCCATGTTCAGACGGAGGAAAACAATGAGCCTGACGGAGAGCTCCAGGTCTGGAACATTCGGAGAAAGTCCAGGAGGTCTTCTCGTAGACTGGACCAGGCCGTCCCTGCCAGTGACGACACTGTAAATCCCCATGTTGTGTTTCCTGGGCACTGGTTTGGGCTCCACAAGCCTTCCCAAACCTTGCTTTCAGCTCTATGAAAAGCTCTTTCACAGCTCCTGGGTGGGGATGAGGGTTTGTCGAGCACCTGGAGGTGTCTGGTGGTCAGGACCTGTCACGTTTTAGTTCAACAGTGGTCCTGCTGGCTTCTCTTTTGCCTCGTTATTGTGTGTGCACACGCGTGTTTTGCACCTGTGTTCAGGACTTCTCTGAGCTTTCAGCAGCTGAGACACTGCCTCCTCCTTGCGAGAGAAAGACAACCCGACCTTTGGTATGTAAATGTTTGAACGTCAGTCATGAAGACTCTAGATGACTGTACTTACTCCTTTAGTTATGAATGCTGTTGTCACATTTGAAGGCGATACCCAGAGACCCCATACCTCTGCTGGCAGACAAGCCCTCAGGATTCTCCCCTGCGAGCGGGCCGTCCTTTCCCGAGTCTCCCACGGTTCCAGTCTACTCTGCCTTGGACGGTTGTCGGGAAAACTTTCTAGCTGAGGAGGTGCGCTGTGGCGAACTTATTCCTCCACATCCCTTTTGAATTTACCATTACACGAATGGCAAAGCAGATTGGTGTTTGAGGTTGTTCCCAACATCAGGTGGAGGGGATGGGTTTCAGGATTCTTTAATGTCTTTGTGATGATGTGACTGGCAAAGTGAGTTCTGTGTTTGATAAACTCTCCCTCAGTTTTATGAAAGGTCCCAACTCCCAGAGAAGAGCACATGTTCCCAACGTATGGCGTCGACGCCGTGGCAACGAGACAGTAAGGTGTTGTGGGATCTGTTGCTACAGACAGACAGATGTGTGTTGTGGCTGTTTCTCAGTCTTTCAGTTGCCTTAAACGTCTGTTCTGTGGGGCAACGTTGCTGCCAATGTGATGGCAAAGGCATGTGAGCGCTCACTCCACAAAGGAGGGCGGAGTCCAGATCGCCTGGCCCCTCCCTCCTGGTTGTGCAGCAACAATCTCCCAGACAGCAACTCCATGTGCTCCTGTTTTTCATGGCTCAAGTTGAATATTTTTGTCTTATTTTACTGTTTGTGTTGTCATAGGATACACACACAGATACACACACCCTGAGCTCTAGAGCACTGAAGACTGGTCCAGTGGTAGGTGCTGAGATTATCGGACCACAGTACATGCGTCTGAGTGATTAAAGCGTTGACCGGGAATGACGAACATCCATGAATTGCTCATACAGTCTTTTATTGGGTGTCACTTCCATAACTAAAGGACATCAACCCTAAACGTGTCCTGCTGACGAAGCGGCATCGATCAGCTTCCACTCCTCTCTCCAGAGAGTTGGTTCACACGATGTGCCGCCTCTCGCCTCATCCAGCTTCCCCCCACTCGCTCTCTGTAATGGATTCTTCTGCACAGCCACTCTCCCCCCAGCCTCTTATGGATTCTTCCAGCCTTCCAGCTCGAGACGTTCCTCTGCCTATTACAAAGAGCTTATCCAAGGTTTGCATCAGAGATGGTTATTTTTGTCCATACATGGTGGCTGCACATTGGGATTTCAGTGGAGGAACTGCATTGTTGTTGTGTGCGTTTGTATTTCTTTGTTTTTTAATACTAAGAAGGAGGTATTCTTCACTTCCACCATACCAGGAGTACACAGGGTCTTCTATGGCCCAGTCCAGGGGAAGGCAGACTGATCCAGGTCCCCTGCCCTCCCCAGTCACGCCTGTCCGTGGGCAGGATTTCAGCTGTGGGGAGCAGAGCTTGGGAGTGCTGGTAATGCCCACCAGGGGGCGACATGGGCCGTGCTGTTTCTGCAAATGTCACTAGGGGTGTGTGTGTGTGTGTGTGTGTGTGTGTGTGTGTGTATGTATGTGCGTGCGCACGCACACAAGTGCTGTTGTATAGTGGCTGGTGGGGTGTGCATGTTTTGTTTGCTTTGAGGGTTTGTTTGTTTGTTTGTTGTAGCTAAGCAGGCATTGCTATTGAAGCTCATGATAAAAGAAATCTTGAAGCTATACTGCAGCATTATGCAAAAGGTCAGCCTGCTGGCTTCAGGTTTTCACCCAGTGCTACACAACACCCTTTACACCTGATATTGTCTGTCTTCACAATGCTTCTGTGTTTGGGTGCAGATTGAGAGACTCTCTTACGTTGAGCAGACTCCAAAAACGGCAGAAAGAAATGTGCTCAAAGAAATGTTCCCTAACGAGAACCTCAGTACTCCAACAGGAATCAGGTGAGCTATGATCTGTTGTAGTCTTGTATAAATGCAGTCAACTTTTGTATTGTGTAAAGAATCGTGACGGAGACCTTTATGGCTGCATATGTTGCTTCTGTATAATGGAATCTGATTTTAACTTTTTTCTGTCTGTCTGTCTATCTATCCGTCCATCCATCTTTATCATCGTTTTCATCAGTGCCACCTGTCGCCCCCCGATTAAAGGAGCGGCTGGTCGTTCCCTGAGTGACGCGTGGTTGGACGAATTGCGGCCGCGTCTCACCGAGCTCCGACAGACCAGTTCGTCCTACACAGAGAGCAGTGTAGGACGATCTGCGCCCCGCGTGAGCGCTGTTCCCTTCCCCGCCTCCAGGCCCACAGCGCCATCTGCTGTACAGGCAAAGGCACGGCGCCGCATACCGGTGTGGGTGCGGCTGCTGCTCCTAGGCGCAGTGGTAGTCTTCCTTTTCCTTGTGTACCAGGCCATGGAGACCAATGAAATGAGTCCATTTGGCCAGGGAGCCAGTAGTGCGTTAGACAGCACCAGCAAATGAAACTTCCAACCCCACCCCTCTCCACCCTTCCACCCTTCACTCACCTCTCTTGTCCCCCTCCACCCACCAAAGCCCATTTTTATTTCCAACAGATCATCCCTGCCTGGTTGTTTCAGCAGCTAGTGGACAGTGTGTCGAAAGACCACCTCTTCCTTTAAAATCATGAACTCTTGAGCTTCCAGCCGTCCTTTTCGTAACTGGACCTGCTCGTTCGGACCCCATCACGGCCTCGGCCTTCGTCAGAAACGGATGACGCCGTGCAGGTCTGGTTGAGTCTGCTTCACTCCTGTCTGCATGGGAAATTTCTGTTCTCTTCGGTTTTAAAGGGGCTACGTGTTGGGTGTGCTTAGGGGCCTGGTGAGGAACTAGCCAAAGGAGTGCTGCGAGTGTCTGTGTGTGTTTGTGAACGTGTACAAGGGCATAATCTGAAACGGGACTCGTGGTTAATCCACTACTGCTCAGCTCTCTGCCTGCCTAAACCAACCTGCAGTCATGAAGTCACAGTCTGCCTTAAACTGAAGCCATCGTCTATCCTCTCTACATCGTACCGAGTAGTGTTTGTGTGACATATTTCGTCATTTATTTTCACGTATAGCTCTAAAATGGAGTGTTATTCAGTTCAGTTAGCCCTGTTACATATTAATGTATTTATGAGTGTTACTTGTTTATAGTATAATAAAGAAAATATTAAAGACTTGTGAAGCAACATTCTTGTGCCAGTGAATTAGAAATTCCAGTAACGTCAATATCTGGCTCCCGTCTGAAGAGCACGAGAGTCCCCGGTGATCATAAAAAAAATCTTTCCAATTGGTAAAACGCTCTTGCACTTGCGTTTGAAAAGTAATGGACCTTTTGACAATTTCTGAATGGTTGACGGTTATGTATGGGGTTTTTTTTGTTTTTGTTTTTGTTTTTTTCTCTTGTCGTAAATGTAGCCCCCTGGTGGCAAGGTTATCTTAAAGTACTTCTCAAACCTTTATTCAGACTATATGAAATGTGGAGTTGCTTGCAAGCCAACAAGACTGAAGTGCTCCTCTTGCTTTGAAGCAGATTAATTTTCCGTTTATTTCATTATATTGCCATTCAAAAAGTACTTAATGTATTTATTTGTGTTCACTGGGAGGCAGGTGCTCAGATCTTTAACTGGGAGGGCTTTTAAATGGAATGTTGTGTTGGGGTGTTTTTTTATACTGTAGACGGCTCCATGTGATTTTGTAGAAAGCAAAATAAAACGAAGCAAATAAAATTCTTAACTTCATATCAAATTTCTGTCTGATGTATACTTTGCTTACCCTGTCGTTTTCATTTGCCGGTGCCTTTCCGAGTGGACTAGGATTTCCAAGCGCAGTTTTCTCCACGCTTGCCAATAGCTTGCGATGTGTTGCTTAAGCTTCTGAAATTGATCGTTGGACATCAGCTTTGACCACGTGTAAGAAACGAGACCGTATTCTACACTGTAACGATCCCGCTTCGTTCTGACGTCAGCTAAGGTCCCGTGAGCACATTTGTTTGTTTATACCATTGCAGCAAGCCATCCATCTCCACTACGGAGAATGTATCCAATTACACTAACTCAGTTAACCCGGACGAGTCCCTTCGGCTCAGCGCTAATCTCCTTGCAACAGGATATATATATATATATAATATAGATCACCCTCGTAAATATAGCTTATATTGTCAGAGAAGTGAAATTGGCCGACTTTGTTTTTTGATTATTTAATTCGAGTTCCCTCTAGGAATGTAATTATGTATTGTAAAAATGAATGACATTAATTTGTTACCTAATTGACTTGGCATGTGTCGAACTATTTCCGGGAGCCGCGACAGTCGTGAGAATGAGTATGACAGTAAGGCTGAGAATGACCAAGAAAGTTGAATACTTCACTACAGTACAGCACAAAAACGCCAGAAAGCTGAAAACTTCACTATTATACAGTACAAGGCTTAAAACGTACATAAAAGCTAAACAAATAACCATATTCTGTACAACAGTTTAAAAACATCATTTATTCTCCAAATATAATTACTGAAGGAATACAATACTTCATATAGCAAAATTACAACTGACTTATTTCACTTTTTTGAACATATAAAACAGTATACAACTCCCTCACTCACTGTGACCCACACACACATTGCTGGTTATTTATGGAATACCGGTACCGGGAGCTTCCCTGGTGGCCTGGCCTGTCAGCTGGCCTGGACGACAAGGGTAGATGATTATACGTGTGATGAACTAAACAGCACAGTTTGCGAACACACATTATCTCAGTCCTGTTTCATGAATCCGGCCTGCAGTGACGAAGGCATGGAAAAACATATTGCGCTTAGAAATCTTAATATTAGAAATTGATTTAAAAAAAGAGGAAAGGTGGTGTGTGGAGGGAAAGGATAAAAAGAAAATCACTCGAAGAAGTTGCTAAGTGTTAAAAAAAATGACTGATTTACATGGCGACAGGCCATTTCATGTTTCAAAATCGTACGCTAGGATTACGAAACAAGTCTGGATCTGATTTCGACGGTATTTTTCCTGCCTTGCTTCCTGCCCTGCCCCCACATAAAGGGACACATTTTGCATGATTTTCTGCACGTTCTGTATGCTTGTAATAATAGGCGCGATACATGCAGTTATGTAATAATAATTTAAAAAGCTTATCCAGAAAGTGTATTGTAGGATATTGGTGTTTAAAAGATTAGTACTGACAAGAATGTGGACTGTTTGAGGTGACTTTGAATAGTGGTGTGAGGTGTAGCCTCGTGCCTGTGTTCAGTCGGTTTGTTCTGGTGTGCTGCGCTGTCCCACCAGGTAGACGCAGAAGAACACGTGAAAAAGTCAGTGGCTGTACAGATTTATTTGAGAAAATATGGGCATGCACATTTACATTTAATCACCTCTTGGGGGCGCCCTTGCACCACAGCTACTGAGCCCGACTCTTACATTGATTTGGTGGTTTCAGGTGGATGCATTGGTTCTACGGATTAAGACCTGACTCAATGAACAACGTACTTTGTATGAGAATCAGTTGTTTTGTTATTTACTTTAATTTTACAGTTGTATTCATGCGCTTGCGATCTTTATCTCGCTGTCTTACTCATTAGTCTCAAAATTTTCTTGAGTTGTGACCCAGTTGATAAGATTTTATGAAGCACTGTCAAACCCCTCATCTAACACAGCTGCTCTCAACATCTGCAATGTTGCATTCTGGTAGTTCAACCAGTTCTGGCTACCTTTCCTCTCCTTGCAACCATCCGAACACACTTTTCGTGTCAATGACATTCCAGTATCACTGCTATATATCCTAGTGAGATGGATCAGTGAGTCAATGTCTTGTTCACATAAAGCATACAGCTTTATGTCATTCATGTAGAGGAGGTGGCTGATGGTCGCTTCATTTCGTAGCTGGTATCTGTATCCACTCTTGGTGATTATCTCGCTGAGGAGGTTCAGGCCTGTGCAGAACAATAGTGGGGACAAGGGATCTCCTTGGTAAATCCTGTACTTCATCTAGACTTGTGCTATTGGCTTGAAGTTGACCTCAAGTGTTGTCTTCCACAGCCCCATTGAGTTCTCAGTCCAGGCGATGCTCATGTTGGTCTGTCTGGTCCTACAGTCTTGGGTAACTTCTCTTATCGACCTGTAGCTGGTGCCTGGCTCTCCAGGTGCCTTTCTGAGCCTTGATCATGTATTGAGCTATGTGCCTACTCATGGAGCTTCCATGTTGTTGAGAGACAGGTTATTGGCCAGTATTTGGATGGAACTGGTCCTGTCTGGGGGTCCTTCAAGATTAGGACTATCCTACATTCAGTTAGCCATTCAGGGTGGCTTCTACTGGTTAACAGCTGGCTCATTTGTGCTTGGCGCTCATGGAGTGCAGTTAGCATCTTCAGCCAATAGGTGTGGACCATGTCCACATCAGCTGTGCAAGCAAAGTGTCTCTGAAGTTCTAGGGGGTGAAATCATATTACACTGGAAAAAGCAGATATTGAAAGTATAACATTCATTCTATGGGGTTGTAAAATTCACAGAATGTACATCTCTGTTATTTTGCTTTAAGTGTACTAATTTCATTGTTGTCATAGTAACAACTGGAATACAAACAGATATGTAATTAATCTATTATCATTAAAATGTCTTGCCACTGAAGATGAAAAGTCGTTAATCCTGATGGTCCAAAGGTATTCAACAAAACAATCATCAAGGATTCTCTTGATTTCTCTGATCTCTTTCAAGAATAATAAATATATCCATTCCTGTAGTAATACATGAAGAGGAACGGGTGATGACAGTTGATCATTTCATGCTATTTTGAGACTAATGTGTAAGAGAGTGACAATTTCCCTTGAGCAATGTCAGCAGACCGCCTTTCAAATGGGAATCTTAGGCCAAAGTGTAATGTAACAGGTCCACTTCAGCCAGAAAGACTCCATATGTTGAAACTCTAACAGCAGTGATCCTGTGCTCCTGGAGGAGGTACATGCGGTGAAACCTTGGAAACCTTGTTGGGATCCTGAGTGTTTGACTTCATGTGTCTCAGAATAAACCTGTTCTAAGATTGGTTTCATAAAGCAGGCTTTTAGGAAACAGGTGAAATAAGGATATAATAAAAATACCCCCCCCCCATTCTAACTACCAAAATAAATAAAGAGCTATTTTTCAGTAAGTTAGTCTGGATATTATAGCACTAACAACATCACTGTTTGGTCCTTGTGTGATCATCATCTTGTAATTTTCTTTCATCAGTGTTCATCTTAAATATTGACTAATATAACATATATACACAAGTTACCTGCATTTCAAGAATTGCCATTACCGGAAAAATGTCATGAATGAGAGAGAGACAGAAAAAGAATTAGTTAAATTTTCAGTGAAGAGGTCCTTTATAATACACTTGCACAGACAGAAGTCCTTTATAATACACTTGCACAGATTTGCGAGAATACCAAACGTGAAAACGAATTACTTTACATATGTATTCTTTTCTTGGATTTCTGTATCGTTCTGTAGTGTGATGCAGAACAGTTTCATCACATTTCAGAGTGAATGTGCTGTTTTTTCTGTCCTGTTTTTCCTCGTCTGTCTGAATAAAGTGTAAGAGCCACGCAGACTGTAGGATTTGCTGCTCGGTTTCAACAAATGGAGTTTCATCAGACCGTGGAAGCTCCGAGGTCGTTCGATGCACACAAGAGTGCGCTCGCGTCCGTACTTTGTGCGTGTGTGAACCCGTGCTTGTGTGCGTGCTCGTGTGCGCCTGAGTTCACGAGATTTTCAGGCACTAATGGAGATATGCATGCGTCACGCCGTTTAGCGAGAAAGCATGATATGTGAATCACACGCAATTGCGCGACTATTGGTGTCATTATAATCCATTTCGTTCTTATCGTTAATGCCGGTTTCAGCCGGGACTGTGGCGAGATGGTCGGGCCGAGTTCCGAGAAATGGGTTCCCTTAACGCTCCCTAATTTCCTGTCTCGTCCCGTGTTCCAGCATCTCTGATGGTGAGGTGTCGAAGGGGTCAAAGGATGTATGGCTGTTCCTCGCGCGCGCTTTTTATGCGTAGTTACGGAGGGGTGCGGGGTAGGGGAAAAGCCCTCCTGTTGAAATATGTAGTTTCATGTGTAGTCCATCTGAACTCAGTGGAAAAATACAGGCTTTTACAACTAATGTATTGTAATTTATTCGTCTTTGAGTTTTGTATTTTTTTATCAAAAACTTCGAAACCGTTGCCAGCTTCATATGTGCAGCAACCCATGTCCAACATAGTTGTGTGAATTCAGTTGTGCTGGCTCTGGATGGATGAGAGACCCACTGAAACAATGTGAGACTATCCGAAGCATTTGCGCTCACTAGTCCTGCGAGCTATTTTAAACACAGAATAGCGGGTTCAAACAGCTGGTTTCCACCACAGCTACACACAATACAGCCTCCACAGCTACTGGAAATATCTGAGGCCTCTCTCTCTCTTTCTCTCTCCCCGTGACAAAGGTCCCAGTAAACCAGGGACAGTGTTGTGTTGTGGTGTCATGGGAATATTATTTGTTGTTTGGTGTGTGCAAATAAATTTAGCATTCACATGGGAGAACCAGTGTTCCAGTGTTGTGTTTTGCATTGCATTAATCTAACTAGATACATTAATCTTACCTAACAACAATGTACTACCATTACCATTCAATATATTTCCATTACCATGAAGTTCATTTATCATGTGGTGATTTTATTGTTGTTCTTTTATTAAAGATACTTGTGTTTTACCAATGTATTCTGTACTGCTTTAAAATCACAAAATGAATTAATGGATTGATAATATATTGATCTATTCATGATTCATGTTATGAAATGTAGTATGCATCATGGAGGACAGAGAGGAATGAGCTAACACTGTGTTCTGAGTTTACACACGACTCACTGATCCACCCCCCTCACGAAGAACAAAGCAGCTGTCTGATTGGCCACTGCTTAGCTTGGTAGCAGGATTGGGGTCACTGATTGGTGGTGTCATACATGGTCAAATGGATGAAGAGGGAAGAGGAGCAGAGGGGATGTACTGTGGTTATTCCCGTAGGGTTCACTATTCGTGTCAAGACTTCTTACTGGTTTGTGGTGTAACTCTACTGAGAGTGGGTTCATAGCTGACTAGGGCTTCAGTGTTGTGTTGTTATTTGTGCTGTAATGTAGCTTTGAAAAGAGTGAACATACCTGCTTAAGTGTGTGGTTTACCTTACCCTCCAATTCTACCAACGTTCTTTACTCACAGAAAACCTGGCTAGATGTTCTGAAGACTAGGATATATTACTGAAACATACTCACTGTACTGTTTCTTGTTACTGACGCAACATTAACAGATACCTATGTAACTTAGTTTAACAGATAACAACATTACCAACATTAACAGATAACAATGTAACTTAGTTTAACAGATAATAACATTAACAGATAATAATGTAACGCAGTTTAACAGATAACATTACCAACATTAACAGAAAACAATGTAACTTAGTTTTAACAGATGTAATAAACAAGTAGTACAAACATGCCATCATTGTGTAGTGTGTCTTTCATTTAAAATGGAAAACTGTACTAAAAAGGTATATATATGTGTGTGTGTATGAGGGGGGTAACTGTTATGTTACATACATATCTTATTAGCTATATAATCTACATTTTTTTCACAATCACACTCTCTCTTGTTCTGACTCTCTTTCCCCCACTGTGTTTCTTGCTGTGTGGATGTCATTCACTGTTTGGTTTTCTTGCGTCTTATTGGCTGAAGTAGTAGGTGGAGCTGAGGTCCCATTGGTCCCCCTCGTCTATGTTTGTGATTCTGGGAATAGTTGTGTTTAAGAGGTGCGTGGGTAACCTGGGAAACTTGGCATGCTGCTTAGGTGACTCAGCAACAGTAGCTTTGTTACCATAGTTACAAAGCTGCCCAGTCTTGGAGTGTCTTGAAATAAGCGTGTCTTGAAAAAGTGTGTGAAACAAGTGTCTTGAAATAAGAATCACTGTTTGTTTAAAGACAGATGTGGTAGGCCATGCCCAAGCTAAGCCCTCCTGTTTGCCCAACTTGTTGATGACCTGGTCATGTTACTCAAACACAGCAGCTTACAAAACACACATTTAACCATGCACTCAAAACACACACAGGCATCCTGAGTCCACAGATAGGTAACAGCTATCGGACACTTCAGAATGTCGCCACTGTAGAGGTCTTTAGTTTTCTCACAGGTTTTGTTCTCTGAAGGACTCCACACGTCTCCCTCTGACCCTGGATCTCATTCAGCGCTTGCTCTAGATTTGTCCCAGCTAAACGGACCAATAAATCGAACCATTCCCTCTCAGGTGTACCCCAGCCTGCCCATACTACCAGAGTAAACTATACAATGTCTGTTTGCATTTTGTACCTGCTTTGATTTAATTTGATGTAATTTAACTTTATGTAATACTTTATTAAAAGCAATTGTTAAGTTGCTTTTAGGTTGCTAATCAATATTCATGATTTGGTTTATACATGATCAGAAAAGGGACCAAATTAAAGTGTATATGTATGTAATTTTCCTGACAGATGAATAATTAGAAATAATCAATTGATTCAGTTAAAGTGTGTGGCATCTACACGAGTGTACAGAATAACGAAAGGTTACAAAAACAAAGCACTACTGATTCTCCCAGCACTGCACGTGATGCTCAGGGTAGGAGGGAGAGAGTCTCTCGAAGAAAAGTCTGGAACAAAACAAGAAAGAAAGAAGTTCGAACAGTTATGCTACAGCTAAATTAGGCCTACAAATTTTAGTTTGTTCAACAACAACAATAATAATTATAGTTGTCATCGTGTTAGTCATCTTGTGTTAGTTATCTTTAAAAATCATTACTGGAGATAATTACCGGAGTAATACTAATAACAAAAAGTAAATATTGTGTAAAGGAATTCATGTTTTAGTTTTTAGCCACCACAGCTGGTGGATGTCCATCACATCTGCACTTGGACATACTGTATTTTAATGTAGACCACATACCCGGCCTCAACAGCATCTCTACCGAAATTATTATGCAACTGGCGCTACTTTGTTTTTGGCTTGCTAGCACGTCTTACAACACCATTTTTGCAGGTTGCACAGTAGCACTACCTTCATACTTCTGGGGGTTGAATTACACCACGAGTGGTGTGTGGTTGCTTTAAAACTGATCATGAACGAGTGTTGAGGCAGCAGTCTAATCGTAGACCGCGCATAAAACGTTCTGTTAAGAGTTGCTAACAAAATGCTACGGGAGACCCTGTCATTACAGCAAACAGGTTTTTCACCTTCACGACTTTGAAAGTGTGGCCGGGCCCGCCGTCAACATATTCCACATTGCATTTAGGGATTTGGAGCTTGGGATAAGAATGGGCTGTACGTGTTCTGCGCTCCCCATATGCGAAATTTACGTGGTGCGCAAAGCCATCCTCCTCGCGGAAGCTGGGTACTCGCTACGAGTCTGCACCCGTATTCTTTCACTGCCTCCGTTTCCCACAGACAGCAACTCGAACTAGTGCGCTCTCAGCTGAATACCTGCCGTTATACAACCAAGGACACAACCAAATTAAAAACTCCACCAAATGTACGTACTGGAGATGTTTATCTTCATTTACATCCCAATATATCTCTTCTTTTAAATGCTTTTATAGACTTTTGGATTGTTTGAGGGATTATATACCAAAAACTCGTTGTTAGACTGCGTAGATTAGTTGTAATACGTTTCGTAGCTAAATATCCACTTATTAGATGTGGATGTTTAAATGCATCGTTTGCCGTAGACCCAGGTCGCTAACCTTTAGGCGCTTTTCTTCTATTTAAACTGTACTCTAATTTAGACTGTTTTCGACGTCGTGTATTTACGTTGCTTACATTTACAAGACGTAGATTTGCACACAGATTTAAAATGATCTGGTAGAGGAACCGGCCATCTTTTCCCACTACTTTTACGCTATGTGAAGCTGGCGAACAACTCGCGACGTGTCCCGTTCTTGAATGCGCGTGAACGCTGTGGAACGCGTAGACTAGAGCAACTGGAACTTGGATTCGGGTTTAATGGTGGACTGTGGACACAACACAGGTCGGACGTACGTAAAGATAAAAACAGTTAAGGTCAAGATGTCGGAGATTTGGACAATGCACTGCTGGTGTAGCCGCCACATTGCCAAGGACATCATAAGGACGGTTGCCTTGTAGGTGTAGGCCTCGTAATAGATGCTACTACGTGATATGAGGCGGATACTACATTCATATTCATTTACTGTTTTAATGAATAAAGTAGGCTATGGCGGTTGTGACATCCGGGATATGTGTCCTTTTATGTTGATGTTATTGGCGCTCTCTTGAAACCGTTTATGAAAAGACTAAGGGTATATAAATATATATATATAATACTTCATAAACATTCTTGCGCATTGTGGTGTCTTTCCAGACAGTTGGTTTAACGCCTCTAAAGTCCCTCCCCTCCCACAATGAAAATATCTTGGTTTCAATCATTTTAAATGCATTGCGTTGAGGGACGAGACGTTACACCGGATTAACAGGTACATACATGTATTTTATGGACAGGCAGCGGGGTGGTCCCGCCTCGAGCCGCTAGGGGGCGGTCAGAAGGCGTGGCCGCGTAACAGGCAGATTCCACTCACCTGTGTCTTGTTACTTCGTTGCTTAATTCCCTTTTTATAGCGAAGTAGTTTTTTAGAGAGTTGAAACTAGCTGTAGCTTTAACACGAACAGTCACTGCAGTGTGCTTGTTCTTTTCTGTTTTTTTTCTTTGGCTATTGTGTTAGTTCATCTGGGCTCCTAGGTAAGAGAAAATAAAACCTTTGTCCCGTGTGTGATGTTCCATCCATGACTCTCTCCTGTTGTTGCTGATGTTGTGCTTGTGCCAGGGGAAGAGGTGCTTTTGTTGCAGGGTCATGGTTTTTTGTTTTGTTTATTTATTTATTCACAAAGTTGACTTATTAACTTTTAACCTTTACTCCTCAGTGAGTTGGTCCTTTTTATGTACTTATATGTGCTATTTTTTTTGCATTCTATGATTTACTGTTCTCCTTTAAAATATAGTGCTGACTTATACTTGGTATAACCTACAACAATAAAGATTTTTGCAGGACATTGTCCTACAAAACTGAGCACTGTGCAATTGTAACTTTAGAAGTGATGGATGCCAATCTTTTAATGTAGATTGCTTTCCACTGTTAACCAAAACAAGGCACTGATAACTTTGACCAGTAGTCTTGTGGAGGGGTCTGTGCCTTCTCTCATTGGTGAGGGAGGGGCTACATGTGAGAACTGGATGTAATGGAGTCATTTACAATCTTATTTTCTTTTTGAATAACCTTCTCTCCAGATCATGGCTTCAGTTCTGGAGAAACTCATCACTCCTCTGGCCAGTGGAGCTCCTGCATTGCCCACCAACAAGGTGACTGTGGTGGGTGTGGGTCAGGTGGGCATGGCTTGTGCTGTCAGCATTCTGCTCCGGGTAAGGAATCGCATTCCCACACTGCTCAAGTGAAATTCCTTGATTTCTGGATGTGTGCTTCATTCAACTTCTAATGAGCCTCCTCACTTTTCTCTCCAGGATCTGTGTGATGAGCTTGCACTGGTTGATGTGCTCGAGGACAAGCTGAAGGGAGAGATGATGGACCTGCAGCATGGTAGTCTCTTCCTCAAGACCCACAAGATTGTCGCTGACAAAGGTGAGCTGCTACCTGTGCATTTTTGGTTTCTTTGGTGAACATTTTGGATGAGCCAAGCTCTGTGTGTCTCTCGCAGACTACTCAGTCACTGCAAACTCTCGCATCGTGGTGGTGACTGCGGGGGTTCGCCAGCAGGAGGGTGAGAGCAGACTCAACCTGGTGCAGAGAAATGTGAACATCTTCAAGCACATCATCCCTCAGATAGTGAAGTACAGTCCCAACTGCACCCTTATTGTGGTGTCCAACCCAGGTGAGGCTGCCGGTCTCCAGGCCTGCGTATCCACTGGCGCAGCAACCTCGAGCGCGTTCAGTTGGCGTCCTCCCTCTCTTTCAGCCGAGCTGCTCGGGTTTAAGCGTCCCTCTTCTCCGTCTATGCAGTGGATGTCTTGACCTACGTGACGTGGAAGCTGAGCGGTCTGCCCAAGCACCGTGTCATCGGCAGCGGCACCAACCTGGATTCCGCTCGCTTCCGTTTCATCATGGCGGAGAAGCTGGGCATCCATGCCAGTAGCTTCAATGGCTTCATCCTGGGCGAGCACGGAGACTCCAGCGGTGAGCGGACACTCCTAGGTTACGGCGGCGCAGTGAACGTTTCTGTATCATTTTCCATCACCTGCTCACTGTTATGAGGTCATGCTACCCATTCCACTGCTTGGTGGTCATGGAAACCTGCCATGCATTTTCCTGCACCAATCAGGATGCAACTCGTGCATTAACTGTAATTTTACATTTTGATATGTTGGCATGTAGTTGGGTAGTCAGTTCAGTGGTTGCATTCCTGTGAAACTTCATGCACCAGATTCTTTCTGGGTTTGAATGCCTGCTAACTTTATAGAAACTATCCATGTATTCAGCAGTAGGTGCTGCTTTGTTGCACCTGTTTGACTAAGTGACCTGAGGTTTAAATTTTGTAAGGGAAAGGGGGTTGGAATAAGGGACCAAAGTCCCTTCATGAGCATCTTGCTGATGAGACAACTAGCTCCTAATAAGGTTGTTGGGAGCAGGCCCTTGTCTGGAGGGAAATGCTTGGTCACATGAGCCCTGATCCAACTGAAACGGACATAACTAATCTTGGACCAACTGTTCAGTGCAGTTAAATCACTAGAGGAAAGTCTGTCCTTGAATGTGACCAGTCACCCGTGGCATCAATATCCGTCCCTGGTTTTGGGTGTCTGCGTTCTGTAGCCAACTGGGGCTCAACCACTGGTTGGTGTTGAACCAGTTGTGAAATGCAATTGGGTCTCATGGGGTGCTATTGTGTTGTGCAGTGCCTGTGTGGAGTGGTGTTAACGTGGCTGGGGTCAACCTGCAGAAGCTCAACCCTGCCATTGGCACTGATCAGGACGGCGAGAACTGGAAGGATGCCCACAAAATGGTGGTGGACAGGTGAGGTTTACTCTCCTCCTGCACCAGATGGTGGTAGACTGCCATCTCCTGTCTTCTACAGAAGAGACTGCACCGAGCAACCCTCCAGGTGACTGGCTTTGTGTGCATAGGCTTCAAACCATGGTGCCTACAGGAATATGTAACGAGTCCAAATCCCTCAGTTAATGTCCAAGCCTCACATGTGATGAAGTGACTCTTTATTTAGCATGATGGGATGGAGTGTTCTGAAAACAGAAATGAGTAGTCGGTGTTCTAGAACTCTGAATACTGTTCCATCTAGGCATAAAGCAGACAGGGTGACCAGTTTTATACAAGGCTTTTATGTTTGCACATGGGTGTGAAGATCTGGTTCTTTTGTTCATGTAAGATTTTTTTTTTCTTTTCCCCCCCCAATCCCATGACTAGCGCAATTCTCAGCTTCGTTGTACTTTTTTCTGCATGACTTGTTCCTCTGTTCACATTTCATTTCGTCAGTACAATCCCTGCCTAGATGAAGTGACGTGCAAGTAACTTATTTTTTTCTCCTCCCCCTGTTGCAGTGCTTATGAGGTCATCAAGCTGAAGGGCTACACTAACTGGGCCATTGGCCTGAGTGTGGCAGATCTCACTGAGAGCCTGGTGAAGAACCTGAGCAGGGTGCATCCTGTCTCCACCATGGTGAAGGTGAGGACAAACTGCAGGGGGGGGGGGTCACTTTCCAGGGTTTTGGTCTTGGGTGTTTCCCTGGCACAGCTCCAATCTATGGTCACCTCTTTGTGTTGGCTGGCTGTCAGAGGGTGGGATGGGTATGTCTTTCATAGCATAACATTGGCGTGTGTCCCATTATCCACTGTTCTGATTTGCTGCGTATGGAGTAGCTGAATCTAGACAGGGTCATGCAGTAACTACCCAAATGCTTGTCTGTAAATCTAAATCTAACTCTTAAAGTGAATCCAGAGCAAGTGACCTGCAGCGGCAAACTTTTCTAATCACAATTGGACGTTGACACGTCTCATTATAGACAGTCTACTCTGGGTAGACTGGCTATAACTTGTTGGAGACCTTATTACTGGATCTTCACCATTCAGTGTAGATATCTGACATGTCAGAGTTTTTTAAAACTGACATGCTAAAAGATCTGAGGGTTGGGTCAATGCAGATGTAGTGGTGCAGACCGGTGAGCTCAGCCCTGGATTTAGTGTCTTGAATTGGGTAATTGTCAAATTGCATTAAAATGTAGGGGGGTGCTTTTCATTGGGTGCTTGTTAAATTTTCATTCTAATGTGCCGTCAGCCCTGCTGCAGACTGACACACTGACGGCTGTGTGCTTCCCTCGTAGGGGATGTATGGTATCGGGGAGGAGGTGTACCTCAGCCTGCCCTGTGTGCTCAATGCCAGCGGGGTGGCCAGCGTGGTCAACATGACCCTGACTGATCAGGAGGTGGCCCAGCTCAAGAAGAGTGCTGACACCCTCTGGACCATCCAGAAGGACCTCAAAGACCTGTAACTCCTCCCTGAAGTCACAGCCACAATGGAGATGGTGCAAGTCAAGAATATGGCCAAACCTGAGAACGTATTTTCATATTTTTTTTTTGTCCCAAGTACTGTGTAATCAAAAGTTGGGCTTGTTCACATTTGCACTGGATATCAAATCCATGCTGGTGATTGAAAGAATGGGGGGCGGGGGCTGCTTCTACCCTGGTCTGAAATAATGCTATTGTTACAATAGTAGTGGGTGGTGAAAGAGGGGTTCCTCTCTGTGCAGCAATAGAACTAATCAACAATATGGGTCCTCTTTAAAAGGGAAAATGACTACCAATCGTGATTTGTCAACTGCTAAATAAACCTTTAACCAAATTTCCCTGTTTCAAGTCGTTCACTTGGAGAAGCCCATCGGATTTGAATCTGAATCGTCAACCTTTTGTGGTTCAAAAAGTACATGAGCACTTGTTGAAAGCTTTGTCTAGGAATTTAAATAATTGTCAAACGATACAAAAATGCTTACTTTACACGACATGCACAACATACTGTAAGTCACAAACGTTTGTTCATTAAATTTAACACTCCAAAACATACGCAATTATGTGCTTCAATAGTCAATCGTGGCATTTGGTTCAGAATCCTCGCGATGCCCCTTCAAGTTCTCGCACAGCTAGTAGGACTGGTAACAGCTTGCTGCTTCTGGGTCCGTCATTGTCCGGTTTATTGATCCGGTGTGACCTGTAATCGTCATTGTCCTGTTTTAAACGTCGGTCTCGTTTTCCAAACCTCAGTCCAAACGGGTTGTAATTGAATTTGCTGCGTGTTAACCGGGGCTTGCAAGAAATTAGGCTCTCCGTGTCTTTTTCCTTCAAAAAGAAACAGAGACTTGCGTCTTCTGGTCTGTTGGGATCTTGAACGTCCCTCTGTTCCATTATGCGATATACTCCGAATCCATCCGGTGTAGAATCTAAAACGGGGGACACATCCTTAATGTACGCATAGTAACTTAAAAAATATATATATACAATTCGTCTTGCATGTCTTTTACCTGGTATACTGGTGTGCTCTGGGAGTCCAATGTCTTTAGAAAGTATTCGAGTAGATCCATAAGGAGCAGTCATTGCCGACATGAAAATGATCAGCGCCTGGACTTTCATATTACTGACTACTGAGGCTTGTCGTACGCAGATGCTCTTCTGTCGGAGTGTACGTGACTACTACTGTGGGATCTTCGACGAATATATAGTCTTATAGTGACACCTCACTCACGGGAGGAGGGGACGTTCGTTTTGACGACTGGCACGAGTTTGGAACTTTTACCTTCGGCGTGCAGCGCAAAACCGGATAAACTATTTTTACTGTTCACATGTCGATGGTAAATTGTTGCCGAGGCATTAAATAAAAACATCAAATTATCATTCAATTACCCGGTCAGCGAAATGGACCAACGGCCAAACAATGAGTTAACATAACTGGTTTTTTTTTTTACTTACCCACGGGTGCCCTATACGCTTTACCTTTGAGAGAAAAGGATGTTTCTCGAAGAATACTGGTAGGGTAAGTGATCGATAGTAAACTGGATTTTTCCTTTCATGGTTTGTATCCAAAGTGTAACAAATCAAATGCGAAATATCATGTTTCTTTTAAAAGTTAAGAAGTCACAAATTATTTATTTTAGGCATTTGTACACAACAGTTTGTGTTCTTTCTTTGATAAAAAACTAAAATACAGCTGTCATAACTACCAATTCTAACTACGTACAGTGGAATTATGCCAAAATGAACTATAGATTGTGGTGACACAATAACGTTTGCTTATGTCAATTAAAATAATGTTGACATTTACGTGCGCACTATACTGCGTCATACAATATTTATTATTTTCCTGTGATGGGCGTGGTTTGTACGTCTGTCCCCAGGACGTCCGACAAGTTTTGTTTGTTTGTTTGTTTGTTTGTTTGTTTTTCACAGCGCATGATACGTTGCTAGATTATAAGTTGCTAAAAACTTAAACATGAAAGGTTTGGTTAAAATAAATTGAGTATTAATGTATACCTGCTGTCCTCTGTGTGAAGCTCGTAGCGTAACGTCGGTGAACTTGAGCCGCGTGGTTATGCAGTACGCAAATATGTGCTGGTTTTCTTTTTTTGCAGGTGCACGCGCTCTGGGATTTAGGAGGTGGAATTTTGCCCGAAAGCACGTCAGTGCAAACATTTGTCGACTACCTTGTGTCTGGTAGCGTTTCTCAGTCACATCAACTGTTTAAAGTGGTGCCGCAGAAGGTCCGGTGGCGCCTTACCAACATTACCTCGAGACCAAGAGTTGAATTTCGCTTGGAACATAAACCGATTTTTCCCCATTATGCCCTTGTCACGATCTGTGTCAATGAGCTCCTTGAGCGGTATTCCGTTATGGGAAGAGGATGAATTACCCGTAGAGGATCTACTGCTTTTCGAAATAGCATGGGAAGTAACTAACAAAGGTGAATTGGCGAGCGTGATTGTTTCTCATTGTTATTGTTTTTTTTCAGTGTAATTTTAGATTTAAAGCTACTTAAAACTGTAGTAATTATTCGGATTCCAATGCTCACACTCGTAGCACATTGTTATAGTTGATAGAATGTGCATAATCTGGTCACAAGGCCATGACAGTGGAGTAGCTGTCTGAGAAGCACACAGGAAAAGGCTGCGAAAACAATTAATCAAGACTTCTGAAAATGGAGGTTTAATGTCTAACTGAACGAGTATTCACCCCCAAACTCCACAAGGCCTTACATGATGGGAAAATTTATGGATCTAACATGAAAGGAGCTGTCTTTGCATGCTGTGAACAAATATTGAAATGCACAGAGTGCAACTAAAGCAACAGTTACTTTAGTTAAATATTAAGCAGTGGATATCGGGGACGCCTCTTTTCTCCTGTGGAAAGGTCAAGCATTTAAAAAAAAAGTTTTGTTTGTATCACATCAGAGAACATGCCCATGCAAAGAGCCAGTGTGTTGCATGGGTTCTGTTCTAGAGTGTTGCATGGGTTCTGTTGTGAGCCAGGTGTCCCAAAAGCATCGTAACACAAAGATGACTGTAAAATGATTATCAGACTGAATGCTCTCTCTCTCATTTACCTGTGACATAATGCTATGATGCTTTTGGAAATGGTAACAGGTTTTTTTGAAAGTCTCTGTTCTACATCTTCTGTCTGTTTCTACTCCCCCACCCCTATCACCCCCATCCCCCTGTATATGTGCCAGTGGGTGGAATATACACCGTCATCCAAACCAAGGCTAAGATCACAGCAGATGAATGGGGGGAGAACTTCTTCATGATAGGACCCTACTATGAGCACAACTTCAAGACCCAGGTAGAGCCATGTGATCCACCCATCACAGCCATAAAATCAGCCATGGACTCCATAAACAACAACGGGTGCCAGGTGAGCCTCTTCACAGTTCTCAAGAACATCTGAGCACATGTTGCTTCCCACACGTGTCTGCTCTCGGTTTTTGTGTCATTTTGACATAATGCCTCTATCAAGGAACATAGTTTTGCTGACAAAAGGTTATAAATTTTTTTAGCACATTATAATAAATGATCTGTAGTGTTTGTAGAGTTTGTAGTGGTTCGTTTGTAGTGTTTGTAGTGGGTCGTTACTTGGCACTTGGAAGAGTGACATCAGGCAGGCCTCCATAAATCTTTTAGGCTTTGACACTCAGCATCCAAGTTTTCTCTCTTCCTAAAGTAAGGTGAGTGTCCTTTTGCCATATGTAGGATTTCTCTGAGTGCTTATGGTAGTACAACAGGGTCAGTGAAAGGAGCATAACCCTGTCAGTGATGGAAAGGGATTGTTTTTAGGTCCTTCTCTTCAACGAGAGCCATATGTAGGCCAAACTACACTTCATCTAATGGATGTTTATTTTGTAGGGTTATACTGGGAACTGGGTCATCAACTTTATACCAATTGGACATGCGAAAAATGCAACGATTTATAAATAAAGAAATAATGTATTTTGTATTTTGTCCAAAGAACAGCTTCTTGAAACTGCAACGTGTGTAATGTAAAGGATAATGCACTGTTTTTTAAAGCACATGAGTATTAGTGGAAGTCAAATGAGACCAGCCTTCTTTTCTTCGTTTGCCATTAGACAATTTAGGTCATGTAGTACAAATTTACCGTTAATAAATACCTAGAATAGCCAGCAGAGGGCAGTCAGCGACCTGTAAAGCCTGCTAACCCTGCTAACCCTGCTGTTAACTTAAAACACTAGAGGGAGTGAGAGACGCACTGTTAAACCAACTCTGCTCCTGGAGCTCTTGCGTTCTGCAAGGGTAGGATCTTCAGATGCTCGCAGGATCTGGAGATCCTACACCTGGTTGATCAAGGCCTTCTAGTGACCATGATGGCCTCGATCAGGTGTAGTGTACAAGGAACTGAACAGGAGGCACAGTACATGTGAACAGCAGTAAAGCACAGCTCAGCTACAAGCTGCTCTTTTCAGCATTGGTGTTGTTTGATGTCAGAGTAGTGACCTCTATGTAGTTCCTCCATCACAAACGGGAGGTGGGTTTAATTACAACCAGATCCAGCAGCTTTTGGAGAGATAATAACTTATGACACAATTAGAAAATAAATGAAAAAGATGATAGACAGTCTTCATGCTAACTTGTGCCTTTGAAAACATTAGCTCTGTGTGTGTGTGTGTGTGTGTGTGTGTGTGTGTGTGTGTGTGTGTGTGTGTCTGTGTGTGGTAGGTGCATTTTGGCCGTTGGCTCATCGAGGGGAGTCCTTATGTGATTCTCTTTGATATTGGAGCTGCCGCCTGGAAGCTGGATGGCTGGAAGGGTGACCTGTGGGACGCCTGCTCCGTTGGCCTGCCCTACCACGACCGTGAAGCCAGTGATTCACTCATTTTCGGTTCGCTTGTGGCCTGGTTCTTCAAGGAGGTGGGAGGGGCGTTTTGTGATGGAAGCAGGGTTTCATGCTGCACAGTGCAGAAGTGCTAGTATGGCAATGTACACCTATGTTACTGGAAATGCTGAAGTCCTTCTCTGCCCATAGCTAACCGACCAGCTTCATGACACACCCAACGTCATCGCTCATTTTCATGAGTGGCAGGCAGGGGCGGGGCTTGTGCTGAGCCGCTTCAGGAAGATTCCCATGGCAACCATTTTCACGACACATGCTACACTGCTGGGTCGGTATCTTTGTGCAGGAAACGCGGATTTCTATAACAACCTGGATAAGGTGAACCAAGCACTTATATACACACGCAACTAATTTGGTTCAAATAAATTGAGTATTAATGTATATAATTGTCACCCATATTACGTTTGGTATGTTTTTGCCATTTTAAATGAAGTGGTATCACACAGTATTCCACAGTGAACCACTTAGACAGTCATTGAAATTAAAACAATTTTTTTCCTGCATGTCAAACATTTTCTGTTTAAAAAAGGACAAGAGGTATAAAACAGAAGCTGTTATTTTGGGGTATTTTTAATAAAAAAATATAATTGAAATAACTGCATGGTGGCAATTTTTGTAATAGTTCCTAATTTTAGATGAGCACAAATGAAATGAATGCAGTGTGAAATCTCAATGTCTCTTATAGACCTACATTACTCTCGCAGGTCCACATTACTCTCGCAGGTCCACATTACTCTCGCAGGTCCACATTACTCTCGCAGGTCCACATTACCCTCACAGGTCTACATTACCCTCACCGGTCTACATTACCCTCACCGGTCTACATTACCCTCACAGGTCTACATTACCCTCACAGGTGGCTGCTCCACCAAGCTACTGTCTTCTGCTCTTTTATTAGTAATTTGACTTCTAACAAAGGTGCTATACAAGTACAACTTCATTCATTCATTCATTCATTCATTCATTCATTCATTCATTCATTCATTCAATCATATTTTTTATTATATCAGTGAAGGAAAAATTAATCATTCAGGTACTTGAAAGAAAGAATCACAATTTTTTAATCAGACAATTTTAAACAATATAAAAAAATTGGGAGGGGGAGCAGGTCATTGCAGGTCAACTCAGGAATCGTTCTGCTAATGTTAATCGAGCTGTGTAGAAACTGCATAGGAAGGAACAATCTGCACATTTTCAAACTGATATATATATATATATACACATACATACAGCTGATGACAGAACTCTGTCCAAAATGTCCTGTTTCCCTGGAGACTTTGTTTATTCCACTGCAGTTTGCACAACTCTACATGTTTAACTAGACAGTACACAGCTGTGCTGAAATGTTTTGTTTGAGCAGTGATTTAAATGCACATTGATTTAAATGCTCACATCAGGAATCTGCATTCAAATCCTGATAGCCAGGAATGATCAGGCTCCTCCAGTTCAAAATCAATTTCCTCAAATTTTCATGACATTTATACATACATCTGGAACTGGAGCTTTACCTGCTGTCCAATGTGCTTAGTGGCCATGAGAAACCTGTGGGCGCACCCACCCACGCAAAGGTAATTGGGCCTGGAGTGCTGCGCATAAGGTCATCGGATCCTAAAGGTCACTCAGTTAGGCTGAAGGGTAATTGACAGGGATCAGGAAGCACACGCTGTTGTTTGCTGGGGCAGTAGAGACTGCTTCACCTGTGAGCTGATGTCTAGATGTGAAGATCCAGGTCAAGTGTCTTTGGTGCTGTGCTCTGTATGAAAGTGCAGCTTTAACAGGATTTGGTCAGATTTGTTCTGTGAAGCAAGATGGTGGTGAAAGTCAGCGAAGGGTGGGTGCAGCGTGAAGCAGGACGAATACTAACAGCGCGTGGTGTCGCGTGTTCGTGCGTCTCAGTTCGACATCGACCGGGAGGCGGGCGAGAGGCAGATCTACCACCGCTACTGCCTGGAGAGAGCGGCTGTGCACTGCTCTCATGTCTTCACCACCGTCTCCCAGATCACGGCTGTGGAAGCCGACCACATGCTCCACAGAAAACCAGGTGTGCCGTGAGTCTGAGTGTACAGACACAGACACAGAGCTGGAAGACACCGCCTGCCTGGGGCTTGTCCTGCCGCTCTCACACTTGGTTTCCTTATTACTGTTCTTTTCCCAGATTTGTTTAAAGCTGCTTTTTCTGGCAATATCTGTTAAAAGCACAACACACATCAGATTGAACTGAGTCGGCATAAGGCACTACTAGGTTTTTTTATAATCAGAAGTGATGTAAGGAGTTATCTGAGGATGATGCAGTTTAATGACCCTGTATCTCCAGCACGTTCTCTGAAAAGAAGTCCCAGGAAACCAGACATACGGAAACCTAACAAGTGCTGATTTCACCTAAAACGGGTTTCTTCTGTAGCAGGCAGGAATGAAATACAGTCTTCAAAAATGCATCCTATACTAACTGCATTGCTTCCTTAACGAAGGGTGTCTAATCATGAGATGGAAACGCTCAGCGATGGAACATATACCTGCACATGGAGTCCTGTGTTCCTCACTGAAATAGCAGGCTAGATGTACAGAAATTCAGCAGCATCTTGTATTACCATTGGCTTCACATTGTTCACATTGCTGATATTAGAATAAATGTAGTTATTGTGTGACAGACCTGTACGAACAATAAAAAAATCCATCCATATATAATTCAGTTCAGCATCATTGTTCTTGTTTTGTTGTCCTGACTTCCTCCCTTGCAGTGAAGATGTGTTCTGCCGACTTGTCTGTTCTCTCAAGCATCTTTGTCCTCTGCAGACGTTGTTACACCAAATGGACTGAACGTAAAAAAGTTTTCAGCTATGCATGAGTTCCAGAACCTGCATTCTATGAACAAAGTCAAGATCCAGGAGTTTGTTAGAGGACACTTTTATGGGTACCGTCTCCTTTCTTCCCCTCTTAGACACTTTGATCTTACAAAACCCTCTGACAAATCTCTGACAAAAATGAACAAGAACCACTGCAAGCCACACAGGAATGTTCTGTTGTCAAAAAAAACACAGATTGTTATGTTCATAACGTTTCTCCTTTCTCTGGCAGCCATCTGGACTTCAGTCTGGAGAAAACCCTGTTTTTCTTCATCGCAGGCCGGTATGAGTTCTCCAACAAGGGTGCTGATATCTTCCTGGAATCTTTGTCCAGACTAAATTACTTACTTAGGGTACTGACCTGTCCCAGTGCACACACTCTGCACACACTCCACACACTGGCTCTCACAACACCACGCAGTGCCACTACCTTTAGCGTAAATTCAGAATGTGATAACATGCATTACAGTACATTAGAAATCATGATTTCATGGATTTTTACATGACTTTTTAAGTTTAATTTCTTTCACTGTATTACTTCCTTTGTACTGTTTCTATGGTTCCTTATAGCGCAAAAATGTTTCTCCATTGCTGGGTGACACAGCGCTGTTTTCTTGGTACCAGATAAGAAACAAGTGAACCTGTGGTGCAAAGCTCTGTATTTTTGTGTGGTTTCTGTCAGGTGCATAAGAGTGACACAACTGTGGTGGTTTTCTTCATCATGCCGGCGAAGACCAACAACTTCAATGTGGAGAGTCTTAAAGGGCAGGCAGTGCGTAAGCAGCTGTGGTACGTGATCACATACGAGGATGAAGAACCCCCATGTCTCCCAGCCCTGTGGCTCTGTGTCCCCACAACCCCACTGTCCCCACATCCCCAGTGTCCCTCTATGTCCTCACATCCCCAGTGTCCCCACATTCCCAGTGTCCCCACATCTCCACTGTCCTCTAGGTCCCCACATCCTCAGTGTCCCTCTGTGTCTCTACTTCCCTCGAGACCCTGTATTCCATGACAGTGTTTAAAGCTACAGCATCAGCATGTTACTACATTACACATGAACGACAGTGTAATATAATACTCCAGCCCTAAATCTGTAGGTGTTAAGTTCTGCCTTTGTGTAGGACCAGCAGTGTATATGTATTCATTTACTAAAACAGATGTTTCCACTTTTTCACACAGGGACACTGCCCAATCTGTGAAAGAGAAGTTTGGCAAACGGCTATACGAGGCCTTGCTAAGGTGAGGAGCAGAGCTGGAGATAACATAGCTGGAGACACAATATGACATCAGCATGGCTGGATGATGTCAGCATGTTTGCTGCAGGGGCTGATGCTTAAGACGTGTGAATCAAGGCGATCAAGTGAAAAAGCTTCACGTAACGCTGAGTGAACAATGAGTTGGTGCTTGTTGAGATGTGTGGTGATGTCAATGAGTCTCTCAATTCTTTCAGAGGCTTGGTGAGGTCACAGAAAGGTTGTGTGTGTGTGAGTTTCTCACAGAACTTCTGTGTTTACAGGGGCGAGATCCCGGACATGAACAAGATTCTGGACAGGGATGACTTCACCATAATGAAGAGGGCCATATATGCAACTCAGGTCAGACTGGTCTTTCATAGGAAGGTATATCTCTGAGAGAACTCTCCCAGGGCAGCGTCACAGACTCAAGACCTGCCTCCTCTCCCAGCCCCTCTTTCACCCGCGAGGGCACTGATCTGAATTTACAGGCTCCATCCATCTCTCGGCTTGAAAAATCCTGTCTACGCCCATTTAACGATCTTGTTTTTTTTTTTTTTTGCAATTTAGTGTTTAGAAGCTTAAAGCTGGGGGTAGTTTTACAGCATGCGACAGTGTCTCTCCAGAAGAATCAAGATGGTTAAGTTTCCAGAGATGGAGATTGTGAGCTTTTTCTAGCTCTCCATTGATTGTTGCTTCTCTTGCTGGTAATTTTTATGAATGATCTGCAGCTGGATGGTGCAGGGGATGGGAGTACAGGGTTTAGGGGGTGGGGCTACAGGGTTTAAGGGGTGGGGCTACATTGTGCAGGGGTGGGACTACAGGGTTCTACGGCCTTTCGGCATCAGTGACAGAATCCAGTCATTCTTAGTTTTGTGGACCGTGACTAATTTAACTCTCAAATAGGAGTCGATAGATTGAATGTGTTACTTTGACATATATCTCCTCTGCTCAGTAGCAATGCTACCATCACAAGATTTATTTTTCCATCAATATTTTAGGATGTTAAAGGCTGAGGTTTATTGCTAGCTCTTGTGTAGGTAGCAGGGCATTTGAAAGGACTAGGCTAATGAATACACCTAACCATGCCAACATTCACATTATATTACCAAACTTTGTCCTGTCTCAGTACCATCATAGCC
>JAOXYF010000004.1:17118910-17151482 GCA_028565775.1 Sternarchorhynchus goeldii
ACCCCCTGCCGCTGGTAACCTCGCCTCCAGCCATACACTCTCACGTCTTTACCAGCTCGTGCTTCTGAGGGGCAGGTCTCAGCCAGGTCTCGTGTGCATTCTTTTGCGAATGGATCGGCTTGCGTTGTATCCATCTCACGTTCCAGTGATGAGACAGTTGTGAGAAATAGACTCCCTTCAAAAACATGGCTTGTCTGTCTCGTGTTTCCAGACATGTAATGACTGAGATTATCCCTCCGATATAAACTGTGTGTTTACACAAACCTGGGCACAGTGTGGTTTCAAATTTTAAATCAAGCTGTCACACACTTTCATCTATGTAATCTTGACTTCTTGTTTAAACAGCATAGCACACAATAGCAGTTATGAATGCAAATTCAGTTTTAATACCACATTCTCATAATATACAGCAGTCCAAAATATATGCTGTAGTTGTATATTTTACTGTGTATTTTACACAGGATTAAACAACCGTTCATTTAATAGGACAAGTGAAAAGAAAGAAAAAATGTATACAATTCAGTTCTAGGACGTGGATCATTTTTCAGAAGTAGTCTCTTTTCCAGACTGGTGCCTCTTGATAAAACAATTCACTGTCCTCTCCTGCAACAGAGTTACAAAAGTGAGCAAGAAAGAGAGTTGGGTGCGTGTTTGGTACATCAGTGTACAACAGCTCCTATTGCTGCAGGAGCATGAATACCTTCATCTTTGACTTGTCGTAGGAACTGCAGTAGTACTGTAGCAGCCTTAGACATGCTCAGATCCTCTGTGTTTTGACGCCGTGTTTCTGAGAAGGCAGAGATAGACGGGTGTGCTTAAATAGCTATAGGAAAGGTAGTTGACTGTATCTGTAGTGCACAAACCAAACCAACACTACCTAGGTGAAGAGTGTCGAACACATCCCCCTCGTTTCTGTCCTCTGACACAAAGCGTCGGCCTTCTATAGAAACGACGTTTATCAACCAGTGTAGCAAGGAAGACTAATGAATAAAGCGTCTTCATATGAATAGTGTCTTCATATGCACAGACTAAACAGAAATGAACTTCGTAAGCAGTTACGTACGTGTGCCTTTAAGGTACAGCATCGCTTGGGGCGTCCAGTTCCTACGCTGGAAACCGCCCTTAAGTTCAGAAGATAAGTTTTCAGTAAAGGATCAAACAAATGATCGTTTTTGGCAATCATCTTAAATCACTCTTAATATTTTTCTTAAATATTTTTCTTTCCGTTACCTTGGGCGCACTGCAGGCGTAGGAAACAAAAGTAGCCAAAAGAAGGAGCGCAAGCGCGTACGCCGCGAGCGTCCTCAGACCCTGAGGCAGGCACGCGGGAGTAAAATCAGTATACAAACTGGAAGCGCGTCGCCCCTAGAAACCACTGTTAAGGCACTTCGTAGTGAGCGTCTATACCCGAGCCCTTTATTCTGAAAGTTAAGAAACGTCCCGGTGCGCAAGTGCACAACCATAAATTTCATACAGTACTTGCACCACTAGTTTAAAAAAAAAAGCAAATATTTTTGTGAAATGGTCCTGTTAACCTTAATACCCCCAAAACCACTCAATGCATTTTTAATTGTGATCTACAAAACAAATGCACCGATATTATTTGTTTACAATTATCCATTACAAGTTAATAGTTGTTCAGAATATACATTTAAATCATATAAACATAATTTCTTACTTTCATTGCTTCCGTCGTCCTTTTCTGTTGAGTGGTTCTTAACGTAAAGGTAAGCGAGGTGGGGGAGTCTTTACTCCGAATGATAATCGCGGGTATTTATAATCAGCGGGTTGGAGGAATTCCCAGACGACGTGTAAGGCTTAATGAACATCGTGTACAGCATAGGTCAGGTGAAATTGATTAATTCGGGGGATGGGCTCCGAATCCTTCAAGCTAACGTATTAACCCATTCATTACGATTTAAAACGTGAATAACCATGTTTGTAAATTAATTTGGAACAGTTTCAGCTCTGTTAAACGTTCTATTTTTAAAATAAAAAAACTATTTTTAAAATAAAAAAATAGATTTTAAGTTTTATTCCTTCATAACACTAATAACTAATAGGAAATGCCATGTAAAGTATTAATATGTTTACGGTTTATGCAATGAAGCGTCTCAAATGGTCACTTTTATGAATGAATGCTTGACAACCTCTCTACGGCTGAAAGGGTCTCCCCACGCACACTAAATGACCACGGAATGTAGAATGTATTGATGATCAATTTGTCCTGAGTTTATTAATGACGCCATAACAGGTATTCCTTAAAAAAAAAAAAAAATTTAATTCACCAGAATGTAAATCATTTTCATGCATGACCATTGCTCTTGGACATGGTCTGGATTATTTATTTGAAAAAATAATTTTATACATTTATAAGGTTGACCATTAACAATTGTATGATTACTTAAGTGTACAAGATTATTAGAGGTTCACAGTAACCCAATATCATGTCACACGAGTCATATTACTAATCTGAATCTGAAAGTCAAAGTGACACTAAAGACTGTCTTTTGTGCTTTTTTTATTATTAATTTGTATTTACAAAGTCCAAAGCAGCTGAATAATTTCTCAACAGCAGATCAACTATTAAAATATTGTTTTTAAATAAAATGTTCATGCTTAACCTGCCCAGTCAGGGAATTGTGGTGTTCCAGCACGTCTGCCTCTCCCAGACTGCAGCAGCACAGAGCAGTGCTCTTCATCCCAGACAGCCTACTCACCACTCCACCACTGGGCTTTGTAAGACCTACTGCACACCAGGGACGGGAGGGGGATGCCTCCAGACCTGGCACTGACCCAGTTCTGACCCACAAGTCAAAGCGCAGAACATGTCATCATAATGGGGCATGCTGCAGTCCCTCTGTCGAGGGGGAGGGGGGGGGGGTCCCAGTCAGGGGCTGTAGCAGTGGGATGGAACAGGGACAAGGAGTGGAGTGGCTCTGTTTGTGATGACGCTCTGTGGCCTGGCGCCGTTTACAGCTCGAAGGATCCCCTTTGTTCCCACTCAGCCAGTCTTGTGTCGGGGATATAAAGAAAAAGGACCAAAGAAAATAAACCCTCCCCTCTGACCTTTAGGCATTTCCCTTTGGCTGGAAAGCCATCCGTGCTGACCATTTCCACAATATGACCTAAACAATTTAGTGTGACCATTTGGAATAAAGCAGTTTTAGGAAATCCATCAGAAATAAGAAGGAAATGCACAGTGTCCATTATACCATGCTGTTGCTCTCTCCCACTTTGTCCACGTACTGAAGAAAAAAAATGGAAAAGAGAAAAATTAACACAGGTTAACTCCAATATTAACACGGGTTAACTCCAATATTTGCCTGAAAGGAATGGAAAAACAGTAACATGAAAGAGATTCAGAATGTATGAGCCCTGAGAAGTTATTTGCAAGAAGCAAACATCTAAGACCACCCTGTTTCACACAGCGATTGTTGCACCCACCCAAAATTAGCTGTGAACTTGCTTACGGTGCCATTCCTCGGATACAAAAAGCAATGCTGAACAGTTAAGATGCTGGTAAATAAAAGCTACGCAGTAGCACTGAGTGCTATCAGAGTGACTTCATGCTCACATGCAGAGGAGCTGAGCGGCAGCGACTGACCGAGTGCTGACTGTCCTCTCAGCCTTACGATGGCTTTAAGAAAACAACACACACACATTCAAAAATACACACACATCTGCTTTCATTGTGTCAGGTGAAAACAGAAATGCCATCTTATTTACTTACTTAAATTAAGTATTCGAAAACCTATCTGAAACAAAGCTACTGGCTTCATTACGCTTCCAGAGTTATTTCTTGGTAAATAATCTTTAATGTTCAAGACTTCATTAAGAGACGTCACAAGCAACCTTCTGTCTAACTTCAACAAAGCATTCTGTTCAAGATGCCACAGTAGAGGCTGCACTCGCTACCAGTACTTGTTCATTCATTTACCTTTTCATAAACATCCAGGCACATTTTCTTCTAAAACTGCAACAGCTACCAGCATTTTGGTTGAATGCAGAACCCCAGAGCAGAGCAGTTAGACACAAAGCCAGTCAGAAAAACAGAGAGACAGAAAACAGGGCCCACTGCACTCTGAAGCACCATGCAGTTAACGCACTTACTCCACTAATGAAAGGCAGATTCAGCAGGGATCCCAGGATGGGTATTCGTCTGATGAAGCCGATAACCACTGGAAAGAACCCCCTTCACACAAAGGCAAAATATATATAGCATCAGAGATAAACAAATATATTTCAGGCTCATATTCAAGTGCTCGAGGACTGTCAACCAATCAGAGTTGTCCTGGCTCAGATTCAAATGCTCGAAGATCCTCAGCCAATCAGGGTTATCCTGGCTCAGATTCTAGTGCTCAAGGATTGCCAACCAATCAGGGTTGTCTTTGCCCAGGTGCGATTCGAACAGAAACAAAAAACTGGGGCAGGGTTGTTTTTGGGAGTTTTCGAGGGCTGGAATGTGAACTGCTATACAAAACACAACTAGCAACACCAAATTTTTAGCACTTTTGCTGTGTAAGAGTGGTGCATCACGCGTACGACACCTATTGTTAATGTAATTGAAAATATACACAGTGAAAAACCTTTAAATTAAAAGCAACACTGAAGGTGTAAAATTTAATTTACTGGTCACTGAAAATTGTTGTACAATCATGTCTTCGCGCCTTAATTACCTAGACTCCCAACCCTTTTGTCTTAAGTTCTAAAAATAATAATTATATTTACCTGAATAAAAGGAAGAATCCATAAAATTCTAGAATCACTCCAATAATGGGCCAGCCAATCAGCACCACGAAGACACCACCGAGGAAGAAGCTAGTGGCTTTCATCTTGTGCTTCTGGAAGAAGAACCTAAACGTCCGTTCCAAGCCGATGACAAATGCAAGGCCAACCACAAAGAGGATCTGTGGAAAACAGAGTAAGGGTGGGGTGTCAATAGTGGACTCCTCAAGAGGGGATACATTAGTGCTATTGGTAATAGCACTAAGCAATTATATAGCCCTGCACAAGATAAGTAGTGTCAGAGGAACTGACTTAACCCAAGCAGCACTGTGCACTGATGTGTTTGAAACATATCAAATTGTACACAGAAGTCACTCAACAGATGCATCTTTCTCAACAAAACGTTCACACCAGCCAGTGCAACACTTTAGCAACCAACCACATTTTTTAAACAATCAGAATGTAAACACTTACGTTTCCAATAGCAAGAAGTGCTTTGTCAAAGAACAGAATCATCCCAAAGAACAGGAAAAACACTCCAAAACCTGTTAACCCCATCCCAATCTCTGTGGAGTAAATGGAAGTGAATCATGACCAGAAGCATTTTCTCTTATGAGCACATTTTTATAATATGAGGCACGCAACAAATGTGTTTAATAGTCATAGGACACAAACTTCACCCGAAACGTTCACTGGGTATATATATTTTCCATGATGCATATAGTCCGAAAAAAATCTGGTGGACCGATCCGTCTTAAACATGGTGAGGCATACATATGGGGCAGTTATCTAACCCTAATCTACATAGTTAGGGGTCCCTTTAAATCAAACACATTGACAGGCAGTTGACCATATGAACACATCTCTCAAAAGCTCAACAATCATACTTGCAGGACGCCGTAGAGTTTTGCACTAAAACTCCCTGTGAATAGCAACTGCACATAAATCATCTCGAGGCCTTACTGGGTAGGAGAGCTAGCTAGATTACTTATTCTCAACGTGCTACAAAATCCAAAACAAAAACACACAAAGGTTCATTTACTAACCCCAAACACATGGAATCGTGTTTAATGTCATCAGTCCAGACAGAATGTGCTTGGTGTATAACTTTAACTTTAAGTACGAGTTATCCTGGAGGCCGGTTGGCCGGCTAGCTAGCGATATAGGTTAAATATTTAGCCAGCTAGGTTAGCTAACTACTGAATACAATTGTGACAATACAGTTCAACTTGGTTGACATACACATTTTTGAGATAAAAGCCAAAGTTTTGGTCTTACTCTGAGAGTCAGAGAGAGATATCATCTTTGGAAAGAATCGACAGACTTGGCACTTGCTGAGAACTTGAAAACCACTGCCGGTTTGACACGCTCCGGTTCTCTACAACTGCAGTATCGGTCCACGTCTCGCACCCTATGCGCATGCGCATGCCCACACCCCACCTTTAGGACGGTAAGTGCCCATACCGGAACCACTTAAATCTTCTTCCTGGCGATTGATCATGCATTGGTTTCTGTCGAAGAGAATTTTTGATGCTATGTTTGTGTGTAATATTAACGGATAATCATTTAACTGTTCATAGAATATATTATATACGAGAAACCCATAAGAATTAATTGACTTACTGTTACGTGGGAGAGTAAGGAGAGTACAAATAAAAAGAAATTAAAACTTTGAAAGAAACGACGAGCACCATGGTTCACCCAGAATCCTAGGGATGCGACATGTATGTTTTATTCATCTTAAACGCGCAAATAAATGTCAGTCGTATCATCAGTCATTTCTAACACTGCTATCTATTGGTGAAATTCACAACTGCAGCAATGAAACCTTCTTTAAATCACGCGACATACAGCGACTGCTCAACGTTCCTGATGTTTATGGTGGCGTGGTTGTGACTATAAGTTTGTTGGTTCCAATCATTTATTTATTCATAGCTCTATTGGAAAAGCTAACTTTTCTCCAGCATTGGTACTTGTTTTTAATCATATATTACAATACTAATATGACATTTAATATTTCTGTAAAATCAATAAAATCTTTACTTATATTCCCAGCTGTGTATGTAGTGAAATGTCTGTTTTTGTCTCCCGAAGTAAAGACTGTTATATAGTTCCCACCTAACACTCAACCGGCAGTGTCATATAGTTGTACCTTTTGGGCAGGTATTTGGGCACTCATCAACCGTCGACGTTGAGACAGTGTTACCTGGCAGTAGTTCCAGTACGGTTTTTATACGTAGTGAACTAATCTCATTTTAGATAGCTGGTTTAGGAGCTATCAGATCAATCAGCAAGTTCAACGAAATTTTAGACTGTCAAAGTGCATACTACCCAGAAATAACTTGAGATTTATAACACTGGGGGACTAATTCCAGGTATAACTGATGCAAGACAATCTCTTGTGATGATAAATTATGAAAAACAAAAGGACACGCAAAAAACCTATACCAGAATATTTTTCATATTTATCATTGTTGCATGTTCACTGATCCACTCTTCATTCCAGCCGTTATATGTACGCCTAGTATTTTACCCAAATACTAGAAGCAAAGCAGAATTTTGACAGTCAAACCGATAGTAACATGCTTAGGTTTGCCTTATGGAAGTAGACTGTATACCCTGGCATGTTCTGGTACACTGAGCACATCCAGCAAGAAAGAACACAGCATACTTGAGTGCTTAATTTTGGAGTGTCCAATGATCACTCTATTTATATCTAGTATTTCACTTCCAAACAGGGCCCTTTTTTCCGAAGTCTCTTGTTAATATAACTTTGATAAGAAAAGTGATTCGGAAGCATGTAAACATACTGCAAACACTATATCTAGGCAGATAGCTGACAACCTAAAGTGCAGTAACTCATTTTCCATGAAATTTATACCAGCATTCATAAATATGCTTACACTGAAATATTTTTTTTTCAATGCACATACAAATATAACAAATATCTTGGGTGTCAGATTGAGCACTTCTGAAATAAAAATGTGTAACTATCAAGTCTGTTTATAGGCACTGTGACAAAACTGTTCTTGAGCACAGCTGCTTGTAGGTATTTAAAATGCATGTGCTTCTATACTGCAAAAATGTAATTATTGGTGAAGCTCTAAATATTCCAGTCTTCTCCTCTGTTCTTCACCGTCATCACTCTGGTGGCTTTTTCTTAGCTTCCACGTCTTTTTTGAAGGCTTCTATTTTCTTTGCGATGTTAGGCACCTTCAGTATGGGTCCACAATAAGGGAAAGACATACAGCATTACACAAATCATTCAAGTTCACACACTCGAAATTAAAAATAATTACTGGAGAGAGGACATTTCAGTATTGTGCCTGTGTCACAAATGCAAAAGAATGAACGGACTGAATTCACCAGTATATAGCCTAGTCATGGGCTCTTATCGCTTACAATGGTAAACAGTTATATTGATCTGAGTTAGTCCGAGTTCTGGTAATTCGATTAAAAAAATCATGAAGCAACATTACAGTTATTAGACTCGAAAATAGATTAAGTAAATTGTCTAGAAAAAAATCTAGAATAGACAAAGTACATAGCCACAATCACACCATTTGCCCTTAGAAAAAGCATGGGGCATCAACACTGAACGTTTGAGTGCGCGTCTACATGTTTTATTCCGGTAGCCCGTCGGTGAGAAGGCTCCGGGGAAAACTGATCACGCGGAGATTGAGAATGTAACAAATAGGTTCTACAGCTTAAGTGAAACGCATATTACTTAACTTCAAATGCACAAAAAATATCTGAAAGAAAATGTGATAAACATAGAACCGAACCGAATAGAACCGACATCTTACATAAATTTGCCACGACAATGCTCCAAATTCCTACAGTACACACTTGCCACATCACGAGATGCGAGTGCGTGTTCGCGTGGGGTTAATGGAATTTTAAAATATACTATATTGAAATTAGTAGCCTTTTGGATAATTTTGCAACATAACTTCTACACATTCTCATAGTAAAATCAGTGATCTTTATAAATGTAGTGGTTTTAACTTAAAACAGGCTGAAAATGAACAGGGAGTACGCATATTGCAAGGGAATTTAATAATCCATGTTTCATTCGGAATCAAGTCTCTATAGTTAGACTATCTAGCGGGTGGGCTGACCCCATCCTAACCGGCGTCTAACGATCTTCTAGACTGTCCTTCGTCTTTGAGCGCGATTTGAAGGTTCTCGGACTAAGTCGGACTAAGGCTTATTCTAACAGACATTTAGACCTCTTATACATACAGGTTTTAAGTCAAACGTCTTTCAGGTTAGACATCCGTAACATGTTTGTTGAAACTATAGAGCCAATTTCTATTATATTTACAACCTCGGCAGTAAACACGGTAGGAACGTTACACCCTACCGGCTACCGTAATACAGAATGTAAAAGCGCAGTTCAAGGTACGGTGTTGACAGCGCTACAGGGCTTTTTCGAAGAACAAATGGTTTGACTGCGCTGTTAAATCGAAAGGAAATGCACAACTAACTAACCTCATAGTTCTGAGCGAGGTACATTCCTACCACGTTACCCAAAGTGAATCCAACCTGCAAAACAAAGGTGGGCATTCTGATAAGTACACATGTAGCTAAAGCTAGCCAGCTAGCAACCAAATATTAAAGACACATCTTCACTCCTATTGCCAGGTAGTTTGGCTAGTAACCTACTACAGCTAGCTAAGACAAATCTTTATCTTCATCATGTCGATTATTTAAAATTCATTCAACGTCTAAAAAAATGAATAATTATTCTAGTTGGGATAGTTCACAAACTAGCCAGCAAGGTTAGCTAGCTATCTTAAATATTTAATCGCAAAGAATACTTACTAGGAATTGCATCATGGTTAGAACCTTGGACGTAAAGAAATTATTCCAAAGTAAAACGTGAGCTAGGAAGTATGGCAATAAAGAATATATCTGCACTAACGTTTGTCAGCCAGCTAATTATCGCAGCTGCTGGATTTGATCGGCCCACACAACTAGCTACTGTGTGCACTGTTGTGGATGAATGGAGCGCAGTACTTGTTTTCAAAATAAAGGTCTCAGAAGTACACATGTTAAAAAATATCGAAAGTCCGGATTCACTGAAGCTGTATTTGCGCTAGCTCAAAACTTTCCTTTTCAATAAAAGGCCGAGACTAGTTGGTCTGGTGAGTCTGTTAGCTAATAATAATCCACCACGTTTGATAAATCAGTCATGCTTTGTTAATAAACAACAGAAGGTTGTAATGGGAAAAATCGGTGCTTATCTACATTTCTATGTTAATATTTGTGTTTCAATGAACTACTGCAGCAACCCTCATCTCTTACATGACTTCGCGACTTCAGCTACACAGTGTACACATAGGCATGATAAATATATTTACACATTTAAAAATATTAAATATATTGAAAAATATTAAAAATATTTACACATTTAAAAGGTTAATCACCCATTCATGCAAAGCATCATCAACAGTACTGATAGTTCATATTGTTTTAAAGCATGTGTGGCAGACTGGAACCATATTTATTTGCTGTATGGATTCCAAAAAGCAAAACAACAACAACAACTAACAATAAGAAAATTCACATATATTGTTTATTCATAAATAAGCTTTAGACTCCTTGTACCTGTGATGATAGCATTCCTGGTACGTTCAGACAGATCTCTTTCCTTGTCAGTATGAACAACACACAGAAAAGTGTTGGCCTGTTTAACAATTAAAGAAACTATTCACTATTGAAAGTCATTGGGACAAAGATGAGCTTGGTGCTGGCATCTGTGGCATTCTTTTCTACCGTCTAGGTACTCAGTCCAGGTAACCCTCCTGTGATGGAGGTTTATGTTCACCTTTTTCATACTTGCACCTTTGTTTTTGTGCTCTTATAAACAAGACTGACTGACACACACACACATATATATACTGATGATATATTCTATGAGTAGATAGAGCATTTTTGTAAGTTGCATCTGTTAAATGCCATAAACATAGGCTATAGTTCACCTGCTGATAGATCTTTGTAAAGACCTATAGGCCAGAGCAGCTGGACTCCCAGGACCTCTGCGTCACACATTTCCTTATTGGCTTTCCAGGAAAATGTCCATGTAATCTTATTTTAATTGGGCTGTGCATGTAAACCTTCAAAAAATACGATGCAAACACTTTGTACATTATATCGTGTTTATACGTTTTGTGTTGATGTAGGTTTTTGACTGTGAGCTGAGCAAAGGAGATATGAGATATGCACCCTGAGCTGCAGCAGTAACTGGAGATATGAGCACCACCCTGAGTTGCAGCAGTAACTGGACATGTTTGCTTACTTATGGGAGGAGGGAGGTTATACATCAGTTTAAATAAGCATCATGATATTGGTCTTGGAAGGTCCAAGGCCTTCAAGAACAAGGACTTCCCACTGCATGCAGAACACTGAGCGGCAGTCCCCACACATCCATAGCACTCCTCCTTTCCTGTTGTGATGTTTTAACATCAAATAGGCCATTTTGTAGTACAATTAATAATAATAATAATAGTATAGCAATAATATAGTGGATCATTCACATCTGCACTACAGAATCCAGGCCAAACCTGCCATGAGTCTTTGTCGACTATGTGCTATTAAATTTTCCTGGAATATTTAATGAGTTACTTATCTTCTTCATATATTAGTCACCACATTCATTTGAGTCCACATTAGCAAGCAATACAAATTCAACATAAGATGATCTTTTAACAAGTAACACTAGGTTAACACCAGTGCCTGGCTCTCATTTAAGAGGCCAAAAAGATGAACGCATTGGCTTTATTCTGAACACCATGGAAACACACCCTTCTGAAGCCTCACAACTCAACACATATGAATTGTATTGCCAAGAGAAAGTGCTCAAACAAACCACAGATCTTCACTGAAAATGCAAGAATTCTGTACCAGATAACAAAGAATACCATATTTCCAAATACAAAGTCCTACTTAGCTGCATTTCATACATATGACAATCTTTATTTTAAGTGCTTAGTTTGACCAACATAAAAATGTTTGTTTAAAAAAAAAAAAAAAAACAACTACCCCCTCAAATAATTCAGTAACAACACAATGTCTTTGCAGTCACACCTATTCGCACCTGTAAGATACTTCTGTTGGCATATTCAAACATACATTTGTGTCACTTGTTTTAATTAATTTTGCCACTTGGTATTATGAAAGCATTTTTGATTCATTCAATCATAGTACAATTGAGTAAATCAATTTCTTGCTGCATGATAGACACCGATTTGGACAAAATCAGACATCTGTAAATGAACTCATAACCTTTTAAGGAGTGACACTCTGACCCTTGACCTGAAGGAGTGATTATTCTATGAAAATAAAAATGACCTTTTGCATGATGTTCCCAACTAAATGGGAGCAACTAAGTATAAAGGAAGCTGGAGTAAATATCAGGGTATTAAAAAAAAAAACGTCATAGAAAAAAGAAAAACCCCAAAGAGTTAATGTTCATAGCCAATGATGTGTTCAGACGATAACTAGAAGAGAAGCAATGTATTGTATATGTATTTGTATTGTTTCCTGTAATCTCAGCTTTGTCAAATCTTATCTAAACTGGAAGTTCCCCACCCAAAAACAAAATAACATAAGCCATAAAAAGTAACTAGTAACTGCAACTTCTAACGGCACTTTCGAGGGATCTTTCCCTTAGAACTCAGCGTTAAATGGGTAGTCTTTGTGCTTCACGCCCCTGCACAACAGAAACAAGCATCAACATTAACATTCAGTACATGCACATCTGCTCTGCACAATCTGCTGGTTCTACACCATTAATCACTGGTCAATTCTGAATCATGGGAATACTGATGAACAGAAATGATGATTGTTGTTAGTAGTAGTAGTAGTAGTAGTATTAGCAGAGCAGTGACATTGTAGAAAAAAAACACACTGATGAGATGGAAGACTGCCAACCATGCAAGTGATGTATGGAAACAAATGGGTTTTACTCTCCACCTGTGCAATCCATTAACTATTTTATAGCTGTATCTAACAGGCTGTCCTACATTTTACGGTAAATTGTATGTTGTACAAATGCTGGAACCACCATTGAACTCTGAAGCTTTGTACCCTGTGCTCAACCCTCAAGGCTGGTGCTGGGTGGATGTTTTTAAAATATCCTGTAAATACACTTGCAACAGACATGCATGTACACGCTTTTCATCAACTCACCAACGCATGGGACAAACCCTAAAATTCTTGTTGAAGCCCAAAATGATTTCCATCTCCTCATCACTCAGGCTGAAGTCAAAGACCTATAAAGATGAATAAAGTAATGTTTGAACTAGTACTTTCAAGCCTGGAACTTGCGTACTCTGTTGGGTAAAGCTTACTTGGAAGTTTTCCTGAATACGTGAGGGAGTGATGGATTTGGGAATCACGATGACGTTCCTCTGGATTTGGAACCGTATTAACACCTGCAAGTGGTGTTGGATGAAACAAATCCTACATCAAACCTCACTTTATCTTAGTCTTGGTGTCAAACTAGCTTGTGGGGAAAAAAAAAATCTATGTAATGTTCACCAACTTTGACACATAATGCCAGCAAACGTATATCAACATGCGTTCTACCTGAGCAGGTGTTTTACTGTGCTTTTCACCAATGGCTTTTATGTTTGGGTCCTCTAGGAATGAGGGATCCTCTGGTTTGGCCCTGGTGAAAGAAGAGTTATTATTTCACAGTAGTTCCAGGTCTGATGACATCACTCCAACTTCACAAAGTACTATACACACCAAGGTCTGCAGTCAAATGTTAAACTCACTGGAAATATGCTTTCAGAGAGAAAAATAAGTGAATCCATCATGTAATCCTATTAGTTTCACTGGATTATAAGTATTACCAGTGTTACGATAAATATTCATACACATTTAAAGTACACAATAAAAACTAGGTCTAACTATGCGAAAAGCAGAAAATGAATTGCATATTGAAAGGAAATAAATGACCAAATATTGCCTAAATGCTGATGTTTGAAGAGCATAAATTAATGTGAAGGAAGCTGCGCAGCCTGCGAAGGTGATCACACTTTCCACACCACTTCCGTAACTGGCTCACCAAGGTCTGTCAGGCGACCCCAGAGGACTGTATGCAGTCACGGAGATGCCCTTGGACTGACAGAAGTTGATCAGCTTCTCCTGAGTGAGGTTGGGATGGCACTCAATCTGGGGGAAGATGAACGGAGAAATTCACTGTATCTGTATTCACAGTGGCTTAAATGGCTTCACTTTTTATGGGAAAGTAAGACCCTTACGTAGGTGTTATATTTACACCAAGCTCAATACAAAGTCTAACAGCACTGGCTAAAGCCAGCAGTTCCAGATTCAGCCCAGACAAATGAAAGCACATTACAGGAGTAACAGTATTAGGAAAGTGCTGTGGGCACAAGACTATTAGATACCAGATGTTTATTAGCTAGGAGATGGTCTTTCCCTGTGCAACTGTCACAGTCAATAAGCACAACCGAACAAAGTTAATGTCATTAGCCTAAAGGCTACAGTTTCAAAACACAGTCCCCTCAATGCGTGTTCAAATATTACACACATCTCTTTTTACATTAAGTTACACAATACACTACAGTAGAGGTACATTCTAATGAACTTTTTGCTCCAGTAATGTAATTTTTATAACAGCTCATTTTACACATATGAACACGTTAAAACTTAACACATCCAGATTACATGTTTCATGATATACCTATATATGTCTTATAGTAATTACATCTTAAGGTTCTGAGATGACGGGGAAGGACCATACCTGGTTGTTGGCAGGTTTATACTTCAAGCCTGGCTTGTTTAAAATAGCTTCAATCTGCTCATGGTTGAAGTTAGAGACGCCAATGGCCTTAACCAGCCCTGCATCCACCAGCTCCTCCATACCCTGTAACGGATATCAATGCGCGACAGGACGCATAAGAACAAATGCTGCATAACAAAACAACAAAAAAGCCCACCAGAATTAATTGATCATTTCCTCACCTCCCAAGTGTCCAGGAAGCTGGTATCATCGTTAATGGTTAACCCTTCACTATCCAGTGGGAAATCCTCTGTTCCAGCCTAATTAATGTCAGCAATGTTATCTTTGTTCAACTGTATTACCTAACTATCTATACCATCCAGATAAAGTAGCACAAAGTCATGTACCATAAATAAACATCAAAGACATCTATGTTTAGAGAGAAACGACAAACTTTTCTAGTATTTAAACTGACCAGAATTTTGACTTATTTGTCTATATATTACTCCGGTTAGAAAAAAAAGTGGAACATAACATTTCAAGAGTAGTGGAGGAAATACACAGATTTATTTCCTGGATTCATACCTATAGACTATATTTTTTACCGAAGGATTTGGAAATCCTTCTAGATCATTACAGACCTTAGAATGTGGATAACTTAAATAGAACTTTAAACGAGTTCAGATATCCAGTGTCAGAAGTGATCGCCATATGATTTATATAAATCACCTGAAATCCCATTGGCCAGTGAACCAGATACAGATCCAAATAATCAAGTTGTAGGTCACTTAAGGTCTTCTGACATGCTCCTTTCACTGCCGATTTGTCATGAAATGTGCACCAAAGCTGTAGAGAGAGAGAAGTTGTTTTTTTTTTAACTAGTTTTACCGCACTTCTCAGTGACCTCCTCGACCATCGTTCAGTCGAAACGGCGGTCATTGAGTTTGTAACGAATGTAGGCTACCTTGCTGACCACGAAGAGCTCGTTTCTCTTCACAATGCCTTCTTTGATCACGGCTTGGATACCCTCTCCAACCTCTCTCTCATTCCGGTACACATACGCCCCATCGATGTGACGGTAGCCTGCTGCTATGGCGGCTTTCACAGCTTCGGTAACTTTACCTGGAGGTGACTGGCAGACAAAAACGATTCAAGCAATAAACTGTAACTGCCTCAAGGGAGTAGATCTTGTGTCGTGGTGTGCTACGGCACCCGGCATATTTAACACGTCGTTTTCTAGCTAGCCTTACTAGCTAACCCTAAAAATAATCATGAATAATAAGTCAACAAAAACAAACCATTGTCGGTGCAATAGCAATTTAAGTTCTTGGAGACAGCTAACTAGCTAGCTTGGCTAACCTAGATTTCTTATATTAAATTAGATACTATTACCGCAAACTTCACCGGACTCTTACCTTCCATGTTCCAAGACCGATAACTGGCATGTCTGCCCCAGTGTTCAGTTTTACCGAGGTTGCCATAGTTTTCCGGAGAGAACTTTACTCGCTGTTTGTTATATGCGTGGATTTACCAAACCGACTGCTAAGACCTGACACTACTGCACGAGCTCCGGTTGTTCTCCTTTCTCGTGAGCTCCGATCGAAACGCCACCGGTCACGTGATGCACGAAATACGTGAGCGGAAACATGCTAATTATTTTTGCGATTTTATTTAGAAAATAAATTACATTTTCATAAATCGAAAGGTTGCTTTTCTCACAGAAATAAATAAATAACAATGGCAAAAGAAGGACGTGTAAAAGAAACCTTGAGTTAATTAAGAAAAATTCAAAATAGGGGAAGTAAAACCTTGGCAGTGTTTCGGTAACAACATATTTTCACATAATTTACGTTTCAAATGTAATGATTTATACTTTTTTAATTTCATTACGCATCTGCGCTCGCAAACCTAAATAAAACTTTTAGTCAAGCAAAAAACATGTAAATGACGTGATAAATGAAAAGAACGGTAAAATAAATAAATAAATAAAAAAACCACATACTGTGCACAAAGTACATAGCACTCAAGTTACAGGGTCTTTTCAGAGGCGTATCCTTCCATGCTTATTCCACACTCATCATCATCATCTGGTCCCCTGGTGCTCCTTTCCTCTTGTTCCTCTGCCTCTTCCTCGTCCTCGTCCTCTTCCTCGTCACATTCCTCTTCGTGGGCAACCACCCTGCCAGTCTTGGGACCCTTGCAGATTTTGAGGTGGCGTGTGAGGTGGTATTTGGTGAGAAAGCCCTTATTACATTTTTCACAGATGAAATCCCTCTTTCCATCATGGGAATTTAGGTGCTTCTTTAGATGGTCGGTCTTGAGGAACTGCTTGTCACACTTTGGGCATGAGATCTGACGATCTCTGCGTGGGACAAAAACAAATCGAGAACAGAAATCAGTGGTCAGCTGATGGAAACTAACAGGCAAAACAATAGGGGATTAAATTCCCTAAACATGTATGCAAGTCTATTTATCAGCGCTTCAAACAGAACATACAGCAAGAACACCAGGAAGAAACATGTCCTTACAGCGAGTGTGTATACATGTGCTGTTTGAGGTCCTGTTTCCTGTTGAATGTCTTGTCACAGTGGTCACACTTGATATTCCTCACACCCGTGTGAATGACCATATGAGACTCAACATGGGCCTTCTGGGTAAAGGACTTCCCACACACTGTGCACCTGAAATTCTTCTGACCTTTGGTACAAAAATCATATGACATCATACACCTCTAAAGTTTTCATCCCATACTAAGGCCTAAACTAAATTGTTTTGAACATAAATGTCCTGTTTTTTTATTTTATACAGGGTTAAGCTTCAAAGAATACTTTACCAAAAAAGCTAATATATCTGAGAATGAATAAGAACCGGTCAACACAATCGTATTAGCAGTAGGCTACCTGCTCTTCTACTGTCTTCCATTCATTACCTAGAGCATATGCAGTTCAGTGCAACAAAAAGGAACAGCCACTGCATTCACTGCATCCAAAGACATGGGAGGAAGGAGAATGTTCCAGTGCTGATACCTGTGTGGATTCTGAGGTGCATTCTCAGGTTGCTGGGGTCACTGAAGGCTTTGCTACAATAGCTGCATTTGTGTGGCCTCACACCCATGTGACCCATGAAGTGTACATTCAGCTTGGTGGAGGTGGTGAACGCCCGCAAACACATGTTACACTTGAACTTCCTTTCCCTGCCATGTCGGTGCCCGTTGCTCTGTGTGTCACCATGGGGGTGGGGTTGCCACGAAGGGGAGGAGGCGGAGCTTGGTGCCTCATTGGGCATCTTATCCTGGGGGTGGGGCTGACTGTGGACTGAGGTGTGCGCAGGGTCCTCCTGGTTCGGGCTGTGTCTGCGGGTGTGACTGCTGAGGTGAGACTTGAACTCGGAGAAAGAGGTGCATTCTTGTCCACAGTGACAGATTTGTCCCTCTGGTACTTGGGGTACACCTAGAAGTGAAAGATTTTATGATTCACTTGGATGTGCTGTAGAGAAAAAAGCATGTAAAACTCCACAAAGCCTGCTTTGTGTACACTGCTGACCACACCAGGCTTCACTTACCAGCTCTTTCAAAAAAAAAAAAAAAAAAAGTAATATTTTGATTCAAGAAATAAAAATCTAAAACTGGAACTGGCTCTGAATAAGTCAGGTTTGTGCAAGATCTTCATGACCAGCATCAGACATCCCGGGGTAAGTGACTAATGTAGATTCCAGTTGCAGTCCTGGGGGTCTGGCTAGTATCGTTCCTATCCTAACACACCTGGTACAGCTATGTATCAAAGCCCATCATGAGCCACAAGAGATCTGTGAAGCATCTGTAGGGAACTGGAAGGATGTCTTACCCAGTAGCCTGCTGTACTCCCTGCTGTAATAGAATAACAGCTCCTGCTCAGGGAGAATCTCTTGTGATGTGCAGAAGTAAAGCTTCCCATTATCAATATATGCTACCAAATTCTGCTCCTCTGTGGTCCTGCAAGCACATGACTTACTTGATAGAATTCCTGGACAGAGATGCAGTTTATTCACAGTTACAGTTTTATTAACGTTATAAGTTTTTGGAGATTGGGATACCTTGCTCTTCTCACAAACATCATCCAGTTGCATTCGTGTTCATCTGTGGTCACTATACAGAATTCTTGGATTTCATTGTGGAACATCTAAAAAACAACAACAGAATTTTCTTTTTATCAATTTCCTCTCCAAAACCATCATGTTTACAAAATTTAAGTATGATAAAATTAAAACACTAAGTTCTAAATATTTCTAAACCTTACTTCAGGGAGCAGAATATGTAAGTGAACTACAAAACATGCAGACATCTCCAGCGGGAAACAAGGCTTTTCGTCACACTACATTAGTGGAAGAGTTTATTAGCATCTGGGTTTATACAGTAACAGTGACCTTCCATAGTTGAGGGGTGTCCTTGTCAGACCAGTCTGTAAGCTCCACACTACTACAGTGCTGCCCAACCATTGGTCCAAAACATGTCCTGCAGGGGATGGTCTCTCGTGCAAATACACCTGAGCAGAAGACACGGAGAAGACTTATGATACTGACTGGCAATTATGTGATATGACATTCAGTATTCTCCAGTTTGTTATTCAAATTAAAGATAAAGATAAATATGCACGAATCCAAGGATCCTGTTGATTTGACACAACCAACTATACATTTGTTAAAGGTAAATTATCACATTGGTGGTAAATTTATGTCTTTAGTGTCAATTCGATTTCCCTTTTGATCCATTTGTGAAGAACAAATGGAGCTTCAAAACATATGTAAACATGTTCTAAAAACTTTTTTTAAACGAAATCTATTTATTTGCTAATGGCATGCTAAAGGTTGACTAGGCCCAAGACAAATTTTGAATGCCCTTTCTGGTATAAAAATAGAATATTATGGGAAGATATCTAAACCATTACTTTTAGCATCTTCCTTACTAAATCTCAATATTCTGCAAAAATCTCAAGTTCATTTACATTGTCACATGTTTTTTGTAAAAAAAAAAAATTTTTGATTCATAATGGTATAAGCAGCTAATGAAACCGACCATCAGACTCACCAGTGGGCTCGTCGGTCACAGATACGCGAAGGCACAGTGGGCGGGGCAAAGAAAGGCGGGCCCTGCTCTGAATGGGCGTGTCTGGGATGAACGTGACGGGTCCGTGCTCAGGGCAGTCGGAGTTGAAAGATCGCTCACATAAAGTGCACCCTGTGCATTAACCACAGCAAAAATCATGATTAAACAATCTCATAATATAAACGTTTTTTACTCTTTAACATATGCAGTAATTTGTTTGGAAAATTGCTAGTTTACCCATTACATTTGTTAGTAATAGATTAATTAAATCTAAACATTACACAGATTCTTTTTTATGTTTGTTTTTTTATTATTATTAATGCTGAATATTCAAGGACAGCCAAACATGTTGCACCAAACCAGCTGATTTTCTCCTGTTAACATCCAACCAATTACCATCAACATTCACAAACTGGGGAAGAGGAAGTTATGTTACACAACTTACAAATAGTAAATGCAGTGGCTATGTTCTCCTTATTTGAGGTGGAGTCCTCCAGTTGTAGGGTAGAGTTAACCAACACCAGACTGCTGTCCGGTCCCAGAGACACTTCTGCAGTGATGGGTGACACATTAACAGGTTCAAGGCCCATGCCAGAGGGCCCATGCAAAGACACAGGCTCCAGCTGTCCCTGAGGTGCAACAGCTCCAGTGAGCACCACACTGACCACCCCAGAGCCCAGCTCTCCACCCTGATGCAAGGCTTCGCCCAGAGCACCTGGGCCACCAGACCCTGTGGAGCCACTGCCCACCCTACCGCTCATGTGCTCCTGTTCCATCACAACTGGCAGTTCCAGGCCAGCACTATGCAAGGGCATCACTCCCCCCGAGGAGTCCACCCCACCCAGGCTCTCATGGGTCTGAGTCCTGGCTCCTAGTTGTTGTGTCTCTGCAGACACCACCACCCCTTCCATTGTGGTCAGCTCCTCTCCCATCCCATCGGGAGACATGGGGCTGTTGACACGTGACTCCATCGCAAGTCCAGTGGTGTCCAGCTGAACCTCATGAGCGCCGCCCTGGTGAAGGTCTACTTGCCCACCGACCTGCCGTGAGTCTATAGTCACCATGGCCTGTTCCAATGGCCCTCCAGGGCCACTATATGGGTCTAGGGCAGAAGGGTTGTTGTTGGGTACAGACAGGGTTCCGTCCATGTTCAGACTGCTGGGGTGAATATACTGGGGTGGAGGACGATCAGCCAGATATGACAAAATACCTGGAAACCCAACAATGGCATATTAATCCAGACAGACAAATTAAAGAACATTAAAAGGTGTCTACTGTGCATATAATACTTTACCTGGAAGGATGTGTCTAAAATAGCTACTTTCCAGGTGTGGGTATGGGGGAGGAGGTAATGTATAGTTCCTTTCCGGAAGGCCACACATAACTCCTCTGTCTCCTAAAGGACCCATGGGTAGCATCAGTGACAGCGCTGAGGGGAGTGACCCAAGGGACGGACCCAAACTTGGTATGGCAACTGGCATGCCTGTAGAAAAATACAATAGGAGAGTAAATTGATTTAGCAACTAAACCCCAGCATAATGCATTAATCAAGGTAATAGAAACAGAAATTAAACAGTGACCTGGAGTGGCAATAGGGTTGTGGGTCGGTGAGGTAGGTAAGCCGAGATGGCTGGCACTGACAGAGGGCACACTGAGTTGGTCCATGCCCACAGGGCTAAGGTTCATGTCATTCATTCTAAACAAAAGTGAGTGAGACCAGCTGAAAAATACTGCTTAAAAATCAAGCCAATGTCAACATAACAGCTTTGCTTAAAGTAAATAAATGGCAAAGTAATGAAGCTGGTTACCTGAAGGCTTGGTGTCAGTTATGGCACAGCAAAGAATACATTTCACTGCAAAACGAATGAACAGTAAAAACTGGGCAGGTGGTCAGGTACCTACATTTAAATAATCATACTTAGAAAATCTGTTACTCTAATTTCATATTTTAACATGTTAAAATCAATGCAAGGCAGAAGTGAATGGAATTCTACTTAGAGCTGGTTTACCTGGCTTGCTGGCCATACATTCAAATTTGAGAAACAAACTAAGCTAACTACATAGCTACATATCGAACTGAATAGACATACATTAAAAACAAACAACCCAATAAATCTCATTTAGCACCACACTGCATGCATCGGAAAGTAATACAGTTATCAAAACATATTAAAAACAATGGAAATTGGGCTTCCTTCATGCAGGCTATCTAGTTAGCTAGCTATCTAATCTTGTAGCTAGCCAGCTAGCTTGGGTTAAAAAGAGAAGTACGGAATATGATGTGACTCCATCTTACAAATGTCATTAAATACATGAAAATATCGGTATAGTTCAATAAGCAATACTGTACAACTACTCAAAGTCAAGTTTGATTTTTTTCTTTTCGCCAAAAGACAGAGGAAAACAATAACATGGCTAAAGACAAGAGAGTACGGATCAAGGATGAGACAATGTTTCAAAATAATACACCCAAACGCGCGCTAGACACAAATCTTGTCTGCCCTTATGATAGCGCACTGACTTTAATTTTGAAACGACTTATAGGCGTCATTTTATGCGCCGGAAATGGATGGAAAGGCGGATATTAGTTCACTGGCTAAAAACCTGCTGTGTAATCTTGCTCAGATTGTTGAATGCAGAACTAGAAAAGACGTATAAACAAGGATTAACCATGCCGGATTATTTAGGGTCAGAGCAACGCAAAGTAAAAGAAGATGAGAAGGATGACGGTCCAATAAGAGGTACAGTGTTTAGAAATACATTTTTGTTTAACTAACTACCTAGTACAACGGGAAACTATTTCTGGATATTCACTGTCTGCTTGTCGCCAGTAGCTACATAGCTAGCTCGCTAACGTAGTTAAGCTAACGCTGCCTAACTATCGCGAACGGTAGGCAGACTGCTAGCTTGTTAGCTAGAAAGATGGTATCGGAAAATGCCTCAGATTTAAACTATTTGAATATTTGAATGTCAACTTGAATGTTGTCTGTAAAGCGGACTTACAACATTTGTGGGAAAATCTTTCGGTTGTAGCTAACTAGATAGTAGTAAGTCTAAATTTAGGTCAACTAGCTAGATGGCTAGATTGTGTTGGCTAGCGCTTGCTAGCCAGAAGCAAGATCATTTAGCTATGAAGTTAGACAGTTAGCTGACTACATGCTAAATAGTCTGTCCCCAAGCTAGGTAATGGTATCGTGACATTATTAAACTGTGTATTAACGTATTAACTGTGTGCTAACAGGCCATAGCCCTGTAACAGATTTAACTTTTACTGCATTTTTTCAGCTCTGGATGAAGGGGATATCGCTCTTCTGAAAACCTATGTAAGTACCAATGTCTTTAATATTTAGCCACATCATCACGCTAGTTGCTCAGAGAATTTAGCTTGCTTATCACCTAACGTCATTGGCATGACTAGAGCGAGCGATACTGTTTTGATGTGAGGCTCTTGGAGTACAATAAATTCTACATTTAAACCAATTTGTTAATAAACAGGGCCAGAGCACCTATTCCCGTCAGATAAAACAGGTGGAGGATGACATCCAGCAGCTTCTTAAGAAGATAAATGAACTCACAGGTATGTGTGTTGGTACTATAGGGATCCATTCAAGCCAAACTGGACCTATGGAGATGGTGGATTTTTTTCTCTCAATCACCTCGATTTCTTCCTTATGTCACGTGACACTTGGATGTCTTGCAGTACTGATGTGTTTTATGTGACTGTAGGTATTAAAGAGTCAGATACAGGATTGGCTCCTCCTGCGTTGTGGGATTTGGCTGCGGACAAGCAGACACTGCAGAGTGAGCAGCCTCTACAGGTGGCCAGGTATATGAGGGGGGAAAAAGAAAAGTTCAACCTCTTAATATTACAAACATTCAACACCTACTTATAAACATTCCATTATAGGAATACAGATTTGATCACAAATCACAGATTAAATACAATATACATGCTGCTTGTTGACCTTTAGGTGCACCAAGATAATCAATGCTGATTCTGAGGATCCAAAGTACATCATCAATGTGAAGCAGTTTGCCAAGTTTGTGGTGGACTTAAGTGATCAGGTAGCCCCCACCGACATCGAGGAAGGAATGAGAGTCGGGTAAGTAGAGAGGTCTGAGCATGCTGGACTGGGTCGGCAGTACAGCTCTCTGTTTGATATAATAATGTTCTTGTCTGGTTTCTTTTTGTCCCCTAGTGTTGACAGAAATAAGTATCAGATCCACATTCCACTTCCACCCAAAATTGATCCCACAGTAACTATGATGCAGGTGAGAAATGACTTTTAAAACATTTAGAGTACAAAGATAACTTTAATGTAAAGCCTAACTATTGCCTTTTTTGGATACTGAAAAGTTAAATATTCAGTGATTGCTTGTAGTTCCTGTAGAGTGAAATGACATGTATATAATAAATGATTGCTTGCCTGATAAACCGTAGTATACACCTAACGGAAGGTAGTAGCATGTGTTCAATCTTTCTCCAATCTTTATTACTGAATAGGTAGAGGAGAAGCCAGATGTAACCTACAGTGATGTGGGTGGCTGCAAGGAACAAATAGAGAAGCTCAGAGAAGTGGTCGAGACTCCTCTGCTACATGTAATTCATCACTTTTTTTTTAGCCTGCTAATGTTAAAAATGCCTTGAGCAGGTGTGTCCTTTAGTCTGGTTCTTCTACTCAGGCCTGACTCTTTGTTCGTGTCCCCAGCCGGAGCGCTTTGTGAACTTGGGCATCGAGCCTCCGAAGGGCGTCCTGCTCTTTGGCCCTCCAGGTACTGGGAAGACGCTGTGTGCTCGTGCCGTGGCCAACCGCACCGACGCCTGCTTCATCAGGGTCATCGGCTCGGAGCTGGTGCAGAAGTACGTGGGAGAGGTGAGGCTCTTGCTCACTCACAAGGATACTGTCTGTCTCACTGCCTGTTTATTTCAAGATACCATATTGCCCAAGTGTCATAAATGGGCCTTGTATTTCTCATTAGGGCGCCAGGATGGTTCGAGAACTGTTTGAGATGGCAAGGACCAAGAAGGCTTGCCTCATCTTCTTTGATGAAATTGATGCCATTGGAGGTACTGTTTCCTGTGCACTTCGCTCTGTAATTCCCCCTTAATTATACACCTTTAGTTCTGTAATACCCTGTTAATTACACATCTATAGCTCTATAAAAGCTCATTAATTCCGCAGCTTTAGCTCGGTAATGCCTCGTTAATAACACCCTGAGGAGTTACCGCCTGTGCTCTGACTTGTGCAGGAGCCCGTTTTGATGATGGAGCAGGAGGAGACAATGAGGTCCAAAGGACCATGCTGGAGCTGATCAACCAGCTGGATGGTTTCGACCCCAGGGGGAACATCAAGGTCCTCATGGCTACAAACCGACCAGACACCCTGGACCCGGCTCTGATGAGACCTGGCCGTCTGGACCGCAAAATTGAATTCAGTCTGCCTGACTTAGAAGTGAGTGCCCAAATTCCATTATAAGTGATTGAGGGCTTCATTCACCAGTTTTGTGATATATTGCTGCCACCTATTGGTGAAACCTAAGGGAGTACTACAGTGATAAACCTCAATGTTTTTATTCAGTATTTGCTGTGGGTTTTAAATCATTTCTGGATAATTTTTTCAGAAAAATATGGAAAAAATCACGTCCCATAGACTAAATACATACTTTCAGAGAATAATTTTTTGCTTGCTTGTGATACCACCAAACCAAAAAACAAATCTTAAAATCCTTTATGAATGCTGAATCATATGTGCTATTCAGTGGAGTGTTCCATCAATATTGGGCAAAAAGCTTTTGCGCAAAATAAAATAATTACTTGAACCTTGAATTACAATTCTCTTCTTGTGTTGTTTTCAGGGCCGCACCCACATCTTTAAGATCCATGCTCGCTCGATGAGTGTGGAGAGAGACATTCGGTTCGAGCTGCTGGCTCGGCTCTGCCCCAACAGTACAGGTACGTCACATCCATCCCAGAGTACAAACCAGCCCACGAACGGCACATCTCCCCCCGCTCCTGTAAAACCAGGCTGAACACAGCTTCCAGCAGCTGGTCTGTTCACGCGGCCTTGAATGTGAACAAGTCTGTACGTGTTCCTCGTTAGGTGCCGAGATCCGGAGTGTGTGCACGGAGGCTGGAATGTTTGCCATCAGAGCTCGAAGAAAAATCGCCACGGAGAAAGACTTCCTGGAGGCAGTGAACAAAGTCATCAAGTCCTACGCTAAGTTCAGCGCCACCCCACGATACATGACCTACAACTAAGCCAGTTTCCCATCCACCCCAAATGTCCTTTCATGTTTTCTTTGTGTTACAAGTAATGAATAAACATAAATATACTATCCTTGTTATGTGTCCTTTTGGGGTTTTTTTTTAGTTTTTTTTTAGCAGAAACAGAAATATTTCTTCACAAGCCAGACGCCCGAGTTACATGGTGCCAGGATGCTAGATTAAGTGGGTGGGCAGAGGTTTGGTAGTGGAGGGGCTGAAATGTCCTCACTGTTTATCCAGTTTTGTGTAGTTCTGTTCTTTTGTTCAGTACGGTAATGCTCGGTGCAGATAGCTAACGTCAGCCTAACCTCACCTGTCAGCAGACCCAAGACCAAACCTTGACCCTCTGAGCAGTGCATTTCAGATCTCTATTTGCTCTCACAGCAAATATTGATAGTTTACTGAGTTGGTAGGTTCAAGCCTAAAGTTAAAGGGAACTTTTTTTCCAGACTGCTTACATAACAGATGTTTGTCCTACAGTCTGTTTTATATCTTTATTTTTAGTTGTACATTATTATAGGCCTACCATGTTAGCCTCCTGCAGGATGTAAACTGGCCAGCTGCTAGGAGTTCCATCCTGCATACTGGGTCAGGATATAATCTGGGAGTCCCATCCTGCATACTGGGTCAGGCACCTTGCAATAAAGTCATTTGGAATTGGTCATTGATATTTTTTGGTCCTCCTTCCCCCCCGAATCATGACTTATGATACATGTTTGTCATGTCAGACACATGTTAAAGGCCATAACATTTCATTTGTGAAATATAAATTTTTAATTGCCTCGCCTATCCAAATGACTGTGCACCCTACGGATTAGGAATGGGATGTCACTTAAGCTCATATGTGAGTCAAGGAAGGTGAGCAAATACTTTTGGCAATATAGTGTATATTATATACTGTTATAATATAGTGTACATTATATACTGTGTTTTGGCCCCTTACCTTTTACCAGTTCTACTGCAGTCATAGTGCGTTATTTAACACTGACATTTAAAAAAAATACTTAAAAACAAACTCATCTCATGTAGGACTCCCATCCTCACCAGGTATGAGTGAAGCAGACATACAAAAAGTTTGTTTTTCTAATTTGAATGTTCGGTTTTATTATACAAAATAACTCGAATCCATAAATTATTACAGAAGGTAAACTGCCACTGTTTTCATGGCTTTGGTCTTTGATTCTAGGCAGGATAAACTGATCTGCAGAATGAGGTTCTAATGGTAACAGCTTTAAAAAAAACTTTTGATATGTATTAATATTTCCACATTAATTTCCGTCTTGCGTTTTCACCCTGCCGTTAACATGAGGAGAGAGACTGTTGAATTAGTTATGTCTCATCTGTCAACACACAGTTGAGAATCAACTACATGTTATACAATTAACACATTCATGAGCTTTGTATAAAAATATAATATACTAGACATCATCAGCAACTTTGATTCAACATTTCAGGAAGAAGTTTTTAAAAATTCTTTCAACAGTGGAAAATAGGAGAAATCAGTATTTGATTACACTGTCAAGTCTGAACAAAGTGAAAGGGTGAGGATGGGGAGGAACATTTACACAATTGTGAACTAATCACACAATGTTTCAAGACTTTTTTTTTTTTCCCCGCTATATAAATAGTAAATTACAGTACCACAGTCAAAACTGTGTTATGGGGGGCAGGAAGGCAGGATGTTGGTGAAACTGAAAGACAGCCACCAGGTAAATATACCTTAAGCCATAAATTAAAGAATCTTCAATTCAAATTCAATTTCATAACCAGCATTTAGATAAACTGTAACATTGTAACAGTATTTGTTTTCATGGACACTTCACCTTTGCTGGAAAAAAACCCCAAGAAATTCTAAGCTAAAATCTAATGACATTTATCTTGGCAATTCTCAAAGCAAATGATGTTTGATTTGTAAATATTACTTAAAACCTGGTCCACTTTCTACACTGAAACACTGCCCCAAGTAACTGCACTTCAGGAAGTCAAGCAAGTTGCATGATATATCTTCACACTAAAGTTTGTATAATATTTGATGGCGACCAAGATTGTGCCCAGCAAAAAAAAAACCTTATGGAATGCAAGGGAGGTGGAGAACATGAGCAGAACATGAAGATGCCAGTGGGGTCTGTAGGGTTGTGCCGAGCTCAGAGCAGAACACCTGAAAGAGACAGCAGGTTAAATGGAAGTTCACCTGCTCCGTTTCTGCCCTCACACCTGTCGAACATGGTCAGGTGGATGAACGCTCAACACATTACAGAAAGAACTATAACTACCACTCCTATAGCCCAGAAACATGAGAATCCAAAAGGTTTAGAACATATAATAAAGTATGAAGCAGAAGTGCTGCTCCAAAAACATTCAAGGAGGCACCAACATTTCTGACTCTGCTGATATTTTTACACTATAACTGGTTTGTGGTTCGCACTTCGTGATGAGAATCGGCTTCCAGCCTTTGGCAGTTCACTTCTAAATGCAGCAGCTAAGTTAGAGGAAAATATTTCAGAAACAACTTGTGTTTGACAGGCATGAGGCAGTTAGTAACCCTTATTCTGATCAACCCTTAAGCTCCCTGTGATTTGCAACTTTTGTGGCCTTATAATGTGTGTAAAACAAAAGAAAAACCCTGAACATGTATGAGATGACATTGATGATGATGGTGATGATGATGATTATTAGTACTTAATAGTGCAATTCTAACATCCCAGCCCACAGTAAAACAGCAATTTGAAAGTTACACTACAAACTGTCATAGTAATATTTCCTAGCAGAATTATACATCCTTCCCTGCTCTCCGCATTCTACATACAAAGCCTCTGTCAGTCCTGGTGTGTTTCCCACGTGCTCATTGATCAGCGGGATAGCTGAGCAAGGCCTGCCTCTGCTGGCAGTACAGTACAGCATCATGAATTGTGGGGAAAATCAGCTCAGGGGTCACAGTGCCAGTGAAGAACTGCATGGTGCTGAGCTCAGAAAGTAGGGTTCCTGTTTGGTAGAGCAGAACCAGTACAGGTTGTTTACAATCAGCAGTCGTTACTCAAACCAGCTAACATTCAGTAGTTATTACATAAATCATCCTTCTGCATATCCAGACCTAAATTGCAATTCTAAGAAAATGCCTGTACTTACTACTGCAGCCAGCAAGGACGATCCTCACATCTATGGATGCATACTCCTTAATAATCTGCACAAAAACCCCAAATGCTGCACACTGAACATCATGGTAATACTAACTGTATATATACTGAAATAAAAATGTCCACGCAAAGCAATGAACAGACATCACAAAGCCTGAAACATTAAACCAGAATTCTACCATTTCTGCAGTGTGTGTTGCATGTCAGTGACACACAGCCCAACACACCAATGATGATGATTCTGGTAGCGTTTGGTAATTTTCTATGACAGCTGGAGACGACAAAAAAAGGGTGGCATCCAAACCACAGGAGCTACTGGTTTGGCTGAATTAAATCAACTGGGTGGATTCTTTGCTGTTCATGTTGGCATGTTTTCTGTGTGTGGCTGTGTAAATTCAATCTCAAGTGTGCACTGCATTTCACCACGTTCATTATAATTACATTTCACTGAGGCATGTATGTTGCATAGTATTGTGCCTTGATTACATTTCGTGGAGGAATTCTTATTAAATTCTGACAAATTCAGCATTCTTTTTTAAATGCAAAGCCCCATGTACTATTTTTCAATAAAGAGGTCAAACAACCTGAAGAGTGCAATAGAGGTTTTGCTTCGTAGTCGGACTTGCATTTTGCACATTGCGATTGCAAAGTGTCGTGTGTGTGTGTGTGTGTGTTGTATCTGAACATTTCACACTGCCATGACTGCACTTGAATTTGGAGTAAATCCTGTTCCATATCAGTGACAGAAAAGGACAGTTTCCTCATCAGTTCTCACACTACATAAGAGTATTACTATCCCAATATAATTATTTTATTGTGGCAACCTGGGAATATGTAATCTGCACACACCTTAGTGAGATGCCTGCTAATTGGCTGGCTACAGTGCAACAGTGATCACTGACTCTTTACTGGCAGACATTTCTGCTCACTTGATCTGCTGTTGACATGGTAACCGCCATCCATTTAATTTTCGGTTAAGACTAACGGCCAAAGAAGAAAATTCGATAATCAAGAAAGAAAAATTTTTGATGGTAAAATTTATTTTCATCATAAATACAGTGGAAACCTAGAGTTTTGTGTAACTGACAACGAGGACATGTTTAGAAGTTTATAGTTTGTCAATTATTACTTTTCCCCCAAAGTGGTAAACCTGCTTCAGGTTACAGGTGCCAGGGTCCCTGCCTCAGCTCCACCCCTCAGGGGTGTGTAGTGTGTAGTCTGCATATAGGAGCACTGCAAGTGCCCCAAGTGATCTGTTTGCTTACCGCTTTAACAGCCTTGGCTCCCACCGAGTCCATGAAGTTGACGGGGGTGAGGTCCAGGACGATGGAGTGGACGGGCTGCAGCGGCTGAAGAGCTTCCTCTTCCTGGCTCTCTGCCAGATTCCCGTTCTTGTGCTCATCGGCCTGCGTCTGGGTGGCCAGCAGCTCGTGAGCCACGCCCAGCTCAGCGTCCTGTCACCAAACGCAGCGCAATCGGCCTCAACATGAAATCACGTCTGCCACGTAGATGGCGAGTCCCTAATGAGTTCTCTAAACTCTGTGTTACAGCCTGATACATACAGGTGCCTGAAAGCACTGTAGCAAGACTTTGGCCTGAAAAGCTATTTAACAGGTACTTTCTTTTCTAACACCCACACTTCCAGCCTGGCCACAAGATATCTGTTTGGGCACAGATAACATTCCCCCCAGCTTTCATGAAGGCAGAACCAGCTAACGGGTCGGTTCAGTCCTGCGAGCGTTCGTACCAGTCGCACCACGGCTTCTCTCTTCTGCACGCAGCCTGGATTCGAGCTTGACCCGCCACTCATTTGCTTCTGCTGCAATTTTCTCTGAGCAAGCAGAAGTGTGGGATCCACCCCCGTCTGCAGTGACACAACCAACATGAAGACGCGTCTAATCGCAAAATGTCGGACTTTGTGATTGTAAACATATAATTAAATATTTGCATTTCAGAGGTCCAAACCATAGGTCACACACATCACCCTGCAGACCTGTCGGCTCTGCAGTGTTCAAGGTTGCAACAGTTATTTCTGCTTAATTTTGTTAATAGATTTTCCTGTAACTTTATTATATCGAAGACAGACTGAGGAAGTGAAGCCTCCCAACACCCACCTTCTCTTTGAGAGCGCTCACATACAGGTCACTGTTTGCAAAGTAGATTGAGGAGTTTAATTGGAAAATCTTAATCCCTGAACATTCAGTGGCCTGGAGCAAGAGAACAAAAGAGATTATAAACATAAAACATTCAGAACAAAAGAGAATATAAACATAAAACATTCAGAACAAAAGAGATTATAAACAAAACATTCAGAACAAAAGAGAATATAAACATAAAACAAAGAAAGCAAAACAAAGTTAATTGACTGTGTAACTTTTTAAAATGTCCAGTTATACACAAATAATCATGTGATATTCAGAAAATTATAGTAAATAAGAACTTTTAATTCATTATTTACAAATTAAAAAATGCATTTGCATATAAAATGATGATTACAATACAACACTGTGAACAGTTACCTCTTCGTAGTCATCAATGTCACAGTACAGTCCAGTGTCGGAGATCTGACCAAGAACAACACTTTTGGGTCTAAAATGATCGGTTATAAGAGAAATGTTTTCTTTAACAAGATAAATGTTTTCTTTAACAAGTACACACTTATATAAAGTTACAAAAACACCTAATCCCAAGGAGCTTTGGTTCACAGGTTCCTCTTCTCTTTGGTGAAATAATATTGGAAGAAAGATATGAAGAAATACAGTAAAAACATGTAACATGACATCATCTCGGTCCTGTTTAACCCTATTCCTGGCTCTTTCTAATGAACTACTTTACAAGTCTATATTAAACACTAATGTTTCCAACAGTGAAATTAAAATATCACAGGTTGGAATTACTCAAAAATCAGTGCTAAAAGCTTCCTTAAAATAGTTTGGTTTTTTTGGAGGGGGGGGGGGTAATCTAGCTTTGTTGTTTTCCCAGTTTTCCAACATGCCCGTGTGTTTCACAAGCGTGGGCTTGTTACCTCTGCGTTCTGTAGATGACGGTGATCATGGCGAAGCCCATGGCCACCAGCAGCCCGTAGTCCAAGCCCAGCAGAACCGAAGCCACAAAAGACACCACCCACGTCACCTTGGGAGGAGAAAACCAGCACTCACAATCATACCCACAAACTACACGGCACCTACACAGGACAAACTAAACATGCTTAACCTGTTCTAACCGGTGCGTGGACTTTCTTAAAACAAGTATGTGTGTGTGGCATTAACCAGGACTAATGTTTGGGAAGATTCTATAGAAAAGTTACCTTCACCTAAAGTACTGAAGCCCACTGCTGTACTGAAGTACTGAAAAAAGGAGGAATTAAATTGGGGCTGTGCTGTTTGCTGCTTCAGTACTTTCAAGTCAAGCTTTCAAAGCCCTTGAACTTTTAAACATAGAAAACATTGTGTTTTTGCCTCAGTCATTGTCCAACTCACTTCTTCCATAAGACTTAAATTATCTTTATTTTTTTAAATTATCTTTAGGTTTTTTTTTTTTATTATTCTTTTAGGTTATTTTATCCTGGATTATTTTATCCATCTCCCCCCCCCCTCTCTCTCGCTCTC
>JAOXYF010000004.1:17152306-17171798 GCA_028565775.1 Sternarchorhynchus goeldii
CCCCCCCTCTCTCCCTCTGGCTGTGCGACATTTTGTGTGAAAAAAAGAAGAAGAAAAAAAGTAAAAATCACTTAGAAAGGTATAACTAAAGGTATAACTAAAGGTATAACTAAAGGTATAACTAAAGGTATTACTAAAGGTATTACTAAAGCTTTGCTTAGTGTCAGGAGTATGAACATGAATCTCACGTACATACAACAGCCACATACACGACAGTTAGAAGTACAGCTACCAGTACCAGTACCAGTACCACAGTCAGAGCCGTGTGACGGATAAACAGACGCCTGACAGAGCTGAGCTGAGCTGCTTCCAGAGGTCACGGCAAGATATATATATATATAGAGGACAGAATATGAGCATCACATTACATCACATGGTGCCATGGCTGCAGCTCTGTAGTGGTAACCACCCCCCCCTCCCCTCCCCAACACTCACCAGTTCGATTTTGCTGGTTTTCCACAGCGCAGGTATGTCCCTCACCTGTCTAAACATGCCCAGAAGGTTGACCATAATAATAGCCCCTAGAACAGTCTGAGGAAGGACGTACAAGAGGAGCATGTCAAACAAAAACACCAACATGTGAAATGTAGGGCTGTTTCAGGGCAGGGCAGGGCAGGGGGGACTCATGGTGCACCTGCTCCACTCTGCAGACTGTAGGCATATGAAGGGCTTCCAGTTACCTGCGGCAGGGGCTGGAATACGAACCCGATGGCCACTATCACCAGCAGAACCAGCAGGGAGCCCAACAATCCCGCAATCTACAATTGGCCACAAAGCACAAGTGAAATTCATGTGTTTATCTTTACAACTGCACTATCAGGAGTCATGACAAGACTACACACCACCTTAAATAAAGCACATGCAGATAAATGACTCCTAAATGAATCGTTATCTATGCCTTAGTCCACAAAACAGCCACTATTAAGGAAGCTATCTGTCATACCAGCCAATCAAGCTATCTCTCATACCAGTCCTTTATGTGTCAGGTCTGCATGCGTGTGTGTGTGTGTGTGTGTGTGTGTGCGTGCATGGCTGTTACCTGCGTCCTCCCCCCTGTGCTCTCCTGTACTAAGCTGCGAGACATCGAGCAGGTGATGGCAAAGGTGTGAAAAAAGGAACTGATGAAGTTACACAAGCCCAGCGCAATCAGCTCCTGCCAACACACAAACATCACCACCACGTTACTGAGCTCAGGATCATGGCCATAAAGCCATGCTGTCATTAAGAAAGGACTGAGCATATGAGACAAAGAAATGTCACACCCAAACTATAAAAATGATCGTAAAGACTCCCTTGAGAAAAGTCTGAAATCAGGTGCTCCAGTAGTGTGCAAAGGTCTTAGGCCACCTAAGGAAATTTAGGTTATATATCTGAGCTGTAAGTGTTTATTCACTTGTAAACACACTCACAAAGCAACACAATAAAACATTAACTTAAAAGAACACCAACACAATATAAATGAATAAAAAAAAACTTTTTTCACAAAAGGTTATTGATATGTTCTGAGATGGCTACTGTAGCGCAAGACTGACTCTTAGCTACAGACTTCAGTCAAACTCACTGAAATGTAATTAAGATCAACTTGCATCAGTTTACAGACTGTAGAGCACCTTCCCATCTTCAACACAACGGAGCCCCGCCCACAACAGAACATGGCACAAACAAAAACAAACAAAACTCCAAAAAGAAGCTTTGATTTCATTAAGAATGTTCTTTTTTTGTTTAAGCAAACAAACACTTAGTGCCCTTATAAGAAGCTCTGAAGATTATTTTTCTGGCTTTTACGCAGTTCCTCTACAACTCCCTGGTAGCCTGATTACATTACAGAAACTGTTTATCTTGTTACCTGGTTTCCGTTCACACTGTAACCGTACTTGAGAGCAAAGATTTTGGCCAAGGAGATTCCAATGGAGAAGCCCACAACTGCAATAGCAATAGCATCTGTGACCAGGTGAGGGAGGATGGAGAAATCTGGGAAGCTGGGAGGAACCAGCCTTATGGGAACAGAGAGCAGAGAGATCATGGGCTGTTTGGTAAACACTGTACCGAGTATAAATGCAAAGTACGTAATCCAGAGCCAGCACTATGGAGCTGGCCTTACCCTGCAGGGATTTTTCCCACAACAGCAACCTGGTAGTTCTCAAAAAGAGAGAGTCCATATGAGATTCCAGTCGAGACGATCACCTTAAAAGGATTGGGGGGAGCGTTTTTATTTGGCACAGCGGAGTGTCAAAGTTACGTATACAATATTACAACCTTTGGACACACAAAACGAGCCCCTTGTTCAAAGTATATTTACCACTATGATCTCTCCAGGGAGGGGAATGGGTAGCTTTTTTTTAAAACGTTCGTTGAGGTCTTTGACGCAATAGAGAAAAACAATGCACACCAGTCCCACTATAAGAGTGGTGATGTTGGTGCTGGAGATGTTTCTGAAGACAGATATGACACTCTGCAAGAGGAAAAGAAAAAAAATTACCAAAGACAATATACTGTATGGATGGTGTAATGCTAAAAAAAAAAGCAAGGTATCAAAATGAATAAATAGAATGAATAAATACAACAATAAGAATAAGATGTACATTGTTTTTAACATAATGTACATTTGCATCATGTTGAAACACTATATAGAACACAATGTACATCATGTTAAACATTTTAACATAGAGAGTGACATTGTAACCATTTACTAACAAAATGCTAGATGCTTTAAACACAAGAATAACGGTCATACCTACAGGATCAGATATCTGAGCAACTGACAGCAACTCCAGCTCATTCTACAGCAGCCAGAGCTGGCGATATTTGTTGGAGCTGGACAGTCCGAGCAGATTACTCACGTAAACCACGGAGAGCGGCCCGCTGAAGCGCTCGGTTTTGATCCCCAGGAGGTACTTGAGCTGGGAGACGAAGACATGTACGGCCGCCGCCGTGGTGAACCCGCGCACCAGGGGCTCACTCAGGTAGATGGCCACGAATCCAAACCGCAGGAAGCCAAGCACCAGCTGCGTGGAGAAACGACAAGAGCTGGGACTTCTTTCTCGAATGAAGAGGGATATAAGAGGCACCCGTTTTCATGCCAGAGATGTTCCAACACCTGAACTGAGTTGTACCTGGATGAGTCCCACTAGGGTGGTAAGGACAACAGCCACTTGCACCCTCTGTGCATCCCGGGTGTCCACGTCCACTAGCGGAGTCCCGACAGTCCCATTGGCCCCGTCTGTCCCGTTGCAAATAAACATGGAGTCGGGGACTTCTCTCACCACCACGCCCCCGATCATCAGACTGATAACCGCAAAAGTACCTGGAAGAAGGAAGCCAACAAATCCAGACCTCCAGCCACTGCTTCAAACAATCGAGCACACCAGTGCCATCAGACATTTCACACACACTAATATGATGATTCATGCTTCTCTGACAAATTTCCATTGCCCTACAGGCAATGGCCACGATCCTAAACCAACAACACATGTTCAGGAACCATTTAAGTTTCATCAGCTCTTAACAGACCTGGGATTGTACAGCTGGACCTTCAGGGTGCAAGGTCAAAAACGTTAAAACATACACACACAAATGTACAGGAGAAAACTAAAACTCATTCTCTTAGGCCATATGCGAAATTCCTATTCACAGCCACCGAACGAAGAAAAGAAAAAAAAAACTCGTCAGTTATGAGAACATCTCTGTGCACAGCTTCTCATTATGGAAATAAAGACAATGACAGCACCGAGACTCTTGGCACTCACCAGATGGCCTGGCCAAACTAGCGGTCGGGGGGGGGCGGTGACCCCAGGGGAAGCGTGTTTGTCTTCCTGCTAACTCAGTTTTCATAGTGGCCGCCGACAGAGGGAAGGCCTGTAGCCTCTATTCAGCTTCCACTCTGAGCAAAGCCCATCATGGGCAGACAAATGCAAACAACTGACCTTTTGTCAAATACTGTTCCTCTTAGTTACTGCTACAAGGAATGTATTTATCCCACAATCATTAGCTACAATTTCCACTGAATAAGGCAGGGAAAATTGCAGACAAACAAGCCTGTTACTGTACAGGCATGAGCAAAAATAATTTTAATTAAGTTAATTGCTTCTCTAGTACATATGTTATGGCAATTAACCTATTTAAATTTAATTACTTGAGCTAGCAACATTTTATAGGAGTCACCACTGACACAGTGCTGTTGATTCTTTTGCTTCTAGACTGTAACATTATAAGAGTTCAGAAATAGAAATAAACACCATGATACTCTTTCCAGTAGATCTAGAATTCTGTTAACAAATCTAGCCACACAAACACCAATACAACACTCCTAGCAGAGTTCTGTTCATTGGAGATTCATAAAATGGTGATTGACGTTCACTGGAAAAGAAATGGTTCTTTTGTCAATAGAGTTGTCATTGACTTTTAGAGAACTGCACTGATAGCCTGTCAGATTGTGTGTGTGTGTGTGTGTGTGCGTGCGTGCGTGGCTGTTCAATTGTGACTTCTAGCTAATAAAGAGATGCACATTGAAATGCTGATCAATCAAAGTCTCAACATTCTTTTCAGCATCATCAATCAGCTATGATCCTGCGATTTTTGAAACACCTTACACTCCACACCCCAACAAGAATTCAGCACTAGCTGAACATGCAGGCTTGTGTGAGGTTTGACATACTTAAGCTCACCTATCGATATATGTCTGGAGGTACCGAACAGAGTGTAGAGAACTACAGGGTAGAAAGAAGAATACAGGCCATTGACTGGTGGGACAGCCGCCAGCATTGCATAAGCAAGACCTACAGAGGAATGGGGGGCAAAGAGAGAGAAAGAGAGAGAGAGAGAGAGAGAGAGAGAGAGAGAGAGAGAGAGAGAGGAGAGGGACACAGAGAAAGAGAGATAGAGAGTGAGGAGGGGAGGCAGACAGAAAGTGAGAGAGAGAGAGAGAGAGGGGAGGGGCAGGAGAGGGGAGAAACAAAACACATTCAGACAACAGATACACATTACATGTACAATTCATAAACTCAGTAAACAGGTGAAAAGTCTCTTTGCCATTGTGTGTATGAACAGACCTTGAGGGAGCTGCATGACACCTGTGCTGAGACCAGACACGATGTCCCCGAACAGGTACTTTTTGATGGGGTAAGATGGCAGCCATGACAGGATGGGCAGGAGGCCCAGCATGACCGACTTGGCTCTTCCAGATGAACAGCTGGGGGATAAACAGGCTTATAAACGAGTTTGTGCTTGGGGTTTGTGCTTCACTTCAGCAGTGGTGCTTCCGCTAGCTGAAGACCGTGAGATACGACTCTTCATAACAAACATTACTGTATGAATGGTCACAATTAATTCTTTAAGGCATTTTAAGCTCCATTTACAAAAGTACAAAATCCCTAAATAATAAAGTCAGCATGACTAAGGTTTATTACATTTCAGTAGCATTCATTAAGTATAATTACTGGGTATAATAATTATTATAATTAAGGCTGAGGGATAAAGCCTAGCTCCAAAAAAGTTTTGCCAAGCCACAAGAGACATTACTTAATCCTGAGATAAAAAACAGTGCAGCAGGACCTCACCGGAAGTGCTGGCCAACTCTCTGTCTGACAGTCTGGGGACGCTTTTCCTTCTTATGCAGAAGCCTGGAGCTGATGTAGCCCTCGTCGAAGACAGGGCGCTCCACCCGATACACCAGGGCAGGCGGAGGCCCTTCCACGGTACTTACATCGTGTTCCATAACAACAGAGCGGCGTCATGCGCGACATTCACGGACACCCACAAGCATGCAGCCAGTCTGCCAGCAGCTTCCTCCTTTCTCACTTTGCTTTTCCTGTTTGAAGAGTGTGCACAAGGGATGTTCAAACACTCAGAGAGGTAGAAATCTCCAGGGCCCACACACCTTATGTAGTGCTGGCTCAGTCAAATGGAAGTAACTCAATAACCCAGCTCTACACTTGCTCATCAGGTGTTTGTTTATTCTTTGATACCCTCTTGCTTTGGATTTTGCCACTGAGCAATTTCCTACCACCGTTACCTGGATATTTTTGGTTTGTCAGATCACTCCCAAACCAGTAGTGACATGTGAAACCCCTATAAACCAGGCTGCACTCAAAGCAGCTCAAATCCCCCTGTCCACTACTACAAACTCATAAAATCATCAGACCTGTGATCCAAATCTAACCAACGAGGCACAGAATGGAATGTGGATAATACATTTGGTGGTTTTTGTTATAAGACAAAGTCTCTAATAAAGTGGCCACCAGGTGCAGATCTATGGTCTGCGTTTCTAGTTAAGTGTCTGGCACCGCTGGGTACTGGACGAAAAGAGCGATAACTTCTAAGTATTTCAATTCCTCTCTTACAACGCCCCTGTTTTCATGGAGACCAAAGTATTGAAAAACGATTATGCAAGAAGTAACAAGCCGTTCAAACACACTTAGACAGATGGCATTACCCTTTACCGTCTGCCAAGTCAAGTCAGGGGGTAACGACCTTTCATAGCCCGTCATCACCTCTAACACGGACAAAATGTCATTACTAAAATCTCAATTTTCATTTTGTTCGTGCTTACCAATAGTACACGTGTACAAGACGAGAGAAAGACATCGCTACGGAATATGAGACCACGTGAAACGCTACTTGGAAAAAGTTTCAAAATGAACCGATGACAGAAAAGCACGCACGTACCGAAGAAATGACAAGTCACTCAAAACAGGTAGCGTTTAGCTAGTAGCCCAAGCTACGTGATGCCATGACATGCTACCGACCAAATTAACCTCAGTCTGTCTTCTAAGATAAATGTTACGATATCCCTAGACCAGGAAACAAAGACCCAATCTATATCTCATATAGCAGAAGTCTGAACATATGGACAAGGAACTAAATCATTTTAACCCCAAATTTAAGCATGGTATCTACATCCAGGCAGACTATGATGTGATCTAAAGATATAAAGACAAGGCTAGCTACTAGCTAGCTATACAACTGTCGACTATTTTTCGTTGAGCCCCAAAACAGTAGGCAGAGAGAAATCATATCTTACCTGTCTTAACCGCTGTCAGGGATGTGGCTGACGGAGCCAAACTGAATTCGGTCTCTAAATGGAATAACTGCACGTCAAGCCCCTGGCAAGTTACAGTTTAACAGCAGCATGCCCTCTAACGGCGACGGAGCCCAATACAGAATTTGACGCAAGCGAGTGTTGATAAGAATTATACACGTAAACCACAACGTCATTCGCCTAAATGATTTCTGGGATGTGTATTTTTTTTTATTACGAAGCTCAAAAATCCCATTTGGAAAAAGTAGCCTACACAAAAACTACATTCAAATTCCAGTTGGACTAGTCAACTGGAGTAGTAAAAAGTATTTAGTGTTCTTTATCTGCTTAAGTAACGTTGAACAGCTTTATGTGTGTTTTTTTTTTTAATTATATACTTCTATGATATTGTAGAAATAAACTATATTACAAATATGATAGGCCTACATTTTGACGATAGATTACAGTCATTTTGACAAGACATAGACATAAGTTGAAAAACGTAAAAAAGATAAAGAAACCACTAAGAACATCAGTAAGAAACGAATGCTAACTAGATTGCATTAAAGTTTTTTCATTATTGCATTCACATTGTAAACTCGTTTCTGTTAAAACGAAAAGTTCAGAATCAGTTTAGTTGACACATGTGGTCTAATGGTGAAGGATATAACGATTATTCTCGGTGTCTTTAATTTCCCAGGCGGTGAACAATGTCCACGTGCTCTCTAGTCTTGAACTTCCTATGAACTCCTGCACATCGTCACAACAGATGTCAACAACCAACTTCTCTTTTTGATATCCTGCTTTATTTACTCAGTAATGGCATTCACTCTAGAGTCCATCTGTGTTGGTATTTCCAGTATTGGTTTTGTGCTGTTTTTGCTTAATCTCAAACATCTTGATGGACATACCCTGGTTTCATCAGTAGTGTTTATTGTGTTTGGTTGTTGATTATCCATTACTGAGTGTCTGTATTTCATCACTCTTTGGTAACATCATCTCGGCAATACTGTATCTCAGTAAACTGGTGTTTCTCCTTTCTGGGCTGGTTCTGATTAGGTTCTGGGTTCTGACTGGATGTGTAGGAGTCAGGGCACATGCAGTCATGTCCACTACCACCACTTTCCTGCTTTTTGGAGGAATGGCGATACTGTTGTTGTGAGGGAATTACTGAGAAATTGCCTGCAAAGAGGAGAGGAGAGGTAGCCCAGGGTAACCAGTGAGGGTGTGACTGACTGTTTTCTGCAGGGAGGAGAGGTAGCCCAGGGGAACCAGTGAGGGTGTGACCTCCTGTTTTCTGCAGGCAGGAGAGGTGGTCATGGGGAACTGGCATGATTCATATTGTTTACACCTTTGTGTTGTTAACAGTAACCTACTTATGTGACTTTTCCTTGAGGTGCTCTGAACAGAGACATCCAGAAAATGAGTACCTCGATGTTTTGTTTCCTTCCTTCTTTCCTGCGCAACTGAGACAGTGTAGTTCCACGCTGGTCCAGAATCCTGGGATTTGGACGCAAGAATTCCATGAAGGAGTGTTCCTAATGCACTCGCCATCCCCCAGCAGGCTCAACACCAGGCACTGCTCGAGTTGCAGTGGAGCATACGGTGGAGCAGGCCTCACCAGCGCCTCGGGAAGGAGCTTCACCTGTCAGTGCTCCACCTCTGCTCCAGATCTGCCTTGCCAAGATTGACTCCACAGGATGGCCCTGAGGTGTTCCAGGGGCATTTCGAGTGTGCTTTTCGAGCTGTCTGCAGGAGTGCTGGGTGGTGTGTGTGGGTGGGTATCTGTTTCCCCACCTCAGCTCATGGCCCAACAGGTGCTGTCGCTCTCACAACTGGAGTACAATGCGATAAGAAAGGCCGACATGCTGAAGGCCATGGCCTGCCTGAAGCTGAATAAGCTACAATGCCAGGACGATCTCAGCAGCTGAACAGGTCAGAGCTAGACAGGTAAATCTACAGATAGACAGGTAAGAGCTAGACAGGTAAGAGTTATCAGGTACTGTGCTGTAGCTAAACCTGCCAATCAAACAGATTGAGTAAGACAGATTTTTGTGATGGATTTTTTTCAGAGACCTATTGAACAGATAGTTTTACCTCTTAACACCTCTTAGGAATTGGTTACATTTTATTAATAATTTAAGGGAAATATATGTTTTTACCCTAATAATTTCTTTTTTTAATTTTCTACAAGAAATGTATTGAATTCTATCCTATTTACTGGCCAAGTTACATTCTGTGAGCCAACAGCAAAGAACATTTGTAAGTCGCTGTGGATAAGAGTGTCTGCTAAATGCCATAAATGTAAATCTGTAATTGATTTCTGGTAATATTAAGTGTTAATATTGAAAAGGTTTAAATGGAACCTAAAGCTGTTACAGATCATAAATCGATTCATCAATGTAGATGAATAGAATGCTCACAAAAGGTCTTGTAAGCATTACTGGATGATGATTAATTCCCTTTAAATTACTTCAGTGACTTCCAGTATAAGGTTTGCGCTATTATTCAGAAATATTTCAGACTGTCTAGTAATGTGAATGGAGCTGAGAAAGAAGTTCAGTCTATGTCTAGACAACAGGGGAACTTAAAACAACAAAAGCGCTAGTGACAGACTTTGAAGAAAAGGATTGGACACATACACACACTCACACATGGTTTTTGCTCAGGTATATTTTTTTATTACAATTTCAACCTGTGAACTCCTGATCTATTTTGTTCCTTTTCAAAATAGCAGATCATGTTTTGAAGATATTTAAAGCTTGCTCAACAACAATTTCATGTTCTTGAGTAATTTTTATTTTAACTTGAAAATGGTTCTACCTCAGACGACCTAAACATGTACATCAACAGAGTAAACTATTAAAATAATTCAAACAAAAACCGTGAACCTCAGAATATCTCAGTGGACATTTAAACCACAGGGTTTAGTCTGCATAACTCTAAGGATGGTAAAATAATGCGTGGCATATAACCCTTTACACACACAGTCAGCTACATCTCTGTTGTTGGCACCGTTATAAATGATAAATTACTACAAAATTTGTCTCTACAAAAAAATGCTGTTATTTTGTTAGAAACAATTTTTTTGTGAACACAACCAAAAATATCAAAACGTAACCTTTTAACATTCTCAGGCACATGGGATGATGAGAGTGAAATGCTTTCTTGAACAGTTCTTACAATGTCTAAACTTTGGCTTGATAAAGGCTATATAAAACTATATGGAAAACCCAAGCAAGTTCTAAAAATAAAATCAAATCAAATAAATAAGACACACAAATGAAGAGAGAACCGATAACGAGGGGAGTTGTGAAGTGGAAGCAGCTCAAATATAATCTTACAGTCTGTTTCTGTCTGACCTTTACTGAGAGTCCATGATGTTATAAAAGAACAAAAAACTCTTCCCAACCTTTTTATTGCACTCTGGTTATCTATGCACCCTTATTTTCTATGTGTTTTTGATGGATTAAGGGAGTGTAATTCAGTGATGTGTTTTTGATGGATTAAGGGAGTGTAATTCAATATTCACTGATGTGGATTATTAATGGTTATATGTAGGAGACTGAATATGCAAGCAAACTCGTGTCAGACACAGACAGCCTTACTGAAAACTGAAGACCAGCATAAGCTATCCGTCATACTTAGGAATCTGGTTTGCAAAATAAAAGCAAATTATTTTAAGAACACTTGAGCTAAACTGTCTTTTCATACATATAGCCATTCAATAGATGGCCTAGGAGAAAAAAAATGTTTAAAAAACTGACATGGGTTGTGTAATCAGCAAATTCTAAACATGTTTCAGCCATATTAACCAATAAGGAAAAGGAAACCTCAGCAAGGAGGCGGGCCTCCCTACCTGCCAATCATTTTACATTTCCACCCAGCACATAGAAGGGTAGGCTATGTGCTAAGGGGGTGTGTCTGATGGGAGTGGCCTTAGAGAAAGGAGTGGAAGGAGGGCATGGGGTTGAAGGGAGGGGGTGAATTTCACTCAGAAACCCAAAGAGAAGACGACACAGTTCTACTGAATATGTATGATATTACATGAAAGCACTTTTTAAAAAAATTATCTGTCCGTGTGACAAGAGTTTTTGCATAATAGTCTAATATCATGGTTTGTAATAGACAAATAAAATTCATGTTAATACCACACAATGTGATGAAGAGAGATTAAAGAGATTCAGGTTTCCTTAGTTGATGATGCAAATGACAGGTCACCTAACGCATCTGAGCTGATGGAACTGAAGTGGTTCATATAAGACAATAATACGATAACAAACTAACAGTCAAATTAATAAACGTATATGTATAGTGGGGTAAGTAAGCTTTTCTCTTTTATCTCCCACATGTTTAAAAAGAACTATATCAATTTCTTTTGCGCCATTAAATTCACACATTCTTCTATAGCCATAACAACTATGTTTTATTAATGGGAGAGAGAAGCAAAGTCTGTGTGGAGAATTTTGAGATGCACAAGAAAAGATGCAGTAGATTTTCCTTGTGCATCAGTTTGGTCTGTTGCAAAAGGCAATGAGTCTTGAACCTGTGCACAGACGAGCACACGAACAGCCCAATTCGCTTTGTGGCAGCCCAGCTAATACTAGTTAGCCACCTAGGGGGTAAATATACCTGGCAAGTGTTGTAGAGGTTTTTGTCTGGCAGACATCTTAAGCGATCAGTGTTTAGGCTCGAGGGTGGTGTTGGATGATGGATGTGGTGTTTTGATAAAACCAGAGGTGTCTGTACACCACTGAGTTAAGAGTAACCTCTCATTAACGTGGCACAGTCATCCGTGGCACATGGAACCTTCCGGAAATGTTGCTTTACAAATCATTCAATTAGTTAAAGTAGCATTATTACGTGTGCTCCAGACCACAGTCTTTAGTGCCAGTGAGAAATAAATCTTGTCATTTAAAGCTTGTCTCTTACTTACTGAAGTTTCATTTATGCCTAGGGGGTGGACAACACACAACTTGTAAATCAGAAGGAATTAAATTTAGCTGAAAGCATAATGAAAAAGTCAAACCCTTCACTTCCTCACTGTCTTTGTTTCAAATCCTCACTGTCTTTGCTTCTTCAACCCTAGACTTTTTTATCCTTTTTCTTATTCTAGTCAAATTAATAATAATTAAAAAATGAATTGAAAATCATTCATTTCAACCATTGCACTCTGATTTTTAAACATGGTCTGACTTACACTTAACAAAGGCAACCTAGAAAATGCTAAAAGAGGAATGAAATGCCACTGTTGCTCAGCTGTGAGGCTTTCTGTCCGATCAGATGTGGAACATCTGTAGGAGCAGATCGAGAATGAGGAGCAAAAGCTCATTCTGTTCCTGACAGCGTGAAAGAAACTACATACACTGCTGAAGAGGCTTGATACTTGAAACCAAGACAACTGCCAAAGGAACCTGTGCAGTTCTGTAAAGGTTTGCAGATCTGTTATGCCCAGGCATCTGGATTTCCACAGGAAACATCTCTGGGACAAGAACGGGAGAAGTCAAGGCAGACCCAAAGGCATTGTGGGAATCGCTCCTGCCGTAGGTTCCCTGGTGCCTCAAGCTGACTCACCCCTGAGAGGCAGGGAGGCAGGGGGGGTAAAGGCTCTCAGGGGGGTGTAGACCCTCAGGCCATAGTTTCTTTCCCAGGCAGTCTCCTGTCGTTGAAGGTGTGCATGTTAATCACCTCCTCTGTCTTGACGATGGGAGGTGGCTGAGGCTTCTGTTTGAGACGTTGTTGGCACTTTAGGGACAAGGTGAGCTCATCGACGATGGCACTGCAGAAAGAACGCTGGAGAGAAGAGAGATGTAGGAGTTATGGAGAGGGAAAGGGGAGGCAGGAAGCAGGAGAAAGCATGGCATCTTCCTCTCAAACAACGTGACACGACTCCTTATGGCTTTTTAATATTAATAACAACAACGGCAGCAGCAGCACAACCCTAAACATGACTGCGGCCAACCTTCTCCATCTCTGCGTTCTGCTTCGATTTAAACAGCACCTCCCCCACAGCGACGAACACAGAGAGGACGAGGCCCACGGCCAGCACTATGAAGATGCCCCCGATGTTCTGCACCCCCAGTGCACTGGCCTCCTTATTCTCTTCCTCCGGACAGCCGTTTCCTCTCCACCATTTCTCTTTCATCATGTGCAGCTTGCCTTCTTCTTGCAGCTGCAGGATCGCTATGGTGATCTTGTCCCGGTACGGAGAGCCTACAGGAATAAAATAGAAATGTAAAACATTGTTTTGTTACAGTGAAGAAAACATTGCTATTTTATGGCGTAGATGTGTTATTTTGGACCAGGAAAAGGGAGCATGTTTTAAATGGACCTCATGTGATTTTTTTTTTTTTTATTAATTTTGTTGACTCTCATGATAATCTCATTAGGAGGTGCAGCTTTCTCCTGCTCACCATGCTGTTTTAAGTAATAAGGTCCTTTGAGGCCTCTGGGATTGAGACTGCTGCCTTTCATGACTACTGGACACATCAGATAGTCATGAGCAGGTAACAGCAGAAATCTGAATCCCTGAGTACATCTCCACAGTACTGATCAAGGTTTGTTATTGCGCATCACTGGAGACTGCACAAGTCCTGCAAGTGTATAATATTTGCAGTAAACACATATTGATGGCCATTAATGAGTCAGTGCCTTAATACTCCTGGTAGAACTAATCAGTATCTCAAGCTCAAGTATCTAGGCTTGTCTGACTTTCTGGTAAATGAAAGGAATAAACAAACAATCATTTACACCATTTGGTTGGTGCTTTTATACAAAGTGACTTACAGTTGTGACTGGATCTTGGGCCTTTTGCTGAGGGGCCCAACAGTAGTAAGTTGGCAGAGGTGGCTTGAACCAACAAACTTCTGAAGTGCATACCTGACCCACTGTGCTAATACTTGTTCTCCTCTTTTTCTGAATTCATGATCTGCTTTGTGCCACCAGAACCATTAATGAAGAATTCATGAAGATTCATGGTAATGGACACCCGAGGACGCAGGAGCTACAGACCCGGACCTCGGTTTTCCTTTGGTCTCAGATTTGTAGTCCCAAGTCTTCCCTCCAAGTCAGATTTGCATGTTTTAGTGGCAACAAATAGGAAAAACACCTGCTGGATGGATGTCGAGCTGGAATAAGTCTACACATAGTGTTACTGGACATTTGTATTGTATTGTGGGTCACATCTATAACTTACAACAGTGTGTTTGGTACATAATGGGTTAAGTTAGTATTAATGTGTTTGGTTACTATTGTGAAGCACTACGAGTTGAGGTGTTTACCCATGGGGGTTCCCACGCCATAGGCCTTGGAGTCGATGAGACCTCCGATCTGTGTGAGGTTGCAGTTGCGCTGTGTGACGAATTCGATGGTGGTGGACTCCATGAGGAAGGCGTAGTCAGACGTGAGCACTCGATGGATACCATCATCGATGCTCTTCACCATCACAGACTGCCTCCTGCTGTTCATGTACTCCCACATCTTGTCATATGTGGAGATCTTGGTCTTCTACAGGGACCAACATATTTTCTCATCAGGGTTCTAGGCACAGAAAAATACACAGAAGAGCACAAAAGCACTGTTCATGATCTTAGTTGTGGAACCTTGAAAAACGCCATGGTAGACCCATCCTCGACCACTCCGTAAGGGATCTTTGTCTGCTTTGCGAGGTCATCAGCTGAGTCAATGGGTGAGTCCATCCTCTCCACGGTGAGGAAGGCAGCCAAGTTGGCCGTGTAGGACGAGATGATGATCAGGGTGAAGAACCACCAGATGCCTCCTACTATCCTAGTGGACAGAGCTTTGGGCATCAACTCAGAGCCTGTGGAAAAAAGAGCACGGTGGAGAAGAGAAGCGAAGAGAGCACAGGACCTGAGAAGGGTTAATAACAGGGAAACACTATGTTAAGGAAGAGCAAGAGAGGGAATGTCACCTCCAGGGCTCCATCCAGGCCTATTTCCTAGATAACAAACCACTCTGCAGCACTGAGTTCTGGTAGTTGTGTTCAAGTAACCAGGTGAGCTGTACTGCACTTTTTAGTGATTTAGCAGGCCTTGTTAATTAGTGTAATTGGTGTTAATCAGTGTTAATTAGCTCATGAGCTCAGTCAGGTGTGTTACAGAGTAGCAGAACACTAAAGTCTCAAGTTTAAACACCAAAATGCCCAGTACAGCTGTTGTCTAGGACCAGAATTAGAAAACACAATTCACCTGACATTATACTGATCATGCTCAAATACTCTAATTATACATTATACTGATCCTGTTCAAATACTCTAATTATACATTATACTGATTCTGTTCAAATAATTTATGCTCATATACTCTAATTTATGCTTCTGGAGCAAAAGCCCAAAGGTTGACCAATATGTCAGATGAAATGTCTTAGTTTGAATGATGTTTTAACACTTGCGACGGATGCCAGTATGTCACACACCGACCAAATTGTGTTGCAGGTGTAATCTGTCACAGAGCTTTTAACTGGTTGGAAATACTTTTTTTTCCATGAAGAAAACAAAAAAGTTGTGTACTACTTAAAAAAAATCCAAACTCTAACTTCCTCTTAAAAATAAGCTTGAATTCACCACTTGAATTACCATTATTTGGCAAACGTACTCCATTTTCACAAATATGCCTCAGTATGTGACGTGTCCCAGTATTTGATTGATGTGATGATTGCACTGCACTTATGCCAAACCACAAAAACCTAAAAGTGTGTGACAAACCAACACCAGACACTCAACACTTTTCTCCCAAAGTTGAATTGGGCTTTACAGAATACATTCGCTGGTTACTTTATTAGGAACTTTAATACACATTAAACCTGGGCATAATGACCCCACAGCCTCAGTTCCTAGTGGCATTGATACCGTATGGTGTCTGAAATGCTCCTTTGAGACTTCGGTGCATGTTAATGTGGTTGTAATTGTGCACGGTCATGCTGTGAATCTCCAGACCCACCGCTTCTCAGAAGACTGCTGGATTCACAACCTAGTTAGTTCTGTGAATTCACTCTTATGCTTTTCAAATGACTTGTGCTTTGTGACATGGCGCATTATCGTGCTGGGAGCAGCCATTATAAGATAAATTGGGTTCATAAAGGGATGCACATGGTTAGCAACTATACTCAGAGAGGTTATTTCATAGCTATACACAGAGAGGTTATTTCATAACTATATACAGAGAGGTTATTTCATAACTATACTCAGAGAGGTTTTTTCATAAGTGATTCTTGATGAGTATAAGGGGACCCAGTGTGTGCCAGGAAAAGCCTGTGGACTGCCTGTGGCATTATGGAGGCAGGTTGAGTCCATGGATTTATGCTGTTTATGCCTTATTATGATGCTGCCATCTGCATGTCACAGAAATCTAGTTGAATCAAACCAGGAATCTCTTCACTGGTCCAGTTTTAGTGAGTCTATGGCCGCTATACTTTCAAATTCCTGCTCAGGAGTGGAACCTGATGAGCTCTTCTGCAGTTGTAGCCCACCAAGGTTCGATAGGTTTCTCCTCACCCCAGTTGTGGAGTGTAGTTATTTGAGTTATTTGAATTTTTTGAGTTATCATTGCCTTCTTGTCATCTTGAATCTGTATGACCATTCTCTTTTGACCTCATTTACTGATAAGGCATTTCTGCTCACAGAACTGCCACTCACTAGATGGTTTTTGTACCATTCTGTAGACTTTAGAGATGTGCATAATATTAACCATTCCAATAACACCAGCACTGCACTGCATGACTGGCTGATGAAGTTATTCTTTAATGATCAGGTATACAGGTGTTCCTAATAAAGTGCTCAGTGAATGTAGAATAGAACATGATAGAATTAGAATAGAATAGAATAGAATAGAATAGAATAAAGTTTTCAGTTCTTTCTTTTATCCAGCTGGTTACTATCATGTACCCAAGGTAACGTCAAACCCCATCACCGTTTCCCACAGACATCAATGGGGCAAACCACAGAGATGAAGGGACTCAGTCTGTAGTGTCTGCTTGCTGTGCTGCAGTGTCTGTAGTGTTAGAGTTCCTATCCTGATGGACGTCTGCAGGCTGCATCATGGTAGGATGGATTCTACTACAGTCAGCATTCTATCCATTGTGTGTGTGAGTATGTTTTAACAGTAAAGTTTTATGGTAATATGAGTTTTAAGTGGTGCAGCTCATCAGTGAACTACAAAAGTTACAGCCATCACTTCTCTGAAACACCTATTTCCAACTGCTGAACACGGCTGTGTTAGTTAGTAGGGAAAGTACGTCCGGTGGTAAACCAGTGATGAAAGTACTCCGATGCTCTGAAAGCACTCTTAATGCTCCTCGTTCTGAATTGTGAACTGGCTCAGTGTAATGTGAAGCATATCTTAATCTCAGCAACTTCTGTGATCAATTTATACACAGAGTGAGTCCCTTCAGGCCTGCAGAAGCGACTCTGAAACAGAAGGGGGCACCAGAGATGCCAGTTGGGCCACAGAGAGCCAGAGGAACAGGGCAGCCAGGCTGAGGCGTCTACCTTGTTGCATGAGAGCTCCAACTCCAAACCAGAAACTATTTAGCAGAGTGAAGTTATTCTCCACCATGTCAGACTCTGGGTTACAGGGGTGGGGGTTATACCACTCATACGGACTAAACCTGACAGAGAGAAAGAGGTGCAGAAAGTTAGACAAAGAGTACAAACAGGTCAAAGCAGCCATACATGAGTGAGTAACACACACGCTCTCTCTCTCTCTCTCACACACACACACACAGGCAAGCACATTTTGTACTTGTGTTCATTTCTGTTTTCCACACAGAAGAAAATCAGTCTAGTATCCTGTGGGGAAACAATGAGTGACAGATGAAGTGATATTTCTCTGATGAAGTGATATTTCTTTGGCCAGATGGAAACCAACTGAGTTTATGTATTTGTGTGTTATTTAAAATGACCTTAATTACATTGTAGTAATATGCTCATCACCTTTAAAAAACTCTTTTGCAAAGTGTTTACATGCATTTCAATAAAGTGTCAATAAAAATGTACAAATTCATGTAATTATTACTATAAAAAATGTTATGTATAGTTTTGTGCCTGTAAAATGTCATGAAGCATGTATGTAAGCATTTGTGTTTGTTTGTGTTGGACAAGAAAACACGAGAACTACAAGAAAACAAGAAGAAATATTCCAAGGGTTTTTGTATATGTACTGATTCATTTGTATGTCTGAAAGACATACACACACATCCAAATTTATAACAATAAAATCATTAACGAGCAGAGGTTTCTGTTCTATGAGTAGAACAAACTTACCCATAACATCCCAACAGACTAAAATACTGTTTTATGCATATTCTGTACCAACTTAGGTGACAGTTGTGGCTTTATGTTTGAAATATCATAGTGCCAGTAACACTGAGAATCAAGTGCCTTTAACCGCAGTACTTCTGTGAGCCTTAGATGTGACAGACCCGTCAGGAGCCTTGAGGTTAATGCACCTGAACACAGTCTTCATTCAGGTAAATCTAAAGATGCTGTAATGAGGTACAACGTAAACTGGGTGTAACTGACCTCTGTGCAAAAGACACAAAGAAAAGAACTTTGTTAGTGTTTTTAACGGCTCGACGGAAGATGTGAAATGACTAAACTCTACAATAAGAAAGACTGATTTAAAAGAGACATGCATGCATTGAGGGGTGGTAACAGAAACCGAAAGGGAGAAGCAATTGTTGTGTAACGGAGAGGACTTAAAGAGAGATACAGGATGGACATTGGACTCGTTCCAGTTAAAATGACGGATCGCAGTGGGAGAGGACTGGGGAAGGGAAGGTTGTGAGGAAAAGAAACGAGTAAACATTAGCAGAAAACAAATATGACTACATGAGAATTTAGTTCTGGACAAAGTGCAATGATTCGCCTCCTAATTGATCAGTGAACACAGGTTTAATATAATACATCTAAAGATGAGCTCTAGAAATAGGTCGTCACTGAGCTTATTTGCATGAACACGTACACTTCTGCTGAGGTCAGAAAAATGAAAAAAGTCCTCCAGAGAATTTGAGGTTCTTGCAGTGACAGTGTACACTTTGTTGTGAGAACTTCACAATTTAGCATCTTGACAGCATAATCATTTTGCTACACACTAAACTTGACATGTTACCTGGCTATGACAAACAGCACACAACTGACACCCAAGCAAGCCAGCAGAATATACATCCAGATGTCGGGGGAGAGCGGGTTAAGGAAGGAGAAGACGCCTGGGTTGGTTCCGTTGGGCTTGCGGTACAGGATGCTGATACCCAGCGTCATGAAGGGCTTCGAGAAGTCAATCACCTTCTCCCTCAGATATGTAATCGCCAGGGGAGCCACTGCCAGATCTGCTTTCTGCCAGTCACATGGCAGTGAAGAGAGAGGGAGCCAATCAGGAAACAGCACATACCTACAGTGCATCCGGAAAGTATTCACAGCGCTTCACTTTTTCCACATTTTGTTACGTTACAGCCTTATTCCAA
>JAOXYF010000004.1:17187159-17217427 GCA_028565775.1 Sternarchorhynchus goeldii
TCTCTCTCTCTCTCTCTCTCTCTCTCTCTCTTTCTCTCTCTCTCTCTCTCTCTCTCTCTCTCTTTCTCTCTCTCTCTTCTCACTCTTTTTCTCTCTCTCTCTCTCTCTCTTTCTCTCTCTCTCGCTTTCTGTCATCCCCCTGTTACCACAGGATAAACACAGTGGAGCTGACATGGATAACAAGCTAACGCTGACAGAGGGCTTGTGTTTCTCTGCACGTCTTGATCATGTTAAAGAGTCTCTCTGTTCTGAACTCACACTGGTGCATGTAGAGGTGCGAAATTCACGAGGAGTTCATTACTGTTCATGAGGAGTTTGTTACTGTTTCACTGCTTAAATAAATAAAGTGGGATAATCAAACAATTACCCTAAGTGCATCAGTATCTTGTTTTTCAGGCAGTAACATGAGCCCAGCATGGAGTGATGAAGACAATGTGACCAGCTTGTAACATTGTCAGTGTGTAACCAAGCCTCTTTGTGGAGGAAGAAATACATTCTTAAAATTCAGGACAAAATGAGTAATTGTTGTTTTTGTGTTATGTGGACGTAATTCCCTGTGAAAGACGTCTGTAAAACATACTTCAAAAATAACAAATAGCTGCGTCGCTCTTGCCCAGGGTGGTCGTCCCTGTAATTTTCTCTGCTGGTGAATATTTTTTACGTCTCATGTATTTCTCATACGCTAATAAATTGAGGATTTAATAAAGTGTTTTTCAGAGGTCCTGACTGCCTTAGTGCCAGCAGCTCTCTGCTCCTGCTGGACCTGCAATGGACATTAAATAGAAAGAAACTGGCACGTCGTATTGAGTAAAGTGTATGATGGGACAATATGTCATTTTTTTGTTACTACGGACAGATACAATCATCAGAATTTAATATTTTGTACTGAGCAAATAAACAAACTCCTTTTGCTTGCTGTCTTTGTTCCATGATTACATGGCCTGGTTTGAACAGGTTACTTCATTTGTCATTTTACAGTTGTTCCAGCTAAATTAACAATAGCTGTGGACTGAACCGCTGTGAAGGCAGTGGAGTCCGTCTCTCGGGGAGCTACATTCGAGCCTCTTTAATGTAGCACTTTATCACCTCCTGCTCAACCTTCGCACAACCAGTTCATTATTACGCCAAGCCGTTCGTGCTGCGTGATTCTTCGGTGCAAGAGGAGCTCGGGCTGAATGATTTATACCTCCTCTGTCTGGCAGACACCGTAGCTTTGCACTTCTCACTTCTTCTGACAACAGGGGCACTTAGTGCAAGCCAGTATTTTAACCACTTTCTACTTAACACTGTTGCATACAGTATGTCCTGAATGTCTGCAAGCATCGGCTGCAAGATTCAGGTATTAAGACCCATTGTCAGGTTCTACATAGTATTGGGGAACAGTCAGGTCTTCATTGTTGTTTAACTGTATTAGAGATATGCAACAAGTTTAGGGCAAATATCATATCTGTCCCTCTACTCACATACTAGCCAGGATCCAGGCGTTTGTCACTGTGTTTTTGTTTTTACTAACATGTCTATCCACTTTCCTCAAGGGGTTTTTGCCATTGAACCGGCGCACGATACTGACTCGTGTACAGGCGGAAAAAACCCACAGACCTCAAATCTAGTTTGATCCTACTGAAACCAAAACACACCCAGACAGTTTGGTATCATAAATATGATTCATATAGGATATTGAAAACAAGTCCACAAATGTGTGGCTCAGCATGAAAAGGTAGTTCAACAAAGATCTGGTCATTTCAGCATGACACCTGACTGGCTCCACGCAACAGTTTGGCAAAACATTTCAAAAGCCTGTGACAACAATACTGGTAGCTGGCAAAGGGCACGTCCAGAGACTCTTCTGACGTAATAACACATATGATAACACACAGGATCAATATTCATCTGGAGAACCACAGAGGTTTGGACAGCAGGAGAAATGAGAGTCTTTCACTCTGCTGAGTGATGTGATCCCTCAATCTGTCACAGTCTAAACCCTGTGGCCTCACAGCACAGCACAAGCTGCTGATTAACATCTCAGCAAGTGTACTTCCGTAACAGTTAATGAACTGACATCAGCAACACATAACAAGCTTTCTTACTGTAAGAAAATAAAAATAGCTAGGGTCCATTATGTGTTTGCTGCCAGCTGAGCAAAGACATAATGACAAAGTCAATTTAGCACTAAGGCTCACAATAAAAGCATGTCTGTATTTTTGTATTCGGACGATGTGTTCATCCACAGTTGAAAATCCGAAGATCAAACTGTTATTAAATCAAAGGTCAGTATTTGTATATTGCTTTCTTATATGTGATCCAGTGGCAATATGGATCATTTATAGTTGGACATAAATGTTCAGTTCATGCTGAGAGAAAGACACCTCCAGTAATAGCCACTGAAATCTGAACAACTGCATTATGTATACATCCAGTTAAGCAATACATCCAGTTAAGCAATAAGCCACTGCAAACTAAACTCAGACAGAAAGAAAGCAGGCAATGGCAAAAGCAGAGCAAAAAGGCTCTAAAGGAACCTGACCTTCTGCAAAATAAGGGAGCGTAATGGGACAGTAGAAAGCATCATAAAACAACTGAGAGCACCATGAGACAGCAGGGAGCATTATGACACAATGGAGGCTATCATCATGAGAAGTAAAGAGCACAGTGAGACAGCTGAGAGTATCATCAGACAATAGAGAGCATCATCATGAGACAGTAGAGAGTATCATCATGAGACAGAAGAGTGTATCATGAGACAGCATCATCAGGAGACAACCAAGAGCTTCACAAGATAGCAGAGAGTATCATGAGACAGTAGAGTGTATCATGAGACAGCTGAGAGCCTTACAAGACAACAGAGAGAATCATGAGACAGTAGAAAGCATAATCAGACAATAGACAGCAACATGAGACAGCAGAAAGCATAATCAGACAATAGAGAGCATCATGAGACAGCAGAAAGCATGAGACAGCAGAGAGCACTGCGAGACAGTAGAAAGCATCAAAATGAGACAGTAGGAAGCATCAACATGAGACAGTAGGGAGCACTATGACTGCAGAGAGCATCATGAGCATTAAGGACATCAGAGTGTTTGAAAACTGGATAGTGATCAAGTCTGCGACTTGTAGCCAGACATGTGGTTACTGGAACTAGCAGACTAACTGAATTAGAAAATAAAGACCTTGAATCTGACCATGTCTGGCATGTCAGCCCTCTCCAGCTTCACTTTAAAATCAACTTATCACAATCTCCTTGGGATGGTACCCTGAATAGCCTTCATTTGTATCCAAGTTTCTCTTTTTCTCTCTTTCTCTCCTTCTCTGTCACTCCTACTCACTCTCTTTCTCTCTCTCTTTCTCTCTCTCTCTCTCACCTGACAGGCCCTCATAGTTTTGGCAGGGAGCCTCTTTCTACAGCCTGAGAGAGAGCAGCAGGCAGGATAAATGGTCATTACTCCTAACACCATGTGGAGACTTTGGCTTCCCGATCAGTTGCCTGCGGAGACTGTGTGTTGTGTGTATTCACACAGCCAAGTTGTGCATGGATTAACCGGCTTTTCAGTGTGTGTTTGCGATTTTGTTTGTGTGTGCGTGTGAGTACATGAGATGCTTTGTGTGTGTGTGTGTGTGTGTGTGTGTGTGTGTGTGTGTGTGTGTGTGTGTGTGTGTATGACAATAGCAGACCCTCCGTTGCTTGACCCCTATTTACAGTGAGAAACACATCTATTTACAAACAGCCCTGTCTTCTTCCTTCACGCCACTGGTCCTTGATATACACACAGCAGTATTACACGTTATTGATTAGACAGTAAATATGTACTGTAACATAAAGCAGTACCATACGTTTACAATATTTATGCTCCCCAGGTCTCACCGTCATGAATCCGTCCAGCAGTCCGGAGTCTGGCTTCGGGGGGGCCTGCAGCCGCTCCATGGACCACTTCTCCACAACAGAAGACACCAGGGGGCTCTCTGTGTTCAGGATGCGAAAGCCCGTCATGTTCACGCCACTGTACCGATAGGGTTCCATATCCAGCGCAAACAGGTCCTGAGGTGCCATAATGCATATTAGTATACTTTATTCACCCATTTTAGAATGCTAGTCTTTATTTTGTCTTCTAGAGTTGATTACTGTAATGGGTCATAAAATACAGACACCTTTTTAAGATGTTTACCCTGAGTTCAGGCGTATGTGAATATATGTGTGTGTGTGTGTGTGTGTGTGTGTGTGTCCTCTGGGAGTCTGAGACAGCTACCCACATCCTTCAAGGTTTTGTCAGTGCACTGAGAGCATTTCACCTTCACCCAGCACAGGCCCTGTCCAGCGCTACCAATCAAGGAAGCTAGACAGCATGTAGCCACTGGGGGCTGCTGACATGGTCATTGTTCTAGGCAACTATGCAGCATACTGCTGTGTGTGCAAGTGTATTTATTTGTGCAGTGTAGTGGAAGGTTTGAACCATTATCGGTAGTTGTATGTATCAAGGCAACAGTGTTGACCTATGTTTGTGCTGAGCTTCTACAACTGCTCCATCTCCAAAAAGGCTTTTCATCTATTCAGTAAACCCCTACTCTGTACTCTCAAATGGATCAAACCGAGAGAATGTCAGTCACTCTCTAAGTCCAAGTGATTTTCTGCTAGGCCGAGCTTGGCGTTTTCTGTACTTATGTAACTGGGTCATCCTCAGATGAGTTCAGCAGTTCGCTTTTCAAACTCTGCACAGAGGCACATTGGGGATTGAGGAAAAATAGTACAGCGTTTCTCAATCCAGTCCTGAGCAGCTGCCAGATGCTCCATATTTTTGCCCTCTCCCAGTCTCCAGCATACCTGTACCAGGTATTCCATATCAGGTATTCAGTACCAGGTATTCAGTACCAGGAATTCAGTATCAGGAATTCATTACCAGGTATTCAGTATCAGGTATTCAGTACCAGGTATTCAGTACCAGGTGTTCAGTATCAGGTGTTCAGTGGATTACAAGGGCTGAGCTACAAAACAATGAAAACTATATAATACTAATGAGTATGTATATTAGGCAAGTAGTCAAAAGCGTGTGTTTGTATGTGTATGTGTGAGGATGGAACACAACACACTATTCCTGCTCCACTTCTGTGTGTGTGTGTGTGTATGCACATGTGGAATGCGTGTAATGTATCTTACTAGCGTTGTGAAGATGTAGTGATAATACTCTGTCATCATCCCCATAGAAAGAGCCTGCAGAACACAATAAAACAAAATGACACTCTGCGCACATTTTTAATAAAAGAAGCTTAAAAATAAACAAAACAATTAGAGCGTCCATCGCTGCATATGACTGATTTCAATCCTCGCAGTGAAATTGTACTTTACATGTGTGATGATGACAGGAACAAAGGAGAAACAAGAACCTTTCAGATGAGTAAAGAGTGTTGTCTTAGCAGACAGTGGGCGACTTATTAGTATGACTGTATTAATCAAACCATCTTTAATTTCTCTCCATTTTGTGCTCCTGAGCAAATTTTCTGATTTAATTAGACCTATATTTTGGAATTCTACTCTCATGGTGATATTGTGTTAATAGATTTCTAAAATATGATCATGAAATAATGTAGGAAATAGCATAGTATATTTTATTGTATGGAGACAGTAAAATAAAAATCATTACTTTTGGTGTTTACTCAAACAGATGTAGTGTAAGATTTAACAACAAATAATGGTTCAATTTGAGAATACTTTTTGGAGAATGCCTGGTGCAGTGCATTGTCTTGAAATCAGAGCGTTTTTATTCACAGTAATAAGAAAAAAAACAAACCACAGTAAGTAAAGAAGTCTAAAGGTGAAAGGATTTGGACTCATTTGTCTTGGATTCAGTGCACTGATCATGTCGAGTCCATGAAACCGTCATCTGTGCAATGAATTTGTAGGATCCACTACATTTTTTCAGATGATATGCCAAGCAACCATGCATTTCTGCAACTACTTTCAGGAGTGTTTTGTGTTGAGTGGTTCATGACATGATAGTTCTTTCACCAATAGTTCTACTGCAGGTAAATGAGCAGCGTGCCACATTTTTCCTTTAATGAAGCTCTTGGATGATTTGACTCTGCTATTGACTCACTGTATAGCAAAGCATAATTTAGTGAGTCTAGTGGAATTTTTAATAAACACGCAGAATATGCTTCTTCATATTTTTAATGTCATTGTATAAGGGCCATCTTTGGTTGCCCACATCAATGAGTAACCTTGTTTCAGAATAGTCCTTCTTTTTGAAGGTTGATGATTTTACTGATATGTTACTTCTTCTTGCTCTTAGTAGCAATGTTTCCCACACATAAGTGCTTATGTTGTTGAGGTACCACAGGGTTCTGTATTAGGACCTGGGTTATTCAGTTTATGCATTAAAAACCATCTACCATCAGTGAGGTACCACAGGGTTCTGTATTAGGACCTGGGTTATTCAGTTTATGCATTAAAAACCATCTGCCATCAGTGAGGTACCACAGGGTTCTGTATTAGGACCTGGGTTATTCAATTTATGCATTAAAAACCATCTACCATCAGTGAGGTACCACAGGGTTCTGTATTAGGACCTGGGCAGGAAGCAACATGAATAGTTTCATAAGCAGACCATCAATATCCAAACACTCTCTAAATCCAATATGTTGAATGTTGATCAACTAATTGTGTATTTGAAAGTCTGTCTGGTGTTTGATTATAATTAATACCGCACCCAAATGCTGGAAGAGCTTTGAACAGCTTTGCTCTAAGTATCTGTGCAGAATTACAAGGTCTGCCTACAGGGATCAGTGTGCTACGCCTATGAGTACTACCACTTTTGCTTCGTTAAAAGCTATTAAAACAATATAATGCCAAATCCATTCATTTGAAAAGATTTTAACATTTAACATAAAAAAGAATAATATAAAAACAATAATGTTTGCATTAACATAATCTAGCTGTTATCTGTGTTCTCTCATTAGGACTGTGCATATTGTATAGAGGACAACTGATGAAGACTTAGTATATAATTGGGCTGGTTGGGAGAGATTAAATCAGGGGTGTGAGGTGCTTCCATATTTAATTTGCATTGTGGGTTTTTCTGTATTTTGTTGTTTTCTTCTGTATAGTTAACTGTGGTGCATCTTTTGAGATTATATCACGTGCATGGTTTCTAACAAAATAAACATCATGAACTAATCTAAATTACAAAATTTAGACCAAGCTTCAAGTTAGTGTTTCATAAAAGGACTGAACTACTCTTAAAGGACTGAACTACTCTTAAAGCAGCTACTAAAACATAGAGTGAAAAGAGTGAAGAGGAGTAGAGAAAGTGAGTTAGAGGGAGTGAAAAGAGAGAGACAAGAAACAAAGAAAATGAGAGACATTTGAAAGACCTGTTTAAGTATCCAGGCAGCCATCTCATGACCGCAGTCAAAGATGACGTGGAACTCTTTTGACTTTTTCATCTCCTTAAGAAGGGGCTTGGCGTCCTTGGTCTCCGCAGGCAGCTGGCGAATTTTCAGACGGATATTGTATCTGGAGGGAGCTTTGATCAGCTCCTGGAGACGAATCAGTCCTGCAGAGACAAAGGGACAAAGAGGGAGAGAGACATACAGCGGAGGGGGAGAGAAAGAGAGACAGTGTGAGAGGCAGCCATCAGTCAAAGAGAGTGAGAGGACAGCCATCAAAGAGAGTGACTTTTATCAAAGAGAGTGATTGTTATCAAAGAGAGTGACTGTTTTCAAAGAGTGACTATTATCAGCTGAATATTTATTTTTTTTATTATCAGATTTGAAAATGTTTATTTAACTAGAATTTACAGAATGTCACATTTGATTACATTAAATGCAATGAACTCTTAAAATATTCACAATTTCTTTTCATTTTAATTCATAGGTAATTCATTCCGTTCAGTTATTATTTATACAGGTTGTTTTTTTAATTCATTTTAGGTTCGTACTATTTTTATTGTTACGGATGGCCGACGCTACGAGGCAATCCCATCAGACACGCCCACACCTGCACCAATCCAGGACCCAGATCACGACACACCTCACATACGTAACCCCTCCCCTTCCCAGTAGTGCCGCCAGCTTCCCGCAGGACATGTAAACCCAAAGATAGCTCGCGACCATACTTCGCTGTAGCCCCCTTCGGCTAACGCTACTCACATTTCCCCAGTTCTTCGTCTCACGAACCAAAACTCTCTTTTCTAATTCGAATATCTTTTCGTTTATTTGCTTACTTTCTTATTTCTGTTTTGTTTTCAATAAATCCCCGCTTTTTAAAAATATTTTAACTAGTTTAACCAAATATCACATATAAAAAGTTTATTATTTTACTTGGCATACTTTCTTATCCTTTATTAAATATCTAAACTTCCGGTGTGAATTTTCATATAATGAAAATGTAAATTATACTTCCAATAGTTCCTAAACCATTTACATGCTTTTACTTGGTCTAAATGCAAATGACAGTTCCACCGTAGAAAGCTTACAGAAGTTACAGCAGTACATCGATATTTGTATGCACGTCTCATGGTACAGCTGCAGGATAAACAGCTACACACGAAGGTCAGACAACAATATAACGACAAACGACAAAAGAAAAAACGACAAATTGACAAAAGATCTTGTCATTCTCTCTCTCTCTCTCTCTCTCTCTCTCTCTCGCTCTCTCTCTCTTTCTCTCTCTCTCTCAATGCCCTTGTTTCACTCTTAAACCCAGTTGTGAGATCGGAGTGTCCACACTGAGGCTGTTCTTCGCTGTTTCATAATGTTCTAGGTCGACGTACGCATTTTCAATGGGTATGGTGGCGCTTTTACAACGTCAGTTATTATTTATGGTTTTAATTACATTCAGAAGAAGAAAGCACCATGTAAGCTCTTAAACTTTATTCTGAAGGCAATCTAAGATGGCAGTGTTGATCAGTGCTGATCAATGTCAGGAAGCTGACAATGGTACTTAACTGTGACTTTTCAATGAATGACCTGGTTAGGTTCAAAAACACCAGAGTAGAAAATTAGGTTCTGTTTTCCTCTAATTTTCCTGAAATCTATTTCTTTGAGTAATTATATCATGTAGTTTGTTTGTTAGCTGAACGCTACATTGATTAATAAATAAAGTAATTCTGTCTGTTAGGGCTGCCATGAAGCATCCATTATATGTCACCGCATAATAATAAATAAATCGTATGTTCTGTGAAACTAGATAATTATAATAAAACACTAAACTATAAGAAAAATACCCACTAAACTATAATAAAACACAGAACTATAATAAAATACTAAACTATAATAACTAAGCTATACAGTGTCATTTAAACAATACTAATCATTACAGTGTCATTTTAACAATACTTTTCTGAGAAAACAACTAATAATTTCTGTACATCATTGAGGATAAGAGTGTCAGCAAAATGTAAATAACACAGGTAAAAGTGCAGATTATATATAATTTAATCTCTGAGAGCAATTTAAAGGAAAAATTGATGTCAACCTGAAGATCTAAAAATCCTTTTATTCATTTATTATAATAATTATAAATTTCAAACTGAATATTCTGTACAAGTATCACTGATACCTGTACAGAACACTTCTAGCATTTTAAATAATTCATTTTTAGTGTTTCTTTATTGTGGAATGTTCTTCTAGTTTTCATAACAATTGCTTCATACAGAACGAGAAGATATCAAACAGTGAACGAGGCTCTCACACCTGGGTTGTTTGAGTATCATCATCTAGTTTCATCTGTGTGTGTAGTGACAAAAATTCCAACAGATCAGTATATGCCTGCCAGCACTGATATGCTGAGTGCAACACCACTCATTATGTACAATAAACCATAAAAGACATCTGAGGAACAACATCTGAGGAAAGACATCTGAGTGCAATAGAACTGTTCAAGATAACGGCCCCAAGTTTATGAGGAAATTTTAGTAGACTAGATTTCCCCTGTCACCATCTTGAGTAGATTAGATGTTGTGGAGCAAGTATTTTATCCAGACAAATTTTTTGTCATCATCATCATCATCATCATCATTAATCAGTGTGAATGACTTACCTGTGCTGTCGTCGTACACCACGGTAACCATCTCCCACCTGAAGAAGTGGACCAGGTCCAGGATGGCCCGGCTCAGGGATGAGAAGTCCGGGTACAGGCTGACAAAGTATGAATCCCGGTTATCTGACACCTGGTGCTTCCACCTGGTCTGAATGTGTGGTACACCCAGTGCGTTGGAGATGGACTGCACCGCATTGGCCGATGAGCTGTGGGAGGGGCCAAAAATGGCCGCTATGCCTAAAGAGAGCTGCTCGCAAGCTGAAGATTGGATGGAAAGGCTATCAGTCATGACAAAGTAAACCAGCAGTCTAATCATAAATGAGAGCTTTATGTAATAGATCATAAAACTGTGCCTCATGTTGTATGACAGACAGGGGGTACAGTTCCATGAAACATTCATACTGGAATCTTATGGTATGTAAAACAACAGTTAATAAAACCAGACACAGTGAATAAAGTGGAGTAGTGGAAACAGATGCTTGGATTAAGGGCTGACACAGTTACTCTGCTGTCAGTAATTTAGGCCCCATGTTCCATGAAAACCAATAAGTGCTTAATCATAAATTAGTCTCCAGTTCATTTTTATTGTCTTATTTCCATCATTCCCAGCAAAAAGGGAACAATGACCACCCCAAAAATGCATTATTATCATTGCTTAATACTGGCTTGGATTACGTAAAAAAACACTCATCAAATGAAGGTCTGAATAAATAAGCACTTTGGCTTTGAAGGGGCAGATATTTATTCAGACCTACACATGCATGGCTTGTCCTGTAAATCCTCTACAGACTGGACTCAGAACCTGGTCTACATACCTTTCCTGGAGGCTTCGAAGCTGTCAAAGACATTGATCCTCTGGATGTCGTAGGTGAGTGTGGTGTTGGACAACAAGGTGCGGTTCCTGTTGATGGTGTTCAGTGCAAATTTGAAGGCCAGTTCTTCAGCACCAGAGGGACCGCTCTCAATGGACTCAAAAATTCCTCCTGAGGAAGACATACAAATGTTATTTCCTCCAGTGTACACACATACACACACACACACACACACACACAAACACACATATACACACATGCACACAGACTTGTGTGCCACACATACACAGTGTCTTACAGGTCATCACATTAAGAGTTGTGTAAAGGGGATTATGCAGTTAAAACTGTTAACATTTGTTATGAACAATAAAAATAACAATTATTTCCAAGTTTTAATGATTTATGTTAAAAGGCTGAGAGTACCAATGCTGCAAGAAGAAGGAAGATCAGTATTGAATGTTCAGCACTGGCTGTGTTCATTATTGAATGTTCAGCACTGGGTGTCTTCATTATTGAATATTCAGTAGGTGAATTCAGTATTGAATGTTCAGTGCTTTGTGCATTCAGTATTGAATGTTCAGTACTGGTTGTGTTCATTGTTGAATGTTCAGTACTGGGTGTGTTCAATATAGAATGTTCAGTGCTGGGTTTATTCAGTATAGAATGTTAAATGATCAAATAGCCCTTTTCCACCAGCAACCTAATTCGGAACAACCTCATTGTGTCTCCACCAAAATAAATAGGTTCCAGAACTATAAAAGTTCTTTGCCAGCTGGAACAGTAGAAATAGTAGGTTCTTCACGTAAACTATGCACTCCGCCAACTTGGTTCCAATAAAAATTAGTGCAAATGCAGGCCAGTCCTCTTGATAGCACCATGATTCTGAGAAGTATGAACTGGAATGGTGCGTGAACCAGTACAGTTCCGGTTCCTCATTGGTGGAAAAAGGGTAAGAGCCCTTATTGGAAAGTCCACTCAGCAACCATTTTGGCAACAACTCCAGGTAATTATTTCACATCATTCCATCCCATGTTCCTGTATCACTGAACAGAGAGAGACCAGGTTCCTGTATTTCTGAATGGAGAGAGACCAGGTTCTTTTATTTCTGAATGGGGAAAGACCAGGTCCCTATATCTCTGAATGGAGAGAGACCAGGTTCCTGTATCTCTGAATGAGAACAGACCAGGCTCTTGTATCTTTGAATAGGGAGAGACCAGGCTTCTGTATATGTGAACTGGGACCTATATACTCAAAACAGGTTAAAGAAATATTGTTCAAAATACATGACCCTGAGTCACTGGAACAAGCTGAACGTAAAAACAGACTATTGCTCTAATAACACAAATGTAGATTTTTCAGGTTATCCCATCTTCTGCATATCCACATATCTACACAAGAAGGACAAAGATTTGATGACCAAGAATATAATTGGCCGAGCTTTTCTGAGGGCACCTCTTGGTACAGTGTCTCTGGCACTGACTAAGTATGTGTGTGTGCAAAAGAATGAGCAGATCTAAAAAATCCACATTTGGAAATACCTGTAATATCCCCCCACCATCTTTCCCTTTCCCACTATGTGACTCTTGATGTCTGTTAGTGTTTTTCCTAATTCACTCATGATAGACACTTCACGATTTATGATAATTCACTTTGGCAAATGAATTCCAGTGATTCAGAAAAGACAGCTCACACTGATGAAATGGGTTCCTCAAGCTGACGTTAGAGGTGTTAATGGTGTCCTCAGGCAGACGCTAAAGGTGTTAATGTTGTCTTCAGGCCGACATTAAAGGCGTTAATGTGCTTGTGCTGTTCTAAATGTGTGAAACTGTTAATGATTGCAGTATAGAACTTTAAAAGGAAACTGAAATTGAACCAAGTCTCTCTCTCTCTCTCTCCTCCATCTCCTATGTTTTTTCAATGTGACACTCAACTATCCTCATCAAATTCCTCTTCTCTTACTCCTCTAGTGTGGGAGGGATGTGTGTGTTTCGTATTCCTCTAGTGTGGGAGGGATGTGTGTGTTTCTTGCTCCTCCAGTGAGGGAGGGATGTGTGTGTTTTGTGGGACTGTATGGTCTTGAAGGTGAAAGTTCTTTTGTTTCTTTGTTTTTAAATCATCTGTGTATTTATGACTAGTTTCGTAGACCTTCGTGTACAGCTAAGAATGTCAGGGCATGAGTGGTGTTTTCATCCATCGTCCTCCTTCTTTTTCACTTCCCTCATGAAGTACTAAAATATCACCACTGCAGATTCATTGCACATTACACCTCTCTATGAACTGCTAGAGCAAAACAAGACACGTGCCACACACATCTACACACTTCTACTCACAACGAGGGCACTCTCTTCTGATGGTGTGCAGATATCCTTGCGCAGAGGGCATCCCTTATCTAGTGCTTTAAGGTGCTTTAACGCCATATCTTACCTCTCGTTTTTAAGGCAAAATAAAATGCAAACATAACAAGGACATTACTGTTGTTTCCAAGATTCAAAAAAGTTTAGTGTCTGAAATATTCTGTCTGAAAGAATTTTCACACACTATTAGACATTTATTCCACTGGTTTTGCATACAATGGGGAAAATGTACAAAATATTCATTTTAGTTTTTCAATTAAGGTGAATTTTAATTAAAATTTTATTTATTTGCTGTGAATATATTTGCTTTAGATTTATGAAGCATGAAATTTAATAAACGATGTACAAATGTAGGAGTGAATTCAATGTTTCATCCGCAAATTGTATCATAAGACATCAGAGGTTCTTGTCCAAGTCATTCAAATTCTGTTGAAGACTTTGTGCTGTGAGAGAGTTTAATGGCCTTTCTTTTCCAGCAGAGCGTTCTGTGTGCTTGTGTTTGTAATGCACTGCATGTGAGGTGCTTTTTTCCCATCACTGCACCTCCACAAGAACAGCCTGTCCTTACGTGATCCATTCTCATTTCTCCCATCATCCTTCTATCTCGGCTGGCCTCCACTTTCTCACTATTCACACAGGCCTCATGTGACACATGCTTTCATTTCAGAATTTCCTGTATGTGTGTGTGTGTGTGTGTGTGTGTGTGAGAGAGAGAGAGAGAGAGAGAGAGAGAGAGAGAGAATGTGCATGTCTGAAGAGACCAATTTAATGCATAGCTGTGAGAATATGAGGTTTCAATATTACTCATACACTTCTCCAAGACTGTTGTAATTTTCTATTATTTTCTATCTAACTGATGGTGACAAAAGCTTACTGAGCTTACAAAGAGCAAAGTTTCAGGTTCTTATCATTAAAGAAAGATGGAAAGGAGTTTTAATAGTACTTACTGATTTAAAAACCCCTATACAATTTAGTAATGACTCTCTCTCTCTCTCTGCTCATCTCCCTGTCTCTTTCATATTGTAACAGTGGTATTACCATTCTCATCTCATAGAGCTAAAATTGTTCTTCATTTCTGCTGTTTTTAGAACCAAGGCAAAGGTCAGGCCTCTGGAGAGCTGCAGGCTTTTACATCCTTCACCCAGCTGGAAATGAGAGTCCACAGCCGTGTCGCTAAGAAGATCTGGCTTGTGAAGAGGAGGAGATAGCTCTCAAAGATTAGCGGCCCCTGTCTCCGCGGTCGGTCTCAGATGAGCTGCGGAAAGGACATGAGTTTCAGCGGAGGCAGAACCCCTGTTTCCACAGCTCAGTATGAATGCTGCATGCAGATAGTTGCTTTGGCAGCTGGAACAGGAAAGCAGAGACTTCCCTTGGATACTTCCATCGTGACTCGGATCTACACAGGGCTATCTGCCACCTAGTCATGGGGGGCTGCCATAACAGCTGTTACATATTCCTGGTGATCCCTGCCTGTACCAAGATCTGGTCATCTGCTTTGAGAATCCTCTTATCCTATCACTGAAAAAAACATGGAGTGGTCCTGAATGACCAGCTCTGTGGGCCAGGCATGCATGGTGCTGTTATACAACATCAAGAGGATTCAACTACTTATTTTCAGGTGCTTGTCTAGTCCCACACCATCACTGGACTGCTCTGGACTTCTCTGGACTGCTGTGGACTGCCTTCTGTATCTCTGGACTTCTCTGGACTGTTCTTCTGCATCTCTGGACTGCTCTGGACTGCTGTCGTATGCACTTCTACTGCCCACTTGGGACATTCCTTCCTGTACACACCACCAGAGTATTTCAGCTGATCCAGAGTGCAACTGTATGGCTCATACCCAACCTTCACACACATCACTCTACTGCTCTCTTCCCTCCACTGGCTTCCTGTAGTCATGTGTGTCAGATGTAAAACCCTGATGCTTGCCTACAAAGCCAAAAATGGACCTGACACCTCCTACTTGAGAGTGCCAGTCTCACACTGCAACTCCTGTATGTGCCTCAAGAACAGCTTGTCATGAAACACCACTCCTCAAGAGACAGAGAAGTCACGCCTCGAGAGTCTATTCTGCACCAGCATCAAGGTGGTAGAATGAACTCCCACTAGCTGTCTGTATAGCAGAATCCTTTACTGTCTTCAAATGTAGCCTGAAGACCCACCTTTTCAAGAAGAATTTGCATAATCCATTGCCTGTTCAAGGCATGTGGTTAATCACCAATCCGGCTCTTAGTAAATTATATATATAAATGTGCAGTTGTTTTTTTTTCCTTGTGTATTTTCTCTGACAGGGATCTACCTGAGTGGCATCCTTATATACTGACCTAAGGTATTTGAATATGGTATACTGAGATAACAAAGTACAGTTATGAAAGATGGCTTTGCCCTTATGGTTGAGATAGTGAGTGAGAGATTGAGAAAGAGAAAAACAGAGAGAGGGACAGAGACAGAGAAAGACCAACAGGGTGAGAGAAACAGAGAGAAAATACAGAGAGAGAGACAGAGAGAGAGACAGAGAGAGAGACAGAGAGAGAGACAGAGAGAGAGACAGAGAGAGAGAAAGAGAGAGAGACAGAGAGAGAGACAGAGAGAGAGACAGAGAGAGAGACAGAGAGAGAGACAGAGAGAGAGACAGAGAGAGAGACAGAAGAAGAGAGGAGGGGAAGGGTGATGAAGCATGTCCTTTCAGCCTCTAGAGTTATTGATCAGCTTTTCAAGGTCCTCTTGCTGAGTTTCCATGGTGAACATTAGACATGTTTACCAAAAAAAGGTGACAGGTGTGTGTGTGTGTGTGTGTGTGTGTGTATGTATGTGTGTCTGTATGTAAGTGTGTGTGTGAGGATGTGTGTGTGTATGTGTGTATATTGTGTATGTGTGTGTGTGTGTGTGTGCGTGTGAGGATGAAACACACTATTCCTATTCCACTACAGTTTACAACACAACAGCAGCATCAGAACCAGTGAAACCAGTGGAACAAGTGAAACCAGTGGACTGCAGTCCAGTGGCACGGAGGGTTAGTCTGGCTCCCCTCGGCATACCACTGTGGGTCCAAAAACAGCCTTCCTCACACACAAAACAAACTGCCATGTTCTCTTTAAGATCCTCAATAATCCCCCAAATTTGGGATAACAGATTATATGTTTGGATTAACAAATGATATGTTTGGATTAACATATGATATGTTTTCATACATGACTGGATGACTTATAAAAATGACAAAAATTGACCCTTTTTTTCCACCTGCACTGTAGGTTCTAATAGGGCCACTGAACAAGATACTGCATAGCAACACAAGTGGTAACGGATTTGTCTGTATTCCAATATTTAAATAAACTTGAATAACATTTTGTGACATAACATTTTGTTTACCCCACAGTCAGATTAGACATTTACATATTTAAACATTTACTGCTCGGTTTGCTTGTCACAGTGTTTGTTATCTTAACTGTGGTATGCTATATTCTAGTTGTAGTAAAATATACCAATCAGTCATATTTATGTCATCTTTAGGAATTTCCAATCACAGCCTCTCTGTCGTTTCTGTTGTGTTCAATAAATCAAAACTCTCTTATACTAAAGGTAAAACTATGAATCATTCTTGCATTTTATGCAGTATTTCCATTCATGGCTCCTGAATGAGTCTTCACTCACATTCAAAGAACAATCTTCCAGACTCATAGTCTTCCAGAATCTGGTTTTGTCTGGTCTAATATGGTCTTTGAGAATCTGGTCTAGACCAATTTTGTCTTCTAGATTCACTCCAGATCCATTCATTTTTACACTAAAAATAGCACCAAACATTCAACTTGCATCTCATTTTGTATTCATAGTCATTTAAAATGTTCACTGTATAAAACCTTCCATGAGTTATTTTAATTTTAGAATGAATAATTGTTCTCAGCTCTGTGAATCACAACTTATAATCAAAACCTGTTTTCTAAATGCCTAGTTAGTGGGAATCGGTACAGGCATTCAGATCTTAATCGTTCTCCCAGGATATTCTAACCAAACTCTCAGGATATCCTAACCATTCCCCAGGATATTGTAACCATTCTTCCGGGAGAAGCTCCAGCTCTTGTGACCATCTTTACGTCATTTTGGGTGACAACATCAACCAGAGCTCCTCTCAGGGTCACCTCACTTCTGATGCACTCTGAGGATCAGAGAAGCTCTCTCCAGAGAAGACCTGCACAAACCCAAGAGTTCCCTGATCTTTTGTAGCTAAAATATAAAATCTAGCCAGACACTGAAAGTAAAAAACATTAAAAGATTGGTTGTTGAATTATACAACCAAATAAAAGACAATATAAAATATATGGATAGAATAAACAGAATAAAATGTATGTAAAAAATGCAATACTCATTCCTACACAGAAATGACCCATATAGAAGTATTGATAAGCCAGCAGTAGCTGATGTGTCTGTAGTTTACTGTACTGTAAACAATTAAATTCAGATAAACTGTAAAGTGCAACATTTTATATGTATCTTCATGTAACTTTCTAATAATGTATAATAAGCAAATGTCACCAATTGTGTCTCTTGATGCACTCCCTCAAGTTCCCCCTCTAATGACACAGTGCAGGGGTATTATTCTTGACCCAGCCTGGGCTACTGTTCTGGGCTCTCTGATGTGGATGTTGTCTCACAGACATACACATCTTCAGTGAAATTCTCAGGAAAAATCTCATTTTTACTACCAGCCTGTAAAACCATCAGCACCTCCATCTCTGCTTCCCCTCAAAATGCTAACAGTAATGTGAGGGCAATTCAGACATTAGCAGTGGTAAACATTAAAATAAATCAAATAATAATCACTTTATTTATATGACTAATAGCATGTGTTATAGGTAACAATAGAACCTAATCGTGGAATCAATTTCCTATTACAGTACACAGACCAGCAGAAAAAACTTAAGCCATGGTGGTAAGGCCTTTTATCAATGTGGTATGGTCACCATGACAGGATCTGTTTACAGTGTCATAAAACAAAAACTTTATTTCCAGTTCTGATTGCAGGAAAGCATGCAGATATATGGTGGGTACCTGCTGTGGTTTTCTGTGGTTTTACTCTGTGCTGGGTGTGGGTCTGTGGTTTTACTATGTACTGGGTGTGGATCTGTGGTTGTGGAGATGGGTAGATGGTTAGTTGTATCTGTTTGCCTTTCTGCTGGTCATCTGAGTTATGACAAAGAAGTTGACCAATGAGCTTCTAAGTGCAGTTTGAACAAAGGCTGTATGTTATGAGCATCACTGATCCTAGAGGAACTCTCCTTGTAATGGCATGTTTATTTTTAATAAAAACAGCAACAGTTCCTGTATGATGTGATTCACAGACAATCTGCTTCTCTCTTTGTTGTAAGCAGTTAATAGATGACATTTAAGAGATTAACCCTAGGATTTGACGTCTTGCTGTGGAAAGAATTTGCAACAGCTTTCTTCCCACAGACAACGGCTAAATAAAGCACATTTGACCAGGTATGGTGCAAACATTTATCACTAAATGATGTCTCCAGCTAATTGCTGGAAGGCAGAGAATACAAGGTTTATCTGTTCTGTTCAATGGAGATCCAGAACCTTCTCATTAAGGATATGTCCTATAATCAATCACTGTAGTGCAGGCAGGAAGTGTAAGCAATCTATCACGCTATTGAAGATAACACAATATACACATGCAGGGTAGTCAGGTGGGAGGGCAAACTGTTTGGAAAGTGGATATTTACAAGCACCTCTACATCCACAGTGAGGGCATAACAGATAAGAATTGAAAATTAAAAAAAAAATACTAAACACACATGGAAACTCATCAGTGTATTTAAGCTGTCCCAGACCCAACAGTAATTCAGGAGGCTTTCCTGGCAAAACTAAAGAAACGTTCAGACATGTAGAATTCTAGTAGTGGAGTTTAAAAACACTCGTATAAACTATGCCGCTGTCCGTGGTGCTGACACGCACTGCTTCTCACTACGGACGTACAGACATAAGGTAATTAACTGGGTGAGCGCAAAAACAACGGTCGTTTTCATCAGCGTGTTTACCGACTGGCGTAATGCATTGTAACCCTACAAACATGACGTGGTTTTCTCTCCGTAAATCGTCGGTGGTTTGTAGTACACGAACCGTCCTGCCGCTTCCCGTACCCACATAAAAGAAAGTCGGGGAGCACGAGAGCAAGGACGACAGGATCGTTGCAGCGCAGGATGAAGCAGCAGTGGTAAAAGCATCTTGTCGTTGCCATCGTGACAACGTGCAGACGCACTCTGACTTTTATACACGACATTTAACGACAAATATTGACAGCGTGCTTTGACAGCGATATGTCACATCTGAACGCCACCGCTCACCGACCATTTTAAACCGTTCCTCTTGCCACGGTCATGTAACTCATAAAACACATATCTCGTCAAACATAGCACTAACTGTGAATGTGTTTTTATAAGCAGTCGGGATATCTAACCAAAGTCCACATTAACACGAGAAAGCGTCTTTTGTCCCAAGTGTCACAGAGGTAATAAGCATGCGATTAGATTGCTTCTGGTGACTAAGGCATGAGAGAGAGAGAAGAAGAAGAAGAGAGAGAAAGAGAGAGAGAGATTCGTGAATTGCAATCTGAATCTCTTTGGGCTTGAGAGATCTGTGTCACAAGCCACTGAGGTGAAGTAATTCATCTTACGTATGTGAAACTAACAGCACTGCTAGATCGCTTTCAGCATTGTGTAGGGTGTTTTTGGTAGTGGCGTGCTGTGGATTTCATGGGTCTTCTTTTGGACAAAAACCAGAAAGAACTATAAAAAGCAACTATAAAAAGCACGTATCGTCAACGTTAAGACTGTTGTTATGAATAACAAACTCTTTATGGATCAGCGCGTAAGGCCACCATTTTATCACAGACACGAACTGTTAGACTGACAAAGTCAAAAGTCTGTATTCTTTGGAAATATTAACAGTAGTAACACAGCCATGCAGCTTAAAACATTACTGTATGGTTACCTGCCGTCTTTGGTCCCTGACAAATTCGTGTCATGTTCTTGAGCTACACAAAGGGCCACCTCACTAGAGAGCTTAAAGAAGGCGCGAATAAAGGACGCAAGTCATATGGTACCAAATACTGTGTCTCTGAGAAAATAAGACCAACTTGTCTGTCTCACCGAATCTTAAAACATGCGGCATCCCATGAGAGGACCCAGGCAGCAGCACGAGAAGCAGCAGCAGGCTCAGCGAGAAGCCGGTTAATAGACCAGTTATCCGTGGGGGAGTTATCCTCATCTTGTTCGCCAGGTGGAAACAAGGATAGACCTCCGCGTGACAATGGTTTTGTAAGCTCTGTTTCTCCAGGAACGCTTGTCAGGGATGACAAACAGCGAGAAGGATCAAGACATGTTCTCGTCTCCCCAACACCAGCACCATCAGTGGTCCCTATTCGTGTCTCCACCGCTTGCTGCAGAGAGAACCATACCCCACAGCACAGATCCGGAGGAAATCCAAGCAAGCGTGGTACAATGTAGGCTCGAGGGAGGGTCGGTCAGATGCCGAGGGAGGCACGCCGAATAGCGATATCAGCTTGTGTGGCGCTCCGTTGCCCACTCGTCCATTATACTGCACTGCTGCACAGCTTCTGACGTCGCGCCAAGGTTAGTGTGAGCGCGCGCGCGAAAAGAAAGGAAGGATGTCTGCGTGTGTGTGCATGTGTGTGAGAGAGAGAGAGGGAAAGAGAGAGAGAGAGAGAGAGAGAGAGAGAGAGAGAGAGAAAATGCGTCCACTAGATTTTGTTGTGCGGACTAACTTAGGCCAATTTCCAAAATATTCAAAAGCAAAGAAACAGTTTTAATCTAGACATAAAAACATTAGGCGTCCTGTAAAAAATGCTTGAAACGACAATAAAGTGTCCAGACCTTTACACACGTCAACAAATGCAACAGTTTTGAGTCGCTACTACAGTACTAGGACAGAAAATCAAAACAGGTGTTTGTACTGCATGCTAAAGCATGTTTAATTTAAATTATGATTTTAAAAGTAGCCTAAAGAATTTCGAATTTTAAACTACGTGGATTTTTGAGAATGTATCATTTGGTCACATGGAATTAAAGCTCTCATGGTTCTTTTACCCCCATATCGAAGCGCATGCAAGTTCAGAAGGCAGTGTACTGCTAGCCGCTGTAGTTTTACCTGGTAAGCTACTGAACTAGTCAGTTTTCGTTCATCTCTCCAACACTATGCTTTCCTGAGCAGAAGTTAAAAGCACTAACTGATCCACTTCTGAGTTTTCAGCCACCTGCGTTCTGCCCTGTAGAAAGGCAGATGCGCTCATCTTAAAGTGCCACGTCAATAATCAAGTAGCCAATCCAGAAGATCCCGTGCACCGTAAACATGACTTCACTTCCAGGTGTTTCACAGATAACGTAAAATATCAAGTTGTCTGAAGATTATTTTTTCGGCAGTTTCCCACCTTCATTCTGGTCATCAGTCCGCAGAACACTGTATGATAGTTTTGCAGGTTTTGTGATGATTTGTGTGATATAGCGCTTGATATAGTGTATTTTAAAACAGAAATATACATTATTTGCCGACTTTTAAATAGTAATATGGAAACTGATAAAGCTTTGAGTGATTGTTGTTTTAGGGGGTTTCTACAAAGTTAATTTTTCTGCCTTTCCCAAGTTGACGTTTTAGTGAACCAGTAAGTGAACCAGTTATTAATGACATCTTTACATCTATTTAATATTTAACATTAGTGTATCACTTCTGGAATGGAATTCTGCTATACGATTTGTGCCACATACCAGTTTTGCAAATATTCCAAACCTGGTGGTGTCATCCAGAGGTAAACAGTTCTCACTGTCATCTCTGGCATGGCTTATAGGTCTTTACCTTTATTTCTGTAAAGTTCCTTTGTGACAATATCTGTTATAAAAATACGAATCTGAATTGAATTGACCTTCAAAACAAATCCTAGATGTTAACAGTTCTTTAAGATATGAGATAAAAAAAATTACATAAAACTAGAAAAAAAAATCCACTGCAGTACACCAGGTTGTATTTTGGTATTGATATTTTGCTATTAATATTTTGGTATTGATATTTTGGTATTGATATTTTTCTATTCATAACTTGATGCAGTTGGCAAATAAAATATATTACTGATGTAGTACCCAAATGGCTGGGCCTCCATTATGAAAATAGACTAATGCTTAATTACCATTTTTAGGTTCATCAAAATAAAGTTTTTTACAAAGAAAATAAAAAAACACCATATATATATATATATATATAGGGTTGTATATATAGGGTTCCTCCTCCTCCAGATTCAGAAGCACTTTGTTTTCTCTTGAAACTTTGTGTATTTTACTACAATTTTATTTTTCTCTCTCTCTCTCTTTAATATTATTATGGTATTATATAGCACTTCTATCATTTCTATTACATGGTACATCATGAACATTTCCTGTTCTTTCAAGTGGATAGGATTTTGTATGTCCAATTTTTCATCAAGAATATCTTCAGGAAATTGTTTGTCCTCCTGCAAAAGAACATTTTCCATCCAAGCTTTTCTATATGTGACTCTGATTTAGTAAACCACAGTGAGTGCTATTCAACAGAGAATAGATAAAAGCTAGACTTTTCACACCAGATCCATCCTCCTCTGGTTCACACCGGATACCACCGCAGACCTCAGAACTAAAATAAACTAATAAGAACAAAATAAGCATTGCAAGTCTGTTCTGGGCTCCAAGGATTCCTAGTCTGGATGCAATGACTGTAAGTGCCATCTGGCGCAGAAACAACCAGATATTCACCCTAGCGGATTCCAATCAGGCTTTCTCCATGTTCTGAGAAGGGGAGAGAACCAACAATGTGGATATGTGGGTGGAGGGACTGAGAGCGCGGGTAGCCACAACCCAAGAGACAGGTCCAGGTTCAGAGATGGTGTGACACTAGGAGTACACGTACCTCAGCAGAAAGAAAAGACTTATTGTTAGCCATGGTCAAACACTACAGAGTGTAACATGGAGGTGTGTATAGTGCAAGAATAGACTATATCAGATCAGCTATGGCAGCATGTGTACAAGTGTAGAGCCATAAGGAAATATAAGCATGAGGGTCCCTGGAACATCAACACCCCAGCCAACAAACAAAAACAACCCAGTACACTGTAACCCTAAATGCTCACGAACCCCCAGATCTACATCATTATCTGAGAGGTATTTAACAAAATGCCAATCTAACAAGCAGGTTTCTCAGTTTAGACTTAAATAATGAGATTGCGGCCGAGACATTGACAAGAGGATTATTCCATAGTTCGCGAGCTTTACAGTAAAAAGATTCTTAAATAGCATCATCTTATTACCGTCAGATACAGGGTTCAGTGTCGTGGTCTGGCGCTTGGCCTGGTAATGCTTATATATACAGCCATTTGACCTTGTCTAGACTTTAGGTCGTAATAAACTCAATTTGCTGCTCCATTGTGAAGAAGGTACTACATTGTGGCCTTTTACTGGTTCCTACTTAAAACAATTATCACTACTAAATAAGCCCAGTATCACCAACATGGCTGGTTAATTAAATGCATAACTTTTTTAGTATACACTGCAGTCTACATAGCGTTTATTGTCTCCCCTGAAGGACAGACCGACATCAAAGAGGAAGGCTGCTTCAGTAGTTTCTAACTGACCTAATTAAGAATATAATCTCTTCAGGCTTCTGAGCGGAAGCTCTGCCTCTTTTCCTACTTTTCCAGCGCAGTGGTACTCAGCTATCTTGGTTTGCGAGTGCTGCCCGTGCACTGTGGCTCCCATAGTCCTCATTTCAAATCCAAAACGTAAAAAAAAAATGTGATAAGATGTAAAAAATATTCAGATGTGCTTTTTTTGTTGTATTTGCACAAGCTCCTTTGGCAGCTTTGGTTTGCATTTTGCTAAATGTGAAGCTTTAATGGACCCTGAGCGACATGTGACTGGCACCTCTGTATAGCGAGTGAAAAAACAGAGATTCCCAGTCTCTTCAGAAATTCAGCTTTGTTGAAGTAACTGCTTGCAGGGAATATGAATATTCCACTTATACAAAGGATGAGTGCATAATCAGTTATGGTACACAGGGTATTTATACAGAACTACAGGAATATATGAATATGTATGGGTAGTAATTTCCTTTAGATTAAGAATTTTGTCATTGTCTTCCCAGGTCTCGTTGGACAGACATGGGATTTTAACAGAGGCATCCTGGCAGGCTGAAGTGTGAATAACTCACACTGATGTAATGGGCACTGTGAAGATGGAGAGAAGCTGAAAGATGGCTTTGAGTTACACTCGCATTCACTTTGAAGAATGACCAGAGAGCTGAGGCTATGTGGGCCTGACTGTGAGGCTGTGGGGGTCTGACTTTGAGGTTGTGGTGGCCTGACTTTGAGGCTGTGGGGGTCTGACTGTGAGTCTGTGGGGGTCGCACACATGGACTTAAACCTCTAACGCCTCTAAAATGATGTTTAATCTAAAATTATGAAAACCATAAGAGGGCAAACACCGTGGGGACATTTGGCTGATTCATATGAGGATTTTATTTTCAAATCCTACCACATACAGAAATGTAAGAGTAACTTGGTTATTGCTCAAAAGGTATATTTTATAGAAAATATATAAACATGCGTGGACACACAGACACACAAATAAAAACATACATGTACACTGTAAACAGAGGGGCCCTCTAACAGAGATTCACAGTCTGTGGCATTAACATAATTATGTAAATGTGGAGTCAGTGAATGTTACTGACTTCACACACATACAAACACACACGGGTACACACACACATACACACACACACGGATGCACACACACACATAGACACACACACGTAAACACACAAGCAGCAATACGGCAACTGCATTTCCATAAACATGTCAGTTCATGCGTAACATTATTCATATTCATTATTTTATTTCTGGATTATTTTATTTCCAAGTCACTATTGAAATCCATATTATCCATATTAATATCCATCATATTGTTCTAGTTTCTTGTTGTTTAGGTAGTCAAACCCCAACCACCATCCTGCATCACCGCTACCCAGCAACCACCATCCTGCATCACCGCTACCCAGCAACCACCATCTGTCATGATTTCTGCTAGCGTTGCGGTCTCCCTGATAACCTGCCTCATTTAGTCTTCGTCTGTTTTAGTTCTGGTTACTGGGTGATTGTTCAGACCATGGTGCCTCTGTCTGTTCATTGTGTTCTTGTTCTCTACTTGTTCCATTTGCTCGTTTATCCTGCTCTCTGTTATATTATCGATAACATTTCCCTCCGCTTGGTTTTCTGTTTGCTTTTCCACAATTTGTTTGTTACTTATCTACTCTTCTGGTTTTTTGATTGTGGACTAAGGATTCTGGATTTGAATTTACCTGTACTAAGCCTTGCTCTTCTCAGCACATACATCCACATCTATACCTCCTGCATCACCGCTACCCAGCAACCACCATCCTGCATCACCGCTACCCAGGAACCACCACCCTGCATCACCGCTACCCAGCAACCACCACCCTGCATCACCACTACCCAGGAACCAGCACCCTGCATCACCGCTACCCAGCAACCACCACCCTGTATCACCGCTACCCAGGAACTACCACCCTGCATCACCGCTACCCAGCAACCACCACCCTGTATCACCGCTACCCAGGAACCACCACCCTGCATCACCGCTACCCATACATCTCTGTAGATGGAAGACCCATTCCAGAGGGAAACCTTGAGATCCACATGTGAGCTGCCCACCAGTCCTACTTGTTTAGCCAGAAATGCTACACAAGATCCCCAGGCTGGCACAGAAGAGACTGGCACAGGAGAGACTGGCACAGGAGAGCCTGATTCACCAGCCCATATTAGAAAAATATAAGCCGTCTCCATGGAGAAAGTGCATATGGAATTCTAGAGAATTCTACTCGTATGTGTGGACCAGCTTCCTAAACCTAAATCAAATGCATGCACAGTCCACTGAGAATTCATAGTGTAGTGAATACCTCCATTACAATGAAGTCCTCTATAACAACAAAGTCCTCCATAACAACAGTTCTCCATAACAACAAAATCCTCCATATCAACAGTCTTCCATATCTTTTGACCAAATTATTCATTCTGACAATGTTTCTTGACTTAAAAAGTGAGTCAAATAATGTAGGTCTTATCATTTTTCTTCATTTACTACCATATTTCAGAAGTATTGAGGTATCAGTTGTCATTTGCTTTTGGATTCCTTATTCAATATAAATGCAATATTTGCAGTTGTACAATTTTTTAATCTGTTATAGGACACTGGAAAATATAGCAATAAAGTCTCTTAAAGGTAATGAACTGTGGAACAGGCATAAAGAAAGAAAAGAAAGGAAACAAAATGTGAGGCTCTAGCTGAAGAGTTACATGAAACAGTCATTACAAAACAAAAGACTTACAAAGAGACGACATAATAACACAATAACACACGTGTGATGTGGCAAAAGAGGCACAACACACACCACGTGTGTGTGAGTGGAGATGTGGCGTGTAACCAAAACACAGAGAATCCTAACGTTTGAAATCCAGTGGCTCTGTAATGAGATGATGTGGTCTCATGACACTCTCTCACTGTGACACACAAGCTTCTGTTACGTGGTGAAAATGGTGAGCGGAGATGACACAACTCAGGTCATAGGCGTAATATACAGTATATGTGTTTGCCTACACAGCTTCCTGCTTCTACAGGTGATGATGTAGGAAGCAGGTAACCATGACCACCTGGCCTGTGTAGTCACTAAAGAAACAAAGCCCAACTACTGGCTGTGTGAATGTGCTATTATTCACTTTTTTAAACAGTTTTATTAAACCTCTGTTAATAAAAAACATACATATAAAAGATACATATAAAACACATAACCAATTTTAACCTGCAGAAATTATCAATACTTTTTAAACATGTTGCAATATCTGTATAATTCAAACAATAAAATGTATTTTTTCTTGATCGCTGTTACAGTGCACCAGGCACTTCATCCAAGGGACACATCCACTGGCACACACACACACACACACACATACAAGCACACAAATACACAAACACACACCAAAACTGCCCTGCTCCCAATCACCAAATTACTGATCATATTCACCTGTGCCTTGTTTTGCTGCCTTTGTTAATTTCCCAATTTAAAGCCCACAGACCTACTCCTACAGCACAACTCAGCTGGCACACTAGGGGGCGCTGCTTCTGTGCCAGGTCTTGGCATGCCAACTCACCTGTTATTTTTTTACTACACTGGAGAACATAGAAACCCCTTATTCACCCTCACATACTGCTATATATTTTATGAAGTACATTTTACACTTTTGCTGTGTTTTAAAATAAGTAAGACACATCAAGACGCATAAAAATGTCAAATTAATTTATTATTTGATCTACCATTTGGTCCGTATGAACATTTTATTGAGTGTAGTTTGTTTGAAGTTGTTTTTTATGAAGTTGTATGTAGTTGTATTAAGTTGTATTGTTTGTTTTGTATGTAGTTTTATGTAGTTGTATTGTATGTAATTGTATTGTATGTAGTTGCATGTAGTTGTATTGTATGTAGTTGTACAGTATATAGTTTTATGTGGTTGTAATGTTTAATTGAAATATATGCATGTAGTTGTATTGTATGTAGTTGTATGTAGTTGTATTTAATTTGGTTGTAATGTATGTAATTGTATATAGTTGTAATGTATGTGGTTGTATTTTATGTAGTTGTAATGTATGTAGTTGTAATGTATCTAGTTGTATTGTATGTAGTTTTATGTAGCTGTTTGTGGTTGTAATGTATGTAGTTGTATGTAGTTTTATTTCATGCATTGTAATGTGTGTCAATGTGTGAAGTTGTATTTTATGCTAAGACCCACTTTGCAACATCAGATTTGAATTTGTCCACATTTTTTTATGCATTGTGTTTTAATTATTACTACACATGTTATCAAATTAGAATAAGCCTCTGACCAGTTAACGCTTGCATCGAACCCTAGACAGACGGCTCTTGTTACTGCGTAACCAGAGAAATGTCAGCAACGGGGCTGTGGCTACACATGTGGCGCCATTCAAATGCTGTCTATAAAATTAAAGTCAAATACGCACCTGGAGTGTTGCCAAATGTAGTATCAAACACAGACTAGTGGTGTTATTAGGAGACAGTTATAGTATAGTAAAGTATTTGGCATGCTGTCATACTCAGGATATTAATATTTATCAAGTTCTAGTCTTCATCACATTAAAAATTGGTGGTGAAATGTCAAATTTGCTGCCCACTAGTGATCCCCAGCTGTGTGCAGTTCTGCTGATGTTCACACTGATGTTCACACTGATGTTCACACTGATGTTCACACTGACCGACCCTCTTTTTGTCTTTTTTCAACATTGTTTACTGTTCTGCCCCAACATAAAGTAAATACAGACATGTCCCAGTAGAACTACTGGGAAGAGCAGCGTGCAGAAGGGTTTTGACAGAGCGATTCCTCATGAGCACAGCAGATTCTCCGACCATACGTGGATCTTTCTGCTCTCGCCGCAGGCCAGCAGTGTACAAACTGATTAAACACACCTGAGTAGGATACACTCAGGCATCCTGCTATCCATCGTTATCAAACATTCACTCACTCATCCCTAAATTCACTCACTCATCCCTCCATTCACTCACTCATCCCTACATTATCTCACTCATCCCTCCATTATCTCACTCATCCCCTACATTATCTCACTCATCCCTCCATTATCTCACTCATCCCCTACATTATCTCACTCATCCCTACATTATCTCACTCATCCCCTACATTCTCACACTGCCATGCTTCCTCTCAAACATGTGATGCAGATTTACAGATGCAAGCCTGCACCAGTTTGGACACCCTTTGTCTGTTTGTTGACCTCTTGGTCAAACACACCTCTCAGAAATTTGCTCATGCATTTCCCACCCCTCGCTCACATTACAGCAGGTGCTTGCCTGCCTGCACAGCTGTTCCTGGGCCACACACATATATGGGTCGTGCTCATAAACAATTCACGTTCACATACAGGTCACACTCCACTCATATACACCTGAAAAAAGCACAGGGCTTTTTTTTTGTTTTACTCAACAGCTCAACAGTTAAGGTTTCAAGATCAGTGTAAAAGGGCAAAGGAATTTAGGTGCAGACCAGTAAAGTCGCCAGTGCTGAGTAATACAACTATAGTTTACAGTTGAAAACTGTGCAGCTGCACCAATCCCAGACGGAAACTCAGTTGAACGTTGGTGGTTTGCTGTGAAATGAAGAACAGACAAGTTAGTAAGTTGCTGGGATAGTAAATGGATTCGAATCCAGCAGCTGAATTCTCATGAACGGCTTGTGATATATTCAATGCAGTCCCATTCGGTGAGAGCAGAGCAGTGTGGAGAAAACTACCGAGCCAAACAAAATAAAAACAAAACCGATACATGTGGAAATTAAACTTTAAATAAAACGTATGCAAGTTCTCAGCTGTTATTGTATAATTTAATTTGCACCATGATTTCTTACAGTTAACAATCATTAAAATATAGGAATTTGTACAAAATATAAACCAAGGGGAAGAGCAGTAAGGTCTCAGGTCCTTTCCGTAGCAAAACGCAAACATTGTGCAGGAGACACCAGACAGAGCAAACCCAGCACTGCCTGTGTCAGTTCCAAACACGACACATCCAAACAACCAAGGTGGGAACATGGGAACAAATGCTAAAGTGAAACTTGACTGTTTTTCCAACTGTAAGCTGCATTGCAATATCAACTGTGCCTATTTAATTAGCAAAGCCAGAGAGCTGGAAGGAAATCCTGGTCAGGACTGGGATTTGGTTTATGCCCCTAATTATCTATATGAGCTTCAAGCAGTCCTACCTGAAACAGGGGAATTCACTGGACTGCCATATGTGTTTGTTACTATAGTGTCATTGACATTGAGGTTATTGGATACCAGATATTTTGTCCATTGCAGCATAGTAGCCATTAGAGTGCATATAGCTACAGCTGGCAGTACAAGCCGTGCATTTTTACTCTCTCTCTCTCTCTCTCTCTCTCT
>JAOXYF010000004.1:17221699-17237972 GCA_028565775.1 Sternarchorhynchus goeldii
AATCATTTACCTAGGTGGAGTCTTGGATGAGAAAGAAAATAAATACCACTGGTACAAAAAACCTGGAAACAACCATCATTCCACCTGATACAGAGCAAAATTATCCTGTTCCAATTAGGAAGGGAATTTTACTAGTAATGGGCGGTAGGTTCGGAAGTCCAGTGGATTCAGGCCTGGTGGCTTGCAGGGCAGTGTTGTTTGAAGTGAGCTGGGAGGTGGGACTAGAAGCGGAGCTAGAGGCGGGGCCAGATCCATGTTCAGCACTCGGGGGTAAGACTCAAGCAAGAGCTGGAGGACTGTGAGCAGGTTACAGGTGTGACTCAGCAGCTATGGTGGAGCCGTGCAGTTATCAAGGCTCCTGATATGAGAGCGACGAGGATGTTGGGCTGCAGCTGGAGGGCGGAGCCAGTCGGAGGGGTGGTGCTGTTCAGCAGGCTGCCACGTGTGGTCATTGCCATAGTAACGTTGGCGCTGCCCGTATGGTTTCTCATTGTCCAACCGGTTGAGTTTGGAGACAATGTGGTCTGAGAAACCACCTACAGAGATACAAGAACAAGATATTAAATTTTTTTCTTACAGTTATGAAAAGGAGAGGGAAAAATTAAATGGATAGAAAGTAGACATTGAAGGATAACTAGGTAATGAGAGGTTATGAGAAGGATAACTAGAGGTAATGAGAGGTTATGAGAAGGATAACTAGAGGTAATGAGAGGTTATGAGAAGCAAATATCCTTGTCATCTTCAGGCAAATCCAACCAGGCATGTGAATGAGGCTCCATCCGCCAAACAGACACCAAGATTCTAACATTCATGCAGAATATTTATCAGCAGCTCTGTGTTCAGCAGGAACAGAAGCACGTTCCACATACAGAAACATGTCAGCTTTCTCATGTGTGGTGACCAACCAGAAGTGCAGTTTTTCCCCTCAGAGGATAGTGTCACATTTTCTAATAGTCCCCCTCCTACAACCTGCCATGTCTTAGCAAGCACTCTCAGTACCTGTTTACATTTGTTCATATAGATCCTGGTTGGTTACTCCTAACAACATATCTGTCCCTGGCTAAGTTTGGACTCTGGGGTCACTCGTTGTTCATCTTTTTGGTTCAAATCTCGGGGCATTTAGTTGCTGATTAGGCCTTTTCCTTACAGAAGTATCCTTATCCTTCCCTGAAGGAGATACCGCAGGGACGTTTTAGCTTCCTTTACTTGTCTCCTTGAGCAACAAGCCACTGACATCAAGTTTCTGTCCATGGAGTCAAGTTCAGTTGGGTGTGGCTCAGGTTATCCATGCCACACCACAGAAAAGAAGGAGTAACATTCAAAGGATTGCCCGACTATCTCCATTTGATCATGAAAATCCATGTAACGTATTTCTCATATTTAGGACATAAAACAATGTTCAAACTGACTGAAAGCAACAATTTGTGGATTACAGCAACACTAGTCATTGTGAGTTCTGTTTAAAGTCAGCATCAATTAATCTCGATAGGAGTTTTACTGGAGCACCATGCTCTACATTATTAGGTACTTGTGTAGATTAACTGAAATTACTATTACAGCAAGAAAAGGAACTGCCTTACTATAGAAAAACCAGAGACAGCAGCTTATGGTCTGGTGGAAATTCATCTGTGATCTTGAGCGTGTGTGCGCGCGCGTGCGTGCGTGCATAGGTGTGACATGCTTCCCCACTCCCTCCTCGCACCGAAACAACGGCCACGTTTGCGCCAAGAGATAACGGATAAGTGAAGCATCAAGTTTCTACGACGCGCTGGGGTCTAGAGATACCTGATCTTCAGCTGAGTGATAGATATGGGGACGTTAATCATTTATTTACAAATGTTTAAAAGACGAGCCCCATCTAGTCGTTCTGTGGTTTTATTTGACACGTTAATATAAATTAAAAAAAGCAAAAAAGTAATTTTACCACCGCATATCTACTACACACAGAAGCGGATCTCTAAAATGTTTTCTTGATATTTTGCGAAATTTATTAGTCAACAACAAATTCCTGTAATCATTAAATTTAAAAAGTGTACTGCCTGTTTCGTTCTGGATGATTTTCCCCCAATACAAATACAGTTTAAGTTCACTTACAGCCCCCCTCCCCCAGAACAAAAACTACACTACAGTAATAGCTGTTTTCAACTTTAGAAAAGGGAGGATCTACACACTAGTAGGGGGACGTAAATTGTAGTAAAATCATAATAATGAATGCATCATACCTGAGTTGTTAAGCAGGTTAGAAAAAAGATTGCTCCGAGACGCACTGCTGCAATGTGAGCCATTATGGGACGAATTAAAACGTGCCTTAAAACCGTTGCCGCTTTCCGGTGCTTCGGATGAGTGACTCGGTCTGAATTGTGCGCTTTTATAGTGCCGCGATGACCGGCTGCTGACGTAAACCACAGCCGCGGCTGCATTTAAAGGTAAATAAACAGTCCAGTAAATAAATACGATTCAAATAATTGGGTTCAGTAGAGGATTGTTTTTTGCACTACAAAATCCCAGTATAATGATAGTGTCACCACCTCCACAGTAAAACATTTAAACTTAACTGTAAGAATGCAAAGGTTATTAGACTTTATTAGACTGCTCCGATTACCATAGAAACCACTGTTGTCTTCACCTTCCGCATCCTTTCTGGTTCTCATTTCAGCTCCTAGTATATATTGCGCTTTTCATGTTCCTTCACTAGGGATTTCTACATCTATCATTATGGTGGCCATAATCTACTGTTGTTTGGCCTTCACTACTGTGTCCTGTTGGTTAGTCATTAGCTTGGTCATTCTCCACCACCTTCAGTGGAGTATCCCACTCAGTACCAGTCAGGCGAAGGCTTGGACACACCTTACTGAAGGTATTTTAACAGTAAGACAAATATAAGACAAATAAAGGAAACAAAGCCTAAGTCACTCTACAAATGCTCTGCATATTTGAGAATTTCTTCAGAACTGATGGAAAAGCATCATAGGTGGCTGTGGCTCAAAGCGACTTCAAAGAGCCTAAAATCTAAGACTTGACTTTTGAGAAGTACTGTATATTACACGGCACGGATAAGGGTATTAAATAGATTAAAGTTAAAGGAAGTTCACATAAAAGTCAGTGTCCTCAGAAGAGTTTTAATCCATTTAAGATGCAATTAGTATTTGAACCACTAGATGGCAGCTTACGTCAACTGACCAAGCTTGATCTAGCAAGCGGTGCTATGTGTTTTTTCATTTTGTTAAAATAAAACGTAGGCAATGTCACGGATCTGGAAACATTTTTATAAGAATTCTGTCATAGTTAAAGCCATGGAAAAAAACGTATACATACGTTCACACTAATATCATGTTACATTACAATTAATTCGCAAAGATAATCTCTTTTTGATGACTGGGTTTCCAAATATAACTGTTTAATCCCATTTTGGTATTGAATCATGTATTTAACAAGTCGTAATGATGCAAACGCACTTTTTGTGGTGTCTTTTGCTTCCAGTTTCATGTCAAGAAGCTTATCGTGGTATTAGAAGAGCAGGAGGTTAAACACAGCGTTATATCCAAAATGTCTTAAATAAAGTCGCTTCATCTAGCCGACTATTCCAATAAGATTCCCAGTGACATGACAGTGGATGTCCCTCAGTGTTCTCCACTGGTTTAGACCAGAGCTTTAGACCAAAATGTCATGACAAGTCATATGTGATGGTTTGCTAAATGCTGTGTTTTTCCAGGATTGAATGTCTCTCCCCCTGGCCTGTAAAAACTGGAATGGTAAATTGATGTTATTGCAAATAGTCTTATATTTCAATCACGATTTAAATCATATTTAAATCTAACCAGAGGTATACCTTACAAACATAAACGGGAAGTGTTTTTTCGTGCTTGTATGTCCATCTGATAATTCGTATTATGAGTGACAGCTGAATATTTGGATGCAGAATAAGTGGTGATATTGTAAAATGGGGGTCCATTGTTATACCATGGTTAATAATAATAATAATAATAATAATAATAATAATAATAATAATAATAATAATACATTGCTATGATACATATTGTTATTGTTGTTGTTATTGTTATTGTTATTATTTGACACTGTCTTTTTTTATTAGCCAAACAGGATAGCTCTCCACGATTGGGCGGTCCTCCCAGCCTGTCTATCATTCTACATGTGCACATGCCAAATACACTTCATACTGAACTAAGTGCTTGGTCTTAATATAATGTAATAAAGTACGTACTAGCAAACATATGAACGCTTACTTTAAATGAATTCACACATTGTAGTTCAAAATTCTAAATCCAGCACACACAACATAACTGAATTTCATACACGTATTATTCAGATTTAAGTTATCCTGGTTCAAATCTTTTATCAGCCTTCTATCTTCCTGGCTGCACTGAACCCAGGCCAGCTGTGATCAGATGTCACTTTTTATCAGCCTTCCACCTTCTTGGCTGCACTGATCCCAGGCCAGCTGTGATGAGATATCACCCACAGAAACCTGAGATACTCTACCCTTGAAAGAGCAGTAAAGTTGCAAGAGTCATCGAAACACCAAGCAAAGTTTTACACTCCTCTCTCTCCCCCCCCCCCCCTCTCTCTCTCTCTGTGTGTGTGTGTGTGTGTGTGTGTGTGTGTGTGTGTGTGTGTGTGTACGTGTGTGTGTGTGTGTGTGTGTGTGTGTGTGAATGTGAGCGAGCCAAAGATAAAAAATGCAACTTGGTATTGTTAGCCCAGGTCTGCTTGGATCTGAAGAGTTAAATGCGCCCACTGCACTCTGCTGTTTGCAGTTAGAGAAAGCAAAGCTGTATGCAATACGGAAATAAATATTAATGACTCTTGTGTTTATTTGTTATTTATAGATAAATCAAGGCCGTCACAAGGTACTTTGTTTGCACAGATAAATCAGTTGGCCCTTGCAATCCGGCCGAAATGGATCTCGTGAGCTTCGGGAGGAGTGGGCGCCAGGTGTTCGGTTACAGCACAAATCCCTCCCCTGCCTTCACGCTCTGCGCATTGTTTTAGCGCGCATGTTCATACAAGGGGCCGCGCGTTAACTATGTCAACTATTGACAGTCGCGAGGGTCGAGAGTGACCACTTTTCGTTCTACATTCCTCCGAACGGTGACTTGTACACGTTGGCGCTGACACCACTCCACACAGACGATGCCAACGATGGATAAGGGGAGGCCCCCGGAAAACAAGCGAAGCAGGAAGCCCGCTCATCCCGTCAAAAGAGAGATCAGCCAAGAGATGAAGGTATGCGCAAGTGTGTTTATATCTGTATAGTGTCTGTGGTTGTATGTATGTCCTTTATTATCAGATTAAGCTTTTCATGTTAGTTTTCATGCTGGCAGTTTAGGTTGGCGTGATACAGCGGCACGACAACTCGTTTTTCGATTAGTTTACTTTGATTTACGCACTTATAGGCTGGACATGATATGAGAATGTTTTTTGGATGTTAAATTGACCCTTTTCCTAATGCCCAAAGTAAGTTTGTATTTTGCTTTTGGATTAAGTTACGTTTAAGTTTGAAGTTTCTGGATTCTATTATCTCTTGCGCCAGTGTTAACGACAGAACAGCATTCAACTCTCTACTATTCAGCCGAACATGATTGTTCAGCTGCGGACACGTCAAAGATGAGCGCAGTCTCTGGGGATGTTGTGCTCTCCTGAGCACCTGGAGTTGAACTGGTTTCATGTGTCTGGTGTACATTCTTGTAGTCAGTAGCACAAATATATATTCTTATTGAAAAATGTTGCTAACTCGTAAACCTTTGGTCATTGCAAAACGATTTGCGATGGAAACATTTACCTTCACACAGAGACTACTGTAGCAATTGTTTTAATTTAATGTAACTTTTACAGAGGTTTACAGAAAATGTCTGTTTGAGGGCTATTTGTAAGCGTTTCCATGACTGTGTGGAGGGAAACTGGCGAAAGTCTCTTTGTGTGAGCGATTTTGGATCGCAGCATATGATATCCATGAAGCCGGAGGGTGTAGAGTTACAACTTAACTCATTTTAATCCAAACACGTGAAACTGTAGACGGTCCTGATGTAAGTGCGGTCAGGGCTCGAGCGAGGGTCATGGTGGGTTTTTGTTGCCCTTGGCTGAAGCGATTTGGGATAGGACCCGCTCTTTCACCGAGCAGATGTTTGTCTGAACTACAGAAAAGAAGAAAAAAAAGTCCATCTCCTCCTTATGAGAACACAGTAAAGCAGTATTTTGTTTATAGTGTTGTTTTAGGGGAATTAGGAATTGATTTGGTCTTTGATGGACTTAAAAACAAATCAGTCAGAATGCAAACAGTGCACCTTTATGACACATACAAACACACACACACACATGGACAGACGCATACACACAAACACACACCCAGACAGACAGACACACTCATGGACAGACATACAAACACATGCAAGTGCAAGTTTTTTTGGGGGGGGCAACCCTGATTGTGGATGGACTTTGTGTGACGTAGTGGAGGAGGTAATAAATATGCCACTCTCTGAGATTCTCCTTGTTCTTGAGCAGACAGGCTGTTTTTGAGAGAAAGAATGAAATAAGAGAAGGATTGAAGAATCAGGTAACAGAGAGAGAAGGAGACAGGAGAGAAGAGTGGAGAAAGGGAGAGAGAGAGAGAAAGGAAGAGTGGAGAAAGGGAGAGAGAAAGGAAGAGTAGAGAAAGAGAGAGAGGGGGGAGAGAGAGAGAGAAGACTAGTGTTCTTCTGTTTGCTTTGTTTGAGCTTGAGAGATGAGTGAGTCGAGAGCTTTAAAAGCAACCGGAGGAGTGGAGAGGCAGGAAGAGAGTGAGGGAATCAGATCCTGCAACAGAGACGGGGAAAAGGACGACGGAGGAGCTGCAGGAGAGATGAGGGCCAGGGAGGAGGGGGGTTTCTGGGAAGCTCCCAGCCCAGCTGTGGTGTCTCGTGTCCACCTCTGATTTCAGCTCTGTTTGGGTCAGATTACCACCCCTCAAATCTCTCGCACACACAGCGGGCAGAGGTGTCTCAGCATTTTAGACAGATTTTATGGTAAGCCATTTAAAATAAAATAACCACTCTTTGCTAACAAAGAGTGATTCAGTGCTTTCTTAGGGCTGGATCTTTTTGTCCTTGGTGAGTCATTTTGTGTGAGCCACAATTGTGCATTTTGTGAGGTTCATTCACTGAATCTTTCTTGTTCACCTTTCAAAGTGGACACCGCTGATAGAATTCCTCATTCTAGGGGCTAACTGAACTAGAAATTTCTGAAGTGTATGTGTGTGTGTGTGTGTGTGTGTGTGTGTGTCAGAACTTTGCAGAGAACACCATGAATGAATTGCTGGGCTGGTATGGTTATGATAAAGTGGACCTGCACGACTCTGAGGCCTCTGACATCAGAACCCACGCAGGCAGAGTAAGACGTCACCATGTATCTGTGCTGAAAGGTGAGAGCTCGCACCTGCGTCCTTGCCTGCCCTCAGATACACACGTTCAGATAAGGACCTGGAAATGACACCTAATACCTTCCCAACAAAACAGCTTTTGCTCCCAAGCTTTCAAAGCTGGTCTCATGGCTCCTGAGAACCCCTAAATCTACAGTCAATGAATGCATAAATGCAGAAATTATGGTAAATTAACACTTAAAATAAAAAAATACGACTGTTCTAAACCCAATTAGCATAGGTTATAATTTCAGTGGATGTATAAACTATAGTTTCAAAAAAGTGCAGTGGACCTTCCGTGTGCTCATAACGTGTGCATGGTGGTAAGTGTTTGCATTGGTGCAGGCACTTGTTCTCAAATGAAATGAAAGAGGCCTCACTCCAACCCTGTGTGGATCAAAACTAGTTAGCATGTATGACATAAATGTGCCCATTGTGAAGCATGTATAAGATAAATGATGCATCACTACATTGTAGCATAGCTGGAACTAACAGAAACCTTAACATCAACAGTAATGAAACAGTTTGTATATCTGAAGACAAAGATGTTGTGTCCGTGAAATGACTGGGATTGATGGGGCTGGATCTGCGAAAGACGGACACTGGTGCAGTTTAATCCCAGCTAAACCTGGCTAACTCCAGCTAAATATAGATAACCCCTGCTAAACCTAGCTAACTCCAAATAAATCTGGCTAACCTCAGATAAATATAGCTAACACCAGATAAACCTGGCTAACCCCAGGTAAACATAGCTACCTCCAGCTAAACCTAGCTAACCCGGCTAAACCTGACTAACCTCAGCTAAACCTGGCTAACACCAGCTAAAACTGGCTAACCCCAGATAACCTTGGCTAACCCCAGCAAAACTTGGCTAACTCCAGCTAAACATAGCTAACCCCAGCTATACCTGGCTATCGTCAGTTAGTGTTGGCTAATCCTAGCTAATTCTGGCTAACCCCACCTAATCCCAGCTAACCCCATCTGAGAGGAAGCTGGGCTCGTTCCTATGCCTCAGTTTAGAGGTTTTTTACGCTTCTCAGTAACCTCTGTAGGAGATACACACATACAAGCATCTGAGTTTAATCTGAGTTTATCACTAACAGAATAGCATGCTCAAGGTTAATTAGATAGTTGAGTTATTAATTACCAGATATTAACCAGTTGAGTTGTTAGTTACCTGTAATTACAAACAAAATACATAGCAACATGCTGCGAATCATTTTTATACATCTGTTACACTGTGATGATTTTGCAGAGAATTCCGACCCAAAACCCTGTGGTGGGGAAAGCAAGGTGTCAATGGGATCTTCTGCTCCAAATGGCGGGAGAGAGGTCACCTGCTGTCCCCTGTCTCCTTCATCATCGTCATCCTCACCCCACACGAAGGACCTGCACAGCGCACGTGCTGTAGTGCCAATCATCAAACCATCTGTAGGTGTGTATCAATAATCATACACACACACACACAACCAAATATCAATCATCAAACCATTTGTAGTTCTGTATTGACAATCTCACACACCCACCCACACACACACACAAAATGTATTTCTGTGTGTGTGTCCTTACACTCCACACACAAACTGGAAAAACAAACAAAAAGAAGGTGTAATCCATCCCTCGACCTGTGTGTGTGTGTGTGTGTCTCAGTGGAGGAACAGCAGAACGTTCGCATAGTGTGTGTGTGGTGCCAGCAGGAGGGTCTGAAGCGCTACTGTCTGGTCATGGGATCCGAACTCAAGAGCTTCTGCAGCGAGAAGTGTTTTGCCATGTGTCGCCGTGCCTACTTCAAACGCAACAAGGTTGGTTGGTTGGTATCTCCAAGCCAGCATGGTGCTTGTCAAACACAGCACAGCCTGTTCACTCTCTCAAGCTTCTCACCTGCTGTACGATTGGACAGATTTCACAGTTCACAAGCTGGAATGATGGTTGTTCTTAAGAGATTAACAAATTCAATGTAGGGGACTAAAAACCTCCACCCACAAATGTCCAGATCGCAAATAACCAGTCAGAAATGTGAGGCCTAATGACATCACCAGTCATGAGAAGATGCTTGTGAAGCAAATGTCAAAAGGCGTTATGTGTTTAAGCTAATGTTAAAAGGCGTGTGTTTAATAATGTTCAACACACAGCTGTGCGGAAGGTGTGGCACACTCTAAAGAAGAGGGTTGCAGAGTCAAACAGAAGGTTCCGGGTATGAAACTATGTTCATGTGATACACAGTGTTCTGTTAGCATAGGATGATAGCGTATTCACAATAACAAACCCTCATATATACGTCTTTATGGAAATGGACCAGAGTTATCAGATTCAACCAATTTTGAGTGACAGTTCATCCAGAACAGAATATCTGGGGAGTGCGATGGAAAAGATCTTTTGCTAAACTAGTCAATAAATAACGTTATCTAATCAATAAACAACGTTATCTAATCAATAAACAACATTATCTAATCAGCCTGTACAGTGGATAGGAATGGTTTGTCTTACACATAAACACACACACACACACACACACATGCAGGCAGTAGGTGTAGAAGCCTAGGTTCACATTAAAACACACTTTTCCTCACCCACATTCTCTGCACACTCTGTGTGTCTGACAGGCTGCAATGTTATCGTAAACATCAGACATGCACACCAGTCTTTCACCTATCACAGGAGAGGTGTGAAGACTAATATTACCCCCTCTCTCACTCTCTCTTGCACACAACTGTTTCACCTATCAAAGGGGAGGTGTGAAGACTATTATTACCCCCTCTCACTCTCTCTCTCTCTCTCTCTCTCTCTCTCTCTCTCTCTCTCACTCACTCACACATACACACACACACACACAGCTGTGTACATCTCTCACTGTCTTCCAAACAGAGACCATGGAGAACTTGAGCAGATATCACCTTTCACCTGTTTATGCCATAGCATTTATTCCCACAGCAAAGCAGCTGAAAGTTAGAATCAAGGCACGTCTAAAACAGAACAGTATAGCCAGTTTACAATGACACAGACAGAGAGAAAGAGAGGGAGAGAAAAAAGCGAGAGAGAAAGAAGAGAGAGACAAGCCCCAGCTTGTTTGAGAGGAAGGAGTTCAGGCTACCACAGGGAGAGGGGTGTCCTCTTGCAGTGCATACTTCACTGTAGCTGTGTCAGGTTTCAGCACCACACACCGCCAGGATGGGATCAGCTTACAGCAATCTGGAGCAACCACTATACACACACACGCACGCGCCCACGCACATACATGAGCGCGCGCACACACACACACATACACACACAGGGTTGTCGCCATACACACAAGCGCAAACTAAGCCTGTTTTCCGTAAGAATGCTGAATGTCAAGAGTGGCAGTCCCACGCAGTAGCTATTTTGAACACAAACCTAAAAGCCGTTTAATTGTGACTCAAAAGGCGCTATTGTTCAACCGTTTCCTGTGGGGGGTTTGTTTTCTTTTATCAGGCTCGAGAGGAAGATCGCCATGGCGACAAGTCTCCTCCATCACCTGGTCGAACAGCGGAAAGCCCCTCGCAACTCCTGCCGAAGATTACCAGCAGCACTCCGGTAAGAGCTGTGGGTGATCGCGAACACACTCGCTCATCAGCAACAAGTTCACTTATGGAGTTTCAGAAGGACATACTGTTAGACAGGGACTATTGCATCAGATGCCATCTTTGAAACCTTTATGGGTTTATAGCAACTGTTCTATAGTTGCTATACAACTTTCAATAACAGTCTTAGAACAGAAGTATGTAGTTCCTCTGTTGTTTATCCTCCAGGTGTGTGACTGGTGTAAACATGTACGTCACACCAAGTACCTGGACTTCGGTGCAGGTGAGGAGAGGCTGCAGTTCTGCAGCACCAAGTGCCTCAACCAGTACAAGATGGATATATTCTACCGGGAGGCGCGGGCTGCACTCACTGCCTCCAGTCCCAGGCCCACAGAGCAGGAGAGCAACCCAGCGCTGACGGCTGGAGACGGCCACGCTCTGCTCACGCCCGAGTCCTGGGACAGCCCCTCCCTGGAGGAGGCAGGTAGAGCTGCAGCAGCTCCAGCACCTACGACCGCGTCGTCTGCAGCTTCATCCATGTCCTCCTCGACAAGAGCTTCTGTCTCAGCTCAGAGAGAGCGAGAGAGCTCGGTTTCTTCTCTACTCCAGTCTACGGGCCTTCCGGGGCAGCCAGTGCCCCCACCTCGCTCCACCCTAGTGCAACCAGGGCCCCCGCCTCGGCCCGCCCTGGTGCAACCAGCTCCCCTGCCTCGCCCCACGCTGGTGCAACCAGCGCCCCCACCTCACCGCTCCCCGGTGCAGCTAGCACCAATGCCTCGCCCTGTCCCAGGACAGCCAGCACCCCCACCTCGCTCCACCTCGGAGCAACCACGGATCATCCCTAACTTCCTCCGCCCGCCCTTTCACGTGCAGGGTGTCCACAGCCCTGCTCATCACCTGCCTCGCGAGCCTGACTCCAGCCCAGCACAGAGACCCACACACACGTCTCCGCACATACACACACCCTCTACTCGCCCACTTCACCCTCAACACATCTTACAGCCATATCCAGGGCCCATTCTGCCTTGTCCACCTGCATACCCTCATCCCGTTCCCCCACTCGTACCACCCCTGGGTCTACCCTGTGCCCAGCCCACCCTCCTGGTGCCATACCCGATTATCGTCCCTCTCCCGGTACCTGTGCCTATACCCATACCCATACCCATGAACTCAGGTGTTATGAGTCAGACACGGGTCATCCGGAATCACGAGGAGGAAGGAGAGCGGGACTGGTATGGTGCTTCAGACATTCCTACAGACGTAGCTGGAGAGAAGTCAGAGGATGGTGACTTCACTGACCACATCCTGGCTGGCCGCAGAGTGAAGACTGAACAGCCCCTTTCCCCTCCAGACGCCTGTTCGTCTGTGTTCTCCTCCCACAGACCGTCTGCTTATCCTGAGCTCTACGGCGCCACGTCCCTGTCAGCGGCACAAGCGCAGGGGCCGAGAGACGAAGGTACGGAACGCCAGGTCATCCAGAGAGTCCTCCGCAGACTCCCCGTGAAGCAAGAAAGTGAAGCCGAGGTTGGGGCAGATCTCGCCGGCCACAGACAAGCCGAAGGAGCGTCTAGCCGGAGCTGCTTGGAGCTGAACAACAGAGCCACTGCACAGCTGCCTGCGAGATGTAACACGGATACTTTACCGGTTGCCTCAGAAGACTCACCGCTTGTGCACACACCTCCGCTGACACACAGTCTAACCGCCACGCCAAGCAAACACACTTCCCTCGTCCTGTGGACAGCGCTGAACCACTGCAGCAGTGATACAGCCTCTGTGGTCACTCCTACGGTCTCCATCTTATCAAACAACACAGTCGCCTCTCCAAGCGCAACACAGTCCTTCTACTCCCTACCTACTGCCTCTTCATCAGACAGACTCCACCCATCCTCTGAATACAGAACACATGCCAGTCAAACTCTGGCCACACCCCCTGACTCGGAGGATGTGAAAGAGAACCTCTCAGGAGGGCGGGAGCTCATCTTCAAATGTCCAGGGGAGCAAACAGACTGCCAAACAGACCAATCAGAGGAGAGCATAGGCAGAGCTGCAGAAGGCGACAGTCTCACAGCTGATGAAGAACACACATATGCTCGATTCATTCCTCCGAAACTACGTGAGAAAAACACACACGCCATCACACACAAAGCAGCCGCACACACTCTTTCTCAACTGATTACACACACTTGGGACAAGACGTCCCAAATGCTCCCCCCAGCTGTTGAAGAGAGCAGCACGGCCATGGACACAGAGCCAGCACTGAAGAGAAGGTGCTTGAGCATCAGAGACCAGAACAAATGAAGTCCTGGTAAGACAGCAGGTCACACTCACATTTATCTGACGCTTTTATACAAAGCAACTTACAATTATGACTGAATACATCTTGAGGAGTTGAAGGTCAAGGGTCTTGCTCAGGGGCCCAACAGTATCATCATGGCAGTGGTGGGGCTTCAACTGGCAACCTTTTGGTTTCTAGTTGAGCTGTACATGCTATTCACATGCTCTTAGAAACCAGTCATACTAGTTGTGAGAACTGCATGCATGAACACCAGTGTCAGTGTCATTATCAAAGCAGCCCAGTGAGTATGCATCACAGCTCTACTGTGACAAAAATCACATACAGATCAAAAGCAGGACAAATATTGACTAGATTGCAGTGGTACAGTGGTGACCTTGCCGTTTGGTTGTGAAGCTGAAGGAAGGACATGGATCTCCACCACTTTTCATTGCCACTCCTTTAGAAGCTAGGGACACCTGTAGAGGCTCATGACAGAGTTGGCTGGACTCAATATTTATGCAATAAAGTTGGTGTGGATTTAATGTCTCTCTCTCTCTCTGTCTCTGTCTCTGTCTCTGTCTCTCTCTCTGCCTCTCTCATACGCATACACATGGACACACACACTCACACACACTAGGCCTTCATAGTGTGTGTGCTCTGGGTTGTCTCGCATGGCGCCGAACAGTTAAACAGTGCTTCTCATAGCTCTAAAGTTGCATTAGTAGAGAAAAAAGCTGAAATCAGAAACCTTGCAAAAACCCAGACACAAGTTTTCCTGTTAAAGTTTGTGCGTGTGTGTGTGCGTGCGTGCGTGCGTGTGTGTGTGTGTGTGTGTGTGTGGTGGGGGTGGGACTTATGTGTATAGCTCCAGATGTGGATGTTAGAGGCCTTTTTGTGCTAAGGATTCTCAGATTACTGCAGAAATGACGGGGTTCTGTAGAGGTTGTGTGTGTATGGCATGTGTGTGTGTGTGTGTGTGTGTGTGTGTATGTGTGTGTGTGCGTGTGTGTGTTTGATGGCATATGTAGTCCATCAAGCTCATGTTAAATACATTGTGAATAAGATGATATGTTTATTTATATATACATAATGATTGAATATCATACTGTATGTCTGTATCTGTGTTTATACTCTGTATTTTTTTTAGCAAACTGTGATGCCTGTGTGTTTGGAAAACTACCCTTCAAAGTGATTCTCAGAGAATACGATTCCAGAGCTGTTACTTTATACTTTAATAACATCTCCAGTAGGACTGAGCAGTATACTGGAAATATCACCTGGAACTGATACTGGGGGATTGTTTTCCCATTCTGCCATATCGGAATATTCCACTTCACACACCACTGACCTTATAATGAAATTATTTAACATTTGTTTTTGCCAAAGACAGAACCAAAAGTATATATTTTAGATATGTATTGGTTGCACAGTTGGAGATGTGCTTATTGGAGATGTGTTTCTGTGTGCTTATTTTAGCTCATACATGCTTTAACAAGTATTCATGTGTTATTTTGTAGGTTTAACTGCTGTGCAACTCCATCTATGAGCAACACTGTAGACTAAGATCAAGATCTCCGAAGTAACGTAGACCAATAGATCAATATTTCTGAAAAAACATAGATTTTAGTTCATGAATTATACCATCATGTTTTTGGGTAGATGAAGATGTTCTTTAGTTCAGCTATTGTGACCTAAAATAAATTCTGTACTATGGAATGAGCTGTTCCACTCTGAAACTCAAATGTAAATGCTTGAAAATTCTCACTACCCCATAAGTAACTTGAGGGTCCTGTTTGCTGTTCCCAGAACAGCAAGGAAAACTACACAGTCCGGATGGGGTTCTTCTCATCTATTGTTACAGAGCACAAGCCTTCTCAAACCGTTTATTGTTCCCCTTACACATGAAGCCATCAGCTTTGCTCCAGTGTGGGATATAATGTCAGGAATCTGAGTTCCTCCCAGAGCTGCTGTGTGTGACCTCTTTAAAACATCAACAACAACAAAACATTCAGAATGTTTTCACAAAAATGTTAGGACAATTGAACCACCAGAGTTAATGGGAGAATAGATCTGTAGATGTTTTTCGACCAGGAAGATCATGTGAAAGTTGGACACTGTATTCTTCTTCTTTGCTGTCACTTTTCTTGAGCAGATCATTGGTTTCTTTATCAGAGAGCCTGCTTGACCCCAGGAGGTGTGCACCCTGTAACACTGAGCTGTCACCCTGTAACACTGAGCTGTCATCCTGTAACACTGAGCTGTCATCCTGTAACACCAAAATCTTATCCTGCAACACTGGCCTCTCGCCCCGTAACATTGATCTCTCTTTCTCTCTCTGTCCAACTGCTTTTCAGGTGTTTGTGGCATGAGCTGCCATGTGTTTGGGCTCAGACACAGGACACAGATGTTGGGCAGATCATGAACGTGGAAACAGTGCCCACATCCCAACGCCTCCAGATGACGCTGACCCCTGCTGGAGGAGATTCTGTACAAATGTGGACACAGAACAAAATGTTGCTGTCAAAACTTTTTGGCCAAAAAAGGAGATTTAAACAGACATGGAAATCATCTGATTAGTGTTATTATGAAGCACAGAATGTTGGCTTTAATTCAGTGATATTTGCATATATATTACATATACATTTTCCAGAGACCACAATTAAATGGACTTAACATAACATATTATTAAAATTGTATTAAAATTTTAGTTGGAGTCTCACTTGGCCAGCTAACCCCAGCTAAGGGTTTCTGCCCCTAAAATCCACCATGATTGCCTTAGTAATGTGTTTCAGTCCAGTGTCTTGCTGGGTAAAGTCCTGACATTGACAGGTGTCTTGCTGGGTAAAGTCCTGACATTGACAGGTGTCTTTAGATTAAGTCATTTACTCTGAAACAACAGCAGTTTGCTTCTTCTCCACAACTTTCTCATTCCGTTAGTCTTGTTCAGGCTAGTCTTTGGTTCGTGTGTGACCTCATGTGAACTGTATGGGCATTTTAAGATCCTTCCAGCTTCCTGCAGTGGATCGAGCAGCTGATTTGAACACCCCT
>JAOXYF010000004.1:17238072-17256706 GCA_028565775.1 Sternarchorhynchus goeldii
CATGTTCGTCTGTCTCCGATACATGTGATTTGAACACCCCTCATGTTCGTCTGTCTCCGACTCATGTGATTTGAACAACCCTCATGTTCGTCTGTCTCCGACTCATGTGATTTGAACAACCCTCATGTTCGTCTGTCTCCGATACATGTGATTTGAACACCCCTCATGTTCGTCTGTCTCCGACTCATGTGATTTGAACACCCCTCATGTTCGTCTGTCTCCGATACATGTGATTTGAACACCCCTCATGTTCGTCTGTCTCCGATACATGTGATTTGAACACCTCTCATATTCGTCTGTCTCCGATTCATGCGATTTGTCCGCTTCAGTGCTATTTGCCTTGCTGGTGCTGCCTCCAGTCGTGAGTCACAAGTGTCTTCAGCCGCACGACTCTGGTTGGCTCGGTCCTGCAACTTCAAACACCAGCAACACGCTGCTGAACCAGACATGATTGAGACGTGATCGAGACATGAACGAGACCCAATCGAGCTGCCCACGGCATTGTTTTATGCTTTTTGGGTCTCTTGCCATAAGAGGACGTTGTATAAAACGACTGTGGTTAAATATCCTTGAATTAAAGCTGACATTCTATTTATTAACTACATAGTCAGAAATTACTTTGCCATATCAAGTCCCAATTATTAATACATTATCTACTTTAAAGCTCATTATTTTACTGAAATATCTACTGGTAAAGTCACAACTAACATCACTTCTTTGCCAGTTATAACACACAACTGGCTTAAACACTAATGTTAACATCAGAGCTTATATTGCAGTGGATAAATTCCAAATGAACACATTTGCAATGTGCAGCCACTGGGATTTGAAGTGTTGCCAAATCAAAAATAACAATCCCACATAATCTGTGGGTCCTGTGACACAGAATTGATTTTAAACATGATGGATTGAGGGCACAAATGGACTTAAAAAACAGAAGACACCTGTTCGAGTGTCAGTATTATGATTTACAGTGGAAACATGACTAACTTTTGAAATAGTTTTACTACACCGGTTTTACTACACCATTAGTTTATTGTAAGGTGTTTTTGTAACGTTAACACTTCACAAAGGCAAAGACCAGCTCAAACAGCATTTGCTGGGAAACAGTCAAAGAAAACTTAGAAATATAGCACTATGCATTGGGCTCCTAACAAATCATTCACATTTCACAAAGTAAAAGAAGTTTAATATATTTTCCTGTCACATTCGCTTCTAGTGTACCAGTGTCTGAACAGACAAAGACTCTTAGGAGATGATTTGCTAGTTTTATGGTCATCTTAGACCTCTCAGGAAGAGGCTGTTTGTTCTCAAACTCTTTTATGGAAAAGCCTGAGAAATTATGTTAATAATTGAAAAAGACATTCATAAATTGTATTTGCAATTCCTAAAGTGTACTAGAGGTGCAACTTTTACAAAAGTGCTTCTCTGTTTCAACTCCAGCAGAAATTTGAAGTTTGCTGTTAAAACTGCATAATGAACCAAAGGCTGGACCTTCGGCTTATATGTGAACATGAAAGCTATAAATGAAAACTATAAATGCGTAAAATAACTTTCAGCAGTCAGTAGTGACTGACATCTACAACCATTTATGCCAAAAATATTTATCCAATTAAGGGTATATATATATATATATATATATATATATATACACACACACACACACACACACACACACGTATGTATGTATAATGTCTTGGGTACATTGATTGTAATAAAGTGACTCTATATCTACATTATTATAGACAATTAAACCAACCAATCAAAATGTAACATAGTTTTTCGCTGATTTTACCTTTCACCCAATAACAGCTTTGAGGAGAGGATGCAGATGAATAAACACAGAACATGTTTTAAATAGCCTACATTTTAGGAAAGATATGCAACTAATTTTGTATCTGAACGAGCTACAGCTGAGGTGGTTTCATGTGCAGGAGAAGCTCCAACACCTGTTCACTGCCCTGCCCAAGCTGTGGTTCACACTGTACTTTAGGCTTGGCTTCTTGGAAAAATGATACTGACTGGCCATGCCGAGTGTCTAGACGGCCCTGAGGACAGGACGTAGGTAAAGGGGTTCTAACACTTGACCTGCCACGCTTAAACACTGTGTGATCTGTCTGGTGGCATGTGTAAGTGGCTTACTTAAGAAGCTCACTCATGGCTGAGTGAGAGAATCGCACGTCACTCTGTCCTGCTTGGGGATGATACGGCCTAAAGCCTGGGTCTTTAAATGCTCGTTTGAAGCTCCTAGCATCTAATAATTGAGAATGAATGATATCGGGTAGATTAGTTTCTTTGGGAAACTTTCAGTGTAAATTCAGGACTGTCTTTTGTAGCAAGTACTATGTGTGCATCAAAAGATCTCTCCTCAGTTTGTGAAATAACTCAAGAACATGGAGACAAAGACTATCACTGTATTTCTTTTAACCATCTTATAACCTTTCAATTGTCAGTGTGCATAAAGACAAACAGCTCGAGCGCTAAGAATGGCTAAGGGAAACGCCAGAAAGTTTAATCAAAAGAGGCCGGTCCACTTAAGGCTGATGTAACAACGAACGATTCAGCTGAGTTGTCCTGATAGCTGTCATTAAAGTAGTTACGCTGGGAGCGGGGTATCACTGTCCTGGGATCTGTAATTAGCAACCAAAAAATTACACATTGTCCAGCTGAAATGACCAATCAGGAAACTTCTCTTACATGGAAGCAGTCATCACAGTCAATTATTTTGTGTGTAAACATCACTTATATCTGCTTTAACATTAACATTATATTAGGTTCATTTTTATTACCGGAATACAATGGATCTGGAGTAGCACATCGGAACTTTGGGTCTTTAATCATTTTATTTACTGTGAACTTATTTTACTGTTAAATGAATGTTAATCTATTACGTAAATTACTATTTCATTATAATGCGTTTTCTTCTCTAAAAACAGTCCGGGAAAAATCATAAATTATTTTTGTGAGAGTGAGCGGCTCTCACAAAACTAACAGTATCGTTCCAGTTTAACTTTTGTTTTAAAAAAAAGTGCTACACTGCCGCCTAGTGGAGAAATTTACGAACAGACAGTACAGCTATGATTATCTTTCAAAGCAGTTTTGTAAACAATTTCTACCCACACTGTACTGCAGATAAGACCATATGTTCCTCTTTCTAAATAATTATCTAGACAACACTCTTAAAATGTAAACTAATGTAAACATTCTTAATATGTAAACTAATATTTCATGGACATTTAAATATGAAGTCAAATGTTTGTTTAAATATGTTCAGTTTAAATACTTATTATGTGTAATTAACTCTTTACCACTACAGTCTGTTGCTGTTTGGCAACCAAAGCATTAAAAACAAGCCAACTAATTTGTTTTGTGTCCTGCCTAATACTAGGTCAGAATAACCTTCCCTTTGTTTTTCAGAGTAGTTGCTACATTTGTACCAGGATGCAACTGAAAAATAAATGAAAGAACACACCTCACAATGTTAATAAAATATCATACAACACCTGATTACAGAGGTCCATGCCACCTCCAGAATAAAAACACGTTTCTCTTAAGAGCTGAGCAATACTTTTGACCATTCATTAAAAAAACTAAACGATTCACTGAATCGTTATGAAACGAATGTTTTATATTTATTTAATTGTTTGCTTGGTTGTTTGTTTTCCATCAGATGCACTTTGCTCGTACAGCTGATGAAAGACCTCTGTCCGAAATGCCCTGTTTCTCTGTAAACTGTGTGCTTTCAAAGATACAAGGATATGGTATTATTTTTCATCAAACCATTGATTCTCTACTTCACTTGATGGAACAGTTGTGTTGGATGAGTGAGGTTTAGGTGACCCACCAGTATGGCATGACATTCAAATCACTCTAAAGTTACTGAGTAACTCAAATCAGCAGCCAACAGGAGTGCACGTGCATGGAGAACATAATGAGGGCATTGTTAGGGCATGTGACTTCATAGCTAGTCTCCCCATGTAAAAATACATGGCTCGCCTACAACATTTATTGCCAAAGACTGTTCTGCTGAATTGACATTATATCTGAATGAGATAACCGACTTTTTGGCCTCCGATACAGAGGGAAATGTAGTGACAGACAGTGCATTTATGTATCACTTTTACAACGCAAAGGGAGTGAAATATTCCATAACATTAGTTTGGATATCATTACTAGGTTTGGACTGTATTTCAATGCGCACAAAACCACGCGTATGGATTCTTCTGTCCTTGTGGCATGGTACACGCGCGTAATTTTTATTTTACATTTAACCGTAAAAATGTTCTGCACGCTCCCCAGTGACGAACGAGGAAACGAGCCGTTCGTGGGCTCCCGTCAGTAAGCTGTGCGCTCTATGGTTGACAGGAATTTGCAGCCACAGTCGCAGTTTCTGATTCGGACAACCGGAGAGCGTCCGCCGTGTTGCCCCAGGCAACTGGCTGGCTTAGCAACAACAGAGGTGAGGCAACAAGCTACCGAGGGACGCGCAGAAATAACTGGCACCTCTTTTGAGGATTGTGAGTAAAATGTCGTTGCTCAGTCTTTTGTCGGTTATTTTGCATGTCGGAAATGTGTTATAAAGGATGACTGCAGCACTTCAAAAGCCAACAAGTTAGCTGTGTTCAGTAATTCTGTCAGGCGCTGCCGTAAGCTTAGCTGTGTAGTTGGTTAGCTAGCGAGCTAATGCTACAGCGTTTCTCACTGCAGTGAGTTTAGCGCATCCGCTGAGTTAACGGTGTCTGTAATGACTTGACTAGTTTACAGACACACGCACAGTTAACGTTGCTGATTTCAATAGTTAAGCCGTCGTGTTATCACTTGTGTTATTTGAATTGTTTGTTAGCAAATGTAACGTTTTTTTTTTAATCAACACTTAAAATACTGCAATTTAGAGGCCATCCAGAGTGTTAATGACACGCTCTTCAAATCATTGTTGGCTACCAAGCGGTCTGTAGCATAATATCTAAATAGCGACGAAACTAGCCAGCTATGTGAGTAACATATTACTGACCTGATTAGCTCAATGTGGAGTTAATGATAATTTACTTATAACATGATAATACTACATTTGGAGATTGCTAACGTGGAGCCACTAGCTTAGCCACATCATAGGTTTCAGCACCACAGTCATACTGAGGAACGTGTACGAAAGCGTCTGCTCAAACTGTACATGTCAAAGTGCATAACTGTGATGGCACTTGAAGAATGTAATGAAAAGCCTAAAATGTAAGTGTAGTGTAAGACGTTGATTGCCCAGGTTTGGTAAGGTTCTGTATGTCTCTCAATTTTCCTAGGAATCTCATGACGATGTACGCATTATTATTGTAGCTTGTTCGTTTGGGCCGTTTTGTCTTGCGAAAAACTAATGTATAAAATCATAAAATCGCTTGTATTTGTCCGTCCTGTATTGACCCATTTCGGTGATCCATCCTCGCTACCAATTACAAGTTCAACTTCCACAAAAGAAACAACTCTTAATGGAAATATTTTCACGTAATGTGTGTCTGTAGACTGATTGCAGAGTATTTCAAATTTCCAGTTTCAAACACGAGAGGGGTTCAAGGACGAGAGGCATCCTGTTTAATCAGAAACTGGACCTTAACGGTGATCAGGACAGTGGCGCAACTAATCTTTAGCTCTAACCGAAAGTACTCACATTTGTGTAATAGCTCTTACCGAAAGTACTCACATTTGAGTAACAGGTCAAGAGACTGTATAGGGTTTGTGATGTACTACGGTTCAGTCTTCTGGTAGAAGATGATAGAAGTAATTAAAGGTGAATGATCACGTTGAATTGTTTTTTTAATAACGAGGGCGGCCACTGTACGCCACAGTAGTTGCGAGAGATGAGAATCTTCCACCACCACCAGTGGTCATGACTGTACGTGCAGAAATAGCATGTCTGCACTCAACCTGAACAGAGCAAAGTACTGAAAAAAAAGACTTTCAAACGAGGGCTTAAAATAAGATTTTATAGTTACTATTTCGGCAACTTTATTTTTCTTTTATCACTTCATTACGTTTGGGGAAAATGAACTAAATCCATAGTAGGCACTATTTTATCTTTGACTTATAAACATGCTTCAAATTGTTTTTTTACTAAGCTTTGTTTTTTACTGAGTAAAACTAGGATAATTTAGTTAATTGATAGTTAAATAACCCTTCAGAGGGTAACATAATCTTCTAAATACACTCCCTGTTCGCCATCTGCTCTTGTTCATTTCTCTACCATGACAATCTCTGCATCATTCTCAAACACCTTGGAAAGACATGGCACAATCCACTTACATTAACTGGGTTTGAGATGTTCTCTGATGTGTTAAATTACAGAGGATCAAATACTGTTCTGCACAATAATTTAGCAAATTATGACAGCTGTGCTCAAAACAAGTTGCTGAATGTCTAGGTTTACCTGTATGTAGGTTTACCTGTGTTTCCTTTACTCTCACACACATGTTGCAAACATTCAGTGTGGCTTTTCCTTTCAGTTATTTCTGTTTCTCTGCAGTGGATCATTTTACCAGCCGTCCTTCCTTCCTTACATTCCCCCTCTTTCCCCCTCTTACATTCAAAAGTAAAAAAAAAAGTTGTGGTTTAAATTAAGGCTAGAACAGTTCATTCATTTACATTTCAGAAGCGTTACACAGTTTAGCCTATGTTTTTGAGGCACAAAAAATATCATAACAGTGCCAAAAATGTTGGCCAAATGTGTTCCATTCAGAAGCATGTGCTCCTGTGTGCAGCTGGGGAATGGCAGTCAATGTGTACTCCACATCCATGACCACGGAGAACCTGAGCAGACATGACATGCTCGCCTGGGTCAACGATTCCCTGCAGCTCAGCTGCACCAAGATAGAGCAACTGTGCTCAGGTAGGCATGAGCTTCACTGCACTTCCGCCATTAAGCGCCAGATAGTAATGTTTCCTAAGCACTGGTGGGGAATGTGTTAGTGTCACTGTGATTCATTTTTCATGTTACAAGACAAGGTTTTGAAAAAAAACAATTCCTTAAATAGTTTTTGTAAACATTGAGCTAAAACATTGTAGTCAAAGCCTTTTTAAAATGTGTTATATTTTCCCCCCAAAATATTACAATGCCAAATAATAAGTACACCAAACAAATTTGATCTTACAAATATTCATCAGCAAGAGTTTCCTGAAATCCATTCTAATTAAACCCCTTCATATGTGAATGACCAACATGACTATTTGTTAGTCACAAAGTGCTTCTTGATCTGGATTTTGCCTGCAGTTCAACACCAAAAATGTGCTAATTTAATATTTAAAAACATCTTCATTTTCTTCATCTTCTTCTTGTTTGTCTTGTTATTATTATTGATGTTATGTTCATGAGCTCTAACACAATCTTTTTTTCCTGGTTTCTTTGACATACCTTTAAAACAGTGCAGGATATTTACAATGTCTTACATTTTTTCTGTGTTTGTGAAACTACCATGAGTTATAAAACAATAACATTTCTTTATTTGTTCCTCTGTCCTCAACCAAATGATTATCTTTTGCATTATTCCAAAATGTGATAGACAGCAAAGACACTTTGTATTTTTACTAACAGGACAGACCAGAAAGCTTATAAATTTAATAATTATGAATAACCATATTACAGGCAAATGTCTTTGTTTAATGAAAGTTTAGGAGTTTGTCTATGTTTGCTTACTAGTTCTGTACTGATCTAGAATGAGACTAACAGAATCATACATTTCAGTGAATAATTATGAAAATAACTCTTTTTACAGTAGAACTGTTCTAAGCTTCTAGTGATGTAGAAATAATGAAGTATTGTGCACAGTGTGTGTGTATGTGGAGGGGGAACACATACTGAACAAGCAGATTCTTTCAGCGCTGTTCCCACCAAAAGGTCATGACTTTAATATGTTGATTTTGCAAAAGCATTGTAAATAGCTACCACCAGAGGGAGACCACGTGCTGCCATCCTGTCATTGGTGTGATCACCTGTATATGTTCACCTGTTTATATAAAGGGTACTTTTACGAAGCTTTGGTGTAAGAGCCTAAAGTTCAGCTGTAAACAGCACTCTGAGGGCTCTAACCCTACCATCGCCTTTCTGTTTCCAGCTGTGTTCTGTGGCGAGAAGCTTCCCCATCCTTTCTGCTTGCCCTCCCTCTGTCCACACACACACACACATACACACACACTCCCAGGCTATACTGCATTAAGGTGTTAAGAAAAACAAATGTTCAGCTCTTAAGCCTCATGGGCAGAAGAGCTGGCTTCATTCGGCTTCCAGAAGGACGTATTTAGGAAAAGTGGAGATGGCTTGTGCTGTTTCTCAGGTGCAACATACTGTCAGTTCATGGATATGCTGTTCTTCAGGTGCAGCATACTGCCAGTTTATGGACATGCTGTTCCCTGGGTGTGTTCTGCTGAAGAAAGTCAAGTTCCAAGCTAAACTGGAGCATGAGTACATCCACAATTTCAAAGTGCTACAAGCAGCTTTCAAGAGGATGAACGTAGATAAGGTGGGAGCCATCACTAATAAGCCCAAGAAATTCACATATCTGAAATGTTTGCATATTGTGTCATACGTAGGTCTGCTTATGGACTGAACTGAGTTTCCATGCACACAACACTGTTCATTATTCATCACCTATTGGATGGTGCTTTGAGGTTGTATTTCTTTGAGGTTGTAGTGCTTTGAGGTTGTATCTTTTAGTGTTTCTTCACAAGGTTTTCTCAGGTTTTTCATATTGTTTTACCTTGCACAGAGTTTTCTTTGCTTGCCCTGCTCTGTTTATTCCTGTTCCTGTTTCTGTTCAGATATAGCCTTATTGTTACTTATTCAGTCATGAAGCTATGCTTCAGAATGTAGAAAGCTTTTTCCATGTGCTGGAACCTTTTTTTTTTTTTAGAACATTTAATTTCCAAATATGATCTTGGAATCTCTGATCTTTCTCCCCTGGACTATGGTACACTCAGTTTCAACAGATGGAGTTATCCATACATTGCTTATTATTACTGATTGCTTTTGTTCCTGAACTGTTGGTTAATTGGAAGAATTTTCTTAACAACCTTTATATACAGTGTAGTCTTCCCTGATATACTGGGACCATTAGTCCAGTAGATTTGATATTGTTTAGTTCAGTGTTTCTCCACCAGATGATTGTGTAGTTTTTGCTTTAACCTAATATGTTGGGAAATTGGGCAGAGCAAAAACATGGAACCATCTTGAGACCCTGAGGACTAGGTTGGGAAACACTGGTTTAGTTCACCAGTGATTGTTTTTCTTAATGATGAAACAAACTATATTTTGCCTGTTTCATTAACTGATTTTGATTTTCCAGTACACACCCATTTTTTACACACCCATTTACAATTATTCTTTACCTTTGCATTATATTCTTTTGTAGGTGTGAGGAACTTGAGTTCACCTGGGTTAGGGTGGTGTTAGGAACCCTTTGCATATTCCTACCTTTGGCCCATATGTGGAACTTGTTGTTACTTTGATCTTTTGCAGATCATCCCAGTTGAAAAACTTGTGAAGGGAAAGTTCCAAGATAACTTTGAGTTTGTTCAGTGGTTTAAAAAATTTTTTGACGCAAACTACGACGGCAAAGAATATGACCCCCAGGAAGCACGCCAAGGACAGGATGTCCCGGCTACGCCCAACCCAGGTACCTCACACCTACACACCCAACCCAGGTACCTCACACCTACACACCCAACCCAGGTGAACCTGTGTTCCTCACACCTACAAAATCTCACAGTGCAGTTCTGGAACAACCCTAGTTCTTATCTGATTGTCTAATTCCATTCGAGTACTTGTCTAATAACGTCTGATTGAGTCATGCCCTCAACATGACATCAGGTGAAAGTGTTATTTTTGCTGTGTAATCAATATCTTTTAGATTTTTGGAGGTTTTTAAAAGTCTTTTTAGAATTAATGAATATCGGGATGGTGAAGTGTAGTTTTAACTGCACTAATGTCCATTACATAGACTAAATAACAGCTGGGAATGTGCATTCTAATAGTTAACCCACCATCTTCTCTTTGGCAGCTATACCTGTTTATACAGACTTTGTCTGAATAAACAAGATATTTATATCTGCATAAACAAACATGAAGACTCCTAAACTGCTTGTAGAGAAGACCAAGCAGTTGTTAATGTGCGGTTTGAATGTTAAAATAATTTTGAGAAATTTGCTTAGTGAGTCTCTTGCCTCTGCACTATCATGGTCTGGTACAGGTCCTCAGCGGATTTCACCAACGACACCCAAAACCATGCCAACCCCACAACGTGTGCCTAGCTCCACCCCCTTGTCTGGAGTAAGGCGGAACACACCCATATTTCGGAATGGAGGCACTGATGCAGAGATCATGGGACTTAACCAACAGGTATAGAAAGTCCAACCATGCTGGACACGCTAGAACAATAGTCCATTCTGTTAAGAAGAACAGTTTATTCTGTAAGGGGATGCAGGTGATTTTAAAAAGAAGTATTTCTGTTTTTATACATATGTGTATTTGTATCTACAGCATAGTCATAGCGTCGATCTAAAAATGTTGGGAAGCAAACTAGAAAATGGAATCCTCTGTCCTCATGTCTAACTTGTGGTTTTACTGGTTGTTACTATGCATGTAGTTAATGGACCTGAAGCTGACGGTGGATGGCTTGGAGAAGGAGAGGGATTTTTACTTCAGTAAACTCCGTGACATTGAGCTTATCTGCCAAGAAAATGAGAGTGAGAACAACCCTGTTCTCGCCAAGATTATCGACATCCTCTATGCCACTGAGGTATAATGGGCTCTCAATAACACACACTCCAAATACTCAGCAACACACACTCCAAATACGCAGTAACACACACTTCAAACACTCTATAACACACACTCTAAATACTCTGGTACTGCAAGGGCCCTCTTATGTACCTGACCCAGGGTCACAGCACTTATCCACCATTTCTCACACTGTACCACAGATCTCTGATTACTCACATTATTACTCATTTATTTCAATGGTTTAGGATGGTTTTGCTCCCCCAGAAGATGCTGAGATTGAGGAGCAGCTCCAAGACCAGGATGAGTACTAAAGCCCGTAAACAAACAACCTTCACGGCCCCATCCTTCTTCTTCCTCCTCATTTTCTCTCCTTTATCTCTCTTAGCTTCCTTCTCTTGTTCTTACATCATCTCTTTATGCTCTGATTACTATGTTCTTGATTCCGTTTCTTTTTGTCCTCGATTCTGAAGAACCAGCAGACAATTATCGTCAAAGCTTTTAACAAAGCCTGGGTGTTATATAGAGAGAGATTATGTGAGTAACGGACTCGGCCTACACAGAGATTTTGACAACGGAATTACCTGTAAATTCTTTTTTTTCTTTCTTTTTCTTTTTCTTGAGCTCTGAATTGAACCGTACTTCACTCTTGGCCATGGATTTCTCTTTGAGTCTGAAATGGTATTCATTTACAAAGAGCATAAAAACCAGCCCACAGTCTCTTCAGAGTGTTAATCTTAAATGTATGTTTAGATGGCCAGACACACATCCACAATACATTCCCATTCTTGTAATTGCTACTGGAACAAACTGTTTTAAAACAGTTAACAAACGTGTGGTGAGATTTTTTAATTGCTGCTTTACTAGATAAACAGATGTATATTTGCATTTTGTTTTAGTTCCTGTGTTTTGAATACTTTTTGGATTTTTTTTTTTTTTTTGGAAATTAGATTGTTTTACTATATATGAACTAATTTAAAGATGATCTGAGACTGTTTCGAATTACATTTGAAATAAATAAATAAAAATAAATTCAGAATAAAATAAAATTCATTTGAAATAAATTCAAATGAATTTCAGAGTTCTGTGAACAAACCTGATTTCAACTTAAATTGTAGAATGACATGTCATTTGCAGGATTTTTGTAGATTATAGAGCATTGATATTGTTCACTGTAACTATAGAACAGCCAGGCACTGGCAGTACTAAATCACACTGTCTGCTAAGTGCATAGTGTCCTAACAGGAAACTGATGTTTATTTTGCAGAAGTGTTTTGTGGCTTTGGTTATCAAAGCTTTGTTCAGTGATTATTGGGTTTGCCTTTAGAGCACTAATGTGCAGATGTAAACATTATTGGGTTTGCCTTTAGAGCTAGCACTAATATGCAGATGTAAACATTATTGGGGTTGCCTTTAGAGTTAGCACTAATGTGCAGGTATAAAGTTTTCTGATGTATTTATAGATATTAGCACAAGGTCATGCTAAAACAGCTTATATCATAAAATAAAACATGGTTTTATAAAAAACCATTGGGTTTATATGACACCATTGCTCATGGTTATTTGTGACTGACATTATAAAAGTCTTTTTAGTAATTAAATCAGTGGGTGGAGGGTTGTTTTTGTTTGTTGGTTTGTTTTTGTTTGTTTGTTTTTTAAACAACTCTAAAATGCCACAAAATTTGGTTTGATTAACAGGACCTGGCTGTACTCATTTCTTCTAATAATACTATTATATTATAAGCTGTCAAGGCTACTGTAGCCATGGCAACTAATTGCAGTTCATGCATCTATTCTGAGTTTTACTATGTAAAATAAAGCGTATTCTAGCAATTTAAAATGTTTCATTTTGTGAATGTACAGCATTTAACTCAAATGTATTTGAATGTTTGACTCAAATATTATATGTAAAAAAACAGATTTGCAGTTACCGAATACTATAAAAATTTATTGGCTGTAGTAAAACATTTTTTCATACAACTTTTTCATTATGCAAAACTCTTTACGTCAGAGCTCAGTAAAGGATCTTGCTCAGTCACTGCCTGGGAAGTAAGAATTCCAGTTAAATTGTTCATATTGAAATAAGCTAACACTATCAGTAAAAACACCAGCGCTATTAGGATATTATACTATATAATATAATATAACATAACATAATAACAGAACTCCTCTCTTCTCACTTCAGCATTACAGCTCTGCTGAAATAATGTTTACAAAAAATATTTGATGTCTTGCAAAGTTGGGAAGCTGAAACATTCAGATACACTTTGATATACAATGTATGAAACAGGAATTGTGCAAGGTATGGTTACACGTAAAAGCAATACTAATGTCATAACAGGTTTTACCCATCTAATATTTAAGAATAATGTCATATTTTGTTCATAATCAGCACACTTAATGGAGCAAGTATTTACTCCATTGGTTATTAAGGTATTTACTATTATACAGGTGTGTTCTCATGCATGCACGAGAGAACTAATTCTAAATATTTTCTGCAAGAGTTTATATAGTTGGTGTATAACACCGTGAGAAACAAGGTAGCAGTAAGCTAATCAGTAATGAGACTGCAATATGTATATTTATATTTGTATTATTCCGGGATAAGCTAACCATCAGCTAACCGACAGTGACACTTGACATCTGTTGGACATTCACAGATAGTGTCCGCGAACGTGCATTAACAATATAACTGCAGTTTTAACTGTTCAGGCTAACCATTTAAATACTTGCAAAGAGGCTCACGCCACACTTTGAACGGCAACCTGCTAATTTTATTAAATGCTCAACGTTAACAATTTCGTTTGTTTTAGGACCTGAAAACTAGCTATCGGTTGTAAGTTTTAAATGATAACATCCCATTATTTAACTGACCTCGGAGCTAAACTGTACAGGTTCAATTACAGCGTCATACCAACAAAGCAGACGTGGCACAGAGACGTGTGAAATTACCGACGTACTCAGAGCTGACTGTGACCATTAGCTACTTAGCTGTTCCTTTCACCATCTTTAGGGGAAAGGTGGACCAGATTTAGCTCCAGCTAGCAGTAAATGATACATATTTACGATTAGTAATTTTTTTGTTTGCAGCGTTTAATAAATTATGGCATCATCCGCAAATAACAGTTCTGCTGGCAAGTGGGAGGTGGTGAGGAAAAACAAAAAGCAAAACAGTTCTGGAAAGAATCAAACCGGCGGTGGAAGAAAAGCATTGAGCGAGTCTAATTTGCCAAGAGTTGATCAGTATCGTAAGTAAAATGCACTAAACATTTGTATCAGTCCAAAAATCTAATATCCCAGCTTTAAAGATACGTCGAGAAAACGCTTCCGACATTCGCTTCTTGCTAGCTTAGCTCGCCAGCTAACTGTTCTGTCATGTTTGATCGGTCTCCCTGACTAACGTTAACTATCTTGATCATTTGTTATCTGGTCAGGAGGAATTAATGGTGCGTTTTGTGTTGTTTCTAACAAATATTACTCGGCCTTTGAAACTCTGCAGCCAGCTGGGTAGCTCGCTAGGATAAGTTTTAGACCAGGCGACGATATCAAAGATCCCTCGCCACTTTGTAACGAGCTAACCGTCCGATAGTAGTTGCCAAAACGTCCAATCTTGTTTAAGTCGAAACCCTATCTGTATTTTAAAGGTGTAAAGGTTGACGGGGAAAGTCTAGTTCGCTACCTGACTAGCTATTGATTTCCTAACTGACAGTACATGTGTACGTTAGGGCACCAACTTGAAGCTAGCCACTTGCTAGCTGCGTTTGCCTGGTTAGCTATGTGGGTTAACCTGCTAACCTAGCTAGCTGGTTAACCCACCTCCGTTGGCCCATGCTTCTGCAGCGATTGGTTGTGGAAGCAGTTCTTCACATTTGCACCCATGTCTAGCACATTACAACCTCTGTATCGCAAAAAAAAGATTAGCTGGAGACGCACTGGTTTTTAAATAAAACATGCTTAATACCATCTTTTAAAAATGTTTTATTTAACGGAGTTTGGACAATTAGCTGTCGTTGACAGCAAGCGTGCAATCTGTCTGATTGCTTTCCTGATTTCTTGGTTTTTTAAGTATGTCAGCTGGAACATTTTACAGTGTCTTGTAATGATATGCCCTGGTTTGTTAACTACTTAAAGGAATCAGACAGCACAGTACGCAGCACAGAGACCGAGAAGACATTTAATCTGAATTACCTTTAGATGGGGGCAGTGGTAGGAAGCATACGGTGTGTCTAAACGTAATATTTCAGCGTGTACTTTTATGGTTGTGCTCGTTAAAGAAAACACTATCTCAGATTTTACCAGCGACAAGATTAAAACCAATAGAACTGACATGTTCTTGTATACTGTGGTGTCGCATATACGTTTTTTTTTTTTATGATCGCTGCTATAATTTCTCAATTTAATTCTGCTTACATGGTTAGTTGCTTAAAATTCAGTACATTCAGTATCAATAGGTATATATCTGGAACGGCCTAGTTTGGAGTAAGAGGTTATGTTCTATGCGTGCTGGAGGTTGTATTTATATATACACAGAACCTCCAGTTTGCATTTTAGACTTTGTGGTAGTGTGTCAGTTAATTGAGAAACGAGTAAGACGGTGTGTTCCAAAAATTGCAGATGTTTTTCTTTACATCTCTGTCACTGGCTGTTATGAATTCAGCCATGGTTTCCTGGTTGTGTGACAGTAGTTCAAACAGGACTCATTATATTATCAAAGAAAATGGTGCTTAGGTTTCTGGTTCAGTTTTGAAATGCATTAACTTTGCCTTAATTTTGTTCTGGTTGTTTCTCCTTCCTTTGAGGATTGGTTATCATTGCAAAATAAGCAGCTAGAAATGAAGAGACTGTCCTGAGAAATGTTCTTTTGTTGCAAAAGACTGCTTAATCTCCTTCGTTTTCTCTTCCACTGCCCAAAAGAGGCTAGCACTTCCTTTGACTTGTATTTAAGCGTCACTTTCGCCTGGGCTCCCTGCAGCAGCTGTGAAGATGTCCGAGACCATATTTGAGAGTTTTGAGAAGATTGGAAAGAAGCAGAACAAAGAGCAGGTTCCTCCACCATCTGAAGCCCAGCAGAAGAAGCACAATGGGGGAAAGCAGTCCAAGAAGTCCCCCTCCAGCAGCATGAAGCAGACCCACTACAAAACCTTGGAGGAAGCCGTCAAAGCTGTGAGTACAAGCCTTAATGCAGTCATGGATTTGGGCGAGTTTACAGACTTAGCTACCATCCCAAATATTCCCAGTGGCATGTGAAATATAGCATGTGAAGCTTGCACATAGCTATACTGAAGTTTTTTGTGTGTTGAGAGCCATGCATTTACTGACATGGTGGTGAGTGCCTGGAGTGGGTTGTCAGGTGGGTTGTTGCCTCGTGGTTTGAGTCTAAGTGAAAAGGAACAGGGTGGTAGAAGACTGTGCATACTTACCATGACACTCTACTCAACCACCTGCTTATGTTCTCTCTCCGCCCTCTCCTATGTTATCTCGATGGAACACATTCTGTTCCATCTCTCCTCTCCAAATTCCTTCTTTCTTTTCTTTTCTTTTTTGCGGGAGGAATGTATGTGTTTTGAGGGGCTCAATGGTATTTAACATCTGTGTAATGGAGTGGAGGAGGAAGATAGTTTTGTTTCTCTGTACATTTATGGCTTGTTTCTTAGTCTTTCAACTCCATCTATGGACATCAGGAATATCCCATAGATTTCCTGCGCATGTGTGTGTAGGGGCATGCCTGCGCGTTCCTTATCTCACATCACCACTGAAATGTCTTTTATATTGCATATACATTGCTGAAAGGTGTTCTCCATCTGTCTCTTGCAGCTTGACATGGTGGAGTTGAAGCAGCAGCTTGAGAAAAGTCAAACTCTGTTCCCAGAGAATCCCAGTGTCTGGGTGAAGGATCTGGCTGGATACCTCAACAGCAAACTGCTTGCGCCAGACATGGATCCCACACTAAGCAGCTATGCTCACGGTAAGGGTTTGGAGCCCAGATATGGGGTGAGGGTTTGGAGCCCAGATACTATGTGCCAAACGAAAATAAGGGTGGGGGAAAAGAAAAGCGTATGTCCAAGTATTTCACGTTGAGCAAACATTTGGTTCAGAGACAGCTGTTTAACCACAGCTCGTCTTTTTCTTTGTAGGAGAGAGAATAGATGGAACACCTTAGCAAACACCTCACAGTCACTGGTCTTGGTTGCGTAATGAAACGCAACTGCATAAATCTACTGACCCCTGCTGTCATGGCAACATGTGATAAGCTGGGGTCACGGAAGGCAATTTCCCATTTCAAATTAGCATACGAGTTCGGTTGAACACCGTGTTATCTCACACACAACACATGCACAGCCTTGTGAACCGATAGCAGAGGGCAGTCAGGCTCTGAGTAGACACTGTAGCTCTGGAGCATGAGGGAGAAACCGATTTGTGATTGGTGGTTTTAACAAAAGGATCTCTGTCTAGATTACCCATATTGTCTTGCGGGGAAGGAGCTGCGTAGCACCATTAAGAATATTCTGGGGAAAAGTGTCTCCGTGTTGGAAGAATCTTTTGACTACTGTGTGTTCACCATGCTCCAGGAGCTGGACAAGCACCCAGGTAACACACACACACACATACACACACTGAGGTCTAGCTAAAATTGATTCAGGGGCTTGAGTCATACCAGCCCTTGACATTTTGTTCATCAACAGTGTAGGTTCACCTGGTCAATTTTTGTGATTTGACAGGTGAGCCACTACATGGCTACAGAATGTGTATCCAGGCGATCATGATGACCAAACCCAAAATAGCCACAGTGAACCTGTCTGAGGTGAGTGGACATCTGCTCTGGGCCAGGAGCATCGGTGTTCCTTTACCTTTGATCAGAGAATAAAATACAGGTGCATGTCAGGTGTGGGTCCCAGGTGGTCATTGGAAACCCAAAAATAACCTGATTTGAATAGGCAGCAGATTCTCAGGTAAAGGGCCAGGAAGCATCTGCCAAGGCAGTAACAGTGAACTTCATGTGAAATAAATAAATGTATTTATTTATATAGTCTCTCTGAAATCAAGAGTAACTCCATGTAGTGATTATGACTGAGGTTAACTTGGGTCATCTGGCACCTTCACTGTGATAGTTGATGCTGATTGCTTTAAGTGGTCTTCATATTGTATCTTGATACAATGAGGGCTTGACAACTTGGCATTGGTGGGGCTTGAACAGACAACCTTCTGATTACTAGCTGAGGATCTTTGACCACAGTTTGGAGGGCAGGCTTATTTTATACTTAATGAACTCCAGATGAACTACACTTCAAATTCTCCTGTTTCACATGGTTTTACTTGTCAGTCCATCATTTTAATTGTCTGTTTGGCTCTGTGGTTAAACTGTGGGTTTTTCCATGTTACCTGCACAGCACCTGGAGCTTTTACGCTCGCACCAGAATCGGCCAGCCAAGTGTCTGAGTATCATGTGGGCGCTGGGCCAGGCTGGATTCAGCGACCTAGGTCAAGGCATCAAAGGTGAGGGGGAGTGGGGGAGCTTGTTATTGGTTAACAAAAAACAGTTGGCGGGGGGGGCTTTCTGCTGGTTGCTAATTGAAAGAGCATTAGACATGTTTGTTTACTAAAACTGATGTGATTAGATTGTAATGTGTTGACTGAGTCATGCTTTCACATTTGCGTGCATGGTTTGGGTTCATTTGTCTTGCAGTTTGGCTGGGCGTCATGCTTCCTGTTCTTGGCGTGAAAACACTGTCTGCTTATGCCATTGCCTACCTGGACAGACTGCTCATGTAAGTCATGCTCCTCTGTGCTGGACTCTGCTCTTGTCAGTCATGCTCCTCTGTGCTGGACTCTGCTCTTGTCAGTCATGCTCCTCTGTGCTGGACTCTGCTCTTGTCAGTCATG
>JAOXYF010000004.1:17272180-17292789 GCA_028565775.1 Sternarchorhynchus goeldii
GTGTGGGTGGGTGGGTGTGAGGCTGGGTGACACCATGACGAGTTGTCTGGATGTACTAATGTGGTGCTTTACTATTCAGTGCAAGGTCCTGTTTGGTTTTAGTTAATAATATGTTTTGATTTATTGGACTAAAGCAGCAAATATTTATATAAATGTGAGTCTGATTACTGGCATTAAAAGCCAAATAGAAAGTGTTTGCGCAGGTCATCTTTTCATGTTGACTTTGGTTTTAATTCTGCAGTGTTGCAGTTTGATCATGTATGAAACTGGTCGCACACTCAGTGCTATCAATGCTAATGACCGAATATAATTGTAGCCGTGGGAAGTACGTGTGTACATGCGTGCTGCTCACAGTAATTACTATTTTCCACACCCTTTGACTGTTCTGGTCATGTCTTTATTAATTGCAGTAATTGGTTTGGGCGGGAGGTGGGGGGTGTTTTTTTAATTACCCTTTTTACTGGATTTGAACCATTCAGCAGGTACTGTGCTCCAGTTCCATCAGACAGGCCAGGTGTGCAGACCTGCCTGGGCTTGAGAGCCTCCAGAGGTGATCCAGAGTCTGCTGGAGCCTCACAGTTACTCCTAAATGGACTTTCCTGCCAGCTGGAACTAAAAATCTTGCATCGGTGAAAACTGCAGTGACCATATTCACACAGGACACAAATGGTGAAGAATTAGGTTTTACAGTATTAAAATGGTGGGAATTTGCTGAGAGCTACATTTCCCTTTTTACTGATTAAGTGTGCATTCACAATCCACAAACAACCCAGAATATCTATGACATAGACTGGTCAGTTATATCCTGGGAGCGTTCCAGTAGTCCTGTGTGAACAAGGTTTGTGGTTCTTGCTTTTTTAACTCTTTTGTGGCAGGGGGCGGTCTTGTGCTGTTCCTGACAATCTTCCTGTCTGATGTGGCTGTGTCCGTACCTCCGTAGGTCCTGTAATGTTCAACTTTAACCCTCCCTTTGTTTCTCCTCGTTAATCAGCGTCAAAGAATTACAAGAATTATTACTGTCTGACGCTGAAGGAATCAGTGAAGGCACTTAATAACCTGGGTGATTTTGTTCAAATGCGCTTTGTTCCAGTGAGATGTGGTTCCAGCCCTCATAGATCAGTGAGAAGCATTTGTTTTAATTGTTTTAGTTCTTTTAGTGTAGCAGTATCAAAGATATCGGAGAGAGCGAAGGGCAGTGGTTGCAGGAACGTGACTGGATCTGGGTTTTACCTCTTGATTTTAAAGCTGTTTCTTTGGTAGGCAGTGTGGTACACAGTAGTGAAGTGGGTTATCAGAGTCTTTGAAATTAAACTGATTTTGTTTTGCTGATATGGCAATGGAAATATGATCTGATTTACATAAGACAACCATAAACAACAACAACCATAAACAACAACAAAACACTGTTTTCTTGAACACAGCATGCTGTTCCAACATTTCAGTGTTATGTGATTTGGTGCAGTCCTTTAAAGACATGCTGATCTGTGGTGTGAATGGTAACACTTAAGTATCCTGAGTAGTAGTTTGTTAAAAACCAGGTCATTTCCATTCAGACAGAATGACCTACCATAATGTTACCTGCTCCTCATCATAGAAACCAACTTTGAGAACAGTTAGAAACCAAGGTTTACTAACTTTCCAAAAATGTATGTACATTTTATTATATTTATCCAGTATTAACAAACAATTATTATGTAAATAATTCAGCTTCAGAGATGTTTTTTTGAGGTTGTTAATGGATGACTGTCTGTAGAAATGTTTAACCTTTATAGTGAAAAATTCTCTCACTGTGTTCTTCAACATGACAATGTAATTTTAAGAAACATGCTCAAAATGTAGGGGTTTGAGTTTGAAGACTTGGCAACCATACAGATTAGGCAGATGTGCTATGAAGCTGGATCCTTTTGTTAGCAAACTGGCTGCTTTAAATAATTTACTGGTTGCAATATAATCTCGTTTTGGTCTTAAACTAGCACTAAGCACCTAAACTAGCACTACGTTTAAATTGATCCCAAGTCCAGCTTCATAACCCAGACTTCTAATGGTACTGAGGTCTATATTTGTGGTTGTTTTGGTTCTATCGTTCAGTTTGGCATTGGTGTGAAACCACTACAGTTCTGAAGGATTAGCCAGGGCCCTGAGGTCAGCGAGTGTGAAGGTGTCCCGTTCCTGCGCTGTGTTTGTGTGATCAGGTTCTTTGTGAGCTGCTCTAGACTGACTCCTGTCTCTGATGTACATGGTGACGTTGGCACATCATTGTTTGTTTACATGGTCATATATCTTTATTTTACTCCTCCCTTTCTGAGTTAAACAGTTCTACCACGGTGGGCTGTAGGTTATTTGTGAAAGGACATTTAAAAAGAAATTGTGCCTAATTGTGTACTCGCTTACATGTGTCAGATTTATCCCACACCTATGTGACGTATAATGTTTAACCCCTCAAATGTGCTTCTTTACTCTGGGGACTTGTACACCATATACTGTATGTACACCATTATATTTATATAATTTATTATACTGCATAAAGTAGGACATCCCCTGTTGGGCTGTTAGAAGACAGAGTGGTACAAACTTTTCAATTGTCTAATTTTCTTAAATAAACGTGACCTCTGAATGGAAAGAGGGCTTGGTGACCTTTGATCTTTTTCTTCCTCACACTTGTAGCATTTGCTTGGAGCTTCTTTAACTTTGCTCTCTTCCGTCTCTCCTTTGTGTGGAGTGAGATGTTCTTGCATCTCCAGCTCATTTTGTGTGTATGCTGTAATGTTAATCCACCACCCACAATAATTCCATGCAAAAAAAACAAACCTTGGATTAAAATGAAATGATTTTAAAAAAATGAGCCTTTTTTTAATGAAAATGATTGATCCCGTGTCAAATTTAAAAAACATAAGAAACCAAAAATAAGGAAACTGTAAAATTTTTGTCACTGAATTTATTTTGGGGCTTCCGATACTGTAATGCAGATCTGTGCACATCCTTGCGACATGTGTGCCAGGAGGCTCAAGTGAGTACAGGGTTGCCAGAGCAACCGGGAGCTGGAGCGGGTCCTGGGTTGCTGCAGGTTGCCATGCCTTCCTCCCTGTTACCATGGTTGCTAGAACACACTTGCTGTATTGATGTTGTCCAAACCAGTGCATCTAATATACAAGTGCCTCAGTAACCAAATGGCATTACCATAATACTATACTTCATGTTGAGCTTTTCAAAGAAAACACAATTACCCCACAAAGGACTTTATTATGATCTCTCAGTGATTGATGTGACTGGGTATAATTCCCCCTTCTTCACTGTCTGTGGTTGCCTAGGCAACAGCAGTTTGGATTTCCAGTTGACATCACAGAGCAAAGATCGCTGTGTGTGGAGAGGGAGGAGCATCAGGACTGGCACAGCAGGCCCCGCCCATCTGTCCCCGGCACAGCCCAAAGAGGGGCTGCTGTCGCAGGGGGAGCACTGTCAGAGCGTAAGACAGTTCCTTCAGTTCCTGTGCCTTGCCTACAGATGAGCTTACAGAGAACAGCTCTGCATGCTGTGTGTGTGTGTGAGAGAGAGAGACTTGTCTGAAAGTTGCTCCTTGCCCTCTCTTCCAGACCACCCTGAAGGATGGTTCCACTCATTATCTCTCTTCCATTGAGTGTATCAGGTAACAGAGCAGCTGCACGTTCACGTGAAGCCTTGCACAGAAGTGCACGTGCAACACCCAGTGTACTACAGTCATTTGCATGCACATATTATTCATGTAAAACTTCTAATGGGCTGTAACAGGTCATTTTAAATGAGTGATTTCAAGAGACAATAAAGGACTCATTTGCATGTGCATATTTTTAGATAAAACTAAAATTAATAAAGGCATATTAAAAATGCCTAAAAAACAATATCAAGAGACAGTCATGCTATACTTTCTTCATTTTTAGTGCTTGTACTGCTCTGCTTCTAGGTGTGAGTTCCATCCTCGACCCAGTTGGGAGAAAACAGAACGTACACTTTCCCAGCCTACAGCCCAGGCCCCCGTCTGCGAGAGAACCACCATGAGCGTGTGGAGACTCCTCAAACCCGGGGCCAGAAATCAGCCAACAGGTGTCTTCTGCAGTCCGACTCCACTGGCCTCTCCTGCAGGATCTAGCCAATCTAGCTGGCTGACGCACACTTAGTTTTCCGAACAAACTCAGACTGATTTGTTTAGGTGGGACGTGTCTATTGTCCACCTTTGAATTCAGACAAAAAGCATTTGTAAGAGTTCGCAGAGTGAACACTCCGATCTGAATCTTTGATGTGTAGGAAATGATTCAGTCCATTATGAAGTGTTGAAATGTTGACTACCACTATGATTCAGCTTTGAAGGGTGACGCATATTAAAGGATTCACATTAGCCAGAGTAAGCGTACACACTGCACACATAACATACTGCTGTGTGGGGACAGGGATCCATTTTTATTGAATATTTGATTGAATATCATTATAGGTGATTATAATGCATTTTAAAAAGATTCATTCTTTCCCTCTCTGGTAAGTGTAAGGGTGTAAGAATGATGTTCATGTGTTTGATGGGTGAACTGTGGACATTCCTTCACGCTTGTGTTTTACTGTGAGACAGGGAAGAGTAGCCCCATCCTGCATCCGCCTACCAGAGCTTTGCTGGGCAACTCCACCCGAAGCAGTCCATGCACTGGAGACGACACACACCCACCTTCGACACCTTCCACAGGCAAACAGGTAAAAAGTACACAAGATATCATTAGTGCAGGGGAATCTCCATGTCACATGGTACAGTGGATACGTCAACTTAAAAAATACTGAATAGATTCATATGTAATGGATTACTTTCCAAGATGTAATATACATGTACTTTAAATACAATCCATGTATTTTAAACCTCAGCTCTATTTCATGTGTAAGCTGGCTCTGCTCTATATTGTTAACTTTACAAATTACTGTTAAAATTCATACTCGCATATGCAGACTCAAAACTGGTCTATCAAATATCTGGTTTAAACTCTGCAGAGTGGGACAGATTGATGCTGATGATCATGACCATAGACCTAGCGCAGAGTTCCTGAGGTTATTCCTCGCCGCTGATATCCACACTCCTCCCACTGACAGGGTGACGCTCCAGTGGCTGTGGACGCTGACTCTGGGCCTGACTGAGCCAACGTAACGCTGTTCCCAGAGCAGTGATGAGCTTCTGCCTCTCTTGCCCACATATAACTATACATATCACTGATCACACAGTTCTGACAGTCATAGATGCACCTTATAAAACATGTATATTTCAAAGACGAGCTCCACATCACCTACAGTATGGCAGTGTATGAGAGTTTTGGGGCATCATTCATAACCAAGGGTTCATTGATAAGAATATGGTTGATGTCTTATGAAATAATATCATTCTCCAGAAGATAAACCATATTATTCTGGTTGCATGAAGTTTAGAAAGGCACCGTTTCTACATCTTCAGGGATTTTTTTTTATATCTGATAATGTCCCAAACCTCTATTCCAACCAGCTTCTTACTTAGGACCAAATGATAGAGAGAGAATACAGCACGACTAACCTGTCCAGTACATTCATTTATTTATGTTTGTTAAAATGCACAAAAAAGGCCCAGTGCAGTTGTAAGAGAACACTGAGTGGCTGATGTTCTCCAGTTTTGATCACACTTCATGATCATGCCAGGAAGCGAGTGACCCCTCGACTACCTCCACTAGCACAGAGCATTCACCTCGACACCTTTAATGACCTGCTCAGATTTGCACTACTCTGTGAACTGTTCTGTAAACCATTGTAGCACCTTTTGAACCCATACTACATTTTTTTGTTGTAGTTTTAGAAGTGATGTATTTTAGAAGTAGGTTTTGTCATGTCATGATTGTCCATAATGCTATTGGATAATATATTGTAGAGTATCTTGATGGTGCTTATGGGTGTTCCAGTCGTTGGACTTTAGCTATAAATTACTTTTATGCAAAGACATGTTCATTGTGACAAGAATAAGCCGAATAAGATGATTTGAGGTAACCAAATCATATATATATATATATATATGGTTGATGCAAAAGGAACAAGTAATTAACCTTCATACACCGATGAGTGTGTTGAACAGGGTTGGAGCTAAACTGCAGGGTGGTTAGTCAGCTGCAGAGATGGTAACCAGTGCTTCCAATTGCTAAGACATCAAACTTATGCCAACAGAATGTGTCCCTTAAATCAATCTACTTCAGTCTTAAACTATTTCTTGCTACATGTTTGGTGTTGTAGTTATGGTGCAGTGTGTTTTTGATGTGTTCACTAGGGAAATGGTTTTATCCTTGGATTAGATACCCAGGTGAGCACCCAAGTTCCAAAATCAGACTGAACATGTTCATCTTAGATCATGAGAGCCTACAGGGTTTTTTTTTGCCTAGATAGTTACATCTGCTTTTCATACTGCAACTATTGTTCCTAATGTAAGCAAGCAAGCTCAGATATACCAGCGATACACATTCAGTAAGATTCTGGGAAGCTTGTTTACATCCTATGACCAACCTGAATTGCTGTTCTCCCTTGAGGACTTGCCAAGACTAGATGAGCAAGAAGCACGAACGAATACATGTGCATTGGTAAATGTTAAAACCTAGCAAGAGTCCTAGAGGATTGAAATTTTGACCATTTGAGGTCATTAACTTGGTACACAATGCAATCTGGTAACAAACCTGACATTCTTAGTCATGGTTGGCAAAGGTAGTTAAGACGTATGCCGTAACATCCCTGCTGTATGCATGCGTTGACTTCACGCACCTTTTGTCGATCATGTATGAATGGATTAAAGCCTTTTAAAAAAGCACCTCTTGTCTGAATTTCTTATACAAAATGTATGAACTTGCATTAAAGAATGAACACCAAAAATGGGAACATATACAAATTTATTTACATTTGCCTATAAAACATTACAGATGTCATCGTCCTCCTGTTCATCAACGTTTCCCATGGTCCCCAGTCATAAACTTTAACCTACAAGAAACAAACAGTGTAGTTTTGACACCCAGAAAAGTATCTGTTATAAGCTAAAGCACGAAATCAAGTGGAGAGAGAGAGTCCTAAGGAACAGACTAAGGACACGGACTTAAACAACTACCTGACGAGTGTTCGACATCACTCGAGTTTCTTGGGATTGTTAACAGCCACATAGTGGTAAAGCACGACGAGCAGGAACAGCGAGACTCCCAGCATGTTGGCGAATATAGCCAGCTGCACGTCTGTCACCATGCTGTTGAAAAAAACATAATAGTCTGTCAGACGCGGCCAACAAAATTATGATTTGCCAGCAACACTATCAAAAGCTACCGATAATGAACACTGGATCGACCCGAAGAACCAGAACCGTCTCTGTGGGAAATAGGTAGCTAGTCATTTACGCAGAAACTGCTATGTGCCTTGTGATTGCGAACAAGTGTTCGTAGAGGCAGAATGAACCGAATAAACTATCGATACAGATATTAACCTTCTGTCCATATTAACCAAAAACACATAAATGAGCGGACAACCGTGGTTAGCTACATCCTAAACGGATGCAGCTAACGTTAGCAGGGATAAATATATGGATAGCTTTCGCTCTCAGCTTATATTTATGCAGACATCTGGAATGTATAAAACCGGATTTAACAAAATCTAATCCTTACGTTGTATGTTGGCGATAACTTTACTCTTGAGTGAAGGTTGTTGACCGAGCAAGCGACGTTAGCCAGCTGTATCAAAGCTTGAGATCATTCACATCCGCCCCGGAAGGTCCGTACAAAAAGACACGTCATTATCTGGTAGCGCTGAAGAGACGTGAACGGGTCACTGTTTACCAGTTTTCAGCAGGGAACCACTCCGAAATTATTTATTTAACAATACCGATCAGTAGCAGTTCGGTTTAAAATAGGTTAATAGATTAACGGTCTTAAATGAGTGATCTAAAGTTATCTCAAATAAAACCGCACACAAAGCCGTCAGCTATGAGTTTAACACTGTCCTCCGCGTCAATAGGGGGCGCTTGCGATAAACTCAGACCAAACATTCGTGTCTAGAAGAGGCGCCGAAGATGAAACGCATTCAAATTTGTGAATGCTAAACTTGCATGTGTTTAATCTTACGTACATTAGTTTGTGTAGAGATATGCATGTACAAATATTTAAAATCTGCAATGTAGTGAGGTCGTGCATGAAGCACATTAATCTGATATTATAAGTGTAAGATTCTAGAAAGCAGTTAAATTAGTTAGTCTTTTGTTCACTGACGGGTATACTGAGCCAGCCGGAGACGGTGTAAACAGACTTTAAACCAAGCTCTTTAGCTGGATGTCTAGGTAGGTACAAAGCTACCGTTTGCTTCTGACTTTAAGCAGATGATAACATGTTATGCATACATTTGAGGATTGATCGTTCCAGTATAAAGTTTAGGGCTACTAGTTAGGTATTTGATAAAAAAAAATGGTCGAGGTCACGAAGTTGATGCAAAACCTGAGCATCGGGCAAAGCCTTAATAATAATAATTCTTAATAATGATCCGCATCTGTTATCACTGTAGCTACGTAAAGAACACTGATCATGTGATCCTCGTTAATGATCTTGCCATCTATTTTTATTAACGCAGTAACATCATGCATCATTTTAGCAAACTTTTTCAAGGATCCAGCACGGGATCAAATAAACAAACAACAAAACATGTTTTTCATTGGTTCTTACCAACCAACGCATCATTAGAATTCCTTGAAATTACTTAAGTCTCTCCCTGACTGTCTTTCTTGAGTTGTTCGCATTACACTATATATTAATGACATTAGTGCATGTACCCATAGAATGATAAAAAAAATACATTCTTATGAAAAATACCCACTCAAAATTCTTATGAATCTTACAGATATTCTTACATGATAAACAAGCTGGCACTTGATCTCTGATAATGAAGAACATTGCCTTGAGTCACTGAAATGTTATTTTGCAAGTATACGGATCCCCAGTGTCATTCCCAAAACACAACTAACCCTGATTCAACAAGCTGATGTATTTTACTGTTTGGCTGTCTGGATGCTGTTTCTGTGGGTTTTATTTTTTATTTGTCTGCATTGCCTTGCTGTGCTCGGTTTAACCTCAGACTTAGTTTGCTGTTGTGTAGCAGGTGATGGGGGTGACTGATCTGTGGTCAGTACTGAGTCCAGTGCAGGAGACTGTGCCACTGTACAGCCTCACAGGAAAGACCCTGGCTGTGGACCTCAGCCTCTGGATTTGTGAGGCCCAACACGTCCAAGCCATGAAAGGCAAAGTAACAAAACCGTATCTGCGGTGAGAACAAACGACTTCACACACAGACTTAGTTTGACTCGGTTACCTGACACCAAGCCCTTTCCACATGGATAAAATGGTGAAACTCCCTGTAATGAAGGTTCTCCTCTTGTGATGTAGGTTCATGGTTTCACCCAACACGACTTAAATAAGACCTTGAAATTTCGAAATCCACACCAGATCTCAGAAATTCAAGATTTATCTGTATGTTAAATAATCATTGAAAATTACAGGTGCTGGAATGTCAGGCCATCATAGTTTTTCTCTGTTAATTTACTCTCTTCTTGCAGCAATTTGTTTTTCCGTGCTTCATCTCTCCTTCGGATGGGTGTGAAGCTAGTCTTTGTCATGGAAGGAGAAGCTCCCAAGATCAAAGCAGAAACCATGAGCAAGAGAACAGAGATGGCGTTCCGTGGCATTAAAACCAAAGGTCCCTCCAAACATGCAGCGCCAAAAAGCACCAGCAGGGGGCGCTTTAAGACTGTTCTTAGAGAGGTAAGTGTAAATCTGAGAGGCTGCATACAGACACGGGATGTAGGCTAGTAAAGTGGGTGTACATATATATGGATGCTTTTAATATGCACGTATATATATATAAAAGGATGACCAATCTCTTTTAGTTAATTATGGTTTTATATATATGTATGTCATTGCTCCTCCTTCTGATAGTGAAGTGATGGAGTAAGTGTATCTAAAACAAACAAAAAAAGTCATTCACTGTATTTATAAACTTCACATGTTCATATTGTATGTTCAACATATGTATGTTGAGTGTATTATGACCAGAATGTTGCAGAACCTAAATCTTGCCATGTCTACTTGTGGTCTGGTGTGTGATGTCTAACTGTGGTTGTCTGGTGTGTGATGTCTAACTGTGGTGGTCTGGTGTGTGATGTCTAACTGTGGTGGTCTGGTGTGTGCTGTGTTCTGTGTCAGTGTGCTGAGATGCTGGACTGTCTGGGCATTCCCTGGGTAGCTGCTGCTGGTGAGGCAGAAGCTATGTGTGCTTTTTTAGACTCGCATGGCTTTGTGGATGGCTGTGTTACCAGTGATGGAGATGCCTTCCTGTATGGAGCTCAGACTGTCTATAGAAACTTCAACATGAACACAAAGGTATCTTCTACCTTTATGTGCTAAACTTTTGAAATATACATGAGGTGGGCAAACCATGCAAACCCTATAAATTATCCCTAACATCAGTGGTAAGAGGTTAGAAACCCACTTCAGTTAAGCTCACAAGTTCACCCCAAATTGTTTTTCACTCTCATTATATGTTGAGTTGTAAACAATCTTCATACGTTTGTTCTTTTCATTCTGTGGTGGAATGATTGCAGTGTGAATTTAATCTGTTGTTTACTTCTTTAAAGACACTAAGTCACCGATTCAAACCTATGCAGTTCCTGACTGTTTTAAATGAAATGTTTAATTCAGGATTTTCCATTAAATGTGCTCCTATCCTGGGTTCGAAATCCTTTCCACATCTATGTGTGTCTCTTCAGGACCCTCAGATAGACTGCTATAAGATGTCCAGAGTGGAGAAGGAGCTGCATCTACCACGGGAGACGCTGGTGGGCCTTGCCCTGCTACTGGGCTGTGACTATCTGCCTAAGGTGCACCGCTTATCACTCAAGTAGTTCCTCAGGAGGTCCAGGCCTCCAGCCTCATACAGCTGCAGGGAGATGCAGGCCCTATAAACCCCTTGTGTTCTCCTCCCTCAGGGCGTCTCAGGTGTTGGGAAGGAACAGGCACTTAAGCTGATCCAGAATCTGCAAGGACAGACGCTTCTTCAAAAGTAAGTACACAACATTTTGTAAGGTCTTTATAAAGAGGGTTTTTTAAGAAGCACATCCAGAAATCGAACAGTGGCACCATTACTCCTGCCACACTGCCCGTATTCTACATCCGCCCGTCGTGTCTCAATATGCATCATGCGGGTGGTGTTGGAGTCCTGTGAAGTGTAGTTTATGGGTGATGTGTAGAGGAGCAGTTAGTAGTATGCTGCATACAGGTGTAGGTGGGGCAAACGCACTCCATCCAGATGCTGGTGGAGAAAACACACACTTGTTACCGGTGTACACAGTTTAAATACAGCTGGACCACTGGTGTGTATTCCATCTACACAAACGGGAACGCTGATATCGGTTTCATTGCACCTTTGAGCAGCCGTTATTGGGCTGTGCTGTTTGCTGTTCGTACGCTTATTATGGGAAGGATCAGCTGAGGATGATGACTGCATGCTCTGTGGATGGGCGCCAGCGGGGGAGAGGAGCAGTAATCCTGATGGCCTGGTCAGTGTGAGGTGTGCTGTGCTCTGTGTCCTGTTAGGTTCAGTGAGTGGAAGAGAACTGCTACAGACACCCCCGAAGCTGTTGGAAAGAAAGTCGGCCACTGTGTGGTGTGTCGCCACCCTGGTGAGGCTTCTTGACTTCATTGATGGAAAAGTGCAACTAGTGTCCTTTCATCAGTATTAACAAAACGAAACATTTGGGACACAATGACAGTAATGACTTTGTATCCAAAAGATTTACGTTAAAATGTACTTTAAGATTGTAAAAACTGGATTTGTCTTAAGATGGTCGTGGCTTTGTGCTGCAAGTAGAAAACTGCTAACGTGCTACCTGACTGCACTGGCTCACTGCTCTCTGTTGGCTTCCTCAGGTTCGGCCAAAGCTCATGAACGAAATGGCTGTGTGTTCTGTGACAGTAAACGTTTCTGTCAGCCTCGGGACTATGAATCCCAGTGTCCCTGTGATTGGCATCGTTCTGAGCATGCTCAACAGGCTTCCCTAATCGAAACCAACATTAAAAAGTGATCTATTATTCACATTATCTAATTTCAAATTTATTTACAAAGTTAAAATATATAAAAATGTTCATGTTCAGAGTTTCATGTTCAGAATTCTAACGATAACTGTCACTTCATAGGAAAACCCTAGCGTGTGACAAGTTCCCTTTCACAGAGGTGAGTGTAGCAGTGTACATAACTTTACACTAATGTATATTTGAGTATATAACTTTACACTAATGTATATCGTTGTACATAACTTTAATGTATATTTGTGTATATAACCTTACGTTAACGTATATCAGGTAATTTTACATAATTTATTCATTAATTTATCTTCCCTTTCAGATCATCAATGAATTTCTGGTTCCAAAAGACAAACCTGTTTATAGTTTCAAAAGAAGGAAACCCAGTTTACACCTCATGCAGGTATCAGTCTCTCTAGTGCACGTTTGTCTTCTGTTTCATAAATGTGATTCTTAACATTGTATACTCTACATATCGGACTACACTATATATTAAACTAATCTATATTTTAGAATACCCTATATATTAGACTAATTAGATTAACCTATTTATTAGAATGCTCTCTATATTAATCTATACAGTATATCAGTATACTCTATATATTAGAATGCTCTACATATAAGATTATATACGTTAGAATACTCTCTATATTAGACCCACACATTAAGTACATATTCTAATATAGAGCATCTTCAATTGTACTTCATGATTATTGTGTCTGGCAGAAATTTGCTCTGGACAAGATGGAGTGGCCTAAACATTACACCAGCGAGAAGGTCCTGACACTCATGACTTATGCCGAACTTATGAACCGGAGACACGGAAAAGAAACACCAACACAGATACATCCCATTCGGTTTGTTCACCCTCCCTAAAATCCTCACAAACAGCTGGATTTCCTTATAATAACGGCCATTAACAAAACATAAATAAACACAAACCCAGTACTCCTCTGAACAGAATCTGTCGTCTGTTTCTCTGAACCAGAATATACAAGCAGCGCATAAGAAATGGAATCTCCTGCTTTGAAGTGGTGTGGAAGAAACCAGGTAGAGTTACACGCTTCCTGTCTGGAAACAAGGAGGAAGTGGTTACTGTCTGAGAAGTGGCCTTCCTCAGCCCTCAATACTGTCTATAACATACCAAACATCTCCCTGTCCTTACGTGGGCAGTGGTTGTCTGTGTCCATAAAGTATAAGGTGCATTTATTAGTTAACCTGCTTTACAGATTTTAAATTCCAGCATGTTTATTTTCAGATAGGACTGCTTGTCTCGAGGGACAGAAGTGTGACCCATGTCACTGCTGATCTTGTTAGTGTGTTGTTGTGAAGAGAACTGGGGTGTGGATGAGGGTTGTGTAGATGTGGGTGGTGTGATTTGTGGACCACAGGTGGAGGAACAAATGCATTGCTCTAAAGTGCTAAAGTTGCTTCCCCTAGACACTGTGAACTTTGGCTCCCAACCACCCACCCACCCTGTGTAGCCACTACAGGCTCACTGCTTCAAGAGCTGAATATCCTAGGGTTCATAATAGATATTCTAAAAACTTAACAGTACCTAAAGAACACTGCCTGTTCTGTGTTGGAGTTTCGCCTCACCTAAAACATTAAAAAATGTAAAACATAAAAATGTACAAATATGAAAAGTGTATTTTCCCCCTAAACTGGCTGTTTGTTTGTGCTTTTTCATATGCTGTTGGATTATAGGATTATTATTGGATTATGGCCATATTTTTATTTCATGTATAATTTCAAATATACATGTGATGTATACCTGGTGCAGATGGTTATGTGTTTGCTGAGGACTATCCTGAGGATCCAGATGTGGTGAACACCGTGGAAGAGGAGAAGCTGTTCACGAGGGCCTACCCAGACCTCGTCCAACTCTTCCACAAGGAAACGTCAGAGACCAAGGAGAACAGATCAAAGAGTAGGACTGGCCATTGTGCACGAACCTTGTCATGATGCGTGCGTTGTGTATAACAGCATAGAGGATTAGCACAGTTGGTTCACCTTGGTTAGAGCTTGGAGTAAAATGTGAAAATGGACAGTTGTAAAATGTCCACTGATGTTGCATAACAACAGATCATGTGCTAGTAATTCAAATACAGAACTTCAATATTTAATAATATTCACTCCAACCTCAGAACCCTTATCTCATTTGGCATATATATTAAAAAAAATTCCCCCCATAATTGTCCTAAAACACCAAATTCTTTGTTTTAAAGAAATAGTTGGGATTTCAGGCCCCTGGATCAGTGATTCCAGGCCCCTGGTAGCCCTGATAGGTTCTGGCGGCTTAAGCAGATGTTTCACCTTCTGTGTGTTGTCAGAGGTCAAAGGGCGGGACTGTGCCTGGGACGCCCTCGGGGATTGGCTCGCTGCCCTCTCACATTTGCACTATTGGGTCCCAACAGTCCCCTGGCATGGAAACGCTTTATTATTTTGATTATCACATGCGCGCCTGACCATTTAACCATGCTCTGCTATCCTGAGACTTTGAGTCCCTCTCTTACTCGCCCCACACACACAAACATCCGCACCATCTGTCTCCTATACGCACACACCGACAATCACAGAGGATGACTAACAGTCTAAAAATTTTATTTACTTATTACATGTATTTAGGTAAAAAAGAGAGGTTAAAATTCTGTTTGTAAAGTGAGCATTTCAGTGTCTTCTTCGTCAGTGTGAGTGTCTTCTTCTAAAGATGTTCCCAAAGTTCCCAAAGCAAAAAAGAAAGGAATAAAAAATTATATTTTAGCAACATATATTTTGAATGAGAACATGCTGGTGTGGCGTTCACGGGACTTCAAAATCTGGTAATCAAAATGTTTTAGCTTTCCATGGTGCAGACGACCCCTTTAATTAGTTAGTGCTTCTGGTTTTTCTTGTCTACAGCCTGCAGGATCCATGAGCTCACAGAAGCTTTAATGATTCTCAGTATATTCTGTGCAGTAATGCTAGGAGCTTATAATAGATAATAAACTGTGGGCATAGGATACAGTGGATATTGTACAGATGATATTGAAATACTCGGCAAAGCTCAAATTCCTATATCTTCATAATGTACCGCTTCTTTAAACTGTTTTAATGCTACATGTTGGTCATATTTTGATACTAAATAAACACTTTTAACAATACATTTATTTCTCATCTGTCAACAGAAAAGAAAGTGACTGTCAACAAAGAGAAGTCTGTTGACCCCCCTGACGGATTCGCCGATCTCTTTGCTCAGATGTCTCTACAGACCACGCCAGGCCTCGAGCCCCCTGCGTCGTCAGAGACAAACCAGAGCGGCTTTACGCCCGTGCCGTCCGCAGCTGGTCTGCGTCCCAACACTACACACCATGCAGCAAACCCCCAGAAACGGTCATCGAGTGGGAATGAGACCCAGGCACTCCCAGGGGCTCCATCCACCTCAGGGCACTGTCTGTCAGGACTTCCCTCCTCCCCCTGCCTGACAGGCACTGCTTCTCAGGCCCAGAGCTCTCTTTCGGTGTCTACTCTGATTAACCAGCTGCACTTGAGCAATATTGACTGGGAAGCTTTATCCTTCACTGCTTCCCCATCTTCTCAGCCTCAGTGCAGTAAGGCTGACCTGAGACCTGAGAATAACTTGAACGAAGAGGCCAGAACATCTGGCTGTATTTCATCTGCTACTCTTATGTCAGACTGTGGACAGTTTGCAATTGTGCAAGCTGAGGGCCTCCCAGAATGTTCACTGAGAGAGAGGATCCTTATAAAGAACAAGGTCAAGTCTGCCGACTTTCTGCACACAGCAGAGCACCCATCCAGAGCCGATCCTCAGAGTGCTGCTTCTGCAACAGAGGACACTGATTTTGGTCATGGTTTAAAGTTCAAACCATACCATCCAGCATCCAAACGTCACATAGTTCAACAGTTCGGTCCAAGTAGATCTGCTGCTAGTGTGTCAAAGAACATGGCTACCACAAAAACACAGAAGCCTAAAGACCCATTGACTCCTAAATACAGATTTGTTAAACCAAAACACACTATGATGTCTTCAGTATTGCCTCAGAGAGGCTACTCTGACCCTAAATATGATGGGACGTCCAGTGACCTGGCCACAAGCCAGCAGAGTGCCTGTAAGAAGACTGTTTGTGTAAGCCAAGGTTCTTCCAGTGAAGACAGTGATGTGGAGAATCACAACGGAGCAGAACACGGGAAAAGCACATTCAGAAGCAAAGGCAGGTCCAAACCGCAGAATGCTCAAAAAAACGCTCTGCCCCATCAACTCGTTAGACAGTACAGGAGCGCTGTAGTGTCCGTGACGCAGAACTTAAATGCTGTTCACACCAAACAGAGATCCGATTCCACAAAGTCCTCAAAGCAGCCACTTGGTGTGGTGTTTTCAATGACACCTCCGCAGATACAGAAGCCTCGCAGAAAGAGTGAAGAAGATCTAGACCGGTCAATAGATAGCCCGCTGCCATTAGCAGAGAGACTGAAGCTTAAACGTAAATGAAGAAGATATTGTCACTAAATGTTAGTTTTCATTTATTTTGCTGTTAGGAGTGCTTTGTAACAAAAACACGGTGCGATCTGTCATCTAAAGCGTATTGTTAGCGTGATACATAACTTAAATCGACTAAATAACGAAATGAAGGTAGTAGTTTTTTTTTTTTTTTAAAGCATTGAAATTGTGGTTGAGCCGCCAGCGGCACATGTTTTTAATGATAAAGTAACATCCAAGGCCTAATAACGACGTAGTAAATGACTAAACGTGTCGCTTCCTCTCTGTGTTGGGAGCGCAAACGCTTCGTCACCCAGTCGCTAATACGACGGAGTTTATTACACAGTGGTGTTCCTTGATCGGGAGTTTATTACACAGTGGTGTTCCTTGATCGGGAGTGACGTTACACACCTTTGCAGACATGAAACGCCCGCATGAAACGGAATCTACTGACAGCTGCGGCACACACTGATGTTCTTTTGGTTGTTGTTGTTGTTGTTGTTTTGCATATGTGGGCAAATATAACATTGTAATAATAACAATGGCTTTTGGAATTAGACGCAGAAGTGCTGCCAGTTAACTACTTGCCAGTAGAGTACATTACTAAAATCAAGACAGCATCTGAAATTTAATTTCCCATTTCTTTGGAGTATCCAAACAGTATTTTGCACATAAATCCTCTCGCCTAGTCTCGTTTGTCTATTGCGTTTCCCCGAGACGTATCACGTTAAACTGAGAATGGCCGCCACGTCTATTTAAAGTTACTTCTCACAAAAGGTGAATCTAATTATTTTCTTTTCTCGTAGGCATTACCCGGTTATATCGCCTTATTCGCACCTTAGTGAAAACGAACGTCGTTCGTCGCACTTGAGGTCTCTTTGAACTTCCTCAAAGCTGTAAACTCGTTGTTAAGTAATGGCCAGTCTTTTCTGGTATAAAGGCACACTTGAGTTATTACAACACACTTTTGCTCTACACCCGTGGCGACGACAGATACATGGACGGCCTCTCCGAGGAACTCGTTCAAATGGATGGAGGCTTAGCAGTTGATATTGTGAGGGAAAAGCTCTTAGCCCAGTGGGACTGGAGAGGTGAAGACTTGAGCTTCGGAGACCAGCCAGGTTTACTCAGGTGCAGATCTTCATCACCGGAGTCATCTTTTTATTCTACGTGTTCATCCCCCGAGACCCAAGGAAACGCCAGTGATTGCCAAACACACTCTGACTTTGGGTACAACCGGCATGGAAGGAAACCATCCAAGAACGCACACTTGAAGATACCCAAGCCGAAGATGTCGACCAAGAGGCGCATCAAAGCAAGCGAGAGAGAGAAATTGCGCATGAGAAGTTTAGCAGAAGCCCTGCACCAGCTGCGCGACTACCTCCCTCCTGTCTACAGCCGTAAAGGTCAACCGCTAACCAAGATCCAAACGCTGAAATACACGATTGAGTATATAAAAGAACTCTCGGACATTCTTAGCCAAGAATAAAGCGACGAGCCACTTGTGGTTTGTTTGATTTACAGTAATTAACTAGAAGATTAATTATCTGACGTGGATGATGTACATTTTAGTTTCCCCTTGTACAGGTTTCCCTCTGCATTGTTGTACCTGGTGTTGTAATTTAGATGTAAATATTAGTTCTGGCACTTTTGTTGGTGTGTCAGGTTATTGAATCCTATGTGTGTTTGATTGTTAAACGTTTCACAAATGAAATGACATAATAAACTTTACTTGTTTACAAGTCCCAGTATAAACTTAACTGATTATGCGACGTCTGGGAATAATACAGGAAACTGTAAGTCTGATAGTACGTTATATTTAACATTTTTAGAACACACGATTACAAGAATATGATGAGCAGAGTCGGTTTGGACATCTGTCAGTAGTGAATCACTATTGGGTTTTTTCAAGCCTATGGCCAGGCGTTATCTTGGTCTGACAGACTGGCTCTGCAGCACAGATGTAAGGCGCACATCTCCTGCTAAACACGAATCACGAGCCAGGCCCTTAGCATCGTCAATATAAATCCCCAATAAATCCTGGATTTATCACTTTTCCTCAGATCAGTTTGTACATTGTATACTTTTATTATATTTTTATGCTAATGTATAACATTAGTTTTTCCTATACTTCTAGATTACGTTCTCTTCCCGGTTAGTCTTCCGCTGGTTCATTCATTTTGTGAATTTTTTTGTACATTTTTTTCTGTGAGTGAAATTCTCTGTATTGACGTTGAGTTCAAATGATGGTTGAACAGTAACGTACACCGAGCTTTACATCGTATTGTAGTTGTAGTGTATATTTAATTTCTTTTCCATTTTAGTAAAGTCGATTCTAATAAAACCAAGTTCACTTGCCTTGTATCTAGTTAATGACTCAATAAATAAATATATAAAAGGTATAAAGTTTTCCAGACTCCTGATATCATTAGACTGCAGATGTTGGCGATTCATATCTGCGTATGTGCATTGGATGACTGTAAGAAGGCAGTGGTTTTCAAATCTTTTATTATATATTTTCTAGTAATCATTATCATCACTTTACTTAAGTTTTTGAGTCCTCCAGGTTAAACTGGCCTTGTCTGATTGCCGATTAACTACAAGCACGGTTTCAAGGCCCACGTCGTTTTGACCGTTTACCTTACGCTAAGGTTAGAAAAAGCCAAGTGAGCAAAACGAGTCTCCCAGTCGAAAACGCATAATACAGTATATGAACACTGAGATGACATGAATAAGAAAAAAAAACAAAACAAAAACAACCCTTGCATTTAGGCACGTCAGAAGACGCCATTTAAAACTGTCAGGACCCGAATCTATGAGCATATGTTGTGTTAAAGGCCTATATTTAACACTTTTACACTTTAGGTTAAATATACATGTCGTTTTATCGACCAGGTGAAAATACGCCCCTCACGTCTTTTGGACGGACTGTCTATGCCCTCACAAGGTAAGCGCCCGTTGCTGGACTAACAAACATTGCATCAACGTTGTGACTTGTGTCACTGCCCAGCGATATCGGAAAGCTAAAGCGAGCGATCTAGTGCATTAAACAAATCCATTTATTAATATGTACTAATTTGCAGCAAGCTAGATGTTATATGTTTGAAAATGCTTAGCGATATGATAACTTGCGCTTGTAGCTGTTAGGAGATATAATACGAAACCTAGAAAATAAATGTGATACTTTATCTAGATTTGTATCCGTACAAAGTTGATTGTAGGGTTGCTGTAACGGGCCAGTTAAATTAAAGCTTATTTAAATACCAGTCTACAAAATCATTTCTAATCAGGCAACCTTTTAAACAATAGAAATTATATAAAGTTAAGAAAACAGCAATAACGTCTTGTAGTGCTGGATAAGTATGGTAAAGGACAGTACCCATGTTATTGTGTTTAGTTGAATATTTGGCTCAGATTTCAAAATTGGATATAGCTTAAATATCTATTGAAGAACTAACAATTTAAGAATGAGCAGTTATTTCTTCAGTTTTATAGAAACTGGACATAGGAGGCTTAATGTGAATGCGGTTAGAGAGGTTGTGTGCAGTCGATACATTATGTGAAGCATTCATGTGTGTGTGTAAGCTGCTGTAGTAAAAGATGTTTGGGTAGTAAAACTAGCAGCAAAATACAAGATTTTAAAGAGAAACAAGATTTATCAGATGGAGGTGCGTCAGCTGTACAAACACCCTAGAAGGGAATTCTGTCCCTCATCTTGCAGAATTTCCACACAGAAAAAGACTGATGAGCATTTTGTGAGGCTGATATGATTTACTGTATGATTTGCTGATGCTAATCTGATCAGATGTTATTTGGCCTCTACAAAGTAACAGGTTGTAGTCTAACGGCTCTTTTAATTGTGACAGTGATAATATGATTGGAATTATTTTCAGAAGAAAAGTACTTTAGATCTTTATTTCAAAGGAAGACTATTTTAAATTCAACTGTTTAAGGCATCATGATTGACATGTCAGGTTTAGCTTGTGTAATAGAATGGCTCTCAGTATTTATTGAAAAGATCA
>JAOXYF010000004.1:17294940-17308225 GCA_028565775.1 Sternarchorhynchus goeldii
TAATATGATTGGAATTATTTTCAGAAGAAAAGTACTTTAGATCTTTATTTCAAAGGAAGACTATTTTAAATTCAACTTTTTAAATTGTTTAAGGCATCATGATTGACATGTCAGGTTTAGCTTGTGTAATAGAATGGCTCTCAGTATTTATTGAAAAGATCATTTGTTGATTTTTGATCACGTTTGTATAAAAACGTGTTGGCCGATCTGTTTGATCTTTCCTTTTCTACCTAGATGTGTAGCTTCAAGTCTTCTACACCTACATCCTACATGTTGGGTACGATTCTGGTTCTTTGGCTCTCAGTCCAGAACTCTCCGTTTCTTCACTGAACTGTTGTTTTATGTGTTGTTTTGGACTCAAACAGGTTATGTAATTTAAAAAGAGGGTCTCAAACATTAATATTTAATTCTTTATTTAGGCTTTCAAATGTTTACTCTATAAAGGTGTAAATCTGGGTTTGACTCTAAACATGTAATTGAAACCACAGTAGATAAATGTAGGCCATAATATGTCCCTCACCTGCTTTTAGACCAATAATGAGAGGCAGAATTTAAGAATTTTCCTTCTAAGGCTCCTGTGAAGTTTATGTGATATGCAAATATAACATAAATTCTGGCAGGATTCACGCCCACTGGCAAGATTCACGGCCACTGGCAGGCTCCACTAGTCTGCCTCACCCACCTGTTAATCACAAGCCACGCCCCCTCATTACATACCTGAAGGACATAAGCTATACCCATTATAAGGCTCCTGTATGGTCAGGCTTGTTGCAAAGTCTCTTGTGCCTTGGTTGATTTTCCGCATTGGTTTTTCTCGTGTTGGTTTTTGAAAACACTGTTTGCCCCGATTGGAATTTGTGTTGTAATAAATATTTACATATTTAGTCATACTTGTTTCCTGTGTTTTGCAGGCTTGTTGCAATAATCATCCCAGTATAGTGAAGTCCTAGAATACTGCAGTGTGCAAAAAAGCCCCATGACCAGTCATGCTTGTATATAACCGGGCAATCCCAAATAAAAAACACAGAGTGAAACTTGAAGTGTGCTTTGTTTTAGTTGTTGAACAGATGGAGGCTGACATTGTAGAGCAGGTGGATGAGTTTACAAATATAACAGGGACCTCAGTCACACCTGCTCTCATTAATGAGATCAGACACTAAATACTGTTCATGCATTAATGAGATCAGACACTATACTGTTCATGCATTGACTGCCATCTGATGTTGGCAAGAGATTTATCAGATGTTCAGAGTAAGATGAATAATGAAAAAAAATGCAGTTGATGTAGTAATAATAATAATAATAATAATAATAATAATAATAATAATAATAATAATTATTATTATTATTATTATTAGAATGTACTGTTAAAATATGGTTGTAATAATTGCACTAAACTTTATTGTGAGGCATTTTTGTGAACATTAATTCAGCCAAATTGGTATTAATGTGGTAAATACACTTTTACATTACATTTGAACAAAGTGTTTTACATACTGTACAAAGAAAATTAAACAATTATTTAAAAAAATGGTCGCATACAACATTTTCTGTGGTCAAAGATGGGATATCATGTAACCTCGATCTGTTCATGCAGTGATGGCATCTTCACTTGATAAGCCCTTGGTAAATTCAAGTTTCAGATTGAGGCCAAAGCTTTATAAATGATACCCAGAAGATTAAACCTGCTTCTATACCATATCCACGTTCATAATAAGAGCAACCAAACCGATGACCAGATTCGAAACATTCCTCCCTCAACATGTTACACCTTTTCTAAGTTCTTCTTTTTGCTCTTTGAGTTTGTGCTTTGACAGCTTTAGCCCCTCCCCCTTATTGCTGTTCTGCTGCTGCAAGCCTGTGCTGTGTTCCTGTACTGATTTGTTAAGGACACTACTGCTCTTAGTCTGTGCTGTGTTCCCTGTACTGATTTGTTAAGCGTACTACTACTCTTAGCCTGTGTTGTGTTCCTGTACTGATTTGTTAAGGATGCTACTTTTCTTAGCCTGTGCTATATTCCCTGTACTGATTTGTTAAGGGTGCTACTTTTCTTAGCCTGTGCTGTGTTCCGTGTACTGATTGTTGAAGGTATTTCGTTTAGCCTGTGCTGTGTTCCAGGATTGATTGTTGAGGGTATTGCTTCTTTTAGCCTGTGCTGTGATCCTGGACTGATTATTTCTAAATCATTTTGTGTTCTCCTGTTCCAAGCGACATTACTGACAGTACTACAGTGATATTCCTGTATGCCTTCTGTCCAGCATCTTCAGGACCATCGTCAGGTGACACCAGGCATGCCTCAGATACAGCTTCGCCTTCACCAGCTTTCTCAGAGCAGGTAGTATGACGATTGGTTTCTTTCGTTCCCTGTTCTGAACCATCCTATCAGATGGTTTCAGTGCTGTTAACCCATTGGAATTGGGTCAGTCTGTGCTCAAAGCAGAACAAGGGCCAGTCCTACTGTCCAGTTTATTGGCAGAAGTTCACTGAACCACGCAATATTGATGTTACTGCTGCGATCAGTCAGGTGATCAGAGTCCACTTAAAAGGGGAACATTTTCCTTCACAGACATCTTGATCAAACTTTGTGTCAGACCATGGAGAAGTATAACCTAATAATAACAGAAAAATCAGTCACTCTTGCAACACCGTGTGGTGCTTTAAAAAGGAAGAACTGTTAAGAAAAAACAATTAAGGAAATCATTGTAATATTAATATTTGCCGGCACATATATAGACTGATCTGAGAGGAAACATTGTTCATCTCTTTTGTCTGACACCTGCACTATATCCAGGCCTTTAACAGAAAGCAAAATGTGTGCAGTGTGTGTGTGTGTTTGAATTGAATTGTGGCTAAAGGCGTTGGTTTTTTTTTCTCTCATGCTATGGGATTGTGAATGGAGAAATCAGTTTGCACTCTGCATCATCAGTAGGTAGAGATCTGTACACACAATATACTTCAGTAATAAAGTTGAATTAATCAGTAATAAAGTTTAATTCTTAATTAAGTTTATTACATATGTATTACTGTTAATACAAACAGCATCCATCCTATAACTTATCCAGGGTGTTCCTTTGATATTTATATATATTTATATATATATATATATATATAAAAAGCATGTTAGGCTCTTCATAATTAAATAAACCTGTACTGTCTGACAGTACCAATCAGACACTAACAATCAGGCAGAATGTGTAACATTCAGAACATTCCACCCACTCAAAACCAGTGAAATGGTCATATTCCCCCCCAGAATGTAATAATCACTAAGAGTAAGCAGAACTTTTAAACTTTTTTTTTAATATGAATAATATGTGGTCTTATGTTTACAAATAAACATTGTATGAGATGCACATCATCAAAGCCAATCTTATTTCATTTGTTATTCATATAAAATGAGTGTCTCTGACAGGAAATAATGTGAGCATGTGTCTCTGATTAACGTTGAGGCTGAAGTCCAGCGTTCTCTACCCACTGAAATCCTCAGAGACATCAGTGATGTCACAAAATGAATCCCGATGAAGGTGCTTCTCATTGTCCGGCTTGCTCACCCTGCCCCTGGTCACCCCGCCCCTGGTCACCCCGCCCCAGCTTTTCCCACATGGGGCCCTGGATATGCTCTGGAACTTTCTGTATCGCAGTCTGGAAAGGAGAAACAATTCACAGCAACAGAACAGACATTTTACCATTAACAGCGACCTGTAGCTGGTTTTCTTTGGTTAGTTTACTTTACTCTGGTAAGATAACTAGCTTTGCCACACACTGTTTTATGAATGTGCACGTGCATCTTGATGTTCCCAGGCCTCACTCACATCTGTAATCACCTTTGACTGCTGTTTTTGACTTTAGCTCTGATAATTTGAGCCAGCCAGTTCAACCTCATTTCAAAGAAATTTGTCTAAATTACAAAGAACATGACATGCCATTTCCAAAAGAACTGTTAAAAAAACATTAATCCCTGCCTTATTCCATAAGAGCAAATATGAGTTAATACATCTCACCATATGCAAATCAAAATACAGTATGCCATCATTAATTTCCAATGACACCACACCCACTGCTAATCCAGAGATTAGTCTGGTTATCGTTACCTTAGTGACCTCCATGGCCATGCCCTCAGGTAGATTACGCTGAATATATTCCAGATAGACCCGTGCAGTGGAACCCGTTATCCTGTGAATCTGACACACAAAGCATTTTATTGGTCTGCAGATGGCTCGTATCTGCACTACACAGGGTTAGGGTACTAACCCTAACCCATCACTCCAGCTTTTAAACTTTCTTTTTCCAAATGCTGTTTCTCTTCCATGCCACAAAGCCCAGGACTCACCTCAATACATCTGTAGTGTGTCCTCATTTCATACTGAACCCTGTGTTTCTTAAAGATATGCACAGACTTCAGAAGCGTGAGTCTGTCTATGGTCTTCTTAGGCTCAAAACTACCACAGAAATAAACATGTTATGTGTGCTAGACAAAGGCCTCCCAGCGGTCACTACAGATCGGCAGGTTTTTTATTTATTTTTATTTTATATTTGAAAGAAAAAAAATCTAATAGAGTGACTCACACTTTAGCCAGTGTTAGACCCAGTTCCTTCGCTGTTAGAGTTACAAAGAACTCGTAACTGTCCAGAACAGCCCTGTCGTGACTTTTAACCAACACCGTCAACCTCTGGTACAGCTCGTCTGGTTCATCGGTCACCGTGATCTACAGTGTACAGAGGAGATGAAGCAGGAGAAGAATGATGACATCATCACCCAAAGCACAAACACAGCTAAGCCAAACAGCAACGTATTACGAGATAAGACACCAGACTGTGAAGAATCGGACTGTGAAGAGCTTACACTTTATTGATTTTATGTGCCTGATTTTATGTGTCAGGAAACTTACGGAAGGGGAATGTGAAAACGAAACATTCCCAGTGTGGGAAAGAGCCGCAGAAGGAATATGGCTAAAACCACTACAAAAGAGAAAAAAATATATCAGAAACTCACGCAGACATTTCTTATTCGTTTAGATGGAAAATCCGTCAAATTTCCCATGCTGTTCTCTCTCTCGATAGGATGAACAAAAAGCTAGTATTCAATCGGATTTCGAATAACATTTCAATCAGAAATATTTATTTCTATAAGACAAGCAGTCGTGCATTCTTACTGATAACCATCACTTATATAAGACTGCTAATGAAATGTGTCGGATATGTTATAAGGACTTCAGACTTGTGTAACGACATTTGTCAATTTAACCTCCAAATGTATGTCAGCTAATCTATATTCTATAATAGCTATTCAAATTTACGAAGAGAACCAAACGGCAAGCAGAAGTCCATTTAACGTAGAAATATTCAGACAGACCGTAATAATGCTGGTTGATTATGAAATGTGCAGATACGTCGAGGTACACAGAGCTGAAACACAAGACATTTAACTAGGTTATAAGCCTTGCCACCGTAACACTGGCATGGTTAAACGGTTAGTTCATATCATATGGTACAATATATATGTATGCATAACCTCACATTGACTTATTCTAAAAGTAAACATTCATGTACCTTCAGTGACGTTTCTTGAATCGTCTTTGACAAAAATCGCAAATTTCTAGCTATGCACATGGAAGCCGCCATCGTTGCTGAGTTACCGGAAGCACCTAATAAATACGCGCATTACCAGAACTAGCGCCATCACTCGATCGGACGCGAATTTATGACAATCGTTACAATATGCTTTATTCCAAGCGCTATACCTACCTGATAGCAGCATCGGCCGTAATTTTGCTACTTAATATGTATTCATGTTCCTTCTTATGACTTAAATAATTATGTTTAAATGAATAAAATGGGTAGCTCTAGGTTAGAGGGAAAAGTCTGACGTCATGTGGTTCTACTCCAGGATTTGACAAAAATACAAAACTTAAAAACAAAGTTCCATAAACCCGGATAATGTACACGGTAATGTAGTTCCACACTAAGACGTTGCATAAAAATATTTCTGTACAAAGTTGCCTCCTGGTACGGAATCATATTGAGGTCTTATACCCTTAATCTGTCTTTTATTATTATTCACACGTGTTTGTTGGTTCATATTAAAGAATAATTCAATTAATTACAACATTTAGCTGTGAGCTGTGACACTTTGACCTTCAGTGGGACTTTTGGTGTTGTTGAGGTTAAGGAAGTGGATCATGGTGCTTTACAGCTCAGTAATCAATCCACTTTTGCCTCCTGTCAGAGTGTTCTCGGCACCAAAAGATTGCAGATTTGTTCACTTTTTCATACAAGTATAGACATATACATATAACTATACACTTTTTTCCAGAATAAACGTATGCATAAAAATTATTCTAAGTATGTTTGTGACTAATCCTGTCATGATTTGTTTACAGCAGGTGTATTTTAGTATGCTTCCTTTCAACATACTTTCAGCCTTTCTGTTTCAGTAAGACCTGGCCTACTTTAGTAAGTGCTGTCTTGTTAAACCTTGTTAGGTCTAATCAGCACTAGTAAACACTGATGAATTTACTGGACATTTTAGCATGAAAAATGTCTGTGCTCATTATGATATGAACATGTCTGGTTTAAAACTGATGTAAAACAAAAGACTCAAAATTACCAGCAGACTATTGTTGGTCTGTCATGAGAGACTTCATAGGTTTATTTCACCAAAGCAAGATTCAGCGTTACACAATCTGTTTATTGCACCAGCAAGAGTCAGCGTTACACAATCTGTTTATTACACCAGCAAGAGTCAGCGTTACACAATTTTTTTATTACACCAGCAAGAGTCAGTGTAACACAGTCCATTTGTTACACCAGCAAGAATCAGCGTCACACAATCTGTTACACCAGCATGAGTCAGCATTACACGGACTGTTTGTTACACCAACATGAGTCATCGTTACATAGTCTGTTTGTTACACCAACATGAGTCATCGTTACATAGTCTGTTTGTTACACCAACATGAGTCATTGTTACATAGTCTGTTTGTTACACCAGCATGCTGAGGACATACAGGACAGTAGTGATGCTTATTATTTATTATTGTGCAAACTGCCTTTACCCAAATACAAGAATATACAAATACATACACATATATAAACACATATACATATATAAAGTTTAACTTTTGTTTGATTAAATCTGTCTTCTTTTTTTTTTTACAGTATTACAGGGAATATAAATATATAAAGCATTGTTCTTTCCATGACATCACTGAGCTCAGCTGTAATGTATCAACCATCAAGTGTGCTGTCTGATTAATAGCTTATAGTATGTCTGTATTACTGTAATTTATTACTGTGACAGTCCATTGTCAACAATAAGTAAGGCTACCAGCAGCGGTGATAAGCACAAGATTCAGTTAAAACAACCTATGGAAAGTGACTGTGGTATGTATGTCATATATAAATAAAATAAACATCGACACGCCCTCTGACACGCCCACTGTCGACAGTTCTTTCCGGTATCCGCGCGCCTGTTTCTTCTGTTTCGCCAGAACGAGGCTGTGATTTTATTAGTTTTTTACTCGGTGCGTAAAGCTAATAAAGACCCTCCTGTTTGCACGCGCGTCTTGATCCCTCCCTGCCGCGGTTTCACGTTGCTTTACTATTTATTTAATATAAATCAATATAATATAAAAAAAGTACTATTTATTTAATATATATCAGTATAATATAATAAAGTACAATTTTGCTCTTTTCTTCATTCTTTTGTTCATTAATAACATATAAATATCTTATATCTAGATATAAATAATAATATATAAATATATCTAGATATCTTTAAAACTAGATTAGAGAATATTTGTAGTACATTTATGAAAAACTATCCACTGTAAAAGATGGACTAAGCTACCAGTTCAGATAAGTCTATGCAAACAAATATGTGGTTATTGGTTTTACATACAAACAATAAGACACCTTTTACCCAGAATGTTTTTTTTTTCTGTTATGTAAATATGTGAATATTTATATAATTGGACCTGTTTAAAGGGAGCTGTATCATCTACACAAAAAAACAAACCCAACCGCTATAAAACTGCATGTATTCTGGTGTAATATGAATATATTCTGGTGTAATATGTATGTACTCTGGTGTTAACGCTCTTAAATAAACAAACTGAGGTTTATTACTTTTAGCTAAAACTGAACACGTTTTAATTCCTTAAATAAAAGGATTCTTCTGCCCACACTATTAATAAAAACAGTGATTTATGTGATTATTTTGGGTGGAGGATGGAGATTCAAAGTCCAATCAGGGCATCTTGTCTGGCTGAAGTTCATACTTGGTTCTGCTGTTGTTGCCCTGGGAGACGCCTGTGAGTGCCAAGCGCGTGTGGACTTTGTAACACAGCAACAAGGCAACTATCACCGCAGCAACCTGACCAATCAGACGTGTGCAGGACAAAAGGTATTCAGTCACTTCTCCAATATGATGAAATCAAATGAGTACAGGAATTAAAAATGCCATTAGAATCTAAATGAGAAACTGTTCAGTGATGAGGGACCATGTGAGTTTATTTCCACCCTGTCATTTTCTCCTTCATAAAGTTTTCATTTCTTCTACATGTGAAGAAGTGTGTGCTTTTACTGGATAGAGCTGTGACTGGATAGAGCTGTGACTGGATAGAGCTGTGACTGTTGATGTAGCATCAGATTTTGCTAGAGACTTCAGAGGGGAAGGCAGGGAGTAGATATGTATTGTAGATCTGTACATTTGTGTTGTATTGTATTGTACTGTACGTTTGTTTTGTAGATCTGTGTGATGTAGATTTGTATGATGTAGTTCTGTGTTGTAGATCTATGTGCTGTAGATCTGTGTGCTGTAGATCTATGTCCTTTAGAGTTGTGTGATGTAGCACTGTGTGCTGTAGATCTGTGATGTAGATCTGTATGCTGTAGATCTGTGTGATGTAGATCTGTGTTGTAGATCTGTGTGCTGTAGATCTGTGGTTATCTGCCCATAAATTGTAGTCTTACCTTAATGGTTGCTAAAGTAAAGAATATTCCAAGCAAGATCTTCAAGGTGTTCCTCCTTCGCTCTATTAAGATTGGCCCACATGTCTGTGGAAGTCAGAAGGAAGTGGGGGAATGTTCATTCTTAAAGCATGTAAAATGGAATGAGAGATAGCAACAGAATCAGACTGACCTTTAACTTCTTACCATGTGATAAACATAGAGCCCTGTAGATGTCACCGTTGCAGTATGAGGATTTCTGATCCACTGGAAAGGTGGTCACATGGTATTCACACGGTGGTCACATGGTATTTACATGTTGGTCACATGATCAAAAGAGAGACGAACACCTGCTTTAAATAAAATATCTTATCCAATCAGAAATAACGGGAGTTAATGAAACCAATCAGAAATAACAGAGTTAATGGATCCTAATCATATTTTGATTAGGATCCTGATTAGGATCCTAATCAAATCACCACCACCATTTTTAAAAGACGTGACATTAAACAGTACTTTCATGTATGTGTAAACCAAAAGAGACACATCAAATGGTGAACTTTATAGTTTCAGTAGATGACATGTTAGGTGTTTTCCTGTGCAGCTTGGCACTGATAAATTTTACTGAAATGTCAGTCTACCTCAACATTACTGAGCGGCTGAAAAGAGATACACTGAGCTTGTCTGTCTGGGAAGTCTGGCGGGCAGAAGCACGAAGATGGGATGTTTTCTCTCCAGTCATTGTAATGCTTCAGGCCACAGCATCTATGCTGAGAACGGGAACAAAGCATGCAGTGCATGAATGGATGATGTACCAACACTTACATGTGTACTGAATCACGTGCTTGGTTAAGATGTTTTAATAGTAGTTGTAGTAATAGTGATGGTATTGGTGGTGGCAGCAGTGTTAATGGTAGAATATCAGTGGTGAAAATATTTGTAGTGATAGTATTGGTGGTAGAGTATTAATGGTGTTATTAGTATCAGTGGAAGAACATTAGTATGGTGGTATTAGTATTAGTACTATAACATAACTGGTGGGAGCAGTATTAGTAGTAGAATGTTAGTGATTTTTAGTGATATTAGTGATATTAGCAGAATTTGTGGGAGAATATTACTGGTGGCAGGAGTATTTGTGAGTATTAGAGATGATGGTTGTGGAACTAGTGGTAATAGTAGTAATTATTATTAATTATACATACCTCCAGCTGTAGTTTATTGAGCTCTTGTTGGGATTCTTCTTTTGCTTCATAAAGTGGGATCATTTTGTCGAAATCCCGCTCAATGGCCTCTTTCTGGTGAAACATTGAAGATTTTTTTTTACTGCTGTTGAAGAGTGGCACAAGGTGTGGAAGGACTGGATGAACATCCTGGAGTGGACGATACCTGTGTCTGAGTGGACCATACCTGTGTCTGAGTGAGAGTTACTATGGACTATACCTGTGTCTGAATGAGAGTTAATATGGACCGTACCTGTGTCTGAGTGAGAGTTAATATGGACCGTACCTGTGTCTGGGTGAGAGTTACTATGGACCTTACCTGTGTCATAGTGAGTGTTACTATGGACTGTACCTGTGTCTGAGTGGACCGTACCTGTGTCTGAGTGAGAGTTACTATGATCGCCAGCACTGTGAGGATGATGAACTCAATGGTCATTAAGATGCTGTACTATGAAGAGAAAGCAAACACACAACATGCTGTCACATTCTCTTACACCAGGTATTTCTGAGTAATTCTCTTACATTAGGTATAAGTTGTTTATGTTTATTTAATCATTTATGTCAGTGGGCATGTTAAGGCATGTTAACCAACATAGAGTAAATATACTTGTCTTAGCCATTTGGCTAATTTTCATCTGTGAGAATTTGGTGTAATTTTATTACATTAAGTATTTCTGAGTCATTCTCTTACAATAGGTGTTTCTTGTTTATGTTTGTTTATTCATTTATTTGTCAGGATCATTGCACATTAATCAAGATAAAGTAGATGTGTGAGGAAGTAAAATCTCAAGAGCTTTAGATCCACATTCATTTCCTGTTGTCAGGGAAAACAGGATCAGTGTTAGAAGTTGATCAGTGTTAGAAGTTACTGTGTTACTTTCCCTGATGAATATTTACTGAGTTTGTTTAAGTGCATGGAGAAGGAGGAACTGTAGCACAGCGTCTGCTGTTGAAATGTTATGCAGAGGTGGCCACTCCCTTCCTGAGGGACCCAAGCCAGTTCACATGTTTTGCTATGATCCAGCAGCAAAACATTTGAACCAGCCAGGACATTATTAGAGGCCTTGATTTCTGGCCAAAGTGAAACAGAAATGCGACCCAGCTTTGGGTTTCCTAGTAAACAGACAAGGATATGATCTCACATGATCTGTGTTTGGATGACGTTCATCAGCTTCCCTGTATTCAACAATTATTACCTTTGCTTATATTTAATAGAATAGAGTAGAAAAATGTATATAAATTTGAAGGAAAGCTGACTAACCACGATGAGAGCCAGGATCCGCTCCCTGTACGCTCCATACACTCCCAGCACAGAGAGCAGCACTGTGGCCAGACCCAACCCAACACTGAGGTTCACACTCTGAGATCCATTCTACAGTTAAACAGCAAAAAACACACTCAGTCTTCCAGCCTTCATGAGCGCCACAGGCTAATTCACCACGACAATTTCTATTCAGTGACGTTCACAAGCATTTATCAGTGTCCTGGAACAGGATTTCCTTACACAGACTGATTATAAAACACCATTTTAGAGCCAAGATAGTGTCCAGTGCTACAGTATATATACAGCATAATGAGTTAAAAACACGTGGAAAAACAATCAGCAACAGTTCTAATCAACACGACAAACCAAGAGTATACGTAAGATCTGCATATTAGCTTTGACAAAGAGGTTTTAAGGGTATTGAACATTTCTGTACCACAAGGATACTCTTACTTGCCTCCACAGGTTCACCTTTAACACTGTTTGCTATACCAAACAGAAGTAAGATCACCCCAGAGATCTGAAGATAGAAGATTAACAGGGATGAAGGCATAAAACAACCTAAAGTCATCTTCATAATCACCACAAGAAATGAAATACATCAAACATTGCCCAGCTATGGTCTTACCCCAAGCAGAATATTAAGAACAATGCATAATCCTCTGGTGTAGGTGCTTCCTGCAGCCATCCCCACTACAGACAGGGTGCTTGGCTTCCAGATCCTGTGAAAACTATGAAGAGGACCAGCCAGTACTTTTAACTGGGCCCTTGGCAGAGGCTGGGTTGATGTAGTGCTGTTTAAAGATATCTCATCGAAATGTTTTGGTTATAGCAGTGGAAAATGACCAAATTTGGAGAGCTGAGTAGCTTTGCTGGGCCCTCAGACAAATCTGCAGGACATTCCTGGCTGTAAGGAGGACGCGCTGGGCTGGACTCACCAATGACTGGTTCACATGTGCTTGCAGGGAGCAGGGGGTGAATTTGAGCTTTGGGCGTATTTCCTCAAATTATGAGAAATTTGTAAATCCATGGGAGTATATAAACAAACTCTCAGTGCCAGCAGTCATCCTGTTATTATCCTGTGATAAAGACACACAGTTGCATGCATGCATGCACATACACACATATGCACACACACACACATACACAGTAAAGTTAACATAGTTAACATTCTCTTCACTTAGATAAAAACATGTGCACGTGTGCATGCACTCACATGTATTGGAGAGAGAAAGAGAGGGAATGACAGAGAGAGAGAGAGAGAGAGAGAGAGATATTGTAGAGATTTCCCCTTCCTAAGATCTCAAGTTAAAAAGTTTATTCATAGTTACGTATTATATGTAAACAACAATTACAAATGTTGAAAACAGATACTATTTAATTTATAAGAATTAAATGAAGGTATTATTTTTTATGTTTTGTTTCCATTATCCATTACTTCCATTATTTAGAACAACTCATAGAACTATCTAAGAAGATGTTTAAAGACTACTGAACCCCCTCTGTCATCTTCCACATTGCCCTAAATTATAGAAGAATGTGAATATAGCTCTGAAATACAGAAGGGTAACTGGAGAATCTATATTTTTATTAAAATAGCACCAATATTTGTAGCTGGCAGTGCATGTGGTTTTTGTTAGCTTTCTGCTCTACATGTGATCCTGATGATTTATCTCCATGCCTCAGGTGGTGAGCATAGCCTCATTTACCACACCACTTGTGTGCTGTTTTGTTATTGTGTGTGTATATATACACTACTAAAAAAAATAAAGGGCACACTTACACAAGACCCAAAACAGAGCCAGAGTCCTGCAAAATGACCTCCAGCAGGCCATTAATATCCATGTTTCTG
>JAOXYF010000004.1:17315441-17337835 GCA_028565775.1 Sternarchorhynchus goeldii
GATTGTGGGCAGTCTGTGCATCACATCTGAATGGTTTCTGAATGATTGTGGGCAGTCTGTGCATCACATCTGAATGGTTTCTGAATGATTGTGGGCAGTCTGTGCATCACATCTGAATGGCTTCTGTATGTGATTGTGCAGCACATTTTCAGAGTGTTCTGCATTGATCTTGGATTTGTTGTCTTTCATGCAGGCACTGATGAGTCTGCTGAACTCTTAGACCCTTATATTAGTGTTGGGATGTAAGATCAGTGTTAGATCAGACAGGGTTAGATCAGACGGTTGTTAGCACTAGTGTGAGTGTGCCCTAGGCACAGATGATGCTGTAACAGATGATGATCTGACACGATTAGAATTATTTGAGTTCCACTGTGTGATTCTTTCATTACAGAAGCTCCCTGAATTATTATTGTTCATATATTGTTCAGTATTTATTGTTTTAGATTATTTCTAGATATATTTACATATGTTTTATTAAATAAACTATTTTGCAATACTATTTTCAGTAATCCAACAACCTTCTGCTTAGCTGGGCTGGCTGACGAGGCCAGTGAGATAGCCTCAGGCATGAAGTGAGAAGTTTAGGTTTTATTTTGAACTCTTTGAAGTTTATCTTTGAATTTTTCCCAGAGCTTTTGCTTTCTCTCACACAGACTAGTAAAACTATTTACAACCTGTGAAAGCTGTGATCCAGCTGTAACACTGCAGACTGTAACAACCAGATGGTTCCCCACAAGAAATATCATATTCCACCTGCCTATCTGCTTTGAAACTTCTTTTATTCATTTGTAAAGCTGTCATCTGCCACTGCACTTCTCAGACTGAAGAACTAAATATGTTACACAAATTTTTAGAGTTGTATGAAAATTGTTATAAAGCTCACATACACAAGAGGCTTTACAATAAAAACATATGAGACAATTTAAAAAAGAAAATGTAATTAAAAAAATAATTTTAAAGGAATATAAGAATTAAATTAATTGATACAATACAATCAATAGATTAAGATCTTAATTATAGGCAAGAGAAGAGAAATATGTTCACTCTGCATTTAAAAACAACTACATTTGTTAGCACAAGTTTTTATGGAAGTGAGTTCCAGTTGTGTCATTCTGACCGACTGTGATTGATAGCAGAGTTAATTAATAAGGTTGTAGACTTTCTTAACTTGTCTCTGTGGCAGAAGTGTGCGTTCTGTTGTGAAGAGCTGAACACTAGATTGTGGTGGGCTGGAATCTTGCCCATGGATGTACCTGAAGGCCTGGCAAAGACCTGCTGCACACATGGATGAGTGGGTTGGGTTTAAGAATGTCCTCCATCACTACCTTCAATAGTGCTGTAGCACTCACTGAACCTGAGCTTCACCCAGTTACACGTCACTGTCCACCTCCGTCATCCTTACAGACACCTAGTCACAATGACGCTCATGGTCTCATACTAAGCTCAGCTGTTAGTTTCAATCTACTGCCTGTGTGTACAGTTACGTGTTTGGTGTGTCACCACGACAGAAGCAGATTTCTGTAAATGTGAACAGTACTGTTCAGTTGCTAAAATTAATCTCTGAATTTATAGACTGGTATCATCTCTCTCACTCTGTCTTTCTCCTCTCTATCTCCCACTCTCTCTCTGTTTCTCTCTGTCTGTCTCTCTTGCGCCTCTCTCCCCTTTAATCTGTATATTTCTCTTCCTCCCTTTCTGTTTCTCTCTCTCTTTATTCCTCTCCCTCTCTCTCTCTCTCTCTCTCTCTCCCTTTCTCTCTCACCCTCTCTCTCTTTCTGTCTACAGTGATCTCAGCATGAACAACATTACTCAGCTTCCCAGCAAAGCTTTCTCCAACCTTCATTTTCTTGAGGAGCTGTGAGTATGAACACACACACACACACACAAACACACACACACACACACAGACACAGACACACACAAACACACACACATACAAACGCTAACACACCCACACGAACACACACGCCTACACACATACAAATACGCCCACACACAAGCATAAGCACTCACACATAAACACATGCACCCACTCATCCAGACACACACAATCACACAAACACACCCATCCACACACACACAATAATGCACACAAACACACACACACACACCCATCCACACACACACAAAAACACACACGCAAACTCATGCACTATAGTTTCACATCCTCCCTTTATTGTTTGCTAACATGGCAAAAAAGTGAAACAAGCAAATGAGACAAAACAAGATTTGTAAATAAAGACAAGATTTGTAAGTAAAGACCACGTGATAAAATTGCATGCAACAATATTAGAGAAAGACGTTTCCCTGTCAGACCGGAAGATCTACTGGAGCTGCTTGATTGCTGCAGAGACCACAGATGGAGAGCTGGAGATGCTGCAAAAGCTGGAGATGCTAGAGATGCTGGAGATGCTGGAGATGCTGGCTGCATGTTGGAGCCATCAAAGATCCTAAATTATGAGGAAACCAACAAGGCATTTAAAAGGCTTGCCTACATGTTTGGATCTTTGATTTGATTCTTGCCTACATGTTTGGATCTTTGATTTGATTCTTCTGTGCTCAGATTTAACCAAACAAGATGTTTTGGGCACAAACACTAGAGACGGCTTTGGCATTAAAACAAACAGACAAAACAAAAACACGGATTGTTCCACAGAACATGATCTACAATATAAAATGTGGTGGGCATGTGCTGTTTCTGAGCTTTCTGGCTTCCAGAGATGCTGATGTTCTTTACTGGGATACACCCACCATGGTTGACGTTCTTTACTGGGATACACCCACCATGATTGATGTTCTTTACTGGGATACACCCACCATGGTTGACGTTCTTTATTGGGATACACCCATCAAGGTTGATCATACTCAAGTTTCAGGACATTCCAGGATGTTTTAGAACATTCTGTGCTGCCCTATTGTTTTTTCCAGGTTATCTAACTTCAGAAGTAGCTCTGTAAAAATGTTGCTACACAGGAAGCTAAATCTTGTGGCACCAATAACTGTGAGACATGTTTATGCTCTGAGCAATGGTATTGTATATATTATTCATCTTTATCCAGTCCTAAGAATGAAGAACCTTTGATCAACAATAACAAAAAACTACAACAACAATAATAATGGGGAAGGAAAATATTTTTTTAATTCAAATACACATCATACCTATTCAAATGAAGAGGGGCTGTGTTTGCCAGCCTACCAAACCTGCTTGCCAAAGGAATCAGCTGTACAGCTGTGAGTGCATTCCCACTCTGCAAGAACCACTGTTTCAGGCCTCAGGGCCTACAGCTGAAAAGAAGCCAACTGGCTGTAGCTGGTCTTTTTACGATACAGTGATTAATGTGCATTGTGTCGGATAAACAAACAAACAAACAAACAAACAGACAAACAGAAGCATGCACTAATTCTCTTCCACCCTCTCTGTTCCCTCTCTGTGTCTCTGCATCTGACCCCTTAACTGACAGCTGGGATGAACGAGGCTACAAGAGTTGTTGAGAGAGAACACATTCTCCCAGGACTGTGTGCTCAGGTGCAGTGGGTTTCATGTCTGTCCAGAGCAAACTGTCCTGTGTTGGATGCAAGTTGACCTGTTTCTTGGAAGCCCCCTGACACGAGGACGTGTTCCAGTATGGTCTAATAGCAGTGTTTTCGTCTGGGCTGGAGCCCTCATTCATCAGAACACCTTCCCCTGCTGGAGCTTTTGCAAGGGGCACGACTAAACACGTCCCTGCAACAAATAGCACCGCTGCGTGAGAACGCAACCTGCGGCATGCTGGGTACTTGCCGACCTCGGCCTCCTACCTGCCATTGGTTCACAGCACGATGTGGAATGTGACACTGGCATAAACTGGCCTGGCTGGCCCAAAGCCTGACTGGAAACCGTGTAAAGGTGAAAAGGTGGTACTGACGTGGAGAAACACACGTCTATAACACTGCCCAATAGAGACCATCGGTTCCTCAGCTAACTGTCGTGTTGTAGGCATTTCGAAATGCAGGCATCATTCTCTAGCCATGATTTTCATTGCACATGAACTGTGAAGTGGTTTTACACATCTGGTTGTTTGTGGTCTGTTTTGGTTTTTTAGTTCAAAGTGGCAGTGCCACATGTCTTCATGTTTGAGGCTATGCATCACTCAAACCTGTGCCATCATTCTTTCATTCTTTGTGTTAATTTTTTTGTCTTGTTAATAAGATTGTCTCTTTGCATCAACATCACATGCTGGCAGCCAACTGCTGTAAGTGTGTAGAAGTGTGGTATGTGCTCAGTGTTTTGTGTGCAGCTGCTGTAAATGTGTAGAGAGGAGACATCCATAGCTAGAGCTGAACTGGAGTCCTGAACGGAATTGGAGAACAGCGAAGCTGCGAGAGTGATGGGAGCCTCCGTCCGTGAGCGAAGGCTTCAGCAGGCGTGCTGCACCCAGCATGGAGCATTGTGCAGTCATCGCTACTTTAGTCTTAGAGAAGTAGCAGCTCCAGCGTTGTGTTATAACCCTTAAGATACTACAGCCACAGAGCAATGAAAGAATCAGAAGACATTTGTGCTTTTGAAGGTGTCTATATCTGGCCTGGCCAAGTCTGTAACCAGGCTTACAGACAGCAAACACAAAGCAGAACGAAGCGAAGGACAAAATGTCGGAGTTGTAAACAGAAAGCTACACAACCACATCGGGAAGTCTGCTAACGCTAATGACAAGGAATAAGAAAACAAACTAAATAAACCACACACACACACACACACACACACACATCAATAGTTTAAAACAACACATTCAATGTTTGAAACATTAAATCTAAACTAATTACAGAATGCGAGGAGGTACTTGGAAGTTCTTGTCCTGTTCTCTCCACTCTTCTCCCTCTCACAATGCTATCACATTATGCTTGAAACAAAGAAGATCTTTGGTGGCTGTAGAAGTGACTGCTCTGGTCCAGAACACCTCTACAGAGCACTGGAGGTTATCATGTACAACATATGTAACACTTGGTAGAAATGAGTGGAAATTAGAGAATTGGTGATATTTATTATAACTTCTGTATTGCACCGGCATTTACATCGATGCAAACTTTTTGATAGACATGAAAAAGCTAAACACAAAGCAAACGTTCATTAACATTCTCCTCCCCTCGTGTTTCTTTTCTTCCCTGCGAAGACGTTTAGCGGGAAATGAACTAAACGACATTCCTAAAGGAGCGTTCGAAGGTCTCGTCAATCTCAAAGTGCTGTAAGTGAACATTAACGCATTATCATGTTACACTTTGGAGCTTTTGTGAATGTTTTGCCATCCAGAATGTATGTAAGAGGTATGTGGAGTACAGCTTCAACACACCAGACGGCCTGCAGTGTTAGTGGTTTATTTGTGGGTAATGTGCTGGTGTGAGTAGATCCAGTGACAGCAGAGTTGCTGGAGTTGTGTTGATGAGATGTTTGTCCTGAGGTAGACAGTAAGTGAAGCTGTGATGTAGATCTTTCTACTATATTTGCCACTAGGTGTAGCTTCAGCTGATAAATGAAAGTGTTATGAATTTTTTACAATATTATGCATTTTTAACAGTATTATGCATTTTTAACACTCAATGTAAGTGGTTTTACTTTGGAATTTTTTCTAAGTAAAACGAAAAGCTGTGGCAGAACACTTCATTTGTTCAGATCTAGCATTTCATGTACTAATGGAAGTCAGTTACCACCACATATAATTGAAACTGAGGTCAACAGATTAAGATTTTGAAAGAACCGACAAACAAAACTCAGTGTTCCTGGCATAGTCCAGGCGAGCAAACTGCCAGCTCTATCAACTGCTAAACAGGTTCTCTGGCATCAGCCATGCCAGAACAGATGCAAAAGATCAGTACACTGGCTAGAAGGGTTGAGCTTGCAGGGCCTAGCAATGTGAACAGCCTAGCTATGTGAACAGCCTAGCTATGTGAACAGCCTAGCTATGTGAACAGCTCTGTGCTCTGTTCTGGTTGTAGCCTGCATGAATACAGTGCGGCACACACACTGTCCTCCCACAGCCATGACGTCTACTGTGAGACATGTGACAAGAGAAGAAAAGGAGTTTTGTCTCACTTTAATGTAAACTTAAATGAATTAAATATAGGAGGGAAATATCAAAGCTGTTGGTGTCACCTGGTTCAAATGACAATGCTGCATTCTGTTCTGAAAAGCTGATCGTTTAAGTGACGTGCTGTTCTTTGTTGCATTGTCAGGCTGGTTTGGTTTGGTTTCTGTTTTGAGCGAATACAGAAAACCACATAGTGCACTTGCACTGTAGTAGTGTAAGATTTACATGCAGTGAATGATTTGATGACTGAAAGGGCGGTGTGTTATGAAGATGAAGTGTATAGCGCAGTGAGGTCCTGAAGGAACGCGTCTTGATCTGTCTTTGGAGATCTTCTTGCTAATGACAGGGGGTCCCGCTTTGAGCTGCTCTCCCGTAGCACTTCTCCGTGACCTCCTCTGGACCTGACGACCTTTTCTCTACCTTCTCCCGCTTTCCCACATAGCATGCTCCAGAACAACCAGCTTCATGAGGTCCCTGCAGAGGCCTTTCAGGACTTGCACACCCTCCATTCCCTGTGAGTACACATGTACACACACACACAGCTTAATATCCCTCAGACAGACTCTTTTCTCTTCTAGTCTTTGAACATCCCCCCCCTTCCCTAGTCAAGGCTCCCCTCATTATCATATGAAACAGAAGGTGGGGGGCACTGGAACTAAGAGACAGAGACACTAAACGAGGAGCGAACCCTTAGACTTCTTCAACTCAATTCAGGCCTCAGGAGGTTTCAACTTTGATCACTTTAAAAAGACAGAGAAAAGGGTGAGGAGGGAGGCCGAGTGCCGATTATCTTTCAGTGCATTCGAGCTGAAAGCCATCTGCTCTCTTTATCTCCTTCTTACAGTTTTCTTCCCTCTCAAATAAATGCAAAATATCGGTTCTAGGTCACATTAATCCATAAGCGCTGCTCCATACGATGCTCTCTGCCTCTCTTGTGCTTGGCGAAGGGAACAGTGTGATCATTGTTTGGGCATGTTGTTGCCCAGGCATCTTTGGTAATAGTTGTCAGTGAAGAGAAAAACACTGCCTTTCTTGAGGCAGTCTTTGTGCTTTCAGCGGTGGGAGTGAGACGAGCCCCACGAGTCGCTCTTACGGAAGACAGAGGATCTCTGGTTTCTGCTCATTTCACAGTGAAGGTTGTGCCATCAGTGAAAGTCACTGAAACCCCTTAAGAGAGATAGCGGTTAGTGATGGCAGTTTGTCCCAGTTGTTTTTTCGCTGAAGCAGACTCTTTAAACTGAGAGTGTGTTCAGACTCTTTAAACTGAGAGTGTGTTCAGACTCTTTAAACTGAGAGTGTGTCCTTGGCTCCTCTTGCAATATTCTGGGTCTCCCATAACCTGTGAGTCGGCTGTTAAGACGTAAACCTGGCGGAGGACATAAAGCCATCCAGCACGTATTTCAGAACATTTATACAGCATCTACTGATTCAAAACACATTCATCCAGATGTGGAGAGCCACTGCATGGTTTTTTTCTTAATACATTCAGCTTTTTCTACTATTTCTTCCTATTTTTCCTTCATTACTTACACTGCAAATATTTTTACATTTGGATTTTTTAACCTGTAAATTGCCTCCGTTTTGAAAAGGATAGTTTTGACAGTCATTATACTGGAACCTAGAACTAACAGCTAATATAAGTGGAGGCAATACTAGTGAGTAAACACAGTGGGTAATGATTAAACAGTGGGTAGTGAGTAAACACAGTGGCTAGATGGAAAGTTTTAATATATAAATTGACATTGGGTCCAGTTCAGTTTTATATTAGTCTAGATGTACCATGTTCCATATGTGTTATACTTTGTAGGCTGCACATTTAAAATGTTTTAAGTGGAGGCTGAGTGTCTAAGATAAAACAATCAATGCAGTCTTGCACAGATGTGCTGGTGCGGGTGCTCTGCTTCTCTCTCTGACTACTGCCAGCCGGCAAAACAAGGGGAAAAGGACATGGTGGATGGAGATGATGCAGTGTAAGACTGAAGAATCAGCCTCACAGATACTACCATTAACCATGTTGAAGAACCAGCCTGACAGATATTACCATGAACCATGCTGAAGAACCAGCCTCACAGATATTACCATGAACCATGCTGAAGAACCAGCCTCACAGATATTACCATGAACCATGCTGAAGAACAAGTGCCACAGATGAACGATTAATCATACAGAGTATGGATTGAGTAACTGGCCAGAAATGTTGGAGCTGACATTTCAGTCAATTACAGACATTTGAGAGTTTTGAGTATTCTTAGGTAGTGCTGAGGTGTGAACTCCTGGTGAAGAGATTTGGACAAAATTGTGGTGAAATCCATTCTCTTACTGATGGGAAAAGCCCGCAGTGTTTTTACTGATGTGAAGAGCCTGCAGTGTTTTTGCCTTTCAGAGGGTTTGAACAGAAACCAAAGCTGAAAAAAGTGTGAGATCAGTAACACAGACACACTGGCAGGGATTTGAGCTGAGTGTTTGAGTCATTGGCAGGGATTTGAGTTGATTGTTTGAGTCACTGGTGTGGAGTTGAGATGAGTGCTAGAGTCACTGGCATGGATTTAAGCTGAGTATTTGAGCCACTGGCGTGGATTTGAGCTGAGTTTAACTGCTGCCAGTAGCCACAGGAACTCTGTGCCAGCCTCAAGCGTGAGGTCTGCAAATAAGATAAACATTGCAACTACATAAAGGAGGCCATCACTGACACTAGGAATGTTGAAACAGGGAATGTTGTATCAGAGTTGGAGGGAACACAGAAACAGTGTTTATTTAAAAGAACAGTTCAGTGAAAATCCAATTTATACAATTTTAACCTAAATGCAACTGATCAGACCACACATGTAAATTATGCTTTGTTAGTTTCTGCCTGGGGGCAATGGAGTTAAAGCAGTTAATTCATGCCCACAGTACTGTGTTTGCTACATGAAGAAACATCCTATCAGTGGACCTTTTTTGTGGTTTCAAACATGTGGTTCCCTGCCTAGCAGTCGGGGACCTCTAGTGGATAAATGATTTTTCTCCAAACACACCTTAGCAATGCAGTGAACACCCAGTACAGTTGTGCTGGGTGCAGGGAGAGAGCTGAACACCTGGTACAGGTGTACTGGGAGAGAGTTGAACACCTGTTCCTGGTGTAGTGGGTGCTGGGAGAGAGCTGAACACCTGGTACAGGTGTACTGGAAGAGAACTGAACACCTGGTACTGGTGTACTGGAGGAGAACTGAACACGTGGTACTGGTGTACTAGGGAAGAACTGTACACCTGGTACTGGATTGGGGTGGATGAAAATAGGTTGCTTAGCAAAAGTGGTTACATTGTTGCATTGTTGTAACAGCCATTTTGAACCAATAATCTCTTTCTCTGATTTATTACAAAGAGAATCTCTCTGCTATTTTATTAAAGTGGTTATGTACAAATGGTCTTACTCAGCCAGGCAGGGCCTCCCAAGGCATGTATATGTAATGATTTGTACTAGTGTATGTAATGATTTGCAGGACACACGGGTTGTGCAGTACTTGGGACTGCAAGGTTCACTTCTTTGTTCAGGACATTAACCATGCAACTCTAGTGCATAAAGACCATAAAAAAATAGTTAAAAATTGTAATCAAAATGCTTCATTTCCTAAACCAATACTGTTGCGACCCCATGTTTAATATTTTCATGTTTTCTGTAATTCCATATACATTACTGGGCAAAACTAGTAGTTCTAAGGATTGTGATGAAGAAGCACAGAATCAGCCGCACTGATAGCTATCAAAACCTTGGATCTACCCACTTTTAAAGTCTAATTCCCTGTTGTGTTTTTGAGCAGACGTTTAGATGCGAACCACATCTCCAGGGTTCCAGAGCACTGTTTCGATGGGCTGTCTTCTCTGCGCCACCTCTGGCTGGATGACAACGCTCTGACTGAAGTTCCCAGCCGTGCCCTGGGGGTCCTGTCCTCCTTGCAGGCCATGACTCTCGCCCTCAACCAGATCAGCCACATCCCAGACTGGGCGTTTGCCAACCTGTCGAGTCTGGTCGTCCTGTGGGTGCTCCACAGTCAATCAGAAACTTATGTTCCTTACTCCATTTAGCGACTACCAGAATTAGGCTTTCAGTAAGGAAAGAGAAGAGAGGTTATTTACTGAAAGGGAAAAAAGGAAATTGAATCCTGAATGAAACAATTACTAAACAGGATGTGATAAAGACCATACAGCTATTAGCAAGGGTTTCTCAGAGACCTTCTAATATCTCCCCAAGAACTCAAAACCGCTGCTTCCAGAAGAGTAAAGATCTAAAATGGTGATATTTGTAAAGGCTCATACAAGCAAGGCCAGTAACCAAAGGCATTTAGAGGAAAATCTATATCTCTGTTTATTGGATGGTTGACCTCTGGATGGTTCAGTCTTGCTAAATACTGGCATCTTTGATCATACTGTACAGTGTAAATTCACTCTTATCAGAAATATGTTAGGAAACAGCAAGCACATGTAGATATTTGCAAACGGACTTGGATGAGAGTTTGTTTCTGACTGTGGCAGAAAATCTTAGATTTTTAAAATAAATATGGATTATATGACATTTTATTAAAACAAGATATATCTCTAACATGAACATTTTATTATTATATATTTTTTTATTAATAACAGCTACTGACAAAAATAAATGTAAGATAATTTTCATTAGTTTACATGTTTACATTGAAAATTGTAAGAGAAGATAAACCATATGGTGTTAATTTGAATTAACTGGCAACACTAACACAGAAACTCTCATATGACAGTCTACAGCAGCCTTGAAGTGAGACAGGGCTGTTTAAAACCTTCACTGGCTTCAGGTTTATAGTCTAACATTTACCATGACACTGATAAGTGCAAAGCTTGGGTTTCTCATCATCTAGTACTGATTTCTAAAAATAATTCTTCTTCATATCTGCTATACAGTGTGGTTACAGCTGTTCCAGTTTCAGTAAGACATGCCAGGAAAGTGTATTCCTTATTAAGAGATAAACCATCAGTATTCCAGAGCAAGCAATGTAATAAGCACATCTGATTCATTTGGTTGTCTCTCTGATACTTTTGTAAATTATTTGATTTTATTTCAGTTTGAGCAGTGGTTGTTACCAGGCTTTTGAGTGCAGGAGAAAACCTTCTGAAGGAAGCTGTCCACAGTCAAAGGCAGAGCTCCAACTCTTTGATCACTCTTCATACAGTCATGTTAATATCTACAATATAAGTAAAGCTAGAGGAATTCATAACTGGTCTACAGTGGTACTGGACACAAAAGAAAAGAAGCGGGAAGAACACAGCCTTTGTTACGTTTTTGTATTTGCCGTCTTTGTGTGTGTGTGTGTGTGTGAGTGAAACAGCTTTGAGCTGGAGAGATGCAGAGGGGGCAGGGCATCTGACTCCTCCCTTTGCCTTCACTCTTCAGGCATGTCAACAACAACAGAGTGCTCTCCCTGGGAAAGCACAGCTTTGATGGGCTCCACAGCCTGGAGACTCTGTGAGTTGACCTCTAATTTGCATGCGCACAGTGTCTTTCCGAGCACTTCCTCTTCCTGCATCCGTCCTGTGTTTCTCTTCTCAGATAAGGCAGATAATTGTAGCTCAGTGCTAGCAGCCCACACTCGCTCTGGGGGAGTGTTTCACATGACAAAAAACGAAATCTTTATCTCATCTGAAGGTAAAGGTGAGGTAAAGCTAAGGGTGATTATGTGAACTCTCTCTCTCTCTCTCTCTCTCTCTCTCTCTCTCTCTCTCTCTCTCTCTCTCACTATCTATCAGAATCATTCTGGCTTCCCAAATCAAGGACGCTGCATTGTTTTTCTCTTCACCACATTGCATGTGCTGTTTGATAGGAAGTTCAGTGTCTCCATGGTCCCGTTTTTGCTCTGTGCTCACAGGCGTGTCTTGATTGGCAATTCTTGAGCATTTAAACATGGTCATTGGGGGGGGGGGGGGTCTTATACAACGAATTAGAAACATCTAGAATCCAGTAGACATCGTAGTCATCTCAAACAAGCACACCCATCCACAGGCAGTGTATTAAATCCTGAATGAAGCTGTTTAAATAAAGAGCCAACAGGGTTTACATGGTGGATGCATAAGAATGAAACCTGAGAAACACTGATTACGTTTTTCAAATGAACCACAAACCGGGTTCAAGTACTGCAGAGCAGTATTCATCTGGGAAAGGTAATTCCATCTGCTCTCATTCACAGTGTGTGGCCTCCATACATAATAGCATATGTTCTCTGAATGTTTACTGTACAACATTAAAGCAACTTTGGGCTAATCATGCTAGTTATTGTGTGGGGGTTTTGTACTGATGAACTGAAGTGTAGGTCTCAAATAAATAGACATAAGAATGCACCATTATTTTTGAAAGGGAATAGTTTCACTTTTTTTCAGAAATGCTTACTTGTGTGTCGGTTGGTTTGTTTGTTTTATGACATCAAGGGATGAAAGTCGAAGGTTGAAATTTTCACATAGAAGGATATCTACAGAAAAATGTTTTTTTCCTTTTTGTGGATTTGTCTGGTCAATGAAGAAAAGTTAACTCACTGCAGAAGTGCTGAACATCTGAACATGGCAGAAAGAATGCATGTTATTATTCACTTAAATTCGAGCTCTTATGCAAATGTTCCCAGACTCTGTGAGTCTGTTGCAGTACCCCAGAACCTTGTGGTTATCATGAAACAGGACTGGTTTTTGGGAAACTCTGCACCAACGATAATCACAGCACAGCAGTTTGGTCAGAGTGGATCACGTTTGGTCAGAGTGGATCACGTTTTGTCTGAGTGCATCATGTTTTTTACCAGTACCTTTAAGCTAAAGCACACAGCACACACCGCAGATCAGGGATTGATCTATTACACTAAATATAAAGGTAGGCCTTTGAGAAACATTCATGTATGCATGTATATTACAAATGGGGGCAAAGTATGTGTTTATAAAACAAGGCCTTGGATTTACAGAGATCTGAATTACAACAGTCTGGAAGAGTTCCCTGTTGCTATCCGATCCTTGAAGACTTTAAAGGAGTTGTGAGTAATATGCATTGTCTGTTTTTCCATCCAACAGTCTTTCATTCTCACAAAGCCTTCAGTCGTATGTTTGCTTCTATGCAGGAGTTTTCACCATAACAGCATCAAGTTCATACCTGAGCGTGGCTTCGTTGGAAACCCTTCTCTCGTGAAAGTGTGGGTGTCCAAAACTGACCATCGATTCTCACACCTCTTAAACATTAATGGGTGCTTTTGCTAGTGTTCATGCTAGACATACTTCCACTGGCACGTTTTTTTTGGCTTTGAATGAAGAATTATTTTCAGATTGCTGTGAGGGTCTTATAATCTCTGTAATGTAAGTGTTTTCATTTTGTGATTTGTCAAACTTAAGAATGAGAAAAGCACAATATAAATTGTGTGACAGGTTTATAGGTTTGTGTGACAGGTTTATTTTCTTTATTTACATACTTATTTACTATTGCAAAGGTGCATTGTACTTTATTTACATACTTATTTACAGTTCTGGGAATTAGTTCCCTGTGCCAGTTTTGTAGACGTTCTGCCTGTTCCAGGTTCCTTTGGACTAACTCAGTAGATAGAGTCTCTCAGAGGAGGACAGGACTTTTATACTGTTTATACCGGAGCAGGACAGGACTTTTATATTGTTTATACCAGAGGAGGACAGGACTTTTATATTGTTTATACCAGAGGAGGACAGGACTTTTATACTGTTTATACCGGAGGAGGACAGGACTTTTATATTGGAGGACAGGACTTTATATCTTCTCCCTTTTTCATGCACAGATTCTTCTATGACAACCCCATTCACTTTGTTGAGCAGTCAGCATTCCAACACCTACCTGAGCTCCAAACACTGTGAGTCCAGTTACATCTTGGAGCCACGAACCATCCCATGTAGCAGGGATAAGGAGGCGCAGTTTGAAGCCTACATGCATCTTCACTTTTGGGTTTAGGTCTTTAAATGGAGCAGCAGACATCACAGAGTTCCCGGACCTCACCGGCACACACAGTCTTGAGAGGCTGTGAGTCACCTCCACACTCTTACACAAACGCTCTCCGTTACTGTACTGACTCACACTACGATGCAAAAGCACAGGTCTGTTTGCTTCCTTTCAGCTGCTAAAGGTCTTGCTGATGCTGTTTATTCAGTGTCACTTGTGCTGCTTTGCTGTATGCTTAGTTTCAACCTTTAGTGTACCTTTTCTGGTTTGCCTTATGAGGAATCGCAGCATCTCAGCTGTGATTGGCTGAGCTGCCTGTTTGTTGTGATTGGCTGAGCGGACCCGTCTGTTTATTGTGACTGGCTGAGCGGACCCCTCTGTTTTTTGTGATTGGCTGAGCAGCCCTATCTGTTTTACAGTGCTATCACAGGTGCGAAGATCTCGTCTTTGCCCAGCACGCTGTGTGAGCAGCTTCCCAATCTGCAGATGCTGTGAGTCTTATTAAACCTGATGACACCCTCTCCAACTTGAAAACACCCTCTCCAACCTGATTAGCTCATTTTATTGTAATTTGACGTGCAGAACATGCAGGCAGAGATAAAGAAAGAGAAGCTCCACACAGGTTTCCAACTGAACTGTTTCATGAACATAAAGAAACAAAACTGAACTGAAAAGGCATAACTAAAACAAAAGAGCCCCAGCGACGTCAAAGACAGAAACTGGGCCTTTAAATAAGGAAAAACAAATACATAACAATCCTCAGGTGGTGAGATAAGTGATGAGTAATGCCCCCCACCTGAGGAACACATGGACCACGAAAACATGTAACCCATAACGTAAGATGTCCATGTGCCCTCACCAGTTGGGGGGCGGGGGCTCCTCGTCATGACAGAAGATATTTTGTGTAAAGAATTACTATCATAAAGAATATTACTATCCACGGCCAAAACCTCACACAATAATAAAGAATATTACTATCCATGGCCAAAACCTCACACAAAATTCCACATTTTCTTTATAGAGATCTCTCCTACAACTTAATCAAAACCCTGCCAAGTTTCCAAGGCTGTGAAAAGATCCAGAAGATGTGAGTTGTAATTGAATTCTGTAATTTTATGGGTGGCTGAGGTTAAAAGCACCAAGACGAATAACGATCATCTGTCTTTACTGACCAGTGACCTCCATCACAACCAGATCAGAGAGGTGCGAGGGGACGCGTTTGGAGGCCTGAGCTCACTAAGTACCCTGTGAGTATGAGCCATCGTTTGCTCACACCTGTCTCAGGTGACCCTTGGCACTCTGTACAAACACATCCTTCACGTGACTGCAAATAACCAGGACAACACAGTGCATCATCAAACCAAAGACTCAAGTGAGTGTTCAAATGCAGTGGTATTCAGTGTTAGGTTAGAGGGAGCTCTGACATCATGTGCAAACCCACAAACAAAATCAGATAACTGCAAACATGTGAAATGATCATTTCACTCTACTAGTTAAAGAAAACTTCAGTGGGCATACAGGTACAGAAAGGTGGCTGTGTAATGGTATAAACAGACAGCTCGTCTTGTTATTATAGGGGTTATTATTTTAATCTGAGTGTTTGCATATTTCCTGTCATCTCAGTTATTTGTTGTATATGGCACAAAACTCTATTATCTGTGACTCCACCCAGCAAAGAGGTGATCCCTACAACTCAATTCAGTGTAGAAATCTGCTGAGGTTGGGGTCAACATTAGTATGTTCATTTTCGAATGGATCATACTGACAAAAAGACACAAAAAATTGTGTCAGTGCAGAACTAACTGGGTTTTGCCACAAGTAACCCATCTAAGTGCACTAAAGGTTTTTTTATTTTGTCTTTATAATCTTCTCTCTGTCCAGTCACCTGGGTTGGAATGAACTGTTTTCTGTGGATCCTGTCGTATTCTCAGGGTTGGCAGCTCTCACCAGACTGTGAGTTCCAACATTCAGCAGTAAAGGCTGATTAATCTGTTAACAATCACTAAACAGACCATGGTGTCATGAACAAGTGTAAGTGCTATCATTAGATGTATTTCAGTGTCTACATGAAGCTGTGCAGTACCAGTCTTGAAGCTGATAGGACTGCAGTGGTTAATTGTTCCTGTGTGCAGGGATCTCTCTTCCAATCATCTGTCTGCACTACCTGTGGTGGAGCTTCACACGCTGACCCACCTAAAACTGGCTGGCAATGTAGATCTACAAGAGCTGCTGCCTGTACAGAGCTTTCCCAGACTGAGGTGAGCACATCAGCAAATGGACCAGTCCGGTTGATTTAGATCTTTGCTTAGGTCATAACTAAGCCACATGTCCCAGCAGCAGGTACTCTTCAAACTCGAAAACAGCCTTTGAACATGAGCCATTAAAAGAATGTACAACTAATTCCAGATTAAGAGACCACTCCCAATTTCTGCATGATTAGCATGAGGTTTTTTTTATAGAATTGCCTCAACAAATCCTTTTTTTAACTCAATTTAAAAAACTCAAATAACTCAAATTGCAAAGCTATTTCATATTCAGTCACACCACCTTGGTGGCTAACACAGCTGTGTTGTGTCTTTATGGGCTGTGCTGCTGTGTATCCAGGGTCGTGGAGATGCCGTATGCGTTTCAGTGCTGTGCCTTTCTGAACTGGGAGAAGCACGGTAGCCCCTGGGGAAAAGCGAGGAACAGCACGAGTGATCAGGGATGGAAGGAACCCGTTCTGCCCAGCACAGGTTTCGTCCCCATTCACTTCACATTTGTTTCTGCAGACGGCAGAATTACTCCCAGACCAAGAATTTGACAAAAGCACCCTCAAACCAGTTTAGACTGCTCTGAATGCTGAATAAGATCCGTGTTTTGAGGTGTAATGATGAAATCTTTCTTATCTTAGTATTTGAAATTCAGTGACGGCAATCATTTAAAGCAGCCAGGTTACTGGTTTCTAAAATAAATCATTTTTTACAGTGTAGAAATGCTTTATATTTTTTTCTTAAAAGGAGACCATGACCTCGATGACCTTTTTGTGGACTCTGACGATGAGCCTCTATCTCATCACTCAGTCCAGTGCTCTCCAGTGCCAGGTAGAGAAAAAACAGCCCATAACGCTCCTTTTGTTTTTCAGCCATGTCTTCTGCGTAACAGTTTTGTTTTGTTTCTCCTTCTCCCAAGGTCCATTCCAGCCATGTTTCCATCTGTTTGGGAGCTGGATTATCCGAGGTGGAGTTTGGATAATTGCAGTCCTGTCCCTGGTTTGCAATGCTCTGGTGATGGTTTCTACCTTCCTGTCTCCAGCGTCCTTGTCTTCTGTCAAGCTGCTGGTGGGTTTGCTGGCACTCGTTAACAGTCTGATGGGGCTGTGCAGCATTTCCATGGCGCTCATGGACGCCCTCACCTTTGGCAGCTTCGCAAGCTACGGAACTCGCTGGAAGAGCAGCGTAAGCTGCAGACTCACGGGTTTCGTGTCAGTCTTCGCGACGGAGACCGCCGTCTTCCTCTTGATGGCGGCGGTCGTGGAGAGGAGCTTTTCTGTCCGCGGTGGGCAAGCAGCCGAGTCGAAGGCCTCGAGCGTGGCGCTTCGGCTGGCGGTGTCACTGAGCTTCACCATGGGCTTAGCGATTGGCGCAGCGCCTCTCCTCCAGGCGGCCCGTCACGACACGTCGTCCCTGTGCCTGCCCGTGCCCCTGGGTGAGCCCTCCGCGCTGGGTTTCACCGTGGCTCAGGTGCTGGTCAACTCCCTGTGCTACCTGGTGATGACCATCATCTACACGCGCCTGTACTGCAGCCTGGAGAAGGCGGCGCCCGACAAACAGTGGGACTGTGCCATGATGCGGCATGTGGCTTGGCTTCTTTGTACCAACTGTGTCCTCTACTTTCCAGTAGCCTTCCTCTCGTTTTCTGCCTTGCTGCGGCTGGCCGCCGTGGGGCCCAGTGTGGTCGCGCTGGTGCTCCTGGTGGGCACTCCTCTGCCTGCCTGCATTAACCCCTTGCTGTATGTGCTGTTCAACCCGCACTTTAAGGAGGACCTGAGACTCGTGTGCAGACTGCGCCGGACCCACCAGCTCAGCTGGCTTTCACTCGACTCGGAGGACGTGGAAAAGCAGTCCTGTGATTCCACACAAACTCTGGTCCCACTCACCAGTTCAGACGAACTGGGAAGCAAATCTTTGGTGCCCTTGGCACAAAATACCAAGTCCAGCCATCTTGCCATGCACTGTGTGTGTACGTCTTAGTGTTATGAGCACCGAATTAAAACTATTCTCTGATTCTTGAAGGAGATACAAAAGGTTAAAGGGAGTGGTAGTTCTAGCTGCATTCGTTCAGTTCAGCTCATGAATTCATTGTATGTAATTCAGTTTTCATTTAAAGTGACAAAGCACAAACATGATCTTGTACAGACCACAGATCAGTGTTAAACATTATGAGCAGTGTGAATACCCGCTGGCAAGTGGATCTGCATTGATTCTGTGTGGAGTTAAGGGCTCCCAGGCTTTGCTGGAGCTCCTGTATTCGTGTTGCTCTTCATGTGTGGGCAGAATGCTGTCTTGTTTCCTGGCATTATTCTGTGACTTGAAGACAAAGGTCTTAACCTGCATGAAACTATCAAACGGTCAAACCCCTGGCTGTGCAGGGCTGCTTCCCAGCCAGAAGCTCCAGTTGTCTGTGGGCATAGAGAGGTCAGAACACCAGGCACATACACACACACATACACACACACACACACACACACATCCTCAGGCCTTCCTCTTCTTTGCCTTCTGCATTGCATTCATGCACTGGCACTTACAGTCACCTTTGGAAAAGTGCAGGTGTGTTTTTAAAGAGTCTCTGGACTGCACTGGTTCCCTTGCAGGGATAGCAGTGACTTTACTTGTCAATCCAGCATAAACAATACAGTGTGTTATTCATGTCTTATACAAATTATACCTAGTGCTTTATAATGCACAATTTAAGCTTTTATAACTGCACCTACAGTTGTATAATATATATATTATATAATGTATAAAATAGTTTCATATTAATATTGTAGATCCTAATGTAATATATGGCAATAGATTTTCATGCTTCAACTTTATAAGTATAATTTTATAAGCATAATTTTATAAGTATAATTTTATAAGTATAATTTTATACATGGATGTGTGAAGTGACAAAATCACTGGAAACACTCATTGTGGCTGTGACAGTGTTGTCAGAGTGTTCTTAACAACCACCTGGAAAGGCTTCACACAAGCAAAGACTTAATATTACCTAATATTTATATAATAATTTATTTAATATAAACCTAATATTTCAGTTCTTTGATCTAAGAATAATCTTCCAATGTTTTTATTTTATGTAAAAGGTCCTGTTATGCTTTTTTTATTTTATGTACAGGGGTCCTGTTATGCTTTTTTCAATGTTTATGCTTTTATTTTGGGGGCTACTAGAATAGATTTACAGGCTTAAATGCTCCGAAAACACTTTTTTTTTCTCAGACTGTACATCTCTTTTCACTCTCTGACTGAAACACTTTGTAAACTCCTATGTCTTAAAGCCAAGTCCAGTGTTCTCTGATTGGTTACATTTCCCAATCTGTTCTGATTGGTCAGCCTCAACCCTACACTCTCCACTGCTGCTATGCCGTCTGCAGACTGCATTCAAAACATCATAAAATTGTTTTTTTAGGTTTATGATTTAAGAAGGTAATTCATAGACTGGAAATTGGCTTTTTTCCATTGGCGAACTCATGTGTTGTTACAGATTATGTTCTAGCTGTACTTGCCTTAAACATTTCGAGGCTGTTGCCTTGCAACAGTGAGCTTATGACGGTAACATCCACCTCCACACTCGACATCTAGTGATCTTAAAAACCATCGCTACATTTCAACACAGTGTTCAATAAAAGTGAGCCTCCAACTGATTTAAACATCACAACTGGTTTAAACATCACAAATCCATAAATAATAATACATACTCACTGGTTGTGGACCTTCATCTTCTGTTGGACCATATAAAGTAAGAGAGTAAAAGATGTGAAGCTCCAGCATCGTACAATGTATGGTGTTTGAAGCAATCCTCTGTGAAGTGCCAGGTACACAGTAAAATATTTAGAACAGTGGAGAGCACAGTCAAGGGTACAGTGGTAAAAATGATTTCCAACCAATGACTTCTCTGTGGTTTGATCTTTCAGCACACAAAGGAGATTTGAAGCATAACACAGCGTCTTCTTGCCATGACTATAAACCCAAACAAACTCCTCCTGGCCTCCAGTTCACGCAATGCATTATGTGTTCCATGCTTGCCAGTAGGCGGGAAATATTTTAAGTTGTTACAATATCACATCATCTTGTAACAAAGAAAATGCCTGAAATTCCAATGAGGTGTTTTAAGTGATTTCTGTGGGACAGAGTTACTCTGGGTGAGCTTTGGGTTTTGCAATGATGCGAATTGTTTACCTGCACAACAAGCTATAAAACACAGGAAATACTGAAAAAGGTCATCAGGTCCACTTTCATTTCTTATAGTGATCAATCATCTGTAGTTAAATGCACAAGTAGTGAGCGCTGGTTTTTGCTTCAGAAGGTACCATCACACAAGTATCATTATGTGACAATTAAATCTGTAGATCCCACATACAGAGCTCAGTAATGCTTGTGAATTCATATCAAACTTTATATGAGCATATAATTTTCAACAAAGTGTTCACATTTAGACAAGTTCTTGTTTATACTTGACATATCCAGAGTGCATCATAATGACGTTTCTTTAGGTGCATTAGGTTCATGCAGTGGAACTTAACCTCTCTGACTCGTATTAATCCACCATGTAACTCATTAAACCTTCTGCATTTTGACCTGTGATCCACATATGCAGATGACGCTAAGCATTCAGTCTGATTAATGATGTGCGTATTTGATACATGGATAGAGTTTTAAAGGAATTGTCATTAAATTATATATGTGTAATTACTAGCCGGAAAATCTGTTGGATAATACATCCAAGCAAACTTAAACTGAGGGCAACTTGAAGGTAATGCTGTTGCAAGGATGAAATAGACAATATTTATAAACATGTTTATAAAGGTCATAAAGCCATTTGAGTGAATATCTCCTCGAATTTCTGACAGTAAATTAGTTAATGTAACATTCCAGGAGATTACTAAACATTCTTATTTCAGTTTTAAAAAGTGGTTGAAGTTTTGCCAGATTAGCAACTATCTGTTATCGCTAGCACGTATCTCCAGGTCATAAACACACAAGAAGACAAGGGAAGATTAAGAAACTGACCTTTTGGAAGAATTGTATTTTTGTCTCCAGAAAACTTGTAATGAAATTACTTTTGTCAAACAAATACAATGAAGTTAATTCAGTTAATTTCAATGAGTTTTATACAGGACCATATTCATTTAAACAGGACTGTTTATTTACAGTGATGCCAAACCAACATTACTACATTAAAGAAAAGAACTTTGTTTTGTTATAAACTAAAAACTACTGTACATTAATAATGATTGACATGAAAATGAACTGTAATTAACATTAGAAAATATTTGACACCAAAATGAGAAAATGAAAGAACCAAAAAGAAAAAACAAATTGACATGTTTAGACTCACTGTAGTTCACTATACAGTACCTATCAAATACATATGACCCTTTGAAACTCATTGGCCTTTTATCACATGTTCAGTGTTCATGTATTTTGTATCAGTTAGCAGTAAATGTGAAGGTAGTTATTAGAGCAGTAGACCAGGAAATGTGTGACTTTTATATGCATCAGGGCTAAATGGGACTTGTTTCAGTCATTATGGCACTGGTTAAGTGCCTGTTTCTATACCATAGCAATGTACACGTTATTTTAAATAAAGAAATATTTAAAAAAAAAAACATTGATTTGTGTGTAATGCACAAAAGCACACAGTGGGTTTGCACAGTGTCTTTGTATATAGACAATATATTCACACCATGGCCAGGAATGTGCATGTATGTTATACTGTAGACAACCCAACAAAGAAATAACAGGTACTGTTATTACACACAGCACTACTATAATACGCTATTTCATATATTTATATAATAGCTACGCTGTTTTTGTTCTGTCACACATATGTGTTATACATTAACACATTCAGGAAACAACACATCAAATTTCCAAATTTCTAGTAGGAGGAATCGGTTTATCACCGTTTTCTAATATAAACTGGCATTTCACAGCTGTCTTCTGTCTGAAATGTCCTGTTTCTTTGGAAGCCTTGTGAACTTCACTACAATCATTTTTAAAAATTATATTTTTCCATCTATATACACTATATTGCCAAAAGTATTTGCTCACCTTCCTGTAAGTGACATCCCATTCCTAATCCATAGGGTTCAATATGACGTTGGTCCACCCTTTGCAGTTAGAACAGCTTCAACT
>JAOXYF010000004.1:17348081-17369343 GCA_028565775.1 Sternarchorhynchus goeldii
TAGCCAGCATGCCATCCTGCTTTGACTCTCACAACCGAGAGAGGGTGATTTAGTAGCCAGCATGCCATCCTGCTTTGACTCTCACAACCGAGAGAGGGTGATTTAGTAGCCAGCATGCCATCCTGCTTTGGACACCTCAACTTTTGGGGGCTTTCAGTAAAATAAAAAGAGTTAGAGGTAGTACGAGCCGTAAAGCTGGTGTAGATGGTGTAGATGGTGTTGATGGGGTGTAGATGGTGTTGATGGGGTGTAGAGGGTGTAGATGGTATAGATGGGGTGTAGATGGTGTTGATGGGGTGTAGAGGGTGTAGATGGTGTAGATGGGGTGTAGATGGTGTTGATGGGGTGTAGATGGTGTAGATGGGGTGTTGATGGTGTGTAGATGGTGTGTTGATAGTGTAGTGTAGTGTAGTGTAGATGGTGTGTTGATGGTGTGTTGATGGTGTGTAGATGGTGTGTTGATAGTGTAGTGTAGTGTAGTGTAGATGGGGTGTAGATGGTGTGTAGATGGTGTGTTTATAGTGTAGTGTTGATGGTGTAGATGGTGTGTAGATGGTGTGTGTTCTTTCTCTGTTGTTTTTGTCTTCCTCTCCTACATGCAAATATCAAGCAAGTGCCTGTAACCTCCATGGCTCTGGGTTGAAAGGCTGTGAATATTGTTCATAAAATAACTGACAGGTCACAGGGGGCCGTTGATGAAACCGTTATGAGTGTGTAATCGTGTAGATCTTGAAGCAGATGCATCTGCCCTGGTAGTTCCTGTCTGTGCCCACACTAACAAAAAAGATTATCACCTGCCTGCTCTACTATCCTGTACACTTCCCTCTCTAGCTGTATCACACACACTCTAACATGCATGCAGTCTCCCACGCACACACTCTTTAACATGCATGCATTCTCACACACACACACACACACACTCTCTATCTAACATGCAAACTCTCTACCCCCCTCACACACACACAATCTCGCTCTCTCTTACTCTCTTCACACACACTCTCTCTCTCTCTCTCTCTCTCTCTCTCTCTCTCTCTCTCTCTCTCAGGTGCTCTATCGCCTTAAGGAGAAGGTTGAATACTCGGACCAGCAGCTGAAAGGCCCAGGCTCAGCTGTGCCAGACGTGCACCTGACCCCTGTGGTGGCGCATGGCAGCCAGCCGTCCCTGATCCTCTCCAGCATGGTGCAGGCCAACCTGTGCCCCCAGCCTGCCTGTAGCCCTGCCTCCACCACCTCCACCGCCTCCACGGCTCCCATCGCTGCCAGCCCCAGAAACTCCCACGCAGTGCCCAGCCGTGAGGCTACCCACCCCCACACCCACTCCAGAGCCCCAGTGCTGAGCTGCAGCTCCGAGCCTTGGGTCGCCCCTGGACCCCCCGTTGCTGAGATCAGACCCTGTGTGTCCTCAAGCCCGTCTCCCTTCAAGATGAAGCCTGCCGCAGGACTCCAGGAACGGTGAGAAGGGCCTTTTTTCTTTCTGGTGGTATTTTTAATATTTTTGTAATAATTATTACGTTACGCACTAAATTTTTATTCTTGTTCCAACGCACTCACATCTGTGTTCATGTGTTCAGCTGCTCACAACAGGAATGTTCAGTGACTGTGGAAATTCTAAGATCTTACCTGTTTACAAACAACTGATGTGGTATAACAATACCGTTATAGTACCGTATCCTGTGGTCTAGACTCCCATTTCTTGCTTATTTCCGGAAGGAACGAGGAGACGACCGTTGCTATGTAACCCTGAGTAACGAGGGTGCTGTGTGAGTGTGTGTGTGTACAGTACCACCACTAGCTGGCGTGAGGAAGAGCCTGTTATGTATATATGTGTTTACAGACAGTAACAGCTAGTAACAACTTGTCAGGATATGTGCTTAAAAACAGTAACAGCCAGTAACAGCCTTCCAGGATATGTGATTAGAGACAGTAACAGCCTGTCAGGATCTGTGCTTAGAGACAGTAACAGACAATAACAGCCTGTCAGGATATGTGCTTAGAGACATTAACAGCTAGTAACAGCCTGTCAGGATATGTGCTTAGAACCGTGGTTGGCTTTCACTGACTGTGAGCAAGAAAGCCTCACAGGGTCCACTGTCATGGCTGTGTGAGCTCACAGAGCTGTCCTGGTATCATAATTCATGACTCATTCAGTGGTGTGAAGCTGCAGGTCGATTTTGGACTGGTGTTCATTACTGGCCCAGATTTGCGTGTCTGTCTCTATTTCACATACATGCACACACCTGCCTACACATACCTGTTCACACACCTGCCTACACAAAAGTGGTAATGTGGTATGGCCTGCCCTAAAGTTCTTACAGCATTGGCTCCCTTCTCTGGGCAGACTACCAAATGACAGGCTCCAGTGTGCCATTCACACACTCTTAAAAGATATGAATCTTTTACTCTGACTACACTACGTCTGTTTCATTTCCATTGCCCATGGAGTTCGATAGATTAGATAAATTTAAGTTTGATAGATCAGATTAACAAAACAGGAAGTGGAGTGTGCACGTACGCGGTGGAGGTGCGGAGAGGAGGGAGGGACCCTGCCGAACTGCCGTCATGTTCTTCTGTCCTGATGAACGCGCTTCCTTCCCCTTTCGTTAAGCAATCAAGCTTCAGTAGCCGCAGCTTCTTTCCAGTCCCACAGAGGACAAAACCAAAAGACAAACCTGGCGTGGAGGCGTGGAGGCTGGACTAACGAAGAGTGCTTCGTCTCTTAGCAACAGCCGTGTGCAGTCAGGGCCTTCTAACCCTTGACAGCAGACACAGTGTAAAGAGCAGGAATGGGAGGCTGGCCAGAAGGGATTTGTCAAAGACTGTTCTCAGATCAGTAGAAAGTTTGTTATTGAGCTGGAGCCCTGAACCAACACTGACAGACATGTTTGATGCCTGTGTAAATGGAGGAGGGGGTGCTGCTGTGTTCACATGCACTACTGAGGTCAGAGTGATTCCCCTCAGACGGGTCTGGACACCAGTCCACTCGTGTTCTGATGTTTTGGGTTCATAGTACTGGGCTTAGAGTATGGGAACCCTGACCCAACCCAACACCTAATCAACAAGAAATGTATGAGCTGAATTGGATGTGGATTAGATGTATGAGCTGAATCTGATGTGGATTAGATGAATGAGCTGAATCTGATGTGGATTAGATGTTTAACTCTGTTTATCAGGACAAAATGTGTTTATTTGTTTAAATACATGCAAGTATGGAATATCCTGACAACCTTATTTGATTTTGGATGTTTGTTCTTTTCTTTGTTCGAGTGACTGTGCACATCTTCTGCCCTGTTGAGGGCGGGGTTCTGCCCTGTTGGGGGTGGGGTTCTGTCCTGTTGAGGGCGGGGTTCTGTCCTGTTGAGGGCGGGGCTCTGTCCTGTTGGGGGGCGGGGCTCTGTCCTGTTGGGGGCGGGGTTCTGTCCTGTTGAGGGCAGGGTTTGCTCTGTTGTGCATGTATGCATACTCTAAAGTGTCTCTGGTTTCTCATGCAGACGTGGCTCTAACGTGTCTCTGGTACTGGATATGAGTGCGCTTGGCTCCGTGGAGCCGCTCAGTTGCAGCACCATCACTCCTCGCGAATGCGCTGCTCAGGAGTACCTGCAGTCCGCCAGTCGAACCCTGTCACGCCAGCAGCTCCGAGATGCTACGCTCAACACCCAAGCTCTACATGTGGAGTTTGCGGTGAGCACTGACACCTCCTCCACTCCACCACACTGTCACTCCACCAACTTGCACTCTACTGAGATCATGGGAAGTCAGCAGACATGACGTTTCTGACACTCACATTTGGCTTTTGCTTATTTCTTTCTCCCTATAAGGAAATTCCAATGAACTTTGTGGATCCAAAGGATCTGGACATCCCTAGTCATGGAACCAAAAACAGATACAAGACCATTTTACCAAGTTAGTATCTCACAGCTCTTCTATCATCCTATCTCACCACCTTGAACATTTTGTATCATTGGCTATGGGAACTACACAGTGCCTGCTGTTTTTGGCACCAGAACGTGTGTTGCTGGGTAAACGTACAGCATGTCACGTCCAGGATCGTGAGTCCGGCTGCTTCTCCTGGTGGAGGCAGAGTGAGGCGCGAGACACGCAACATACTGAGAGAGAACAAGGATCCAGGCTCTTCTCCACAAGATCTCTTGGTCTTTGTCTTTCCCTCTATCTCTCTCTCTCTCCTCTTCTCTCCCTCTCTCTCTCTCCTCTTCTCTCCCTCTCTCTCTCTCTCTCTCTCTCTCTCCTCTTCTCTCTCTCTCCTTTTTTCTTTCTCTCTTCATGTCTCTCATCTCACAGTTCAGTTCAAATGAATTCAGTTCAATTAAAGGTGCTTTATTGGCAATAAAAATAATGGTGCAATTGTATTTTCACAAATGTGTCATTTTATGGCTCTGTGTCCTTTTTGTCTGAGTTCCTTCTCTGCTTGGCTGGTCTCTCTCTCTTCTCTGCTTAGCTGGTCTCTCTCCCTCTCCTCTGCTCTTTCTTCCCTCTGCCTTTCTTTTTACATCTGGAAAAGAAGCAGGTATTCAGCTCAGGTCACAAGTACTTAACCTTGCATCCTTCCCTTCCTTCAGCGTTTCTGGTGCTACGCTGTGGGTGTCGGAGCTGATGTGGACCTGTACAAGTGACAGGACTGACTCATGCTAGTTAAAATGTGCTCCATGTAGTAGCAAACCCTATGGCAGGTGTTCAGGTTTGATTCCCACCTGTGTCATTTCCATAAGGAGATGTGGTTGGTCACGTAGCTCTGTGGAGGGAACTGTAGCTCATGCTTGTGCTGTGGTGAACCACCAGTCAGCTCAGTGTGTGTGTGTGTGTGTGTGTTTTCTCCAAGAGCATTCTTCACCGGACATGTCATAATGCACCACAGCCACAAACAGCTAACTACGTTCAGAACTGTAATCTGAGAGGTTGCAGTAAACTCAAAACCTCAAATCGAGAGCATTGTGCCTCTTCCACATAACTGGCACCTCAGACAGTTGTTAGGCATGAATCCTGTGTTGGACTCTGGGAACATCTGTAAAATACATATTCTAGAATTGTTTTGTCTCTTTGTACTCTAGAATTGTTTTGTTGCTTTGTATTTTTTTAATTATGCACACAGGTCTCATGGGAATTGGCCTTTACTTCTTTGTCCTGAAGTGACATTCCTACCTTGTCTTACCAGGGAGGGTAAAATGTCATATGGGGCAGTATTTGTACAAAAACAAGATACGATCTTGTGGACATTTGATTGGGTTGTCCATCCTTACTCAACCAATGCCCTTCTTGCTATTCCAGCTCTTAGCCAATCCCTGAAGCTGATGGGTGGAGGAAGGCAGTGCTTAGCCCACTGGCTGAGAGGTTAACAAGCTCTTCCTCTTCTTGTCCTCAAACAATGCACTTAGACTGAGGAACAGCTCGTTCTCTTGCTCTCCCCCACCTCAAGGAACATTAGCACCCTTATGTAACCCATGGGCTGGGCTGTTTAACGAAAAGCTTTCCGTTCTGGGAACGAACTCATCTCTGAACAGGCAAGGGGGGAGGCGAGTTCACTGATGTGTGCAAGGCAGTATTCCTTCGGTTCTCTCCATAAGCTTGATTGAAGCAAGTGGGTTTGAACACACTGATTCTTTCAGTGATTATTATGCATAAGAAAAGCGTCATGTATTCAGCTGTATGATGGAGCACGTGGGGCAGCAGATGCCTGGCTGATGCAGGCAGCAAGGTGCTGTGCACACGTTGGTATCGGTGCCACTGAAACTCTTCTGAGATGATGTGGTAGACATTTCAGGACTCTTAAGCAAAACAGGATGTTGTTTGTGCTGGTGTATCTGTGTGTGTGTGTCCTGCAACTATGCAAGATGATCTTAAACTTGACCCTTTACAAAAGTGCACTCATGATGAACATGAATTTATTTTTAAAGATTTATAGGTGTATATTAAAATAAACACAGAAAGTAAACAGAGGTACATACAGGGACTAAGCATGCAAGGTCAAAGCATGAAAATGTAAACATAGTGAAATTAAATAGATTTTGAAGTGTTTCTATTCTGGTACAATGATGTATTTGTGATCATCTACACCAGGGTATTTGTTTATCTATTTCAACCAAATTAGAACTGTGTATAACTGTGTAGAATAACTACCTGTCTGACGTCCTAACAATGTAACTTAGTGCTATTGCATTTACTAGCACTATGTTGAATTATGCCATGTGTCTAATGCTAAAACAAATGTCATTTTCGCAGATCCTCACTCCAGAGTTACTCTGAAGAACAGGAATACCAACGATCCTCTCAGCTCTTATATCAACGCCAACTACATACGGGTAGGTGTCTTTTTTCCAGTGGAATGTTTAATGTCTTGTCACTAAATAAATAAACATTTCAACCTCATGTTGTGAAATAATAAATCCTGAGGAAAAATGTGGCTATGAACTGATTGGCTTATAGACAGAGAGCCTCAGGAACTGGCCGGTAAAGATCTGCTGGACTTCCATCCAGTAGGACTGGAGGGTCCAACAGGAAGGTCCATTCCATAGACTGTGCATACGGCCCATGGTTCACGCCATACTGCAGTTTAATTTAGGCACACCATCACAGCAAACGTTCAGAAACTCAAACAGAAGGCCTCGGGTTGCCCCACCTTCACTCGTTTGGTACCTGATTCACTCTTGAGAGGACAGGCGTCGTTTGGGTTGGTTGGCGTGGGCTTGAGTTGTTTGTGCTGCACTGCTGACCAATCAGGCTTAAGACTATGTTGACTGAAAATAAATGACTCTGAATGTGATAGTAAATGTGATATTAAATGTTATCTCAGAGAGAGAACTGATGTTTGTAATTTTGATCGGCGATCTCCAGTGGATTGGCTGAAGCCTGTGGTGGCTTCACAGTTTTGCTTTTGTGATTCCATTGTATCCCTGTCAGAAGCAAACAGGAAAGGGAAAATCCGAACCCTGCAGAAGCGATTTCCAGACTACACACACACTGAAGTGCTTCAAAAAGCTATTGCTACCACAGACTTCTGTTCTGTATGGACACCTAGACTGAGGAACTGCACATATGACATGCTTCCAGGCTCTGACTCTTCCTAATGACATTCCAGAATCTGCATGTGTTTAAAACCTCATTCTTCTCTTCGTCTCCAAGGGTTACCTCAGAGAAGAGAAGACATTCATTGCCACGCAGGGCCCCATGATCAACACCGTAAACGATTTCTGGCAGATGGCCTGGCAGGAGAACTGCCCCGCCATCGTCATGATCACTAAACTTAAAGAGAAAAACGAGGTGACGTGCATCACACTCAACACACACTTTTGTTTCGCTCAGTCATGTTGAAATCATTCTGTTTATCACTGACTTCATTGTTTGTCTTTTTGTCACAGAAATGTGTTTTGTACTGGCCAGAAAAGAGAGGGATTTATGGGAAGGTGGAGGTCCTCATTAGTAGCGTCAGGGAGTGTGAACACTACACTGTGCGCTCCCTCATACTTAAAGTACGTCCTCCTGCCCTGTGAGCGAGTGCATACACTGGTCGTCTTTCTCAGGTGGCACACACATTCTCAGAGTCCATGGCAGTGTTCACCTCAAACCCCCAGGCAGACACACAACACGCAAACCCCCATGTGTCATGCTGGTTTACAACGCAAAAACATAAGAAGTTTCAGTTATTGACATCAGTCTAGTCGGTTTGTTACAGACGGTACAATTATTTGGATATTTCACATTGTGGCTGTGTTTTTTGTTTTTTTTTAAAATTTATTTTAGCAAAGTGGTCAAAGCCGCAAACTCCAGCACTTCTGGTACACGTCATGGCCGGACCACAAGACTCCAGACAGTGTCGGACCCCTGCTGCGTCTTATGACTGACGTGGAGGAAACCAGAGAAGATTCTGGATTCTGTGGCCCTGTCATTGTTCACTGCAGGTATAGGATTTAAGCGCACATATAGCATTTAAAACAAACTAAAATAAACTGATTTTCTGTTCCAAAACCATAGCTCATAATATTCTTAATCTTTACATTAACTATACTAAAACATGCAACCTGAGCTAATCTTGGCTGCCATATATGAGATTCACAGATTAGCCGCCATAAGGCACATACTCACATAAAGCCACTAAATACTTGCACATACTCACATAAAGCCACTAAATCTAACATATGCGGGTTCCCAAGTCGCACTTCTCTGCTACACCATACGTGTGGCAGCAGCTTTAAAATTCCACATATGTGATGCCATCTATATTTTACCACACTTGTGAAGCAACCTTTATGATACCAAAACATAGAGGTTTTTCTTTTATCAGTAAACATGCGAGCAATAGAAGAAGCACTATAACCTGGACTATATCCTGACTGGTGTATAACCTGGACTATATCCTGACTGGTGTATAACCTGGACTAGAACCTGACTGGTGTATAACCTGGACTAGAACCTGACTGGTGTATAACCTGGACTATATCCTGACTGGTCTTTATACAGAGTTTATGGTTATGGCATGCATGTAAACACAGTTATTGTTAAATACACCCCAAAATACAAATTTAAATATAAAGTTGAACTATATGCAGTAGCCAATTGCTTGCAGTAAAGTTAAAATAACCTGGACTGGCTCTCAATCTGAAGAGGAGGTGAGGCACAGTATTCCTACAACCATTGACCTGAGCATTAGCAAGTTCACTAATAACAATAATAATAATAATAATCCAGATTAAAATAAATATATAAATAATAATAACAGTAATAATAATACTGATAGTAATGATGATGATAATATTTATAATCCATATTTAAATAATAGCAATAATCCATATTTAAAGCACCATTTATAGATGAGAACCAAGCTTAATCCAAATCCAGAAGACCTACATGAATCCTAGATGAAGAAGATAATCAATTAGCAAGGGCCAGATATTCACCTCTATCTGACCCCCTTTGTGGTTTGCAGTGCTGGGATTGGTCGGACAGGTTGCTTCATCGCCACGACGATAGGCTGTCGTCAGATGCGTCTAGAGGGAGTGGTGGATGTCCTGAGCATTGTGTGCCAGCTCAGAGCAGACAGGTATAGCAGGCCGAGTTGTACAGCAGTACATCACACCTGGCCCTCAGTAAACACGCTCAAGTTTCAAACTAATGAAAACAGTTGGGGAAAATATGTGTGCAAGAATGGATTCACTGACACGTACTAGTTTTGTAACATGCTGATGTGGCCTTGTCAGTGCTATTTTTAGTTATTATACTTGCATCAGTGGAGTCATATAACTGTTTCTCACATACACACAATATATATTGTCAGGACATTATGGCTCCCCTGACATAGACTGGTAGTTTTACTCAGGAGAATCCCAATGTTAAATAACAACAGGGTTAAACAATAGGGCTTTTCAAGCACTCTAATTAATGAAGTGTTTACATTTTGTATAAATGTAATACAATTTTAAGGAAATGTATGTTAATTTCACAGACTTACTTGAACTTTTGTCTTAATGAGAACAGACCTTCTCAAATGTAATTTTGGAACATCATACTTGACCTCCTAACTGTGTGTCTTAGGGGAGGAATGATCCAAACTGGAGAACAGTATGAGTTTGTCCACCATGCCTTGACTCTCTACGAGACCCAACTATCAGCAGAAGCAGGTCAATGAACACAAGCAGAGTCAAGAGGAAGATGGTACGGGATTTCACTCCAGTTTTACCAGGAAGAGTGAAGGTTTTTGTTTGTTTGTTAGTTTTTTTTCTTTGTTTTTTTTGCCTCTCAAACCAGAACATGATCTATCAGACTTTGAAGACTGTGAAGATCTGTCTTGATGGACTTGTGAACCTTTGAGGCAAAGTTTATGGTGTTAACACCTTTCAAGATACCTGAAACACTTCAGCAAATGTGATGTGTTCTCTTGCCCTTGTCTCTGATGTTTGAGGAGCTTCCTTTGTGTCCTGCTCTCCCCATCTCACATGAGGTCATCCTACCAGTAAATAGACCTTCTCACCTTCACCGTTCACCTTTGCCCTCTCCATTTCATCTCTGAATGGTTGATGGTACTAGTATTCAGCTCAAGAATCTTTATTAATCCCAGGCACTTCCCCCCTTAAATTTCAATATAAAGTTTAAAACTCTCTTACTATATTTGAAGACTGTTAAATACATCACATCCTTTGGGAATATCTCATCAGTATATCCTTAACGTATCACTGGATATACTGGTTATTAAACACCAAAATTTGGCTACATTTTAGCGTGAGAGTGACAGGTTCTGTCCACAGAGACAGGTTTGAAGTGCAGATTTCTTGGTCAAATAAACACTAAAGCTTGCTAGCTCACGTTTTTGTCAAAGCCAAATACAAAAAAATATTTACACAGTTAAATTTCACACCATATTAGTTATTTGAAATTTAACATTTGATCATTTATCATGTTTACTTTCCACAAGAGTACACACTATGATGCCAGTTCCTGCATTTATTTTATTTCCCATTTGTAAACGAGGGGGTCAGACAATAATGACAGTAGTATAGTATGAATATACAGAATTGTACTTTTGTATATCAGAGTTTAAATGTAAATGTAAAGATAATAATATTAATGCTATTTTTATACAGTTTGATCTTAATGGTGATTTGGTATATTTACATTTAAGTTAGCAGAGAGGGGAAACTGTCTTGCGTTTAACCCTAAATATTTTGAGATTGTATTTATTTCATAATAAACACCATAAAATAGAACATAAAACAAAGTAGTACATAAAAAAACTGTAGTTAAGGCCAATGACATGTTCCCTTCAGTAAGGAAGTGAGCATAAATATGTGATGTGTCCAGATACTGCCAAAAAAATGATTGGTTATCAGATCTGAAATTACAAATAATGTAGAGATCCTGGGTCTTGTCATCCATCACATATGCCTGCCGCTACACAGCTGCCTCTACACAGCTGCCTCTACACAGCTGCCTCTACATCGCTGCGTCTAAAGACCCTGTTTGAGGTGTTTTTTCACCATGTCACAGATGGGAATATTTGGTGTAAGAGTATTAAAGTGTTCAGACTTCAAAAACAAACATAATGTCACATAATGTCACACAAAAAACAAACATATATGTCTGAATAATTTATTTCACACAAGTAAATCTCTTAATGGCCTCAAAACATTTAGCTAAAATCACTCACTAATGTAAACATACTCACTAGTGTAAACACACTGATGTAAACATAATCTCTGGTGTAAACATACTCGGTGGGATAATTACATCCACTGATTACACCCGCTTGCTGGTATAAACACACTCAGTGGTATAAACACATTTTCTGGTGTAAACAATGGTGAACACAGTAAGAAGAGTAGATAGTTTAGCTGGAATAAACACAATCACTGGGGTAAACCACGGTAATCACTGGGGTAAACCACGGTAACGACCTTCATACACAAATAACATCACACTTCAGTTTTGCAAAGTCCATAATCCCCAAGCAGCAGTCTGTGTTAAGGTTAGAGGCAGTCTGCATTAGAGTTAGAGACAGTCTGCGTTAGAGTTAGAGACAGTCTGCGTTAGAGTTAGAGGCAGTCTGTGTTAAGGTTAGAGGCAGTCTGTGTTAAGGTTAGAGGCAGTCTGCGTTAAGGTTAGAGGCAGTCTGCGTTAGAGTTAGAGACAGTCTGTGTTTTCATACACATCAAATTTAAAATAACTTTTCTGACTACAATCTTTTTGTTTCTATTAAAGGATTTTCAAGTATTTTATTTAACTTGAATTTTATGCGTAATTGCAAACTCTTCTCACAGTTCTCATAGCAAGCCTGAGACTGTGTGGTCTCATGAACGTGAACGTGGTCTCATGAACATGCTGTATGGGGACTGTGAAGTGTCTCACCTGCATCTCTAAAAGCAGCTCTTTACAACAACGCCCTGAATCTCCTCAGAGTAATTCAGAGCTGGGTTCAGACATCACGACAGTACCATCACTCATCCTTCAAGACGGCCGTTATTTATCACGCTACATGGTTGTGATGTGAACATTTGCCTCATGATATTTTGCTGTGTTGAGACAATCAGTGTTGAAGAGGACACTGCTCCAGTCCCCCAGTCTTAGATTTCATAAGGTTTGGCCAATGCAGAAAAAGCAGATTGGGTTGCTCCAAATCTAGAGCTAGAGCAAATCAAGAGCTAACCCTCTGCTCTTCAGGTGATTTGACATGGAATGTCCAATATTGTTTTATTACAATATGAATAATGTAATTTTGAATGATGCTGAATTTAAACTATATCACTCAAAAAAGAATTTTCTTTGACCTAAAATCTTCAAAGCACCTTTAAAAGACTTTAAACACTTTCTTTAAATTTTGCACCTATCTGATCATTAAAATTTTGTGGGAGGGGGAGATAAACGGATAAAATAAATGGGAAATAAAATATTCTATAATTTTTTTACTTGCTGTACTGAGATACATGTGTGTATCATAGAGGTGTGTGTGTGTGTGTGTGTGTGTGTGTGTGTGTAAGCACTGTTCTGATATGTTTTGTGGCAGCTTGTGCTAATGTGCTAAGATACATGTGTGTATCATAGAGGTGTGTGTGTGTGTGTGTGTGTGTGTGTGTGTGTGTCTAGGACACTTTCTTTTATATTGGCAGATTTTTTTATTACGATTATTTGTGATACAAAGGTTTTAAAAAGTTATATTTGCGAATTTATCTTAGGTGTGTGTATGGTAGTCAAAGAGGGTGATCTGCCCAGCTGAAGTGTCTTTGCTGGTGTGCGCTGGTTTACGGAGTGCTGTGTTCCTCTTGTCTCAGATTAGCAGCTCTGGTAGGCGGTCAGTGGCTCTTTTTTTCATCTTTATTGCTAATCTACATGAATATTCTGTAACTGTCCAGAATAACTTCTGTAGTAGATATTTGTAACTGCTGTAATTGTGTATGTGAATGCCTTTGTAATCACAGTACAGGAAGTAATGCACTGAGCCCAAACAGCTAATCTGAGTCTTGAACTGCCATGACTATATACAGTACTTGTTTCACCTTGGGAAAAATTCTTGAAATCAGCAAATATATTCAAATCATTAAAATATACTGTACATAAATTGCAGAATGACAGTGTTACTTGAACCAGCATCTAATGTTGAGGTTCTGCGTACTCTGTGTCAATACTACGAGTCCCTCTTATATCTTGAAAACCTGTAATGTGGAAAAAAATGTGTTTTTGTGGATGAATCTGGTGATCTTGCCAGTTCAGACTGTCCTATACTGAAAATGTATCTGTACTAGTGACTTTACTGCCATTAAATCAATTGTATGGAGAGTTTTTTCTCTTTTTGATTTGTGGAATTACTTTAACCCATATTTTTTACTCACGCAGAAATACTCAAAGTGGTTTAATATAGACAAAACAGAAAATGCAGTGTTTTAGTGAAAATTACGACCAAATAATTCGGAGCAAATCTAAATATTAGAACCTGTTTAAACGGATATAAGATTTGGCAGTAAAAGGGAGGAACTTGTCACTGCCGTTAGAAAAAATACAAAGAGCTACTGGTCTTGACCCATTTTCTCCATTTGAAGATGTTTTGTCTACTCATATAAAAATTCTGCACAGATCTTTGTTCAACTCGAACCACAGGACTAAAACCAGAAACTCTGTGCAATTTTTGGTTTTAGAGCAGAGAATAACATTTTCCTTATTGTATGGGCAGAATAGTAAGAATAATGTACATAATATACATTATTTTTCTAAACCATCAGATGAGTGGAGACCTGTTAACTCCACCTAAGCCATTCAATATAGGATCTGACAGCTAAATATGAAGATGGTTTTAAACGAAGTGGATTTGAAAAGTGCATGTAGCTTTAATTGAGCGGGTGTCGTGTGGGGATACAGGAAGGAAAGGGGGGTCCTGCTTTAAAGGTTTCACAGACAAAGCAGCCTGTGGCCTCCAGACCCTGGAGCAGGGAAAGTTCTGTTTCTCCGCTAGCTTCATAACAGCAGGGGCGAAATTCTCGTCCAGCGTTTCTGCTAAAGAAAACAGTTTGGTCATAATCAGGTCAGGCAGGAAGCTGAGGGCTTGTTTTATGAAAAAGCATCTTGCTCCAACAGAGAAGCATCTTGGTCCAACTTGCCCTGCTACACTTGACCGCTGGATGTGAACTTAAGACAGAAGCGTGACGAAGTCTCGCTGATTGAGGATATCCGTTAGAGGCTGAACAGGCCGCTGTCACGCAGCTCGGACCACCGTCTGCTGATGAATGGGAGCAAGCCAGTCAGAGGCTCCCACTGAGGCCCGCACGCACTGAGAACTCTGCCTTTCCTTGGACTTTTAGGAAATTCATTCCGAGACGACCATATCCACCGCATGGGGAGCCTACATTTCCACTCATCTCCAAAACCTTTGGATTATGTTTTCAAGTGTCTCTTTAAATTTAATTTCTATTTATTAACCAAGATAATCTAATAATCTAAGCATCAGAATGCTGAAACATAAAGCGATTTCTGTAGCCATTTGGGTAGCGTGTGGAATATTGGTAGGTATTTTTAACAAGAATTGAGGAATTTCTGGATGTATTGCAGTGGTTGTGCTGAATGTGTTTTACTGCACCTGATTTTTAAGAATTCGTTTATAAAGAACAACAGATGAGTGGAGTGATCGTACCGAACCTCGTTTCATTTCTTTCAGATGCGAGTAATTGCAGATGATCAGTGCAGCATCAGTGTTGGAAAAGCTACATCAACACCAGAGTTTGTCGAATTAACCCTGAACGTGTCTGACACCGCGTGCCGGCTCAGAGTAGCTGTCAGAGATCGACCAGACGAGGTGACGGACTGCGATCACCTTCAGGAAAACAGCCACACGGCTACATGCAGAATTGGGAATTTGGAGGCTGGAACCTTGTACCATTTGAACGTGATGTCAAAGGCAGACGGAAAGCAGCTAAACATCTCCCTGCCAACCAGTAAGTCTCTTCAAATCTGAGGAGCTCCTCTTAAATCTATGACTCTCAGGGTGACTTTTATTTGTACACGGTTGCCTGTTTTTTTCTAGTGAAAAAGACCTGCAAGATGTTTAGTGCTTGTGAAATTGTAAAACCTTTCTAAACATATGTGTGTACCAAGAATTCAGTGTAGGAAGAGTAGTGGAGTGTCAGGATGCTGGAGATGTGGAGTGTCAGGACGCTGGTGATGTCTCTGGGTTAGGGAGTTGTTCACACTACTCAAGTAATAACCACTTTCCCTCCTGAGGAGAAGTTCTCTCTCTCTTCATAACTGTAGAAGATAGCAGATATCACCTAATGTTGTACTGAATATGTTTCTACTGGGCTGACAGCTTTAACCTTTCCATTCCCCTTACTTCTGTGGAGAAGGAACCAGTGATGAACCAATCAGTTTTTCACGTTCAAATGCTGTTCAAATGAGAATGTTTGGTTTTGTAGTCACACTATTTATAGTTTCCAATAATTTCCACGTGATACATTGGTAGTTAGTTATGGGCATCAATGGATTTGGATTCAAACTGAGAATGTAATGAGAATGTAATGAGCATCTAAATCATATATGATGTGAATATAATGTGAATGTATTGGAGGAGAATAGAACTGAACTGAATTCATCAGGTGAAAGGTTTATTTTCACTTAAATATCAAGCAGAATTTGAAATTGAGTCATGTTATTGAGTTGTTAGAATGAATGTTAGACATTATTTGTTGTTTTATATGATTATACTTGGTTATATACTTCTCTGTAGACAAGATACAAAAAATCACTGTATTATTGTTCATTAGCACATACTTGTCTCTTGACATTTAATTTCAGGGTGTATATGAGACTGAGTGTGTGTGTGTGTGTGTGTGTATGGGTGTCTGTGTTTGCCCTTTGGCTTGGCTCCAAAACAGAAGTCTGACCCTAAGTATTTCCAGACTGTTCTACCCTCTTCCCTGTGCTTTCCCACCCTATTGTTCTTTTGTCCTAAAGGAAATGGGATGGGGGCGGGAGTGGAGGTGGGGGCGGGGTTAGGGCGGGGCAGGCTTGTGTGCCATTAGGGGGCCTTACATTTTGTTTTGATTGGACGTGTGCTTGGATTAAACTATGCAGCCTTTGCTCTTGACCCTCACAGTACGTGGCCTTATTCTTTCAGCTGGACCTCTCTGATAATGCCCTATCAGTGCCCCCCTGAACTGCCTAAAAATACCTCACTGCAAATGCCATTTCCACCATAGACACAAGCACTGCATTCTCTTCCTCTGTATTGTACACTAAACACTCTATCATTATAGTTTATCACTGCAATTTACCACTGTAGACTCCACTGCAGACCACCATCACTGTAGACTTACAACCACAAATCTCCAAGACAAAGGTTTTGAGTCTCTGTGCGAACAACACTTGCTCTTCTAAAAGCATTTATTAAACTCAACTGAAGTGTGAGAGATCAAACCTGTTAATAATTAATTTTGTATTGAAATCAAATTAAAATATCAATCTGCAGTGTCATTAAATTAGAAAGATGATTCTTTTCGCATATGAATAGAACTGAGATTATTACATCTGAACACCATTAAGCATCTACAGTTCTTTAAAAGTCACAATCTAGTTATTGATACAATAACTCATACAGTTGGAGCTTTAACGAGCTATCGAGGAAGAAGAGATGGAGGGTGCGCCAGGGCTGTGGTGCCAGGGCTGTGGTGCCAGGGCTGTGGTGCCAGGGCTGTGGTGCCAGTCTCATGGCTTTGCCCTTTTATCGAGAAAAGGCCTCGTTCCCTCTCATTCTTCCTCACAATGGGCTCTCAGCAGGTTCCACAGCACACAGTCAGTGACGGCATTCTTTAAACAGCACAGAACAATCTTATCAGCGTCCTCCATCACACGCGTGTTCTCTGCTTGGGCTCACACATGTGCTCCCTGCCATACCTTTTCTCAGTATTGTGTAACAGAATGTTCCCACTACAGTGAAATAAAACTGCTCAGTAACAGAAATGTGCAAACCAAACCACTCTGACACCGGTCAGAAAATGGAACTGGATTAATTGAACATTTCAGAGGAGTGACCATTTGAGAGAAATAAAGAGCAGAGAATATTTGTTGATGTTAACAGATAGTTGATTCAGAGAGTATTTGCTGATGTTAACAGGTAGTTGATTCATTCTGTCTGTCTGCTTCTTGACAGGACCATCACCAGTACAGGGTGTTCAGGTTTTTACAGACACCTACATCCTGAGACTTTCATGGTTACCTGGTAAGGGGAGAGCAGAAAAGTTTCACTTACTGCTCAGAGACAGCAAGGATCTGAACTCCACCCGGAACGCCACTGTAGACAACACCACCACCTCGTACACGATGCACGGCTTGATCCCCGGACGTGTGTACAACATCAGCATCATCACGGAGTCGGCAGGGCTGCACACCTCCAGTGGCATCCAAGTGCGAACAGGTGGAGCTCATGCACATGCATCACTCAGCAATGCCTGGGGGGCTGTGAACCACAACAGGGTTACAAGAACCACGACAGGGTTACAAGAACCACGACAGGGTTACAGGAACCACGACAGGGTTACAGGCCCAGGAGAGTGAAAAACAAAAGTGACATGTTTAAACAGCATCTGGAGATGGACTGGTCTCAGGGGTTTATACAGAGCACAAGAGCAAGTCTGTTTTTGCTCCTTCGTTCTTTCCCCAGAATGTGTGTGTATGCAGGTGTGCATGTGTGTGTGTGTGTGTGTGTGTGTGTGTGTGTATGGCCTTTTTCCATGATATTTCAGGCAGCCGGGTGAACGCCCTGCTGTATCTCTTTCCTGTTCACCCTTTATCTTCCTGAGCCATGCCACTACTCACAGTGTCAATTACACCTTCAAACTCTTTCAGACTCGCTGGCTTCTCAAGCACCACCCCCTGCCCCGCCCATCTCCTGTTCCTCTCATTTCTGAATGTTCTGTAGTCTGGAGACTAAAAACACTGCAAAGGTTGAAACAATTGAAACAGTCAGGCGTCACCATAGTTACAACACCATAGTTACTGCACCTCGCTCAAAACACACATTCGGCCATCTGTCGACAGGCAGGTTTTCACAGAGTTTATGACCCCTAACACAGAGCCCAGTGATGCATCTACAGCACTCTTACCTCCTTAATTCAGTATCAGTGTTTTTCCTCTGCAGTGCCTGCCGTGGTCTCTAATGCACTTCTGGAGAACAGCGGGAGTGAGACCAGCCTCAGAGCTTCCTGGGATCAAGCGGTTGGAGATGTGGACAGTTACCTGGTCCTACTTCAGGGTCCTGGTTCAGTTGTGCAGCAGAGAACTCTTACCCCAAACCACACACAAGCTCTGTTTGATCACCTGAGTCCTGGCCAGACCTACCATATGTCAATCTCCACCAGGAGTGGGAATCTCACCAATCAGGTGAACGTGACTGGCACCACTGGTGAGTAACACTTGAGCTGACTGGGCCAGCATTCAGATCCAGTTCGAAGCTGATCTTCTAACCCTCCTAATGGTGAAATACAGTGCACTGTAACCCAAGATGTGATTGTAGTCTGACAACCTGCTGCATGAGCTGTCAAAAAAGGCTCATGTCTAATCCATCAGGGCACTCGGATGTAATTACTAGACTACTAAGCTTCTGTGGGTTTAGCTGGATGAACTTCTCAACTTGACAGAAACACAAATGGTTTTCTGTGGAAGTTCCCCAGTGGGATGAGTACGAGGCGTTGGGGCAGGGTTGTGGACATCACAGCCATGTGCTCGTTCATCTTATTCTGAAACCCCCCAAAAACGTACCAGCAAAATGTTGCGCAAGGACTAAAAAAGCAACCACTGAATCATCAAAATCAAAACATGACATTTCCCTCTCTGTCAATGACAGTTCCAGGGAAGGTCTCCCAGCTAACAATGAAGAGCCTTACTGAGGAAGGTGCACTGCACATCAGTTGGGAGCCCCCTATAGGGCAGTGGGAGCATTACCGCGTGATGCTCTTTAATGGCAGTGAGACACTGGTTAACGAAACAGTGCATAAGGAGTCCATGGAATTCAGCTTCGCTCGGGTGAACGTTCAGCCAGGCCGACTGTATGAGGCTGCAGTGCGTGTGGAGAGCAGAGACCAGGCCAGCACAGTGTTCTGCCACGGAGGCACAGGTACCCAGGCACTGTTTATTAACGGAACTAATAAAATCATCAATGCAGGGAGAAAAAATTTAGATCAGTCTAGACAAACACTAATGAATTCGATTTGCATATCAATGCTTGAGTGGACAAAATTAAATGCTATTTGCATAAACATAAAAAAATTGTAAATCATTGTGTATTATAATTTAAAAATCACTTATATTGCAATTCAGAAGCTTTGGTAATAAACCTGCCTTTACATATTCTGATATCATAAAATGACACAAACACCTGGCTGACATGTTTGTCGTGTTGTTTTTGTCTCTCAGGCCCCACCCCTGTGTCCCACCTGCACATCCACCATGCGGACGAGACCACCCTTAGTGCACTGTGGGACCACAGCCCAGGGTCGTGGGCTAGGGACGGCTACACCGTGGACCTCCTCCGTGCCAACAGCTCTGCTGTGATTCAGACCCGAAGGTTAGAAAGGCAGATGAGAGAGTGCACCTTCAACGTTCTCACACCTGGGCGTTTGTACAACATCGTCGTGACGACCACAAGTGGGCCCCTCTGGAGATCTGCTACAGTGGAAGGAAGGACCCGTAAGGCTGTTCTTATGACTGCAAACCCTCCCCAGACACAATAAAGATCGATTACAGTGAATCCTTGATCGATCCTTATAATCTCGTCTGTTTATCCTCAGTGCCCCAGGAAGTGACCAACCTGAAGCTGAAAAACATGGACACCACTGACTCTCTCCAAGCCAGCTGGGAAAGGCCTCCTGGGGACCTCGACTCCTATCAGGTGTTGCTGCTCTACACTAAAGAGGCCGTTTACAACCTGAGCATCCCGGCTAACAGCACCTCAGTCCACCTTCCAGCTTTGAGGCCAGGAGCTTCCTACACCCTGCTGGTGATCACAGTCAGTGGCGACCAGCTCTCCAAGCACGCCGTGGTCAACTGCCACACAGGTAACCACTGAACACATGAGCCAAGGGGTATCCTGGGGGTATCCTGGGGGAATCTGTGGAGTATCCAGGAATTATCCGGGGGGTATTCAGCAGAAAGTATTCAGAGAGTATATAAGTAATATCCATCCAATCATATCTGGACTTGAGTTGCAGCAAAATGGTGATTAAAAAATCCCTCATATTTGCTACTAAAAGGGAGATTTTTTCTAGCTAAAAAGCCTAAGTTAAACTGAAAGAAAGGAAAATATGGGTGAGCTAAAAATGTTTAATCAGTTTGTGTTATTTAAAAGTAAATCAGCAGAGACAGGAAGTTCTGAGGCACCGGATCCTTTCAGGTTGATTCTCGGAGCTCTTAAAGAACTACACAAAGAGGATCTGAACTACATGGAGAGGATATGAATTTATGACCTGTCCGTTCTGATAGCTTGTGTTCACATTGTAAAATATAAATGAGTTTGGAATTTATATGCTGGTCTACAACAAATGGCACTAAAGAAAAAATAATCAGAATTAATGAAGACATTATTTCTACAGACAGAATAATTTCTCTTGTTTAATCAATGTCTAATAAATGTCTACAGTTGAATCAAGGTTATGCATCTGCTCTTATAAGAACTTAAACACAAAAAACTTAAACACAAAAAAATCCAACCATTGTCCTGAGAAAATAATCATACGATAAAATCTCTGTGAAACAATGTGCCTCCTTCAAATACAAATATGAATCTGAGGAATTTCAGGAAGCGCTGTGGAGAGGGAAAAGAGCCAAGGACTTTATCAAAGTCTTCCTGGCTGGACCCAACAGTGTTCCCATAGAAGGACTTTATCAAAGTCTTCCTGGCTGGACCCAACAGTGTTCCCATAGAAGGACTTTATCAAAGTCTTCCTGGCTGGACCCAACAGTGTTCCCATAGAAGCTATTTTCAGCTGCAGATCTCCAGCCTTAATGAAGTCCAGAAAGGCCATCCAAATAACAGAGGAAATCAAACCCACTTTCACCCAGGTCTAGGAACAGCAGAAAAAAACCTCAGAAGAGCCTAGATACTGTCACAAAGACACTAACTACACTATGATGAAGCAGACAAAACTGACTAGATATAATAAGTACTGAAATGCAATAAATACACAAATCCATCAGTGAAGGTCTATTATGGCATTTATGTATGTATGTATGTATGTATGTATGTATGTGTGTATGTATGTATGTATGTGTGTGTATGTATGTATGTATGTAT
>JAOXYF010000004.1:17369443-17381968 GCA_028565775.1 Sternarchorhynchus goeldii
TATGTATGTATGTATGTATGTATGTATGTATGTGTGTATGTATGTATGTATGTGTGTGTATGTATGTATGTATGTATGTATGTATGTATGTATGTATTTATGGCGTCTATTATGATTCTGTGTATGTATGTTTAATTTACCCTGAATATTAAATATAATGTACTAGTCAGATTTTGGACTGAATGTGCAGCTAACATTTGTTTATATCTCTGTCTGCCTGTATAAAACTCCCCCCCCATGTTTTTTAGTGCCTGCAGCCGTTGCTGCGGTAACGGTCAGTAATAATGGGCGCTCGGACTTTCTTAATGTGTCGTGGAAAGCAGCAGCAGGAGATGTGGACAATTACCACGTCATCATCAAAGACCGCAGCTTGAGTGTGCACGCGCTCACCGTCACCAGAGCTGGCTCTGAATTCAGCAGCCTCGTGCCGGGCCGGCTGTACACCATATCCATCAGCGCGTGCAGTGGCCTTTATAGAAACACCACAGTTGTGCAAGCAAGGACACGTGAGTCGCATCAACATTGATCAACACTGGCACTGTTCACAAAACGTGTGCACTCCTGCGTGACGCGGGAATCATAGCAAACACTAAATCCCAGTCGGAGCATTTGAGTTCATTAGTAAAGATGGGTATATTAAAATAGCAACATCACGATGAATGTAATGGATCGTATGACACATTTACCGATTAAAACAGTAAACTAGACTTGAGGTCGTTTATAATGGGAGGGTATCTTCTTGCACACAGAGCCTTCAGCCGTGGAGAAACCCAATGCAACGCATTTAGCCCACGAACGCACTTTAAAGGTCTACTGGAACCATGCGACCGGGGATTATGACCATTATATCGTATCGATCCTGCACAACAATGTGATTATTCAGAACCAGACGGTGAACAAGGATCGGAACGACTGTCTGTTCAGTGAACTGGTGCCCGGTCGTCTTTACACGGTCACCATCAGTACCTGCAGTGGACAGTATGAATCCATCATTTCCACTGAGGGACGAACATGTGGGTGACGTTATCTATTATCATCATGTACTCTGTTCTCATACAGTCAGATTTCCCGTCTGCTTGTCTATCGTTACAATAATGCCATACCTTACAATGCAAGTTTCTCCCTTTTTTTCTATTATATTGTTGTACACTCAAACTGTCCCACAGTGCCACCCTGTGGATGTTAGTATGAACAGCATGTCATGTTTCCGAGAGAACGCAAGATGGCACAACGAAATTAAGAAAAAAAACTGGAAGACGGAACAATACTATATAATTAAATATTCAATAAACTTCCTTGTTCATGCTTAATTAAAAGTTTAACATTTACAAATGCAGTACAGTCATATAATATCATAGAAGCAAGTTTAATTTTGATTATGGGTCTGTAAAAAGCGCTTTTTTAAATTCCGTGCTGTGTGTGCAGTCCCGGCCGCTGTGCGTGCTCTGGCTCTGGCCAAGAGTGGAACTACTTCCCTACACGTGACGTGGGAAGCTGCGCTGGGTGATGTGGATCACTATGAGGTCCAGATCCTCTTCAACGACACGCGCGTTTTCTCTGCGGAGCGTCTGAGCAACACTGCGCGCGAGCATCGCTTCTTTCCGCTTGAGCCAGGCTGTCTCTACAAAATAGTGGTGTCGACAATCAGCGGCTCCTACCTGCAGGCCCGGTTTGTAGAGGGCCGCACTGGTAAGGCTGCTATTTACATGTGAATATAAACGACAGTTTCAATTGTACCATAGTTAATGGTGCTGAGAAGAATGACCATAATTTCCCTCCTCCTGCACAGCACCCAGCCAGGTGGAGAACCTCCAGCTCATTCCTGGTGACTTCAGCGGGACACTGAGGGCCACTTGGAGCCCTGGAGCTGGAGACGTGGACTTTTACACAGTCTCTCTACTGCAGAACGCACTTGTCCAGCTAACACGACGCCTCCCCAAACAACAGAACAAGACTGACTTTGAGGATCTTGTGCCTGGTCAGATGTACACAGTCACTGTACAGACAGTGAGTGCAGAACTGACCAACAGCAGCACAGCCAGTGGGCGAACAGGTGAGAGATATGTACCAGGTGAGAGATATGTACCAGGTGAGAGATATAAACCAGGTGAGAGATGTACTAGGTGAGAGATGAACCAATTAGGTATATACCAGGATGCACTGAACTTTGTAAGAGAACAACTAACCTGAACTCTGTAGGTCAGATTAGTCTAATGTAGGTCAGATTTCCTCTAGGTCAGATTGGACTTTGTATATCAAATTAGACTTTGTAGGTTAGATTAGACTCTGTAGATCAACTCTACACATTGCCCAAATGCCCAAATGTGTGCATGTGTGTGTTCCAGTTCCTTCCAGTGTGAAAGCTCTCCAGGCAGACAGCGAGCACACCACACACAGCCTGACGGCCACCTGGGAGGCGGCGGTGGGCGTTGCCGACGGTTACCGCGTGCAGCTGCTGGACGAGAGCGCGGCTGTGGTAGCCAGCGCCGTGGAGCCTGCTGGTGTCACCCGTCATGTCTTTGAGGGCCTCACCCCCGGGAGGATCTACAGCGTGCACGTCCGGACTCTCAGCAACTCCTCTCACAGCAGGGATGCTGTAGCAACGGGCCAGACACGTGAGAGATGCCTCCTCACTTCAAAGCCAGAGAGAAAAGCACTACATTTTGTGTAAAAAAAAACAAACAAAGCCACTGACTATCTTAGAGATGAGTAACTGGTTTGCTTCTAGGCCTCTGTTTAGACCACTGTAGATCTCATTCACACACCTGCACAGAATTTGGGTCTGACTGAACGCATTATAACTGTTTAGTAGGTGCAGATCAAGACATTTGTACTGTGCATTGTGTTGATCAGAAGTGTTTAGTATTGTCATAAATTTTGGTTTATTCATAAAAAGGATTGATTGTTGGTGTCATGTGAGTTTAGTGTACAGTCAAGAGGCCTCAGAATTCTGGTGTTAGCAAGTGTGCAATAGCATTAGCATTTCCCCAGTTGACATATTAACTTTCTTCATTATTGGTACAGAATTGTGTTGTATGTGCGTAGCGTGTTGTAATTTACTGAACCTCCATAGAAAAGTGCAACTGTGCAAAAACATGGAGCTTCTGAGTGTTCAAGCATTTCGATGAACCAAATAAAAACCAATAAAAAACTAAGCACAGAGCAAAATTGTGGACTCACTGCATCGAGTCCTGGCAGCGACAGGATCCTGTATCTGGATCCCGCTGTCCACCAGCGTGTTGGTGAGAAGTGGCAGCCTCTGCTGTTCCCCCAGGCCCTGCTGCTGTTCGAGGTCTGCGTGTGCTTTCCCAGCGCACCAGTGAGCTCAGCTTCAGCTGGAACGCGTCTGAGGGCTGGGTGGACCTCTATGACCTGTATCTGTACAGCCAGAACAAGTCGCAGCTGGACCACAGGAGGCTGTCGGTGGAAAAGCACAGCTGGATCTTCCCCGACCTTCTGCCCGGGACCCTCTACAGGCTGGTGGTGGTCAGCAGGAGCAGAGGCCTCAGGAGTGACTCAGCTTTGTGGGCGCGCACAGGTGAGGAGCACCTTGAACCAGCAACCAGCTACAAATAGAGCTTATCATCATTGCTAATGAGGTATTACCTACTACCAGAGCCAAAAATTATATCTAATGAGATATTAAATACTACCATGGATCACCATGAAAATATGGGAACCAGAATATGATCCCTACCATTAACTACTACCAGAGATAAGAATAATCTGTAATGAGGTATTAACTACTTACTACTAGAGATCAGCATAATTTCTAAAGAGGTGCTACCATTGATAAGCATTACTTTAATGAGATGCTAACTGCTACCAGAGATAAGCATCATCCATAACGAGGAACTACCTCATCCCTAACGAACTAGCATCAGAGATTAATCTCATCCCTTACGAACTACCACTAGAGATTAACCTCATCCCAAATGAATTCCCACCACAGCGAACAATCTTAGCAAGTGTGCAATAGCATTAGCATTTCCCCAGTTGACATATTAACTTTCTTCACTATTGGTACAGAATTGTGTTGTATGTGCGTAGCGTGTTGTAATTTACTGAACCTCCACAGAAAAGTACGACTGCGCGAAAACATGGAGCTTCTGAGCGTTCAAGCATTTCAATGAACCAAATAAAAACCAATCAAAAAATCTAATTTTACTCAAAATGCAACTTTTATTTAAAACTTTTATTTTATTTTTATTATTTAAAACATTTTTAACAGTATGCTGCAGTATATACAGTAATATTCTCTTATTCCTCATAAAGGGATCATAAAGCAAACAGGATGATCTCATACACCCTTGATAAAAGCCTTTCATTTATGTAAATTCCCTGCTTTTGTTTGACAGCTATATTAGATGATCACGTCTACCTCTTCCTTTTCCACATTAACAGAATCATGTGACACATTTCAATTTCATAGCTCAGTACATGCTAATCTAAATGCAAATGAGTGATACAGGTCATTACTCTTGATATGTTTACTTAGGGCTTTTGATAATTATTCAAAAATGTAGCACTTCACTTACTTTCAGGTTTGAACTATTTACACGAAACATGATATGCCACAGTATTACTGAAATATGAGCATTTAAGTTAATGACTTTTAATAAAAGTGTGTAATAATGAGCGGTGATCTGAATGCTTAAGAGTGGTGATATGGGTAATAACACAAGAACCCCGTGTAAAAACTGCTGTTTGTAGAGGATGTGAAAGACTGTTACTGCACTGTTTCTGCTTAATCTGGAATGGTGGATTGGGCCGATCTAATTTAATAGAGCACCTGTCTCTCTCTGTTTCTGTGTCTTTCTGTCTTTCCCTCTCTCTGTCTGTCTGTGTGTCTCTGTCTCTCTCAGTCCCTGCCCCTGTCAGGGACTTGACGGTCGACGCACAGGGTCACTCAGACAGTCTGTGGCTGAAGTGGACGCGGGCCCCTGGCGGTCTGGGGGGGTACGTGGTGACTCTTGAGCCTTCAGGTCAGCCGCAGCAGAGGCTGGGGCCCCAGCACACTGACACGGTCTTCCAGAACCTTCTGCCCGGCCGCCTCTACACCGCCGTTGTGCTCACCTGGAGTGGGAACATGACAAACACAGTCACGGCTGTGGGACGCACAGGTCAGTATCGCGCAGGAACTCTCTCTCTCTCTACATGCAGTTCTCTGTTTAAGGAACTCTCTCTCTTTCTAGAGCTCTCTCTGTCTGCATCCAGTTCTCTGTTTAAGGAACCCTCTCTCTTTCTAGAGCTCTCTCTGTCTGCATCCAGTTCTCTGTTTAAGGAACCCTCTCTCTTTGTCCAGTCCCCGAGCCGCCGTCATCTCTGTCGCTCAGAGATGTGGGCCGAGATGCCACGGTGGAGGTGACATGGCAAGTGCCCGTGTGCGGAGACTATGACAGCTTCCAGGTGAAGTGGCAGCCACAGGACGTGCTGACCCGCTCGGACCCCAATCTGACGCGGAGCCTGTTGGGAGGCCTCCGCCCCGGACGGATGTACAACATCAGCCTGCGCACCGTGAGCGGAGGGCAGCCTGGGCCTGTGCAGTACAGTACAGCCATCTACCGCTCCATCAGAACCGGTGAGTATGCCTACCTCCATCGCTCACACGCTCATGCTACCCTCACCCCCTTGTTTACAGCCACCCCCCCCCCCTACCGATGACAGTTTACCACTGTCTACTACCCCCTTTCCTGTTTATAGCCTGCCCCCTGTTTATAGCCCCCCTGTCAGCTGAAAGAGGAGATTTAAAATAAGTTATTTATCTCATCTCCTTTGTGAAAACTTGTTTAGGATGGAGTTTAGCACCTCTAAAACATGGAGACAAAACGCTCATCATTTACTCAAGGTTGTAATGAATAACCATCTAAATATTATAAATTCTAAATATTTTAAAAGGTAGAACTACTCCTATATAAGGGTCTCAGGTAACATGTAGCCATTGTTCTATACTCCGCAGTGAAAACTTTGTGCAGTATGATCAGAGCTCTGTAGATCCAATCAAGTTTTATCAACCAACATAACAAACATCAAACTGAATCTTTGATCTCAGAAACCTCAAGATGTTTGATCACGTCCTACTACAATCTTGCATCTATGTGCAAAGCTTTGTGTGATTTATGTTTTGCAAAACAGTGTTTATCTCTCCTAACTGCTGTCCCTTCACAGACGGTTCTTCTCTCATGTAATAACTACGAACCTTTGAAAACATTTCTTAAGGTCTCCATTTGGAGATGTGAGCACTCGCTTTTATTTATATACATAAATGTAGGACAGGTTTGAATAACTTTCGAGCAGTGTGTGTTCCTATGTTCCTGCTTGTTGAATATTGGGCCTGGTTATGGAGTGCAGATAAAGTGGCCACTAGAGGGTGTGATGCGCTGGGAAAGCCTTGATAAAAAGGCAGACACTGATCAGATTTCAGGTCACTCTTAATAAAGTTTCACCTTTATAAATCTGATTTGTTTGTCACACTAAAGAGATCAAGTGGTTGGTGTTTTTTATCCCATAAAATATGTTTGTTCCCTGTCTTTGCAGTCACACCATCTCAGATTCTGAGCCTGAATTAAGTTCAGCATAGAAGATTTTATTTCTTTTTGTATGTGTGTGGATGGAGAGAAAGAGGAGGAACAAGGGTAGTGTGTGTATATGGAAAGAGAGAGAGAGAGAGAGAGCGAGTGTGTGTGTGTGTGTGTGTGTGTGAGGGGAGAGAGGGGTGTTGTAGGGTGTGTGTGTGTATTTACAGGACAGTGCAGGCCTTTGTTTTTTGAAGTTCTTAATTAATCCCTCTGAGGGCAAGGCTCTCGAGAGTTGCTGTTGGAGCGAGATGAGCATTGGAGAAGAGTGTTCGAGGAACAGACCTGGTGAGCAGGTCCAGTGATCCTGTCCTAGTTTCCGGAAACATGCCACGTGTTCTTCCCTTGCTAAGCAGCCGAGTTTGAGCAGCCCAAAGTCGCACTGCCATCTGTGGAGTACAGCTGGGGTCATCGAGTGCCCTGAACCCCTCCCCTTCACTCCGCCCACAGCGTGGCTCATGAATTATTCATGGGCAGAGCCTCAACACTCATTGGCTTCTGTTAGCTGTGGAGCGGAAAGGCTGACAGTTGGTTATAAGACTGTGGCCTAGATTTTCCCATCATTCCTTGTGTCCTTTCCTGGCAGAAACATCCGTTTAGCTGAGAAAGGCAAACAAAGTCCTGGTTGTGCAGAGAGTCTGAGAACCTGGTTCCTGTCTCCCTGGGTGCTATGAAGGACTAATATTGAGAGATGCATAGTGTCCTTGATCTGTACTTTGCGTGCGACATGTTCAAATGTGTAATTACTGAACGATGAAAGGCCTTTGTTAACTGGTTTAATCACAGTGTTCTGTGGTTGTGAATTACTCATTTGTTTTGTAAACGCCACTTCATGTTTAGTTCACTGATAAACAGTTGGAGGAGGTGGGGAGAGTTTTTTATTCTGCTGTTATTGTTTGTGACCCAAGCCGGATGTGCCTGTCTGAATTGTTTTGACTGAGGCACTGGCAGCAGTGAGCTGTTAAGGGGAACCCCGTTCTCAGCTGTGAGCCTCATCTTTTGGGGGAGCGGAGCACCTGACCCTTCTCCCCCCATGTCAAGCAGGGCCCTCCATCGTTCACGGCTACTCTGTGGTCATTTTGCAGATTGGCTCATGTGCTGGACGTTCTTCATGTGTCAGTATCTGTCCTGTCTGCAGGCTTTTCTGCACTTGCAGTTGATTTAGATCTGTGGACACACTTCCTGAGATCAGAAGAACTTGGACAGAACATGAGGAAGAGTGTGGAAGGACAAGTGATGATGGTTCACTCTGCGTGAGAATGAGATGCAGAGGTTACTGCCCTCTGTTAGGCTCCTTCCTGCTGCTTGTAGCGTAACAGAGGCAATGGAGAGGTTGCTGAGAGGTTGCTGGTCTGTCTGAGTCAAACGTTCAGAGATAGTCCTGTGCTGTCTGCTGCCCTGCTGGAGAAGAGGCTCAGGACCTTCACATGCGTTTAGCAACAGCCAGCGTGTGGATCTTGCGTGCTCTGTATGTTCATAACACTACAGCAAACAGACCAATGCTGAAGTACAAAGAGCGTTTTCTTTATGATAGGTTTCAAATCTGGTTGGACGAAGGGTGTGCCTTATCCTTTAGAGTCCGAATTTGGTGAAAGCTGATATTGTCTAAACACTTTTCTCATTAGAGTGAGAGTCTTTTACTTTGGCAGCAGTAGGTTTTGTAAGTAACCCTCTGGCATCACCTAAAGAGAGCAACTCCAATGACTGCCTGACCTTGGAAGAAGCACCACTGCCTTAGAGAACAAATGACAGCCAAAAGCTTATTTAAATGCGTGAGCTGTATATTCATCATTACTAATGTGTATGTATTTTCACTGTTTCAGTATGCTTGAACTTCAGGTCCCTTCAGGATGCTGGGACATCTGGAGTGGTGTAAACATTAAGACTGTAAAATGGATTGTTTGTTTGCTTTCTGGGAAAGATGTTAAGTGCATCTAAAAATATGTAGTGGAGTAATTAGTATAAATGTTCTCCAAAAACAGAAATGGGCCTAAATGAAGCACAGATTTGCTCAGAACACATGTCTGTTTGTGCAGAGTCTGTGCCTGAGGTGTTTGGAAGTTGTTTACCTGCTGAATTACTTAAAAAAGGAAAACGCTGTTTTGCCCCTCAGCTCCAGGACCGGTCTCGAGCGTGCACTGCCACCCCCTGAGCTCCACCTCGCTGTCTTGTTCCTGGCGGCCGCCGGCCTCGGACTTCACTGCCTACGTGGTGGAGTGCAGGGGGCCGAGCGCTAAAGAGCCCGTCTCGCGGGTCACACTGGGCCGGGACACCACCCTGCATCACTTCGACAGGCTGGAGCCCTTCAGGAACTACACCGTCTCAGTCACCGTGGTGTCTGAACACCTGTGGGGGGCCGTAGTCCAGGACAGCGCTGTCACAATGATCGACCGTAAGAAGGACCTCTCACACCAATGCCTACAGCCCACTGAACCTGAGACACAGAGAAGGTCATGGTCAGGGTTACGCTCAGGGTCAAGGGTTAGGGTCAGGGTTAGTTGGCGCAGGGTAACTAATGTATGTGATTAAAATTTATGTTTTTAGAAATACTAATCTTTGATATCATGATGATCTTCAAATCCCAGGTAAAACACTTGGAAAAACAGTAATATTATTCTTTATTTGACTGCAAGAATATTAGACCAGATAACCCTGTTCCTTTGATCACTTCCTAAATATCTGACAGGTTCTTATGTTTCCTAAATGAACCTGTACATGGATGACATACTATAACCCAAACCAAATGTTCTTTTCTGCTTTATATGAGAAGTTCCATGGACTGTGGTGAACTGGGAACTATGAAGATGTTACTGATGAAAAAGTCCTAACACACTTATACCATGTTGTGGACTAAAGCTAATATGGAAGTTGTGTATTTACAAGAACGATTAATTAGAGTCTTACAATTGGGATCCACCAGGGGAACCTTAGAATTGGGATCCACCAGGGGAACCTTAGAATTAGGATCAACCAGGGAATCTTAGAATTAGGATCAACCAGGGAACCTTGGAGTGTAAGAGGCTTTAAGGACATAAAACTGAAGTGTTACCTTTTTTTTTTTTTTTTAGAGTTGTTTGTTGGTAAAATGGATGCAGTTGATGAACTAAGGCCCTAGTCCTTGTAGGGGGTTATGTGGGGCTTTCTCTGCCCTAACACACTCCTCTGCTGTGATCTTCAGGCTAGCCGCAGGCGGTCTGCTGCCTCCAGGCAGGTCTCTGGGTCTGTCTCTGTGTCTCTCCTGGTTTTGATTGATCTTAAGTCTCTGCCCCAGTGGATGCCGTAATAGTCAGATAATCTAGGAGTGGAATCCTGTCATTAACCTTCAGGGCTAAATCAATGCAGAGAGAGAGAGTGGATGCGAATAGGTTTGAAGTCTGCTTACAGCCCACGCCCTTCTTAGAACCCGCCCCCTTCTTACAGACCAACCCCTTCTTATAGCCTGCCCCCCTCTTAAGGGCCACCCCTAGCTTATCGTGTGTCCTGTGCCCGCCCTTATTAGGATCAACCACATCCTGTGGTTACACCTGTCCCACTAATAAATGATGTTACGGCTAATTGGGCACATTGCTGATGAGTCTATGAGGGACGTTTTAATTATTGGTTTACATTTAGAAAACATCAGCTCAATTAAATGTAGTCTCTGCCCATTGGCTTCAGCCTCTGGCATGATTTAGTGAGTCAGAAAAGATTGAGAATCACCCTCAGCCCATTCCTCTGTTGAATTTTCCATAGTGGTGCTAACAGGAGTGAAATGATGTAAATGCTTGTTTAATCTGTATAATTACTACTAATGTAATTAACAGTGATCGCTGGGTGATTTAAGCATTCAGCTGTGTGGGGCATCTTGTCTGGAACATTCTCTCTTTGTTGAAAAACCTCTGATAAAGCTAGGTGTCACAGAAACCTCTGCTATGTTCTTCCAAAGTTTAGTATTCTAGTTCTGTCAACCTGATTTATATTAAGAGTTCAGAGGTTTAAAAAATAGTTTGGGGGGAGCTGGAGAATCATCCCAAAGAAAAGAATTTTTTTTTGGCAATATAAACTTTTTAGAGGGAAAAAAGTCATTAACTTGAAGTGTGAGTAGACAGTGGCTTATGGGAGGGATAAATGAATGTCTCATTTGTCATTCCGGTGATATTGAATGTCTCATTTGTCATTCTGGTCATATTGAATGTCTCATTTGTCATTCTGGTCATATTGTTTATCGGTAGGAAAAACTGCCTGCTCAAACTTTTCATTCAGTAATTGCTGCCATAGGGAAACCATTAATACCTGAACAGACAGTGACTTATATGTAAAAAAGTTTAACCTGACATTTTCTCTTTAGTGCAGATGCACTTGCATCTGTGTTCATATGTATTCATGTGTTCATGTGTTCATATGTGTTCATGTGCATTCTTATCTGCATGACATATTCACCATAACCAGGCAGTTGAAGTTGGATCACAAGTGTGATGGTTGACAGAGGAATACAGAATGCAGTGACTGGGTACTGAAGGCCAAGTGAATCTCTTGGTGGTTTATGTAAGAACAGCATAAGGCGGAACCTCTCTCCCTGAAAGCTCACCTCAGCCTCACCGACACTCCTCTCCCGGGATCACCGATGCGGGCAGCCTTAAATAAAGTTCTTCTCAAATAGCCCACATCTCCCGGGAGAGGCACACAGTGAGCGGAGAGAGCCAGGAGGGCAGCAGAGAGTGACAGAGAGACGGAGAGAGCAGGAGACGTCCTGGCAGGATTCGGCCTGGTGGCTCATGAAAGCTGCTGTGTTTTGGGTCATCGGCTGGGCCGGACTGCCAGACGGCTGGGGGGAGATGCAGAGCTAACAGAACCGGATCCGCTCAGACAGTCACGTTAGCCCATAAATCCTCCAGATGGCTGCGGTGGATCCGCTCACTCTGGAGCAGATTTACGGGCCCCGGTTTCATCTGTGTGTTCAGGCCTGTTCATCAGGCAGCCAGCACAATAGTTGCTCTGCATCTGCATTACTGAGGATTACCAAGGAAGGTTTCTTGACCTGATTTAGGAGTCTTTCCAAACCCCAGGGTGGTGAGTCTGCTACATAGACAGTTTCAGGAGAATGTAGATTTTGTAATCGTGTTCTTCTGGTGTTCTCCTGGCTCTATACACTTTCTTATCAAACTGCTTCAATATGACCAGTGTCCTCAGCCCACATGGGGGGGGGGGGGGGGTTCATCTGAAGTGCAGGTGAGATGGGTGGGTCTGTGGGGAGTGTCTTCACCTGAAGTGCAGGTGAGATGGGCGGGTCTGTGGGGAGTTTCTTCACCTGAAGTGCAGGTGAGATGGGCGGGTCTGTGGGGAGTGTCTTCACCTGAAGTGCAGGTGAGGTGGGCGGGTCTGTGGAGAATGGCTTCACCTGAAGGGCAGGTGTGATGTACGGGTGTGTGTGTGTCTGCAGGACCTCCGGTGCCGCCTCCCCTGGTGCGGGTCAGTGAGAGGACCGCCCACATCACCCAGTCCACCATCTTCTTCAAGTTCAACTGCAGCTGGTTCAGTGACAGTAACGGTGCCATTCGCTTCTTCACCATCGTCGTCGCGGAGTCTGATGGTACGACGATGGGCTGAGGGGGTCGTGCGCACACATGTAAGACCTTGATCGGTGAGTCTTGACTAACCACGGTGTGTTGGTGAATGACAGATGCTGAGGCTGTTTTGCCACAGTGGCGTCACCCCTTGCCCTCCTACCTTGACTACAAGCACAACAGCTCAGTCAGGACCTACCAGACAGGCTACTTCCCCAGCCTGTGCGGAGACGAGATGCAGACGTCCAGCCCTGTGTTCGAGATCAACCTCGGCGCCGGCATGGACCGCCTCGGGGGAGGGTGCGAGCGAGACTCGGGGCTGAGCTCCTCACGGAGTCACTTCTGCGATGGACCTTTGAAACCCAGAACCGCCTACAGGTACTGCAAGAGATACCGCCTACAGGTAC
>JAOXYF010000004.1:17383913-17417450 GCA_028565775.1 Sternarchorhynchus goeldii
AGAAAACACAGGGTGTAACTGGTAAAATGTCCATTTCAGTTAATCATGGAGTTATTAAAAATCTAATTTAGTTTAATGATTTCGTTTAAGAGCATATCATGAATGCAACGTTTAGAATAAAGTACAAATACAGAAAATTCACCCAGCAATTTGCTGTAGCTGATAGTCTGAGCCAGAGTGAGATAGTCTGAGCCAGAGTGAGATAGTCTGAGCAAGGGTGAGATAGTCTGAGTGAGTGTATGAGAGTTCTGTTGTCCTTTTCAGATTGAGCATTCGAGCTTTCACTCACCTGTATGAGGATGAAGGCACAGAGTCGTCTCGGCCGCTCTACAGCGACACCTACCTGTCACTCCCGCTCCGCACACAGGCAGGTGAGGTAGCGTCCTGCACACGCACTTCACTCGCCTCAGTGCCATTCAGGCTGATCTGTGCCTGTTCTGTCCCGCAGAGCCACTGGGGGGCGCTGTGGAGGGCATCAGCGCTGGGCTGTTTCTCATCGGTATGATGATTGCCATAACTGCCCTGTTGATCTATAGACAGAGACTCCGCAAAGTGTGAGTGTGCATGTACACACCAACATACCCACACACACTCACACACACTCTCACACACACACACACTGCACAAACATGCACTCAGGGCAGGTTCTTGGTAGGGGGCCAGGCTGGCTCCTGGAACACCCGTGGAGTTGAACCCAGGACTGCACCAGGGAACCCACCCCAGGCCACTAATTACATCTGTTTAACAGACCCATAAGCTTGAACATGAAAATCATTCAGCGAAGCTTATAAAGCATTTGTGCAGCTGACGTGTGTGTGTGTGTGTGTGTCCAGAGCTGTGCAGAAAAGTCCTGTCGTGAGGATGAGTATGTGGAAGGAGATGCCAACCTCAGTGATGTACATGGGGGTCAGGAGGTATGTTGCGTAGTTACGGAATGTTAATATGTAAATGTGGATAATCAAACACTGATAATTTATGGAATGTTAATATGTAAATCTTGATGATCAAATGTTGATGCCTTATGCAGTGTTAATATGTACATTTTGATCACATTGATGCCTTAGGAAAAGTTGTAAATATGTAAATTGTGATGATCAGGCCGACGCATTAAGATGTGAGTATCAGCAGTGCTGTAAACACTACTACAGAGCTTCAGGGTTTCTTAATGGTGTGTAATTACAGACACAAATACAGTTGTGTGTTATGGGTGTAAAAGAGGCTGTGCACGTTCTAATGTGCTGACTCACCTGGAAGCTTTAGGGAGCAAATCTATCGTGGCCGACTTGGATGTTAACTGGCCTGATATATTGAAGCCTGAGATAAGCCAAACCTTCTGACCTTCGTGGTCTGCATGAACTGCGTTTTTGAGTGGGATGACTGTGTGCTGCAGTCTCAAGCTGAGCCTGGATGTTTTCTGCACTGAACTTAAACAGAATCCCCACACACACTTCCAGCCCTATTGTTAATTGAGTTAAATGATTCATTTGGTTTAGTACGGTGTGTAGTAAGGTGTGTAGTAAGGTGTGTTGGGAGAAGATTGCCTTGTATTAGGACAGGATACAGCTGCAGCTCATTGCTTCTGTAGAAAGCATTTAGAATCTCTCAGCCTAAAGAAGGCATCAGACATTTATGAAGATATGAAAATAAAATAAACTGAATTACTATCTAAACACAAACTGCTATTACAGAGGTCCTTCAAATCACTACTGTTACAGAGATCCTTCAAACCTCTACGGTTACAGAGATCCTTCAAACCTCTACGGTTACAGAGATCCTTCAAACCTCTACTGTTACAGAGATCCTTCAAACCACTACGGTTACAGAGATCCTTCAAACCTCTACTGTTACAGAGATCCTTCAAACCTCTACGGTTACAGAGATCCTTCAAACCACTACGGTTACAGAGATCCTTCAAACCTCTACGGTTACAGAGATCCTTCAAACCACTACTGTTACAGAGCTCTTTCTTATTTCTTATTTGTTACTTATTGCTTAATGGACAGACATGGATTGATGTGGAGAAAAAGAGAACAATAGGGAGAGAAAGAATGAGAGAGAGAAGATAGAAAGAGAGAGAGAGAAAGGGATAGAGAAGAGAGGGAAGGAGAGAAAAAGTAAAAGAGAAACATAAGTACACTGTGAACTGCAGACAGAAGCTGGGGGAGGGAATGAAGTTTGGTGGACGTGTTCTCCCATTGTCCATGTCAGTGGGAGCGTTGCAGGAGCTCCATATCTTTCCAGTATCAAGAAATAATTTAAAGTGCAGACTGTCATTGGCTCACAGGCACGAGAAGTTTGGGAGGTTCATTTGCATCTCTGAAACTGGCTGTGAAGAGGCAGCATGAGAGAGGTTGTGATAAGCACACACACTTGAAGAGAATTTAATCATGCTCTCTCTTCTTTTGCAGCAACCGTCGCGTGTGCAGGTGAGTGTGTGTGTTTAGGGCAGTGCTCCACTCTCTGGCTCGTTGCTCACCATTTTGTTGATGCTGATTGGAATTTCCTGCCTTGCTGTGTGTTTCGTCAGCCCCGTCAAAGCAGGACACTTCGAAGCCCACGTTGCTAAGCTTCAGGCTGACTCCAGCTACCTTTTCTCTGAGGAGTTTGAGGTAAAGGTGGACAACAGTTGAAATGAAACGTCTGTTTGCATTTAATTGTTGTCTGTTACAAAGACGGGCTGTACCAGCTGGACTCCTCCAGCAGGACCAGCACCCACTGAGAGCTACGCTGTTGCATTTAAGCTGAAAGTGTGCAGACAGGGTCTTGTCCCTCTCAGCAATTACACACTCTGGCCTGGGTATATGGACTGGGGCCAAGGACCTGTTTGTCTTCACTTGTCCTCTCTTCTCTCAGGACCTTAAGGATGTAGGACGAAACCAGTGCATGGATGCATCTCGCTTACCTGAGAACCGCTGCAAGAATCGTTACAACAACATCCTCCCGTGTGAGTCTGGGTTCAGCCCAACACATGCTTAAGGGACTGGCTATGTGGCTCTTTTATCAGAAAGGTGTGACTCTTTAATCAGAAGGGTGTGGCTCTTTGATCAAGAGGGTGTGGCTCTTTGATCAAGAGGGCGTGGCTCTTGCACACCTGCTCGGCTTTTCGTCTTTCCAATCCGAAATTCCTAAAGCTTGGGTAGAGTGCTGCTGCAGTGAGGAGCTGGTCTTCCTCATGCTGGTCATCCTCACGCTCTCTGTTTGCCTGCAGATGACGCCACTCGCGTGAAGCTCTCATGCCTGGAAGACGAGCCCTGCTCTGACTACATCAACGCCAGCTTCATACCTGTGAGTCAACCCAGTGTTCATCCCAACCGTGACACGAGTGAAACGGCTGAAAGGGTTAACTCCTCCCACCTGTGATAGGAGTGGGTGGCCGGAAGGGTTAACTCCTCCCACCTATGATATGAGTGGGATGGCCGGAAGGGTTAACTCCTCCCACCTGTGATATGAGTGGGTGGCCGGAAGGGTTAACTCCTCCTACCCATTACACGAGTGGGATGGCTGGAGTGCAGGGTTTATGTAGCTATAGCTGTGATAGCACAGACAGGCTGGGAATGACTGGTCACATTTAGTGTAGGAATGTTCTGCTGGAATTCTGTAAAGGCTCATTAGTGAGCTAAGATTAGGTAACGTGTGTGTGAAAATGGCTCATCTGGACTAATACGACGTTCCATATTGAACTCTGAATATCGAGAGAACTGGAAAACATGACAGATACTAGGCTTACTATGTGAAGTACTATCAGATAATATGTTCATGTTAAGCAGAGAGTAAACAAATGTATAGTTTCTATAAAGTGAACGATTCAGTACTATATGGACCTCAGGACAATACTATATGGATTCAGTACTGTATTGACATTTTATGTAGTTTTCAGGTGTACTTGTGTACCGAGTGTAGTAAGGCAAGAGTGATGGAGCTGCACGAAAACCCTCCCTGTGTCTGTGTCCCAGGGAAACAGTTACCGGCGGGAGTACATAGCAACACAAGGCCCGCTGCCGGGGACCAAGGACGATTTCTGGCGCATGGTGTGGGAGCAAAACATACACAACATCGTCATGGTGACGCAGTGTGTGGAAAAGGGCAGGGTGAGTAGAGAGGCGTCACTGTTACCATAGAAACACACCATCAAACCAAGGGGGAAAAAAGGAAACAAGGACGCCAGAAGATGGACGTGTGTGTGTGTGTGTGTGTCCGTTGTACAGGTTAAGTGTGACCAGTACTGGCCTGTGGATAAGGATCCGTTGTACTACGGTGACCTGGTGGTGCAGGTGTTGTCTGAATCTGTCCTGTCAGAGTGGACCATCCGTGAGTTCAGGATACACATCGTGAGTGGGGGAGAGGAAACACATACACACACACATGCACACACCGCTACACTGAAACAAGCACCGTGAGTGTTTGTGTGGGGTACACACATACACACACACACACACACACACACACACACACACACATATGCACACACACACCATCACACTGAAACTTGCCTAAGTAATATAAAAAAACACAGCATGATTCCAAACTGTAATTATGCCAAAGCATTAATGTAAGATAAACAGGTCCACTAATTATACAAGGAGGGAGTCATGTGTGTGTAGATCTGAGGAACACTGTCTGATCAAGACTTTTGTGTGTGTAGAACTGAGGAACACTGTCTGATCAAGACTTTTGTGTGTGCAGAACTGAGGAACACTGTCTGATCAAGACTTTTGTGTGTGCAGAACTGAGGAACACTGATGAAGACTTTAATGTGTGTAGAACTGAGGATCACTGTCTGATGAAGACTTTTGTGTGTGCTGTATTAGGAAGGTCAGTCGAGTTACCCCAGGATAATACGTCATTTCCACTACACGGTGTGGCCTGATCACGGTGTGCCAGAAACGACCCAGTCCCTCATTCAGTTCGTCAGAACCGTGCGTGACTACATCGACAGGGTTCCCAACTCGGGACCAACTGTGGTCCACTGCAGGTACACTCAGAAACACTCTAAAACACTCTGAAACACTCCAAACCTCTCCGAAACACTCAAAAACATCATGCACAGCCACACACAAGCAAATGTAATCCATCTGATAATAATACAATAATAGTTGTTGTAATACTTGAATCATGGTTCAGTTACAGCACTTAGATACACACACCTCCAAAAGACACAATATCAAAAACTAAATACAGCATGAGAATTGTGCAATAAATAATATGAATAAACAATACTGAGCAATATGCATGTGCACTTGTGTGGGTAGCTGTGTGTGTGTTTCATCGAGAGATGGGGTGTGAGAAAGGGAGAGGAGGGTGTGGTTGAACTCAAGATTGAAACTCCTCCATACTGTCATAGCCAGAGGTCAGAGACGTTCCTCTGTCTTCCTCAGTGCTGGGGAACAGTGTTATTGGATTCTGGTTTTGCTGTGATTCCTTTCATTACTTCCCTTTATTACTTTTCCTAGTCGTGTGTCTGTAGCACCTCTGCTAATGCTAATGGAAAGTGAGTGAACCAGGAAAACTAAACAAACGCACTGACTTGCTTCAGATCCCAGCCCTTCTGAACTCACAGAGCTCATTAAGGTTGTGCCTGGATGATCTGTAGTTCAGTAGAACAAGCACAGGTTGGAACGATCACAGTTCACTTGTTGCTTGCTTATTTTCAGTGGCAAATTCAAGAAAGACATTAAAGCACATGTATATTCATACACAGCTCATAAAAACACAAATGTAAGTGATTGCTGCTTCTGTGCTGATAATTATTTGCTATGAACAAGAAGCAGAAACGTGGCCTGTGACCAAATCCTGATAAACACAGTATCCATAAAAGCCGGTTGAAGTGGTTGGTTTCACTTCTGCCTACAGATGTTATTGTCCCTCCAGAGTGTGGTGGTAACAGAGCCATGCCTCCCCTCGCATGTGGGTGAGCTCCGGCCCTTCAAGAGGTTTTAGGCGAGATGTGCTTATGTCTTTAGCTCAGCACTCTGAGGCAAGACACAGTGTGGACTGTGTTGAGAGCTTTAGCAGAACTGTGGTGTTTTTACAGCTGAGAGCGGTATCAGGACTGTGGTGTTTCTATAGCTTTGTTTTCTTCTGGCTGAAGACTCCACAGTGCACCATGTCAGAGAAATGAGAGCAGGAAGACAAACGTGAAATGGGTGGAGACAGAAACAAGAAGACCTCGCAGGTTCTTCCGTAGTTCTGTGAAGGGGGAACCTCTGTTTCGAATGAGTAGAAAAAGGTATAAGAATAACAAACATACCAGTGTGATTTGCTTCATCTCTCCACTTCTTCCCCACAGAAAAGCAAATGAAAATCTTGTTTTCCCTTTCACAGAAGAGTATGCAAATAAGTAGGTGGAGCATAATCTGGAATTTCTGCCCCTGATCTGGGCTCCATCATCACCGTACTCTGGGGGCCTGCCAGAGGCCGTGGTGAGTCCGTGATGACTCCCACTCTAATGCTAATGCATCACTGTCTCCACACAGTACACGCTTATTTCCCAGTGGCTGATAGAGGTGGAGCAGAGAAGGCCCTGAGGCCTAGGGCACTATGGCGACCTCGTCCATCACGCTGGATCGTTCTGCCCTAATCACGTTATGCTCCTCAGTCACAGGAGCAGCTCTGTTTGCCCTGAGAATGATGGAGGGGCAGCAGGCACCTGAGCGCCGTTTCTTGATGGATCACAGTGCAAATAATTTGTGCGAAACCTCCGAGTAATTGAGCTGCATTAGCATTTGATTATAAGTGAAGGGAGGTGTGAAGCCTAGCTGCTGAAAGCAGGGTTTGATGAGGATGCTGAACAGGTGACTCACTGCTGCGGACTGGGGCCTTGTAGCTAGAGCCTGGCATCTCAGGACATCCCAGATAAGACTTGATAAATCTTGGCTCTGTGTAGATATGTGTGTGTGTGTGTGTGTGTGTGTGTTTGTGTGCACAACAGCTGCACCATTTATGATGGTGGTATTATTGGGTTTGTGCAGTGAGTCAGTTAGAGAAAGCAGCACTAACTGAATTTCTAATGGTGAATAAGAACTGCACATCTGTAAAAAATATCAGTATCAAACTATGGACTGTGAATGTCTGGACTTTTCTCAGGTGTTTGCCCAAGATGCCTTTTTTGAACTCTTTCTGTTTATAATATTTTTCGAAATTATCACAAATTAATCAAACAAATTATCAGACAAAACTACATCCATCCATCACGTCTTGTTTCTCCTTTGAAAAACTTACTCCATGTTTTATGTTTTAGTGTTTGCCCAGGTTTATACCTTTTGTTAAAAGAATAAATCTGTTGCCTTCTGTAAGTCCCCTTGGGGTGAGGCTGGTGTGAATCTGAGTGCTCTTGTGCCCCCAGTGCTGGCGTTGGTCGCACAGGAACCTTCGTTGTGCTGGACCGCGCCCTGCAGGAACTGGACAACCGCGCCTCCATCGACGTGTACGGTTACGTGTTCGAGCTTCGCCTGCATCGCCCTCACATGGTGCAGACGGAGGTAAAGGAGCAGCTCCAACACTTAACCTTCAAGAACGTGGCAGTGGTATCTCGCTGGTTAAGGCACTTGACTAGTAATCAGAAGGTTGCTGGTTCAAACCCCACCTCTGCCAAGTTGCCACTGTTGGGCCCCTAAGCAAAACCCTTAACCCTCAACTGCTCAAGATGTATTCAGTCACAATTGTAAGTCGCTTTGGATAAAAAGCGTCAGCCAAATAACATAAATATAACTGGTGCAGAACAGTTTAAACCAGTAGGGTTTGCATTTAAAGTTATGGGCAATAAAAAAAAAATATGCTCTGGAATTTTCTGTGGAATTTTGCCCCATGGAAGTCTATGGGAAGGATGGAATTCTATGGAATATGATTTTTTAGGTGCCATCTGTCAAATTAAAACTGGTTATATGATTTAAAAAAACCAGAGCCAGAATTGCAGAACCGATGAGGATTCAGTGGTTCCTGTTGATTACAATCCACTATGCCCTGTGTGCCCCACCCAGAGCCAGTATGTGTACCTCCATCAGTGTGTGCGTGATGTCCTGAGGGCCAGGAAGCTTCGCTGTGAACAGGAGAATCCTCTGTACCCCATCTACGAGAACTTCAACCCTGACTACTACAGAGGTGCGTTTTGTCTTTGAGACCACTAGCTGAATACTGCTACCACATGTCTGTCTCTTTCATCTTTCAAATACAAAAAATCTTCAACACATTATGGTTTAAACATCTAGCTGCTTTTAGTTGTAACTATTCATGTTTATGTTTAAAATGATCTGGCAGCATTTGGTTCACTCTTAAAGCTGAGCGTGTGGACGTTCACTCTTGAAGCTGAGCGTGTGGACGTTCACTCTTGAAGCTGAGCGTGTGGACGTTCAATCTTGAAGTTGAGCGTGTGGACTTTCAATCTTGAACCTGAGCGTGAGGACGTTCAATCTTGAAGCTGAGCGTATGGACGTTCAATCTTGAAGCTGAGCGTGTGGACGTTCACTCTTGAAGCTGAGCGTGAGGACGTTCACTCTTGAAGCTGAGCGTGTGGACATCCACTCTTTAAACGTTTGCTCTTTTGCTTTTGTGTTCACGCTGCTACAGGTATCGTCAAATTGAGTATCAAGGACATATGACTGCATACTATGGATAGAATATTTCATTAGAACACAGTGGACCCTTTCACAACGAGTCATTTTCCTAATGATCTAATGTGCTTCCTTCCTCAGATTTCATATACACTGGATGCTAAAGACTGCTGGCCTCCTGACGGTCCACAAGGGAAGAAGATCTGTGCCTTTGCTTTAACTTTAAAAAGAGGTGCACGACAGGAATATAACATTTTATTTTTATACAATCATCTCAAGATGTATTTAAAATGTTGAGGTTTGCTTTGAATGAATATTTATATGTATTGCATGTTATATGTAATACTTTCATCAGTATAGTCTCAGTATATGCAGGTCTTAAGCTTTTCCGTAACCCATTTCCATGTATCTTGCTGTTAACAATGTATTGACAAATTAATTTGCCTTTAATGTTTTAATGTAGAACAAACATCCAATTCAGAAATCCCTCTGTCTCCTTTTAAAATGTTCAGTTTGTATCGTCAGTGATATTGGAGGCTGGCTGGGCATGTTCATGGGGTTAAAAGCTGCGGTTAGTGCCTGTAACACTGAGTTACAGTGCATCATTGCTTTATAAAACCATAGTAACTAGACATGAGCAAAGGGAATATTTATGTTTCAGTTCAGATGTCACTTGATAAAACCTCAAGGCAAAGGAGTTATGAAAAGCATTATAAAAAAAAAAGTAACAAATCAGGCTCTATAAAACACGTCTTGGCTTTTTATTTGTTGCCAAAAATGCCATACAACATATTAACATATGAACATGCCTGTGTGAATAAGGATGTGTGTAGCAGCTAGAACATCCTGTGCTGAAGCTGCTTCCTGAATTTTGCTTTCATGGACTTTTCCTTTTCTGCTTGTCTGCATGTAGCCTCAGAACAATTAAAAGTGAGGGAGATTATGATCCAGGATCCATCCGACCTGCAGCAGACTGCGGTACAGCTGGGTTTGGGAATGGGGGTAGGACAGGTGGGGTGTGGTGGAGCAGGGGGTGGGGAGCTGGGCTGAGGAAAGACCCCCCCCCCCCACTGTTTATCTCACACTTTTCTTCCCACTCCTGTCGTATACACTGAGCTCCAGAAGTATTTTGATGGCAATTTCACTTTGCGTTCAAAAGTAGCGACACATTTGCGAGAAGTTAAAGTGCTGTGATTATTCACTTAGGCAGAATGTGTTCCGCCTCTCCAGCTTCTAGTGAGTTTTGGGATATTTGGTTGCAATTCAGGCGGTGTTATTTTCTGTGGCCTCACCACCCAAAACTCAGATGTGTGATGGAAGTGTCTGGGACACGTTCAATAGTGAGGTTACACTGCTATGTTGGGAAAGAGGTGAATATTTTTAGGGAATGCTGGACTTTCCTCCTGGAAAATCTATGAAAGAAAAGTGTTCAGGTGCCAAATCACCACTCACACCACAAAAATAAAAAAACTTCAATTAGTATAAATTTAATTAGCATAACTTCAATTAGTATAACTTTAATGAGCATAATTTTAATTAGTATAACTGTAATGCAATTTACTATTAACCAAGCACTCAACTACTGAATTTAAATGCTGTTTTATTTCTACTACCTCACACAGTAGATGTATTTTAACATATGAACTTTATGTGTGAGTCTTATACTGTTTCAGAAACATTTAATTTGTATCAGTAAAACTATTGATGTTGCTGTATTAATTACACAAAAAATCACAAGGCGTCTACCAAGTCATTTATACCAAGTCATATATATTTTTAAATATATTATTTAGTAAAATTTGTATATGCACATCTCTGAATAGAGTACTGGGAAAGCTTGCAGTGGTTCTGGGCTGGAATAGACATTTGATCATCATCCCAGCTAGAGAAAGTGGCTCCAATGTCTCATACTTGATGTCTCGTATGCTAACGGACTGTGGTCTTAAAATACGAGTGTAGCTAACTTCCCATACTGTGTTATATTTACATTCATCGTGAGATGTACTGATAAGCTATGGATGCTGAGCGTCAGGAGTCAGCAGTGCTGAGGATGTACTGGATGATGTACTGATGCTAAAAATGTACTCACTGTGTGCTGTAGGTATTTGTTTATAATGTTAGACTCATTACACTCATAATGTATATGGGCTTTTCCCACAAGTATTTTTTTTTCCTACAAGATTATTATACTGTGTTTTGATGGATTTTGATATATGTTTGATAGCTTCTGCTTGACTATGAAGTGCTATCTGAAAATGATTCTGTACACTGATTACAGGTTCCCTTTCATAAGACATATGCTGTTATCTGTGCAGAATTTTTTGTAAGTGTATTTGGAGCAAATGTAAGAAATCTAGTTAACATTGGCCAAATAGAGCACAATACATCCCACTGGCAAAATGAATGTATGAATGTATGTATGAATTTATGTATAAAGGGATGTATGAGTGTAAGTATGAATGTATGTGTGAATGAATGCATAAATGGATGTATGATTGTCTGTATGAATGAATGTATGAATGTATAAATAAATGTATGTATGCCTTAACTGAATATGCCACCACATTGAACGCTTCATTTTGAGCAGAACACTGACACATGGCCCCTTGAAACAATAAAGACGGAGTGAAACTCTGCTGTGTTTTGTTGCATTTTTAAATCCGAAAACTTGATTGCTGTTCATTCAGTTCACTTGCAGATCTTGTATTTTTGAATGAGTGTCTGTATGAAATGAGGTCCTGTAATTGAATGTGTCTGTATGAAATGAGGTCCTGTAATTGAATGTGTCTGTATGAAATGAGGTCCTGTAATTGAGTGAGTGTCTGTATGAAATGAGGTCTTTTAACTGATTTCAGCGGAGACCCAAGACAAATTCAGATATGTCTGAAAGAGCTATTCCATTCCATGATGGATCTGACTCCAAATCTAATCAACTTGATTTTTTAAAAAATGGTGGTACTAATGTGATTTTAAAATGTAATAGAACATTAGCAGCTGACTACCTGTTACCACAGTTTTCTAGCCACTATGAAATTAGTCTCCATAGAACAGTTCTTTCTTTTGGCCCTTGAGGAAGTTTCTCATCCCAGAAAAACACCCATCATCTTTATTTAAAGACCAGAGACAGGAAAATAGAGCTCCCTTTGGATCATACCATCTATGCCGTCACCCCCCCCCCACCCCCCGGTCCTCATTTGGTCTAGTCTAATCCCGTTTGTCACAACAAAGTATTTATCTAGATTACTGTGTAATTTCACTGCGCACCCCTCTCTGCTGGGGCTGGAAGCAAGAGAGATGTGCTCCTCTTTAACCTCTAACCACCACTGCTGCTCGACCTGATGGCAGAGTTCTATTTTTGACATTGCGTTTCTGTTCATTACTGATGTACAGAGTATTATTTAAACATTAGAAAACTTGCACACACAAAGTCTGTCTGCATTTTACACAAAAGTGTAGGAGGAGCATCAGACCACCAAAGCAGGCCTACACAGCTAAACAAATAAATAAATGAATACATTTCTGAGAAAAGTAAGTCTAATGTTTATCATTTTCAATGTGTTCTCTAGCTAAACATGACCTAGTACTGATGGCTTCTTCAAGTGTACACACACTGTGTGTGATGTTGTTCTCTCAAGACCTCCACAATCCTTTCTACATGATTTTGAAAGGTATTTCATGCAGACCGAGCACTGTGTTCTTTGGTCTTACTCAAAATTCAAAACTCATATTTATGAAACCAAGGCCATTTTCCCTAACTGCAATCTGTGGCTTATCTGGACTCCTTTCAAAGTAATATGAGCTATTGACTCAGACCCAGACAGGTTCTCCTAAAGACTGTATACACAGCTTCAGAAGGCTGTTCTAAGAATATCTAGGCCTCTCTCACGCTCTCTCTGATAAGCCTGGCTACCATGGAAACCTCCATCAAATACATGCATAATTAGCATCAGCTGCACTGATGTCATCACACAAACTAGAATAAGAGATTAAATTAGAAGTGTTGACATGCATGCTTTCACCCCCCCCCACACACACCAGCACACACACACACACCAGCACACACACACACACAAACTAGCACACACACAAACGCTAGCAGCATAATTGCTGTCTTCAGGCCTTACTGATTAAAACTCACTCGATGTTTGATTAAAATGAAACAATGACAAACAATATAATACCATATTTTATTAATCTTTTGATAAAATACCTAACTCAGGCACTACTCCAGATATAATATTCACCCTGTGGCATGTCTCTAATTCACTCCTTACAGATGCTTTTTGATATGTTTCATTTCTCAGTATGAACTACTCGTCTGACATGTCAAACGTACCAAATCAACTTTGAGTTTACCCTCGACACATCTAACAACAGTGATCTTATCTGTAGATTTTAGCCATGAGATGAGTGAGGGCTCAGTAGTTCATTTGGCATGTCATGTATAAGGCAGAAAATTGGGAAGGAGTGAATCCTTAAAGTCACCATTGAAGTCACCATTGAAGGAGTGAATCCTTAAAGTCACCATTGCTAATCAAACACAAAATAATCTTGTGGTACACTCATGGTGAACTACAGAAGCACTGAGTTTACTAACCCTCCCTAAAATCCTAGTGCCTGTGTATATTGGTAAAGAACTGGCACTCAGTGCACACTCCTAAGCAACTGATGTTGAGCAGGAACTACGTGGTACGTGTATTTACACAGGACACAGTCCTAAAGGGAGCAAAGCTCAGTTCTGGACAAACATTGAAATATATGACATTTACAGAGTTGTATAAAACAGCGGTTTTCACAAGAAATGCACAGTGTAAGACTTTACACAAATATGAAACAAAATAACAAACATAAAAATGTTTGTTAAAAAACAAAAAAAAAACAAAAAAAACCTGAAATAAGTTAGAACTCAACTAGGAAACTGTGAGGAACTTACCCCAAGAATTAATTAATCAATTAAACCATTCATTCATTAATAAATGATTAATAATAATAATAATAATAATAATAATAATAATAATAAACAAGTAATTAATCTACTGGGCTCCTGCCAGAGCATCTGAAACACCCCACTAGTCTGAATCTTACCTAGACTCATTTAGCATTTACAAAGCTTAACAAGACTCATTTAGTGGTTATGAGTCTTATCAAGACTTGTTTAGGGGTTGGGAATCTTAATAAGACTGGTTTAGAGGTTTGGAATTTTATCTTTGGATAACCTTATATTAAGGTTCAGCACATCCATGTTTATATCCAAAGGCTTATAGCAGTGAGAGTGGTTTCATTAACATTGATTAATGTTACACTGGGCTGATGTATATTGGCGCCAGTCAAAAGTTTGAACACACCTGCTCTTTGCTTTTACTATTTCAAAACAAGGAACATAGAAAACCAGTGAAATAGCACATATGTGTTTATGCAGTAATAGTCAATATTTATCTTGGATTTTAGGCTCTTTGAAGTCGCTACCCTTTACTTTGAAGGCAGCGTTGCACATTCCTGGAGCTCTCTTAACCAGCTTCATGAGCCACAGCCACACATGATGCTTTTCCATCAGTTCTGAAGAAAATCTCACATATGCAGAGCACTTATAGGGTGAGGGACTTCTGAAAGAAACTATTTGCTGAGGGTGAGAAAGAGAGGAAGAGAGGAAGAGAGGGGGATACTACCTTGTAACATTCATCTACCGTTGTACCATTACATTCAACTACTGTTGTACTGTTATAATATTATGCACAGTTCACATGAGCTTAACTGTTTTAGATTTTTAACTGTGTCACAAATCAGACGCAAGTCTGATTTATCCAGGACATGAACTGGAAATCTGATTTAAACTAGTTCAAATTCAAGATAGATTGTGATCAGTTTCAGATGACTTTAGCAGGAGCAAAGCAGTGGAACAGAACATTCAGTCTGGATATTTCTACCACTATAAGTAGCTTTAGCATTTATTCACGAGGTATTACACAACACAACTGCCTGAATACACACTGTGATATCCAACAGGCAAGAACCCAATCTGGTGTTCAATTTTATGCATGCAAAATTGCTGCTTTATTCTTGAAGACAAAATGATCTAATTTCCTAAGTTTAGAAGGTTAGAAGTTTACAAGGTTAGAAGTTTACAAGGTTAGCCAGTTTCTCTAAACTTGTCTATAGCTTTTTGTTTTGTATTTAACTACAGGATAAAATTGTGTTAAGCAGACAATGTTATCAATTTTGCAAAGTTGTTTTGTTATTAATTTTCCAAAGACATACCTGTAAGGATACCTGGTGTGTTCTTAATAATCACAAGACACAGCTTATACATGTCCAGTGTCTATGGATTTTACGGAGAGACAGAACTTGTACAGTGGTTAGAAAATAAAGCGTACTATTCATTGCTACATGAAAAAATGTTATAACGGCTTGAGTTCGTTACAGTTAGGTTGAGAAGTTTTAATGGCCTTTGGCAGTACACGACACATGGATGAGGTAGAGGAAGGTGACCTAAAAACAGCTGCTCAGTAGTTTTTTATTTCCTGCTACATTACCAAATGCTACGTAAAGCATCCCAAGGTTTAGCTTAGCATAAGCATTACGATGACAGAAATGGTACATCACAATGAAAAGGGGCATCACACAACCACGGCGGCGGAATGGAAACAGGCAACTGGGACACCATAGCGACTCAGAGGGAGGAGAGAGTGAAGCGCCTCTGTGTACTACGCTTCTCTATGGCCTTAATAGTCTTAAGCATAAATACCATTTAAGAATAGCTTGTTGTTGTGGTTGGACTACCCCCAGTAAAGCTAAACCAGGAGATGAGGCACGAGTCAACACAACTGAGGAAACCAGCAAGCAGTGCACGTGAGCTGCTAGTGCACGTGAGCTGCTAGTGCACGTGAGCTGCTAGTGCACGGGAGCTGCTAGTGCACGGGAGCTGCTAGCGCACGGGAGCTGCTAGCTCCTAGGATATGCGTGGGATCATCCTGGACTAGGCCTAGTGACGTGCTCCAAACAGCTGCGTGCCACCCCTGCTCCCTCACGCTTCCCAGGCCTTCAGTTCAACACACGTCCGTTCGTCCAGGAGCGCTCCCCAGCTGAGCGGGAAGCAGCCTCCGCCAGCAGGTGCCCCGCGGAAGCCAAAAGGAAATCGGCATGAGCGTGAAAGTGGGCATGAGCGTTTTCGCGGACGAGCTTAGGAGAACTTCCGCTTCTGGATGGCCTCGGCCCGCACAGCCAGGCTGCGAGCGCAGACCGTGAGCAGCACTATGAGGGTCCCCACCAGCAGGCTAACCATCGGCCAGAGCACACAATGGAGCAGCACACTGGCGTCATGGGAACGCTGCCATAGCACATCATCTGGCCTGCAGGGGGCGAAAGAAAACAGGGCAGTCTGTCAGACAACCGCCCCTGCCTTGGGGAGTTCTGATTTCTACTTAAAGAAAAAAATTATATTTGTGTTGAACTACTTCTGAATTAGAACCTGATTTTAAACATCTGAACAAACTCACTGCTTTGCAGTTTCGTTATTATTGGTATTTGGTAAAAACGTCACCATAGTTGCAGCACTGAAAGCAGATAATCTGCTTTTATTTGTAATTCTCCATGAACAGGACTGATCAATAGAGAAGAGCAGTGAGGAGTCTCTAATTGCTCTTAATCGCTAAATCAATTAGAATCTTAAGAAGCATTATGCATTGTCTATGATTTCCAAGTCTCCCACTACATTATGATGCACTCTTTTGTGTTCTAGAATTTAAAAACCATATCAAAGGGAGTAAAATCAACACACTAATGTCACTATAACTGGCCTGGTCTTTGAAAGCCACTGTAAAACTGGTTATTCAAAGTTAAGGGAAGACCAGAAAAGAGCAGGATCAGACTCAGCAGAAAGGGGAACTACTCGGCTGAGGCAGCACTGCAGGTTAAAGCTAAGAGTACACACACAAGCTGTTGTCCCTCATGTGTCCACCGGAGCTTAGTGCCTTAAGACAGAGTGGAGCCACCCTTAACGACACCAGTAAGACTCCTCAACCCTTAATGACAGAACCAAGTCCAGTGGCTCCTTCTTGGCTGTTGCAGCAGTGAGAGCGGTTGTGACCGTAGAAGTTTATGAAGGGTGGAGGAGTGTAGTGGTGGCAGGCAGCATGAGAAGACAAAAACTAGGAATGGGCTATTGCTCTGAAGATTGGTCCCATACAGAGCATGAAGATGAAACTTTGCCAGCTCAAGTATACTAGTAGTCACATCTGCCACACCGGTTCTAGCCACAAAGCCCACGATCAAAGTAATTACAGTTCCAGCGATCTAAGAAAAGATTTGTCAAGTCAACTTAATTGTAATTGACACAGTCAGACAATTTGACGATGGCCCCTTAGATCCACAACAACACCATGTCTTAGTAATCATACTGAATGTAAAGTAGGATGTGGTCTCTCTGCTGGAGAAACCTGTAGAACTGCACTGGAAAACGGTACAGAAATCATCCAGACGACTCCTCTGATCCACTTCACCCTGTTTAAGTTCACCAGCACACTGTTTAGGCCAGTGCTTAAATATGAACGCTGAAATGTGAAATATTAAAGCTGATTTATCAGAGTCTTTTACAGTGAACCAGTTTTTCTTTCACTTGGGGATAAAGGGGATGGTGTGTCTCTGCCAACAAAATGAAAGAGCAAGAGACTACTCCCAGAGGTCAAAGAGTCAAACTACAGCCACAAGGACCATAGAATATTAGAGATCTAGCCCAGTGAAGCCAGTGCTATATCAGCCATTGCCTTGAGATATTGCTGAAACAACAAAGAAATTGGTTTGTCCATCGGAGGATATGAAGCATGATAATTTGTTCTTGAAATTTGTGGTCTCCAGGCTGGAGCCGTGTGTGCCTGAGGGCTTGGCGCCGTTGATAAGTGGCATTTTGGATGCTGGCATGCGCAGTGCTTTGCGCGGGGGACGTCCCACGGGCACAAGGGAGTTAGAGAGGCGCCAGACACAGTAATCAAACACACCTGGTGCCTTGGCCCACAATGCACCTGTGTTGGACCTGATTCTAGTACACTGGAGATTTGGCAGTTCTTTTGATTCCAGTCACCCCGCCAAAATAGTTCAGTGTCTAATTTATACAGAACAAGGTGGGCTTGGTCTTGTCTTTGGGGAGACTGCTTAGAGTGCTACGCATTCATGATTCCTATTTTAATATCTATTGCACCACTTTGGACATCTTAGCACCCCAATGTCACATTTTCTATGCCTCACAGATAATTCTTTATAAAATGCAGCTATGGTATCACTGGACTCTGGGGTATAGTATGTTTTTTGAAATCGGCATACTACAAATGTTCTAAAATAAATCAGAAATCTGTTGGAGAAAAAGATTAAATTAAATGGCAGGGACAAAAGCTGAAGAGGTTGTGACATCAGTTTGATGATTCCCAGAACAGCCTAAAGCAATGCTCAAGCAAAAGTTACTTCGATGAAATAATGACTGAATTAGAAGCAGCCAACCAAGTAGGAGAAGGAGAGGAGGAGGGGAAAAAGATCCAGGTCACAAAGCTACGTGTATAGTAGCTCATCAAGATCTTCCTATTGGGTAAATCAGCACAGAGAGTGATGCTCATTAGATGCAGTTCCAGATGACAATGAAGAAGCCCAAAAGATTCAAAAGAGTGAGGGGTGAGGCAAAAGAGTGAGGGGAGAGTCAAGAATGAGAAGAGAGTCAAGAATGAGGGGTGAGTCAAAAGAGTGAGGGGTGAGTCAAGAATGAGAAGAGAGTCAAGAATGAGGGGTGAGTCAAAAGAGTGAGGGGTGAGTCAAAAGAGTGAGGGGAGAGTCAAGAATGAGGGGAGAGTCAAGAATGAGGGGTGAGTAAAGAGTGAGGAGTGTGGGGAAATGTGAGGGGTGAGACAAAAGAGTGAGGGCTGATTAAAAAGAGTGAGGAGTGAGGGGTGAGTAAAAAGGGTGAAGTATGTGTCAGAAGATTGAGGGGTGAGTTAAGAGTGAGGGGTGAGACAAAAGAGTGAAGCATTAGTCAAAAGAGTGATGGCTGAGGCACAAGAGTGAGGCATGAGTTAATGCAAAGGGTGGGTTAAGAGGGGTGAGTCAAAAGATTGAGGGGAGAGTCAAAAATGAGGGGTGAGTAAAAAGAGTGAGGGGTGAGCTCCAGCACTGCCACCCAGGTGCTCGCCATCTAGAACAATGACATTCTCAAATTCACAAAAAAGGGTACTGGTAGCTACATGAAAATGATTAAAATATGAGTTGAAAATAGATGTATTTTATTTAAAACATATTTTAGCATAATTAAAAATTCCCACCCATTGTGGACTTTTACAATATCACATTACAGAAACATATAGAAACTTCTTCGAGAAGAGGTCTTTTCTCTGATTTAGGTCTTTTCACATCCTAATTAAAAGATTTTCATGTTTCAAGTTCTTTAATATTTGAAAATCTAAGACTTTGTCTCAGGAGTTTCCAGATTGTGGAGTCGTTAACACTGTATCATTTTGTTGTTTACAATTAAAAATTTAAATACTGGGCACACGCTGACTCGTTAAGACTCTTGCTCACAGCAAAGCAGAAGTTCAGTCTCTATAAACAACGTCAGCCCCTGTCAACCAAAGGTGTGATCATCTCTACAGCCTCTTTAAAACACACTATTCTGCAGCATGTGCAGTCTGGCTAAGAGTTACTTCACACTGACCAGTTCATGTAGAGTGTGCAAAGCATCACTATACCTTCTCTGAGGGTTGAAGAAGCAAGTGAAGGACTGGTTACTGCCTTCATCACTCCAGTAATGTTGGAACCTTAGAATATCTTCTCGCATCTTCTGGTTATCCCGCTCACATTTAGGAACATAGGAACACTGCAATAAGAGAGAGAGAGAGAGAGAGAGAGAGAGAACTGCGAATGTTTCTTCATGTTTCATACTGAAAAGTCATTTCAGCTTTTAAACTTTTAGGCAATGTAGGATTTTAGGTGATTTTAAGGTTTTCAGGTAGGACTAAGGTTAAATATGCCAGCATGTTTAATGAAAGATGTGAATATTTCCACAAGATACTCTTTAGAATAACATGCATCAAACTTTTTTTCTTCCAGCGACCACATGGTGATGCTTGTGGCAAGCATGAGACCAAACCTACAAAAAAGTATAAAACAAAGTATCTGTGTTGAAAGTTGGGTTATGAATGTATCCTACTTAGGCATAGCAAAAAAATGTACCCCCTTGAAAATGAGCTGTTACTCTCATAGGACTATCCTTTCAGTAAATCCATACATTCCTAGTTTCTAAGATGAACACTGGGCCTATATATCAGAATATGGTTTTTACAAATTAGCTAAATGACTGTGCTCATGGGCCACATTTGGCACCACTATGGACTCTAATTTAAAAGGATATCCAAACTTCTTTGCCCTCTAAAGATGTGAGAGAGAATGAGACAGAGAGAGACAAAAAAAGACAGAACAAGATTTATAGGGAGACGGAGAGAGACAGGCAGAGAGGAACAGAACATGGAAAGGAGTTTCCTCAACCAGCTGGTCCTGAGTCAGTGACCTAAAACCAAACATCACTGACAACTACCAGTCTGACCACACACTTGCTCAGAAATTCAGACCCAAACAAATTATAACCTACCAAAAATACAATTACATTACCTACTGGACTGGAATTTCACAACACAAAATTCAATAGCATTTGGCTCTAAATCAACATTAAGTCAAGCAAAGTCAAATTTATTTATTTATATAGCGCTTTTTACAACTACCGTTGTCACAAAGCAGTTTTACAGATGTGCGAGTCCAAACCCCCAGTGATCAAACCAAGGGCCACAATAGAAAGTCTCCTTGAAATCATGAGGTGCATGAGATTACACATTAGCAACCTGACAACAATCAAGAAGAAAAAAGTGAAAAAGAAGATGATTATGTACAGACTCAGAGCACAGTTCGCCCACTAAACCTGGCTAGGGCTGGTTACCCAGAGAGACCAGTCTGTGGTCTCACTGCGAGCTCTTAGGGGTGAGACAGAACTGGCTACCCAGAGAGACCAGACGGTGAGAGACCGTGGGAGACAGAGCTGCACTTCCTAACAGAACGCTCTAAATAGGATTCCATTAGAAATGTAGGAAAGTGATCAGAATCTCCTCTGGGTTTCAGCTCTGCGGTGACACTGAGAAACTGCCGTCCATATCAAAAGAGAAGAGCGAAGCTGAGCAGACATGCGGAACGATACATGACAGCCCCTCACAGGGAAACTAGGACCGATTTTACACTTCTACTAGACGTCAGGAACCTGCTTATAATCACATAAGTAATGGATAGACTTTACTCATTTTATTTACTGTTTGTACTATTGTTATTGTTTTGAGTCTTCGTTCCTCTCAAGGTTTCTTCCTCTTGCTCTCAGGACGTTTTTCCTTGCCAATGTTGCCCTTAGCTTGTTCACTGGAGACACGGACATCTGTAAAACTGCTCTGAGACAACAGTTAATGTAAAAAGCGCTATATAAATACATTTTGACTTGACTTTGCTTGACTTGTCTCACAACCAGAGGGATGACCAGTGAGAACAAACAACAAATTATTGTTGATTATTACTGATTGTTACATATTCAGAAATTGTCTTCAATCTTTTGGTTTCCTCTGTAGTTATATTATCTATTTATTTAGAGAGAGGAAGAGTGAGAGAGTGAGAGAGAAACCTAATGCAGGATCTCTGTTCCGCCTGAGTAGTGTGGCCAGCCTGCTGCTTGGGCGTGTCTGTCTATAGCTCTCCCTGGGCTCGGAAGACCAAGGCCCTGGGGCTGGGGGAAAAAAACCCCTACAGACATCTGATTGAATTTGCTTGGGGCTCTACTTCACCAGGGCAACTGGGTTACCATGGAAATGTGAAGACAGGGGCAGAGTGGGTATGTGTGTTCATGCCTCACAGCAGGGGGTCAGTAGGAGGAGCAGACCTGACCAGGCTTGTCTGGTCATTACCACTCAAAACACACCAGACATGCACACATCTAAAACTAGACTGGAGCCTGGAAATACGTTTTCTCTCTCTGCCTGCCTGCCTGTCTGTCTGTCTGTCTGTCTATTAAACTTGAAAGCTTTTACACATCTCCAACGCATGAAGCGCATGAAGCTATCGTCTAAGATATCTGCCACCCAGCTTTTCACTAAGCACCTGTGTAAGCTAAGGAATGCTAATAAGCTCTTGACAGCAGGAGAGCAAGAAAGAAAATAACTCAAGTCATAACCATAGCACAGAAACCAGGTGTCTAACTCAATAAAATAACTCAAGTCAGAACCATAGCACAGAAACCAGGTGTCTAACTCAATAAAATAACTCGCGTCAGAACCATAGCACAGGATCCAGGTGTATAACTCAATAAAATAAGTCAAAACCATAGCACAGAAACCAGGTGTATCAACAACAACTAATTCGATTTTGGCAGGAGAAAAGGCAACAACCAATTTGGCTTGGAGAACTATAGCTGAGGGTGGAGAAATTACTACAAATGACCAGAGTTACAAAACAAAAACACACAAAAAAAAACATGTACCATTAGTATCTACAGCTTCAGCTGTTCAATGAAGCTTTCAGCTTGGGTGTTGCCATTCTCACAGAACCAAGCGCCCTGTGGTGGTCAGAATGATGGGCCAACTAAGGATGCAACTTGTGAGAAACAAACCAGTTTGTGACTCCATCACTGGAGGGAAAGTCCGGCTGCTTCCCTGCAGAAATGCAAGTGAATCCCAACATGGCCTCAATGGAGAGAGCAAGTCCCCAGTAGGACTTCCATGGATTTCCATGGGGGGTGGGGGGTCTAATTCTGTGTCCGGTGTTAAAGCTCCTCTCATCCAGCTCCACAGAGGGCACTATTTATAAAAAGCTTTCTTCTGTCCCGTTCTTGTCTCCATCCACAATCCTGACTGCAGTGGACCCCCTGCCACCAAACGCCATGTGCTCTTGTTTTCAATTGTGCTTTGGTTCTGTGCTTTGTTGAATGGCCACATCCTGGCCAGGAGTGCTGGGCATCAGCTGACCACTACACACTTCAGGTGATGTGCATCAAGTGTGAGACTTCTGCTCTCAGCTTGCTCATTGGGAACCTGGACTCATACATTTGTAAAGCTGCTTTGTGACATGTGTTTTGAGAAGCACTATATAAACAAACTTGAGCTCCACCCTTCCTTGTGTACATGTAGGTCTTGTTTTCTCATAATCATTTATACACTGCTCTTATCATCATGGCCGGTTATTGTGTTGTTTGCCTTTGTCTTTCCAGTGTTTTTTGATGTTTCTGTATTATTTCTGTTCATCATTTTGGTTTTGGTTATGTTTTCTTGTTTCTTGATCTCCTGGCGTTTTGACCTTAAACTGTTCCCTAGATTTGTGATAAATAATACAACTCCACTTTTGTGTCTCACACTCTATCACATGCACAAAACCCTGTGTGACGGTGAGGAGGTGGACGCAAATGTGTAGAAGAGTGAGATTTATTATAGATCTATTATAGATTTATTATGGGCAAATCCAGAATCGTGGTCGTATAAACGTTCCAAGGTTGAGCAACCAAAATATCCGTGCAAAGAAACATTACTGACATGATATCCAGAGAATCACACGCACATGCTAACAAATGAGAACAGTAGCGAAGTACTTGAATGTTCCAGAGATCAATAATACATAAACATTCCAACAAAAACTGATACAAACGAACTGAAAACCAGGGGAAAATACACACTAATGACCAGGATAACAAGGAACAGGTGAACACAATAACAGCCAGAAACATACAAACGAGGGGCGTGATAAACCGAACCAAAACAAAGGAGAACAAGGAAAAACCAAAACGCGGAGGAGTGGGGATGAACCAGCGTGACACCCAGAACAGAAATGCCAGAGTATGACCAGGCCAAACTGTCGAGAGCCTCGTAAAAGGTTTTATGGACGAATGCGAAATTGCTAAACACCTTCCTGTGTCTATCTGGGAAACCATGTACGTCATGCTACTGCTTCCAGGCACACAACTGCCTCTGCTGCTCAGTTTTTGTTAGTTGAGGGAACCGTGCTGATGCCTTTCATTTCCCTGTCCATAAAAGATATTGAGGAAGGTTTTGCTTCTCAAAACTGTGTGAAGTTTTGTTCATTTTATACCCACTGGCCATAATGTACCTTAAATGTGATGTGATATAAATGAATTCCTATGTATTATGAAATGAATCTATGTAGAGGTCTGACTAAATTGCTGCTCACGTTTGCATGTGCAAAAGCTCTCAGGCTCCAGAGTGGGGTGTGTCTGTAGGGGGTAAAAAGGATTTGTTTTAAAGGAAAGTATAAAAGTAATAGCGGTGTATATCACTTCTCTGAACTGAGAAACATGATAAACGAACATGGTAAATGAACCCAGTTGATGTTTGTTGGACTGAGAGTCACTCTGTTTGCTCTATTTTTCTCTGTGGCTTTACTCAGTAGATTTTACCAGTGCCCATCAATAACATGGCACTTCCACACTCTCACGATGATGATGATGATGGCCATTTCTTTTGGACTTGTGAAGATGAATCTCATCATTCAACATGGATTGCCATCTGTGAGCTGCCCTGAGGGTCACTAAAGCAAAACATGAAGACAGATGTAGATGGTATTTACATGTCTATCAGGGAGACAGAAATCCCCAGGTATTGCTGTCTATGGCAGTCATTTTTAATACATAATATTAAAATTATATACATACAATAATATAAAGTAGACTATAGCAAAAAGTCTTGTTTTTTTTATAGATCTTAATTTTCACCAGAAATAAATGTTCGTTTTTTTTGTATCTCTTCGAGTGTTGTGGGATTGTGAAAAGCTGACAAGTAGCAGTTTTGCTTTAGATCTGTTCTTGCTCCTGGTCTCATGCCATCGTTTCCTCATAAGCTCACGTTCAGTCTTGTTTTGTTTTTATTCCGTGGGGACTCTCCTTTCAATTCTCCCAGACAGCACTATATTCCCTGTGACTGTGAAATATGATCGTTCTTTACTCTGGAGGAGCTCCATCAGCACTGCCATCATCACTGGGAATTTGCTTCCGCGATTGCAGTTTTTTTTTTTTGAGCCAAACTCAATGGTTCCCTTAGAAACGGCAGCCTGTAACACGCAACAGCCAGAGTTTAGTTTGCTACTTACCATACACGATTATCAGCAAGGCACCTTTTAGCATGGTGGTACTACTTATATTTAAATTCCACATGCTTATTAGATAATGTGCTAGTAGACAGTTTCTGCAAATCCTCATCCACAAAATGGCCAATTACACTTTATACACAGGATAAAATGTCAGTCCATTAGAGCCACACCCCTTTTAACGTAAAGCAAACTTTACACTATACTAACAAACCTTAACACTGCAGATCCATACTGGCCAACCCAGTAGGGATCTTCATAACCCTACTGTAAAGAACATACTCCGTTACATACTCCATAACCCTAATGTAAAGAACATACTCCGTTATATACTCCATAACCCTAATGTAAAGAACGTACTCCGTTACATACTCCATAACCCTACTGTACAAGACGACATGTCTTTAGACATAGTTTAAAGTAATATGCCAGGAGATCAAGGTACCCTATGTTTGTCCATCTGGGAGAAAGAGAGGAGGCAATGTCTTGTTTTCATAGGAGGTACATGCTTTCATAACACTGAGCACATTTTCATAATATTTTTTATAATTTTTTTTATTATATCTCTTAATTCTATTTTCAAATCCTATTTTCTAATTCTATTATTAATCCTAGCATGCCAGTAAAACTATTTAATTTTCAATTTGAAAAAGAGAGAGAGAGAAACATACCTCTATGACAGAAGCATGCATCCGCTCCTTGTTAACAGTAATTACTTTGATTTTCCAGACCAGAGTCTGTTAAACATCAGAGGCCTGTTCGTCTGGGTCAGTGGATTACACAAACGACCAGTAATGTGCTGACGCTGTGCTTCCCAAGAGACTCACACGATAAACCATGTGCACACACAAGTATTAGAAACATAGCAGTGTGATGCATAAGAGAAGAATCTTCTACAGATGAAGCTGATTCTTCTACGGATGAAGCTGATTCACAGACTTATCAAGTATGGCACAGGAAACTCAATTAGAATGAAAACGTTAAGTATTACAAATGAAGAAGCCTCTGTGCTTATTCTCTCATGGATCAGAATGATCACCAACAAATCGAATTCCAGGGCAGTTCCTTCACACTGTGGCTATCACGATGAAGGGAGGTTAATTCATCTCGGCAGATGAGATTCTACAAGGAACTCAGATAAGTGCCACTGTGGAATTTTTCCAGCAAGTGCCTCTTGACTTATTCCATTAATTAACAACATTATTTTCATCATGGAGTCCAGGGATTAAAATTCATGTTGAGCAACTTTTTCATTAAAAGCAATTCATTATACAAGAGTCCAAGCACTTCTTACCTAGTACCAAGAAAGTTTTTGATTTGTAAAAAAAATCAAGGTGGTATTCCAGTGCCCTCTGTAAATATTTCCACCCAAATAATAATAATAATAATAATAATAATAATAATAATAATAATAGATATCCTTTCTTGAAAGAATACAAAATGACCATGGGAACTCCAGTATATGGCTATATTAGCCATTGAGACAGTAGCCTAGCACTGCGTTAGCATTGGAGCTAACTCACACAGACCTGCTAACAGACCTGCTATTTGCACAATGTATTACAGAAAAAGTAACACTCCTTCTGCATCATTACATCGTCCTGCTGTCTAGTGAAACAAAGCTTGTATGATTACAAAAATACTGGTTATTGAGAACCTCCCTGGGAGAGTTACAGTGTTGTGAAGCAGAAAACCCTTATGCTATCTTAGAAAACAAAACCTAATGCTGGCTAAGACACGAGACATTAGGTAGGTAAAGAACACTCTTTAATCACAACTGTCAGCCTGCGCAGGTCGTTATAGCAACACACTCAATATCTCATGGACTATGATAGAAACCTCATACAAAAATATGAAGTCAGCATAGCAACTAGCCAAACAAAACAAAACAAAAAAACTTTCCCACTGCATGGTATGGTGTTGTCGATAAGTGTTGCTGATGGGGTGTTGCCTTGGTAACTTATTGGTTATTGGCAGCATCTTAGGCAGTGTTTGACCTTTTATGGGCCAGATGATCTCAGGTAGGAATGTAGGGAGATGCCGGATCTTCTAGATGGACAGTGATCCAGACATGGCTTACAAGCCACAGAACAAGTCTGTCGCCATCGCCAACCTGGTTTCAGAATTTCTGACGGAAGCCTACAGTCTCTGTGGTTTCAGATCCCGAGGGTGTGGCCTACAGTCTCCATGGTTTCAGATCTCTTGCTACATTCACATGTGACAAGATGACTCAGCACTGTGAGACAGTGAACAATGCAAGGATGATCATTTGGTTTGTTCAGTTTACTCTGAGAAATAGAAAGTAAAATAAAAAAAGATTTTACCATTTAATAAAAAAGTTATATAAAACTTGAGATTATATATATATATATATATATATATATAAAATTCTAGAAGGCACCTAATGTAATGTTCCTGGGAAATTAATGTTTTGTCATGTCTTTGATTAGAACAGTATCCACTGATGGACGTTGAAAGTAAATTAACATTGTGAAATTACAAAAACAAATCATGTAGCTGTCAAGCTCTGACTTTCTGCTTCTCCATTAGGGAACAGTTCAGTGCTACACATGAAACGTTGAACTAATTTCTGAAATGAACTCAGAAATTACCTGTAGCTCCAGGGGCTAGTACAGTTAACAGCGCTTCACTTTTAACTACAACACTGTTGAATTAGCACTCTATTTCCAGCTCCCTTAGCTTTCAGCAGAATACCTACTACCTGGTAACAGCAATGTAGACGGTTATACCTGGTTATAGCAGTGTACCTGGGAACGAAGGAGGCAGGTTCTGTGGTCTACAGAGAACTGGATTAAAGGCCCCAGGCATTTTAACATAAAGTTTTCCTACGGTATCAGGAGGACAAAATAAACTGTGATATGAGGAGGTAATGACTAGAACAAGAAACACATACTAGTGATATTTATATGAGAGGTTGTGTAAGAGCATCACAAACAGATCCTGATCTTAAAGGACGTGGCCGTTGTTGGCTGGTGTTAGACGAGTGAGACAGAGAGAGGCGGAGGCAAACGACACGGCAGTGCACAAACAGAACCATCTCCTCCTCAGGGCTACGATCGAAAGCTAATCTCCACCCATTCCATCACCTGGGGTTCACTGGTCCTCGAGGCTGGTGTGACTGTGTGTGGTTCAGTCAGATACAAAACAGCTCAAACGTGAGTAAAAATAACCTCTGTCACACTCTCAGTCCAGATCATTCAACTGGATGACCTTTAGTTAAAATAGCAAGAACCTGTAAGACTAAAATACGCTTTATTTATAGATCACCTTTCTCACAGAAACAATCTAATACAGTTACAGAGCAAAATACATAAGACAGTTAAGTGCTCATATGGATTAGAAGAGACAGGAACATAAAGGTTTTTGATCACAAACAGTAAGTTAATGTCGATAACTCAGTGCATAGAGGTGAATTAACTGCTCACCTGCTAAACAAAAGAAGGACAGACAGATCCCACTTCCACTGGGAGGAGTGTTATCATCTCAGTGTTATCATCTACAGACTGGAGTGGTCAGGGAGAGGCATTAGTTCACAGTGAGGCTAGTTACCTCCCACAGCAAACACCAGAAACATGACTAGTGACTCCCAGGAAACACTTCTGATCCATCAGCTGCACATTCATATTTACTGCAGATGGAGTAAGAATTTCACAGCCTGTTTCACAGCCTTTCCTGTTGAATTTTAGCAATAATAATAATAATAATAATAATAATAATAATACAGCCAGAGCACACATAAAATAAAAGTTTTTCTTTCAGTATTCCTCATGTGGTTACTATTTTAAAAGTACCTTGAGATTTTCACCTTGTGTAATGCAAAATATTAATTGTTACATGGAAAATTGTTAATTGTTACATGTTTTTTTTTTATTGTTTGTTTATTGTAACAATTAATTGTAACAATAAAAAATGTTGCATGGAATATCTGAGGGCATACAGTTCACAGTTTTATTAAAAAATAACTGTGTAAACTGAATAAGATGCATATTTCACCACGCAGAGTAAAGCATATAGCTTCATAACTGAAAACAAAGTTTAATATTACTGACTCGAGGGAGTGCTAAAACTACAAAATATATAATACATATCAGAAAGGGAAACTTGCAGCTATAAGCAAAAATGACCATAGACTAACAAGTGACTATCCTCATCCAGATTAAGAAAGGACAAAGGACTTAATCACATTTTACTGTGGTGAAGAAGTATTTTAATGAACTATTTGGTAACAAATGGCTTGACATGAGAAACACGACAAAGCAGCACTTCATAAATATTCATGAGTAAAGAATCAGCAGGGCATTGAAAAGATAAACAAAACAAAGATTCAACTAAAGAACAAATTAACGAATTGGTGTAAAAGAGTTAGTGTACTGAAATATAAAATATAAAACCGCATCACTATTTGTGTAGTTTATAAATAAAACTAAATTAAAAATAATTTTTAAATACATAAAATATCACAAAAATCTATCTTTCCATGACAGCCCTTCTCATTTTGGTGCTGACATGCATCATGTCTATGTGACTCATTCTGAACTGACACTGTATGTAAAGTGGTCTGCAAATAAACTTGCCGTGTCTTACTGCTCTTATGTATTATCTCACATTAATATATGCCTGTTTATGTTTTAGTAATGTACTGGTTGCCTGAGTTTTCCATTCACTAATGCCAAGATTATCATGTGTAACTTTTACAGCATGATGCTTTGTCCTTGCTAGTAGCAATTCTATACGCAGTATAACCTAATACATTTAAATGTTACATTACTGATTTGCTAATCTGTTAATAATGACTGTTTTGTCCATTATTAACAGAGTATTTGTTCATGCTGTCTTTAAATATTAACAAACTAATACCTGTGTTTAAAGTGGTTACAATTACAGTTTAAAGTGATTTTTAATTTTTATTGTTACTTATTTTAAAGTGTTGTCAGAAACATAACTCATAATAACATATACATGGTTAATTAATGTCTTTATAATTAGATTTGATTCTGGTCATTTATGTTATGTCAGAACATGTGAATAATATTATTTGGGAATTGTACTGTTAGCAAAAGCCTTTAACCAGTTAAACTAACTAAGCTAATCTTACACACACACACACACACAACTAGGCAGAGGTAGAGCTTCAACTGCAGGACTTATTTTTGTTTGTACCCTTAATGAAGCACTTCTGCGACACCTGTACTGAATATTCATAACAGCTCAGACAAACATAATGAATATTCATAACAGTCATGGACAGACACATTTTACACCCTTGAGTTACTCTTTATCAAATCACTACAGCTGCATTTAAACCATCTGTAACAGAACTGAAACCATGTGTTAGAGAAAATCAGACCATAGCATCAGCAGGTAATCAGACCACAGCATCAACTGGTAATCAGAGCACAGCATCAACAGGTATGCACTAGTTTAGAAAGAACATCTGAACCAGTTTTGTTATAGTTAGAGGATGTCATAATGTTTAAAAAAAGTTCAAAATCAGCTACATTATGTGTCACAGATCACTCCACACCTGCAGGTCCTCAGCGCTCCACGTCTCCAGAGTACAAAACACCTGCCACTGGTTTCCTAACATCATTGGGCAGTGAATCGCTCTCCACACCCCCAGCGCATGGTCTCTCACGCGGCTGAGTCACGCTTCTGTCGGTTTGGTGCCTAGTCGTGATTGTCTTTTGTTTGTTAGCGTTCGTCACTTTTGTTATTAACGTCGCTGAGCACTAGCGTTGTCCCAGTCCTACTGTCGTCGTCTCAAAAATGTGAAAAAAGAAACTGTTCTGAGTTGCAGTCATTTCAAATGTCTGAATGTGTGAAGAGAGAATATTAGAGAAAATTAAATAGTATTATTACAGCGAGTTTATTATTACAGTGAGAGTATTATAGCAGTCAGCCCTGCGGCTAACAAAAACAAGGACTAACAAAAACAAGGACTAACAAAAACAAAAGCATAAAGGGCAACATTTGAACACATTGACAAATGTGAAGAAAGCTTCTATAATTACAGGACCTACTGTTATAGTTGTGAATTACAGGACCTACTGTTATAGTTGTGAATTATCCCCTGTGAGTACATTGGTTACATGCTTTGGGTTAATGTAAGGGTTATAGATTTGCTATTACATTTACTATGTACTATGTACGTACCAGCAGAAAATCCTTCATGTCCGTTACCCAAACCAAATATTGACAATTGGGATTTTTTACACAAAAGTCATAAGAGACATGAGGAATATTTCCAACTGCTGAAACTTTGATTCTGCTGTTTAAGTGCACTTACTGCTAGCAGAGATGAAGTGTGGACACCTGTTTGTGGACCTGTGGAGTCTGTTTACCCCCAAGGACGCAGCATAATGCCCTGCATTTAATCCCTACCAGACTGCTACAAAAATATCTAGTGAAACAGAGAAAGAGTTACTGCTTGGTGAAAAAGAGCATAAAGGTTTTACAAAGGTTGTCTAAAAGCACTGTGACCACCTCAAGTTCTAAGGACAACAGTAAATCCCTTTGAACAGACAAAAGAGCCTAGTTAAATCTCAACGACACACACACACACACACACACACACACACACACACACACACACACACACACGCACACACGCACACACGCACACACGCACACACTCGCATGTTAAGCTTGTTTTTTGGTTTTTTTGAACCACAGCAGAACTTATAGCTGAACGTCAGCTCAGTGACAAACTCATTAGAGCTGCCACTTGATCTTTGCCTTTGTAAGTCTAAGGCCAATTAGGGCTCCAACAGGATGTGAGCCGAGACAGTTACTGACGGTCATTTACAGTTCTACAGGAACAAAAAGTCCTTCTCAGCTTGAGCATCTTTTATAAGAGGGGTAGAAGAGCTGACCCTCCCCTCTGTTACTCATTAAGGAGAGCATTGACTGTGAGGTTGTGTTTACTGGCAGTGTTACTGAGGGGACCCTCCAAAAGCACGACTCACCCTATGTAAAAATAGAACATGACTGTCCTGAGCAGCAAGCTACTTCAACACTCAATTAAAGCATGCCAGTTCTGCTTGGCCCTGTAACCATAGAGACAAGAGGAGTGCCACAGAGAGAGGCTTAGAGTGGCGTGTGTGTGTACTGGGGAGAGGGGGTCGGGGGTATGTGAATCAAGGCAGGATGCACATCTGCAACATAAGCATTCAGACACAGAAGCCGAAGTGACCAATCAGTGATAACCTGCTTTATGGTTCTCTGCAAATGGAGCTTGATTTGCCAGTAAGTTTGGATGATTAATGTGTGCACTCAAAACTAAAGAGTCACAAATAAATATGCCAGCCAATCAATGTATCAAAAAATATAAATGTGTGGATTAGACAACTGTTGATATCAGGGAGCACCGGGATATTAGGCTTGACCCAACTTCACCTGCTAAATTCAGCCCAATCTCCCACCTCCTGCTGTTAGCTAAAGTGATGGTAAGGGAAGTGGTCATGCACGTTAAAGATTTCTACACTGTTAATAATGTATATCAGCCCGTTATTATGATTTTCATTTATTTCACTGTACTGAAAGGTCAATGACCTTTAGGTTTCTGCTGGTGCTGGTTTATCCAGTGCTCTTCTTCTGTCTGATCTCAGTGCAGCTTTTGAAACTATAAATCATAGTCACACATCCACAGTCTTTTCTGTACAGGTGTACTAGTCACAGCTCCAGAATGTTCGGATCAAACCTCTACAACAGTCACGTGTGGCGTACCTCAGGGATCAGTATTTGGTTCATCCACTTCAACTTACTACCCTTGGGGCACATCATCTGTAGTAAGTTCAAGTTCAAGTTCAAAGCTTTATTGTCATATGCACAGTAAGAAACATGTTTCCCTGTACAATGAAATGTGTACATTCCCTGTGTAATGATCGGAGCTTACAGTGTGATGCAGATGACATTTAGTTATACAAAAGGGCGAATTCCGCCACTAACTCATGCAGTTCTGAATAAATACTCTGGTTTACTGTTTTTACTTTCTTAAAGGAAACAGAAAAAAGTATAAAATAAAGTATTCCTAGCAGCCCCCAAATATCCAGCCTTTCCACTGATTATATAACAGTGCTTGATGATGTCAAGCCTGTCTGGGTTGTTGTGCTCTCTTATGTTACACATCTCTTGATTAATCAGTCTTTTTTTACCGTTGCAACTTGTAGCTCCTGGAAAAACTCGGTTGCTTGAATACTAAACACACATTAAGCGATCAGCACGTATAACTACCATCATCAACAAGATCACCTGCAGGTCTTTTCTCTCATCAGTTAAAACCAAAATTACATTTTAATGCCTCCAGGTAACCATAGTCAGCTTCTCCACTTTTACATCCCATAATACACGGTTTAGGTTACCGAGCAGCAGACTGTGGTGCCAAACACCAGGCTGTCCTACATGCCAGGCAGGTTATTCAGTACCACAGCCCCCAGACTCTCTGTGACCCTAGTCATTCTGTTACCCTAATCTCTCTGTTACTCTAATCTCTCCGTTACCTTAAACACTGTGACTGATATTTTATATCCTCATTAAAATTTTACACAGCATTATTCTTCTTCTACTTTCTAACACATACACTATAAAACGACCTTGGTATCCACAGGGTTTGTATGAATGGAATATGATGATGATGATGATGATTTTACTGAGTCTCCATTATGTGAGTGACTGATGGAAATCTTGGAATGGACGCAGAATGAAAGACAGGGAGAGCAGTGTGAGGGTGTTGGGCTGTAAGGGAGAGAGCGGTGTGAGGGTGTTGGGCTGTAAGGGAGAGAGCGGTGTGAGGGTGTTGGGCTGTAAGGGAGAGAGCGGTGTGAGGGTG
>JAOXYF010000004.1:17417550-17442082 GCA_028565775.1 Sternarchorhynchus goeldii
TTGGGTTGTTGTTCCTGTACTGCAATGTGTTAATGTCATGTCACTCACATCCCACAGGTGGTTTAATCAAATCATTAGGCACTGCCACTCACTGCCACTCACTGACTGTGAGCTCTCATTACCCCACATTCTGAAAGGTCAGTACTCCCACGAGGGGTTATCTCTCTCTCTCTCACACACACAAATAAATATGTATGTCTCCATCATTCTTATAATCAATCTTTCACCAATGAAAGGGGCTGGTAAAATTCTCTCTTCACTCTTGACACAGACTCTGAATTTAATCTATACTTCCTCTTCCTCATTCCCCACTGTTTGCACTGCTTCATTCTCATCATCATCATCATTTCCCTGTGTGATAGAGAAACCAAATGTAATCTGCCACAAATCAGGATTGAAGGCCACGAGGGGGTTTTCCTTTTGCTGTCAGTTTCCCAAAATGACAAACAGCAGTGAATGAAAATCAGTGACAAACAGAAATAATGCCCTCTTTCTACAGTATTGCTTTGTATTAGATCAAATTAGATTAGATCTGATTAACTTTGTTACTGATCAAAATACAAATACCTAGCCAATGAAATAGTTATGCTTTTAGATTTTGCATCAGATTTGTGTGCAAATTCTTGTCCTCTTATCCTTTCTTTCCCAGTGCCTATATCAGACATCAAACCCTACAGAGAAATCATCAGACTACATCAGACATCAAGCCCTACAGAGAAATCAGACTATATCAGACTATATCAGACATCAAGCCGTATTTAGAAATAATCAGACTACATCAGACATCAAATCCTACAGAGAAATCATAAGACTACATCAGACATTAAGCCTTACAGAGAAATAATCAGACTACATCAGACATCAAACCCTACAGAGCAATCATCAGACTATATCTGACATCAAGCCCTACAGAGAAACCATGAGGCTCAGAAATACACACCAGTCTGCCATTCAAGGCTGTTTCTTGGTTTTCTAGCTTGCTTTACTCATGTTGGCTTAAAAACTCTCATTAGTAACATGCACATGTAACTCTTCCCTGAGACAATTAATTTTATGTGCTATGAAACACAAACTTAATTGCCACTAGTATTAAGAAGCAATTTAATGCATTATATTTTATAGGCTGCAGTATACAAGTCTTCTAGACTCATAAGCTGTGGAACACACTGAAAAGGTTGCTATGGCATGGACTGAAATCAGGTCTGACCAATAAGAGTAACTGCATTCCAGCAGCATCTGCAGTTGCCATGGCAATCTGTCAACATATCTCATGACAACATTTAAGTATTTGGTATTCAGGTATGAACTGATATAATAATGAAATATGATGATGGCAAAAGTATTATTTAACATTATTTTTACAACAGACTTCATTTGCTTTTCCAGCCACATTTTACATACAAGATTCAGGATGTTCAAGAAAAGTCTATCGATTTAAAGCATCTTAAAATACTGTTCCATTTTGCTCTTTGTGTTCTTCCTCTGGAGGCTGGGAAGGTTTGCTCGTAGTCCTGTAGAGCACTTCCTCCTCACACCTCCAGCTCAGTTGTGAACCACTGTGAAAATTATTATGATGTATCATCTTTAGCAAGAAAGGAATGAATAAATCAATCAATAAAATGATATATATAAACAGTAAGAGTAAGAGCCCTTCTGCTCCACTGCCATCCATGCTCCAGAGGCCTTCTGGAGGATCTTAACAATGCTCGAGTGTGCACCAGGGAACTAAGCTCCACTCGTGAGTGTTCTTAAGGCGTTAATTACTTGAATGAGGCCGTCAGGGCCAGTGTGGAGCCTGTCATCACCCCTTGTGTTTTACTGGCTCAGTGTAACACAGCCACAGCACACCAGCACACTTCCTTTCCTCATGGGCACCTTGGTCAGTGTGGCCACATGCAAACACTCCTAATGTCTAATTCCTACAAAACAGGACAAACCAGAGACATCTGCCTCTTTCTTAATACGTGTTAAATAGGATGGTGGGCATTCTGATAAACATCATAACTAATATGACCTTTTCTGACCATTTTAGAAGATGAATGGGAAAGTGAAATGATGCTGAAAGGACCTGAATGAAAACAGGGTGGAGGACAGGACAACTGAAGTGCAACTACCTGTTTGGAAAGTCTTTTTTCATAAGAAAAATGTGGCTTTATATTGGATTCTTCAATAGTTACATCAACTGCTACACTGGTTCAACTAATTCAAACAGAATGTGGGGAGTCCAGTGAAAGACAAAGATTGGCAGATTTAGGGACAAAAGCAAAAGCAACGCACTCGTATAAAAATGAACAACACTCTGCAAGCAGCTGATAACTGAGTTTCAGGCATTAATTGACTGATTGGTTGATTGATTATTTGCTTGACTGACTGCCACTGTTCTCCATGTGTGTTCCTGCTAATCTACTTTGTAAAGCTACATCTAATCTTCAAGACGGGGTGATGTAGCTCTGCACCACGTGGAGTTCATAACCACTATGCCATGCTTGGAACTGCTGAATAGAAGATCCAGGTTAGCAATAACAGAACATTCTTTTCTTTTTGCCTGCTTTATGGTCCATCTAGTGGAAAACAAATTCTGATTTGAGATTATTTTATATAGGCTACTGCTGCTAAAAAAATAAGGTAATATAACTGGGCAAATAAAGGTTACTTAAGCTTAATGAGAAACAACTCAACAGCAAACTTTCCATGTCTGAGTTTGCTTAAGCCAGAGTGGCCTGTCTGGTCAGGACCTACTCACAGCAGCAGGGCTTCGGTTCGCACGTGTAACCGTGCAGTCACACCCGACATGCAGCAACAATGGAAACCACAACAACAGCAGCTAATCAAGCCGAGTGGTCCAGCGCTGGAGTGAGGAGATTCACATAAATGTGAACGCAGATGTGAATTTAATGTCATTTTCACTAGACACCTTAACTTGATTGTCCTAGTTTATTGTTGATTTCTAAATTAACGTAGTTCTGTTACTATTCTGAGTGTTGGATGCCTGTCGGGGGGAACTGGCTAACAGCCGGAAGCAGGAGATGGAGTGACTCCGTAAGCCTGAAATGCAGTTTGAGGTTGTGTTTCTGGATTGCTATTAAGCCTAAATTGGTATGCTATTTAAACATCCGTTACATGCCATTTAGGATGTTAACAATAAAATACAGAGCATTAACTTGCAGGCTGTTTACAGGCTAGTTCATGGGGTGTACGTGGGTCTGCAGGAGGTGTACCTGGGTCTGTAGGGGTGTATCTGGGTCTGTAGGATACGTATCTGGGTCTGTAGGGCTGTATCTGGGTCTGTAGGGGGTGTACCTGGGTCTGCAGGGGGTGTACCTGGGTCTGCAGGGGGTGTACCTGGGTCTGCAGGGGGTGTACCTGGGTCTGTTTCTCTGTATTGGTGTTTCACATACACACAGAATAACAAATGGTAATTTTAACCCTAACCCAAGCCCATATTAAGACCATTTATCAAAGTGCATTCTTGAATTCTGTCCATAGCCTACTAAGAACAGAGGCATAAAAAACACCATAATAAATAACTGCCATTTTTTAACACATGCTTAGTTCTAACAGGAACACAAACTTGGTCACCTGACAGCTTGATAGCTTACTCCAAAAATCAAACCTTTCAGATTTGGACTTTCAGATGTGGCTATCATGAACTATGGGTTTTGAAAACATTTTTTGTGTGTGTGTGTTGGGTTCATCACATACAACCAAATAATTAGGATAAGACAATACAAAAGGACAATACAGTACAGGAATGTCATCTGTGTTTAATTTAGACTGTACTAGGAGGAGCATGAGCTGCATGTTTAATCTTAGAATCCTGCTATGATGTCATTGTCTAGAGTAATTCATTCACAAACCTAAGTACTCAGCCATTGTCAATGAAATAATGCCACAGCTCAATTCAGAAGAGTTCCCCGGAATGTTGCCATGGGAACCAGGTGAAAATAGCCTGAGCAAAGTGTTAGCATTAGCATGCGGCTCAAAAACACCTGTGGCACGAGAGGTCAGTTTACTACCAAAATGAGAAAAGTCATAGCATGATGCACAAAAACACTGCAAACCCAACACAACCGCTAACCCCCACTCACACGTTAGGACTTGGACTAACCCCCACTAGCCCTGTGTGGTCAGTCTCCACTTGGTTAGGGCTGAGCTACAGTCGAGTTATGGCTAAGTTAGGACCAAGTTCCATCTGAATTAGGGCTGAGTTAGGGCTGGGTTACAATCTGAATTAGGGCTGCTCAGGCCCAACAAGGACAGCCCAGTGAGCAAAACCTGCTGGGTCCTGAACAGACAGCCCACTGTGGAGCCACATGGGGTCAGCACAGACTTGTCTTGGTGTGCCACAGTCGTAGGAGCTCCCCTTCACCAGACGAGGCGTGATGACAGTAAACCCTTGGGCTTTATGAATATGGGTAACTTGCCTTGTTCTCTACTTTGGTTGTTTTTATCTGTGCTCAGACAGTGACTGCTCTGTTTTTCTTGCTGACTAACACAAACAGGCTCTCTCTCAGCCCTTACTACGTTTTCTAGGATGTGCACCCTCAGTTCTGAAGGTGATTCTGCTCTAGCACACCTACTGAACGTGGTGATGACTTGCGACCTGCGGGGCTAGACTTCTGCACACGTGGTTTAGATGACTACACAACCGCATAATGCATATCACCTGTTTGTACTAGTTACTACTTACGCTTGACACAACACGTTGCTTATATCACTCATACGATGTAATAAGTTATGATGTTGTTCCAGCTGAGCCTACTTACTGCCTGTTTTCTTTAAATCCAAAGTTTAACTAAAGTTTATTATGACCTTGTCCCGAAAATTAAAGTAACATATTTTAAGACGTTTATTGTAACGTAGTTGCTGCACGGCTTCCTTTACGAAACCAACAAATGACGAAAGCGAGTGAGCAGGTCACGTCGCGTAGAGACGCGCTCCATACCTTGGGGTTCAACACCAGCTGCTGCTCGTCGTAGTGTAGCAGCGCGACGGAGTTGGACTCGGAATTATTGACGAATATTTGAAGGCACGGGTAGAGCGAGGTGCCCTTACACTCCGCTCCGCACGTGAAGACGCACTCGAACCTTTCCTCGAGCCGACGCACGGAGATCACGGTGCAGTTCGCCGGTTTGCTCTGCATGCTCTGCAAGGTGGGGCTCAACCAGCAAAAGCACAAGATGAAGAGCGACACGATTCCACATACGATGAGGAAGAGTCCGAGTCGAATGCTTTTGTCCTCAGCCTCCGAATATTCATAAGAGACCCTTATCTTAGCCATCAGTCTTCTTGGATAAACGGGCTCGGGATGCATCAAAGGTTGGTTCGAGAAGGCAGGCTGCTCCCGGCGCTGCGCTGCACCGGGACTGGGGTCTCGTCGCCCAGGAACTTCCTTCTGGCTGGACCTAACTCTACAGGAAACGGTTGTTTCAACAAAATATCGTGCTGTCTGAATGTGAGGCTCGAACTTGGCAAACCCGCCTTTTGACAGCCCTGCCCCCTCTTACGCGCGTGATTCCTGATTCATATCACTACAGTCTATCCAGATTTGGATTTTGCTGAGAGACTGGATGTTGCATCTGGGATTAGATAAGCTTCTTATGCAGAAATAGCACAGGGTTCTGGGTAAACGTGACACCTGACTGGTGATAAAATGATGCGAAGCGCTCACCGCGTTCATCACGGCAATCCGTGCGTGTGCTAAAGACGAGGCGCTGATGAAGTCCGGTCGAGGCTCCGGGTTCTTGGACGAGATGGTCCCTTATAAATCTGGTAAAGGAGTATCAAAAACTCCAGAGTCCGATTTCTTACGAGCGATGCCTTGTTGAGCCAAGCTCTCTAAATAGTGACACGTGATTTTCTTTTTTCGGAGCGCGCGCGCGCGTGTTTGTGTCAACTTTAAAAAACGAATATGGTGCTCGAAAATAAAGCTATACTAAAATAATTGATTTTTTTTTCAATACACAAATGCCACTGAAAGTGTAAGACAAGTGTCAAAGCGCATGAATCCTGTGGTTTACGCTTAAATCTTCAGCCAAAGCAGTCGTGTTTCATGATTTATGACGTTCTATTCAGCTGCCAATTATAATAGTGAACAGGTTGCTCTTGCTTTAAGTTATACCACCACTTTGAATACCCCTCCAAATGGGGTTTGGAGGTTTGTTATTTACAGCTGACGTGTTTTATAATCCACCGCTAATCACTGACACACGGACACCCTCACGCAGACCTGCGTCAGCTCATCAGCTCATGTCGTTCTTTGACAGCGAGATGAGCTCGAGCACAAAGCCCGGAGTACCTCGCCCAGGTCTTCCAGCGTGTTGGAAGAACGTCTTTGGGGTGCATTATACTCTGTTTAACCAGTTACCAGCATGTTTCCCAATTCCGTCCTCAGCCCAGCTTCTGTTAGAGAGGGAGACGCGTCGTATTTACACACAGAGTTTGATCTGTAGTCTGCCCAAGATCAGGCGTTAAATGTTGAGCTGCCACATGTGACTAGCAGGTTGACATAAGGACCGCATTAATGTACCAGTGTGTGTCTTGTCTTTCAAACATATCAGTCAGTGAAGAGTTCAAATATTACAAAGAAGAAAAATAAACTAAAATAACCATGGCTGAAAAAATATGAAATATCATTACTGAGGTTCCACTGACAGATACTGAAGAGGCTCTGAAAAAGCAATGTGAATGTGAAATAAAACATCTGATTATAAATATGATCCAAGGTGCAACTGAAAAGATTTGGATAGATATTGATATTATTTGTTTATGATTATGTTTCACTATCCTTATCTTAACACCGATCAGACATAACAGAAGTATCAGTTTCTTAATGAAACAGGATAATCTGGACAAGGTCTATAAAATATGGCATGTTTACAGGGGCCCTCGTATTTACTGATGCAAACTACAAGTTCTAGGTCACTGCTTATCCAGTTTAGCATGACCCACGATCTTATTCCCAAATCCTCCCAGACAGACTGTCTATTGCTTACAGACCTGTCTATCCATTACAGACTGTCTGTCCTAGGTAAACGTGTATCCTGTGTAACAGTTTTTGCTGCTGTGTTGTTTGCAGACGTGTTTGCTGCCGTGGTTTTTGGTGGTATGATGTTTGCAGATGTGGTGTTTGTAGACGTGGTGTTTATAGATGTGGTGTGTGATCGGGCCCAGACCACTGTGCATCCTGCGATGCGTACATTTCCATGTGGCATCACTGTCACACACACACATCCCAGCATGTTTATTGTTTCAGTATTTCTGCCACAAAGCCCATTTTATGACCACATTGTCTTTTTTATGGTTATCGCCTAGAACTCCCATGAAAGCAATCAGCTACAAATCATCCTGCAGGCCCTGACACTCAGGCCCTTACTGCTCTGAACGAAGACACACTTGAGTCGTAATTACAGTGCAAGGGCATGGTAATTGAAGTATCTATGGTGTGGTTCTAATTCTTAGAAAAAGAGCTGAACAACAACTGTGGATTAGTGTATTTGACTCTCTGTCAAATGCCCTTATAGCTGACAACACATGTATGTTTATGAAAACATGTGTATTTGTTTATATATACACATATATTTGTTTGCATATGATTGTGTGCTTCTGACTATATATACTATCAGGTGCCTTACAAATGTCTCTCGTGCATTTAAAAGACTAGAGATAAATAGATAAGATGTTTGCATGTATAAAAGCATATATGTCTTTTTATTGAACCAGTTTTTAACCACATAAGCAAGCATGACATAATAGACATAATCAAGGATGAACGTTCAAAGTGATAACCCTGAAGCTGGTGAAAGCCCTCAGATATCTCTTAAGTGGGATCAGGTGATATTCCTGCTTAATGCCCTGCAGACTCAACTGCTCTGTTCAGGGAGAAATTCCCACTCTTGGTTTACACACTAGTATTTCCAGCTCATCTTAATACAAGGCTATCGCTCTTGCATTCTTAACAAATCTGATGCTGTGATATGTTGCCCAGTTCCCCCTATTGGACAATAGTGGCATGACAGTGCATCACAAACTTCAACATACTATAAAAGTATATGAATGTATCTCATAGACAGGGAGAATGATACAGAGTATTACTCCTATTTTATTACTCCTATAACTCCAAAGGCATTAGAGGCACTGAAGTAACACACCATCACACACTTATCCAGCATCACACTACATCATGTCCTGTTTAGCAGGGACTCGCAAGACAGACTATGAAGTGAAGTAAAAAGCTCCCTGTGCAGAACTGTCTGATAATCTGATAATCAGCACGTCCCAGAGAGTTATGAGTGTCTAAACAACCAAGCACTGTTTCGTGTGGGCAAATTCTGACTCTGCATATTCTAATCGCTGTTTTCAAGGGCCCTTCACATAAAAGCTACGCTCTACATACCAATTACAACACATACAACATGGGAAAACACTGCAGTAATATATTGTTCAATCACACTATACACACACACACACACACACACACACACACACACACACACACACACAAATTAGCAGCTTCATTCCCCAGAATCTCCACAGGAAAAACCACCTTTGAAGCCATTGAAGTTTTTTTCCTTTTCCCGTGAAATGCTGCTACAGAAGAGTACAGGGAAGCGTCTCAACCTCAACAACAGGATGCGTCGGGCCTCACCCTCACACTGCGTTCACATTTAGAGACCACTCTCAAATCATTTGTGAAATGGATGACTCCTCTCCTCCACACTCAACCTAGACCACGCGGGTGAGATCGCGGTGTGGTTTTGTGTCTGTCTGCGCGTACTCCCCTTGATCTCCTCTCGCACAGTGCCACGCCCTCTTGTAATAACCCTCTTTTCACCAGTTCACCAATTACTGTATTTGTATTTGCCGTCGCAGGCGCCTTTAGACGGCGTCCTTTATTATCGGACCTATTTGCTGTGTACCGTGAGCGTGCTTTACCGTTTGCCGTTGTTTGTTTGTTCAACTACGCTGCTGGTTGTCCCGTAAAGTGTTCTGTTCCGAGAGTCTCTTTCCTTTGCTGCTCACAGTATCACAGTTGAGGAGGGGGAAAAAAGACCTGGGGTTGCATTTTTTATTTAAGTATTTATGCTATTGATCCTCACCTTTTCCTCTTTATGGTACTTCCAGGACACCGAATTGCACAAGCATGTAAAAAGAGGAGAGATATAAATCTCACGTTGTCTTTTTCATTGCTTGATTTCTGTAGTTCTTGAAGAGTTCTTTCTCCACAGATCCACCATCGCGCTCACCAGAAGACCTTCCACAAATGAACGTGCTCCTTGACTTGGCACGAACACGGCTTTGTCAGTTCGGACCTCACTTTCAATCTAGGCTTTCACTTCCACCAATGTCCAGCAGAGGGCGCAAAACCTTCATCAAGCCCATTCACGATGGTCCCGCTCAGTTACAGCAGTCAGTGGCCCGGATAGTGTTTGCTGCACCAGGTCATCCTGCTCTCATCTACCACGAGCTCATCCACATAATGAAGCTGCTAACGGATTACAGGAAGGGTTTCACGTTTCACTTTACATAAACCTGGCCTGCTGTAACTGATCTAGGGCAGCACAAAGAGTTAAATTGATCTCTGATACACTCGTGTCCACACTTAGACACTCCTCCTCTAAAGGAGTCAGGCTCTGTTCTTATCTGGCCCCTGTTAACTCTGATTATTTGCCATCGGAAAGCTCAAGTTAATGAGAAACTTGGTAATGCTAACTTGGTTACTCAAAGGATTATTTGTCTGGCTAATCTCTTGAATTCCGTGTATACTGTCCAGCTGTTAGCAAAGAAGGCAGTAAGCATGGTACCAGTTACTAACCTTTACAATGTTTAGTCAGATTAAGTTTGCCAACACTTTAACTGTCTATATTATGTAAATTTCCCTTTCTCTCTGCTGGAAGGCTACATCTATACTAAAATAAGAGATGGAAAACCCTAGACTCTAATGCAAAGAACTGAAATACATGGAGACTGAAAGAATGGAAAAGTCTCAGGGGTGCAGCAACAGATGGCATTTCTCCAGGTTGAATGCTCAAGAGTCAAATGATTGGACATTCACAGAGAGGACACATCAGGAACATGTACCTTATCCCCAGAGGGAGCTGCAGTAACATTCTGGCTCCTACCTGATCACAAAAGCATTTCTTGGAGGACAGCCCATGATAAAGTGTGTATTCTAAACTTAATTGGTTTATGAGTGTCCATGTAGTCAAAAACTATTAATAAACAAAGGCCCGTTGAACATCTACAACCCACATTCAGCTCCATTGTTAAAGCTCAGACGTGGCGCTCACAGTCACATGACTAGTCCTTTCCATATTCCATTAGTTCTCAAGGTGACAAAATCTGATATGTCCTTTAATAATCATAAAGGAGCCCGTGCCGGCCGCTTGCTCCACTTGATACAAGTTAGTGATGAAAGAGCTGATTCAGTGGCACGTGCGAGCTGAGCTTCTAGGGATACACTCAAGGATTTTTTTGGTCAAACTGCTTAAACATCTACAAACAGATACACTGCATGGAAGCCAGCATGAGGCTCTCTGTTTAATGATATGTTGCCAGATCAGTTAATGTTCCTCCCCTCTCTCACAACTAAACAAAACAATGGGACAAGATACACAAAAAGGTACAGAAACAGTGCAGGAATGATGAACCTCAACAGAACTACACTATCAAGAGTAACAGACTAACAGATGGGAACATAGGGAGGACAGAGGGAGAACAGGAGACTGAACTAATAATTTTCATAGCATGGAATATGAACATGAAACAACATAGAAAAGATAAACAAAGAGGGGCAGGAGAAACTGGAAGACAAAGAACAGGAACACTAATGAGAAAACAAGAACAAACAAAGAAGCTTCAACAAACCAGACAGATAAACGTGAAGACAAACTGGCAGGAAACAAGAGCAAGGACGCTAAAGCTGAGGAGCAGGCACACAACAAATATGATCCAAAACCCACCATGAGAGAGCAAACTAGGGGACCTTAAATAGGTGAAAATCAGAAGGAAACAGGGAACAGGTGGGAGAAAGGCTGATGAGGAGCAAAACAAAAACCTGGAGGGGAATCTGACCAGGAGGGAAAACCTTAGTTAGTGTTAGTGACTTAGTTAGACAGTTAGTGAGTCTGGAACAGTTTTCTAGCATTTTATTTCAGTACATTAATCATTAGTAAGTTTATATATGCACATTTTTGCCTCTACATTAAAGTAGAATAGATCAAATAAAAATACAGTTTGGTAAACATTTAAATAATACAACTGTTAATATTTTTGTCAAAATTATTATTTCCACTCAATACCATAAGAGACTACATCATCAGATCATATAAAATGTTATGATTTCATTCATATGAAATCCACTGGTCTGTATCCAACTGCTGGTTAGAATTTCTGGGACACAAGAGAGCTTGTGTGACAGTGTCCTTAAACTTTGTGGTATACACAAGTAGCCTTTTAGTGTTCAACAGTGATCAGAATATATGTGCATAAGCTCAAAGTGGTGGTCAGTATTATTTTACAGCTTATCACTGCCATACTGAACACTCAGTAGCTGATCACTACCTGCACACGGTCATACTGAACACTCAGTAGTTGATCACTACCTGCACACGCCCATACTGAACACTCAGTAGCTGATCACTACCTGCACATGCTCATACTGAACACTCAGTAGCTGATCACTGCCTGCACACGCCCATACTGAACACTCAGTAGCTGATCACTACCTGCACATGGTCATACTGAACACTCAGTAGCTGATCACTACCTGCACATGGTAATACTGAACATACTGAACACTCAGGAGCTCATCACTACATGCACACAGTCATACTGAACATAGTGAACACTCAGTAACTCATCACTGCCTGCACATGTTCATACTGAACACTCAGTAGCTCACACCTGCCTGCACGCGGCCAAACTGAACATAGTGAACACTCAGTAGCTCATCATACTGAACATACTGAACATTCAGTAGCTGTTTTTTTGCTCTTTGTTCTAATTTGGGATCCTGTCGCACTAATTCTGAAAAAGCCAGAGTATCTGTTTCCTTTTACCAGTCACCCCTTTGTCCTCTTCTTCTTCTTCTTCTTCTTCTGCTGGGCAACAGTCTCTATAGGCAGGCAGTAGATGTGCATCGGTATATTCCTGTAGTAGCTGGTGACCCAGGGTCTGCAAAAAACAAAAATGTAATAAATCTGTGAAGAATATACAGTCAATACAACTGAAAGAGTCTAACCAGTAACATAAACTTTTTTGTTTACTGTAGCAAGATACAGTTACTGAAAACATTGAGGTGAAAGCACAGAAAACATTCCAAGACCAAGAAACATCTGATTGCCAAAATAAAAGTGCCATTCTGAGTGCCATGTGTTTTCCTTTTCATCTGTTTGCGATTCTTTTCTCCTTCCCGATGGGCTAGGGAGTGCCAGGGTGCGAGGTCTGCTGGCCTCCTAAGGCCGTGCACACGGGCCCAGGATCTCTGGTTTGTACAGCACTGCTGGGTCTGGAGCCCTGCTTCACTGAGATGGCAGCGTGTGGTGCTGTTCCAGACCGCGGGCTGCTCAGGGCCAGGGGCATCATAACACAGGTTTCTGTGTAAGCTTGTGCAGAGCATTGGGAGACCCTGTACAGGTTTCTGGAGGCTCCTACTTGGCGGTGCGCTGGTTGAGGGTGAGGAAGCACAGGCTTCTCCAGCGCTCCTGGTTCTCCTCCTGACGAATCTTGTCCAGCTCACGCTGCCTCTGCTCTTCTCTGTGCAGAGTCTCTCTCAGCTCCTGCTCTATCCGTGCCAGCTACTGTCACAAACACATTACACACATATACACGAACACACACACACACACACATCACAAACACATTACACACATATACACGAACACACACACACATCACAAACACATTACACACATATACACGAACACATACACACACATCACAAAACACATTACACACATATACACGAACACACACACACACACATCATAAACACATTACACACATGTACACGAACACACACACACATCACAAAACACATTACACACATATACACGAACACACACACACACATCACAAAACACATTACACACATATACACGAACACACACACACACACACATCACAAACACATTACACATGTATACATGGGGGGTTGGTCTGGGTGCTTCTCTACTTTACCTCTGCCAGCAGACCTCTGTTATCCTGAACTTTCCTGTACTGCTCATGAGTGAGGACGGTGTCTTCTCTCACTGTGAGGGTGGGATTCTCTCTCTCTGCTGTCTGATACACGGCACAGTCGATTGGTGGAAACAAACCTGGGCTGTGGAAAAAAAAAACATCTGTTAATGCTAAAGATCTAGGCATTACAAAGTGTCCGATTGCTTAGAGCAACATTAACACCATGCACTGTCTACAGCAGATCCCCATAGGGAGAACCTAGTGTGTGAAATTTATTCTGTCTGGAGTTTTGCACTTAAGCACTTTAATGTACTTTAATGGGACCTGTCTGCCAATTATGGACTGGCCATCGCTTCCATTACCAAGTGCTGATAACCCTCATTTAGGAAACTATTGTTCCCCTCCAGGCATGATGGTGGCACCATAATTTTCAGCATGAATGAAAGCTCTACCTTTTCCTTTACTTTTTAAATATTGGAAATGTTAGAAAATATTAGGAAATGTTAGAAGTGATTAGGAAATATACAACAAAACACTTGCTGCACTCATTAAAGTATATTCTCCTGATTTGCTATTTTGAATTTTTTCAAATTCAATTTTTTCAGTCGAAGGCTGTTAACAGATCAATTAACAGACCAATGCAAGACAAAGTCATGTCACCCACGTCCAGTCAGCTCCTGTTCTCTAAGGATAGTGGTGTTCATACTGATAATGAAACCTCCTCTACAACTCATGGAGCTAATTAATCAATTAATTAATTACATGCCAAAAATATAAAAGGAGGAACAGGGTTTCGTTAGCAGGTCATAGGGTGATGTTACATTTATCTCAGATATCCTGGTGAGGAGATGACAGCTTTATTTCAGACACAAAATAATGGACAGAGGAATCTTTCCTACCCTGTGTACCTCAGACTACTATCCTTCACCGGCCCCACTCTTGGAAAGAGGTTCATTTCTGAATGCTCCTTGTGAAGTCCCTGCAGGAGAAGTTGTTGGATGTTACGAATAAAATTTGGATTAAACATGTGGTGTTGGTGTGATGTACGGAAATATTTATGTGTTCCTTGTTTCAAATGTTCATGAGCTGCTTCTGCTCAGAGGTGTAGAGGCACACAGCTCATCAGTGCTGGCAGTAAGATTCAAAATCACCAGCCTTTTCTCCCTGGACTTTATTTTGGTTTCTGAGGAGTGTGTGTGTGTGTGTGTTTGTGTGTGTGTGTGTGTGTGTGTGTGTGTGTGTGTGTCTGTGTGCTGGGGGAGATGTTTCTTGTCAGCACAGTCAGCTGTAATCAAGCTGCCTGTTTGACTCACTACGGAACACAACCTCACGCAACCTGATAACACGATCACTGCAGACGAGTGCAGCTTAGTTACCACACACACACACATACACACACATACAGTATATACATACACAGTTACATATATACATACACACATACACGTGCATATACACACACATGTTCACACACACACACACACACACGCACACACACACACTCATACATATATACACACACAGACACCTCAGTCTTCTGCTTAGGTACATACACACACACTGTTGATTTCTAGGTGATTTCTAGGGACACATCTCGTTTCTAGGTGTGGGGTCACATCTCGTTTTGGAAACAATTTCAAAGGTGCAACGATTATTGACAAAAGACCATTTAAAAAAAATAGACATAAATGAAAGATTAATTTTTTTCCCATAATATAATTATTTTAATTATATTTATCGTACATTCTTGCTAAAGAATAAACCAAAGCAATTATTTTTGTTTAAGTAGGAAACATAAGATTCTTTTTTTGTAAAATGATACATTTTACAAAAGCAGTTATATCATTTGTATTCATAGACTTATTCATTATAATAAATATTGTTCCAATGTAGTTAAATCGAATACATTTAAATCTATTACATTTGCGTTCAGAAATTACATTTCTAGAACATAAATAAACCACACTTTTAATGATTTAGTGCAGGATATGTTTGTATGGCTATAAGCTATTACCAGTCGCTGTTTATCCGTTTTCATTTGATGTCTTTTCAGTTCTCGTAATAAGTGGCGCGAGGTACTTGCCTTATCATCGATGTCCGGTTGTTCTGTGCAGTGGTGAGAGTTCCTGGATGCGCCTCGCGCTCTCCTTCACGCGACAGCGTAATCGCTTCTTTCTGTCCTGCTCCGGTCCCCGTTATTCTTCAATAATGCAGCGCTTCTATTGTTTCTCGTTCCATGACTTCGAGTTTCCTGCGGTCTGACCGTAATCTTTGTGTCACTCCTCAGGGTAATTGGTGTCTGCGAGTGCTGCGGTCTTTGCACTTCAATAAGTCATAAGAGCGCACTGACTGTCGTGTTGATTTCCTTTATGTTTGAGTCATTAGAAGGTGTTTTGTCGGTTGACTTGTCAATTTTTTTCTCCTTCTGATTCTAACATGGATACCCACAAAACTGGACAGTGCACATTGCAGTACATTTTCTATTGACCATATTGTAAAAATACATTAATAACTAAGAACTAGTCTGATAAGGTGATATAAGGAAACAGCTCATTTCAGACTAGATTCTCCAGTCTTGGACATCTCTGAGATCTTAAATAAAAAAGATCTCTGAGAAAAACACAATGCTCATAGTGTAAACCTACCAACGTAGAATTACAGCAGGTAGCCAGAAGGTAGCAAAACAGAAGATCACACTGGTCATTACTTAGTCCCTGGTTCTTTGTAAATTCTCTGAAGGTGTTTGTGGACTAAATTTGGTGTTTCCACCCATATCCATCATGTAAAATGCCTTATTTGTGTGTAGCCAGCAGAAGAAACACTACCTAACTTTATCCATGCGTTTATTTTAGGGTAACGAAAAGCTCTAATGTGCATGATTGTTTATAAGCCATTATAACTACACAATCCAACTTTCAGATGGAAGATAGATTTGAAATATCAGCCTATAATTACATTATAGAGGCTTGCACATTCCACAAGTATGTGTGAACGCAAACGTGAAGGAAAATAACAAATCCAAGCAGCCAGCCACTGTCACTGTACCACAGCTAGTCTGTGTACTACAGCAGCATAGTCACTGTAACACAGCTAGTCTGTGTACTACAGCAGCATAGTCACTGTACCACAGCTAGTCTGTGTACTACAGCAGCATAGTCACTGTAACACAGCTAGTCTATACACCACGACAGCATTATAGAATTCATGAAACTCAGTTCTGGTGTTGGTGAGCCACTGTGAGATGTTCACTGGCCCCCTGTGAAACATTTCTGGAGGCACCAGGGTACATGGCTGTAAATACATGGTGCATCCAGAGTCTCCGCATTTAACAACACATGAAGCTTTCAGGGAGTTATCAGGGATGTAGCACACCCTTAGTGTATTAGTCTGTGTGTGGTTTTATAGTCTGTGTTAGTAATGTGGCTTTGTTGTGTACTTGTTTTTACATAGTTTCTTAGCCTGTTCTAAGCAGATGTCAGGTTAAGGTGTATCATTCTTTTTACTGGATAATAAAGGAACCAAGAGACAATTCATTCTGGGCACAATTATTGTAATCATTTTGGTTGTAAATGAACAGTTTTAACAGTATGAAACAGTTGCAACGTAATACAGAAAAATACAAAGAGATTCATATTTGATTTTTTACAGTTTTTTTTAATACAAATCAGTTCCATTGTAAAAAAAAAAAATGTTAAATTAATGTTGAATCTTCCCTCTGACCCAATACTGTATTTTACACCAAGCAGGGCAAAGAAGAGAAGGTGTATCAAAACTACTTCAATCTGATGTACTGAAGACTGAAGTGTTTCTGTAGTTATGCTAATGCTTGCTAGTGGTTATTTCTGTACAAAAATATTTTTGTCAGATTAGGGCATTTTTAAGAATAAGATTAGTAAAAATGTTAAAATAAACTGTCTGCTCACATAATCTGCACATATATCTATCTTTTATTAAACATGAGCACACACACACACAAACTCTCTCTCTCTCTTTCACACACACACACACACACACACACACACACACACACACATACACACACCCGCACACCATTAGATAACATACTTCATCTGAGACACTGTTATTTTCTGCCTCAGTAGTCCATATCAGTTCCCCCTGTTGTCATCTTGCTCGGACAGAGTTACCAGGGTTTGAGATTGACTCTGGTCATGCGCACTGCCTTCACTGACAGCGCCGGTAGAAATGGAAGTGATAGTCAGTAAAAAGTACTTTCACATAGTTGGGGTCTGTGGTGCAGTCTGCCTGGCCCTGAGGGAGAGAAAACAGGCTTCAGTTTAGGGTTTTGTTAGCGCGCTTTAAATCCACGAGACTCGTCGAAAACAACGGGTTCCTTACAGCCACGGTGACGCGGAAGTGGTAAGATGATCTGTAATTCTGAGCAACCGGTAACGTCCACTGATGTACGTAACCCTGTTAAGGAAAACTGAGTTACTGACTAATATCAGCGATTACAAGCAAAATACTTACTTTCTGAAACATGGGTGATGACTTTTGATTTTACAATATTGGTACCTGTGTGTTGGGAACGACTTCGAATCTGCCCAGGTAGTCCTCCAGCAACGCAGTGCACTTCACCGTCAGGTCATAACCACACAGGTGGACCACCAACAGCTCAGTACTGCTGCTCAGAGAGACACCCAGTGGACACAAGATGTAATTAAAATAAGCTCCAGTACACTGTGCATTTCTGAGATCTGACACAACTTCTTGTGGAACCTTAGGGTGGTATATACTCACTTCATCTGCAAGGTGACTGGCATGTTGAGTGGAATGTGTTTACTGAGGGGTATCAGGTAGCTGTAATTTGCTTTCCTGTAAGACACAGGCTGCATATGTTAAGATGCGTCACACCACAGCATCCATGACATAAGGAAAAACAGCACTTAAGTGCAGAGTAAACCATGCCACACCTACCCACTGAGAGTGTGATCTATGTAGTGGTGGTCTATGATCTGCTGGTTTTGTGTGATGAAAATTGACTGAATAGTTGTGTTTGTCCCTGTAAGGGAAGCACAGGCCAATGATTCGTTATAAAACAATGAAAGATTAAAATTATTTTACAGTGAGTCTAAAACTGTTTTACAGTGAATGTAAGATTAAAACTGTTTAGTGCGTGTGGCACTGGATGTGGCTGGACATCCTGTCGCTTGTTCAGCTTACAGTCACTGTAGAGTCTCTGCAGTTCACGCCACGTCTGATCTGAAAGGACACAAGACCAATCAAAACCAGCAGTGACAGGAAGGCTGTTGTCTTTAGACAAAGCCACAAACATTATGTCACACCTGTCTGGCTGGGGTCACCACGCGTGGTCAGGATATCAGAGTCAGGGTCAGGGGTCGTAGTCCCCAATGTAGCCTCCAGAACACTGGACACAGCAGGGAGGCAGCAGTAAACCTCTTCCGAATAGAACACACTGGAAAAATCCACTTCTGGAGGCCAGGGCTCTGCTGGTGCTGTAGGAGATACTGCCAGGAAAACAGCACACTGTATCAACACGGAGAGTGAGCACAGCTCAGTTAACTACAGCAGATCCATTCACCACCTCTTCTGTTCTGCAGTCAAAATCAATATTCTTTATTAGCATTATCGATTCACAGTAGATAAGTTAACCTTTATTTCCAGCTGGCTGTACCAGAGTAGAGTTAGGGCCATTTCTTTAAGAAGTATTTCCAATAGTAATGATTTTATGTTATATTTTAGGCACTGGTTGCACTGGGACGTCATAAACAGGAGGTTGAAATCAATTTTTCCCATTTAGACGTTCCCCTCCCATGACAGCCACTTCCTGATGTCACTGAAGAAAACACAATTGCAAGGCTGTGTTTACCTGTGGGTAACCGCTCTGGAGTTGTGTAGACTGGAAACACAGTGGAGTTACTTGTACTACAGGATATTCAAACACAGAAAGATCAGATAGATGATTGTTCATGTCTGTCCATGAACCACTGCTGTATGGTAGGTGCATATACAAATATTAAAAAGGGCTAAATCTTATATACACAATTAAAAGACTAATGGTTAAAAGGTTTGTATTAATATTAATAAAGACATAAGTACTGGTGTAGTAAAACATTTGAGAATATATGCATCTAAAAACACACCCTGAGTGTGTTAGCCTGTGTGTAGTTTTACAGTTGGTGTGTGTTAGTGTGTTAGTCTGTGTGTAGTTTTACAGTTGGTGTGTGTTTAGTTTGTTAGCTACCTGGAATCATAGTCCAAATCATCTCTTAATGTGAGCATATAGAGTGACGTTATAGAGATTGCACTGAAACACAAACACAAATTTAATTAGAAAATAAAATCCATGAGATCTCCATGAACCTGGCACTGCCAGGACTTACCAAAAGACAGGGAGACAGGACTTACCAAAAAGCCATAATTACCACAAGCATAATGACAGTAGTCTGGAAGATTCTGTTCTGAAGGCAGTGCTGGTACTTCTCACACACATATGTCTGAAGAAGTATAGGTGATTTCAGAGTGGATATCTTAACAGGAAGCAGCAGTTCTCATTTTGGAAGCAGCAGCTCTCTTTTTGACTTACTTTGTCCATCTTCTGAGGAGACTGTTTTTTGGGGGGTTCTGATGTTTGGGTCTTGTTAGTTTTAGGGGCTTTTCTGTAACCCAAATGCACAGATGCCAAATGACTGTAAGAGTAGACATTAAATCCTCAGACATTAGATGCTTAAACAGCTCTTGACAAATCAAGTGAAATCAAACAGCAGATCCAAATCAATATTTAGGCTCCTGTTAAGAGTCACAGTGCAAATGGATGCTGGCATTGAGACCATAAACACACTGATCATACCGATACAAACAGAAAGTGGAAGAGAATAGAAGAGAATAGAATAGAAGAGAAGAGAAGAGAAGAGAAGAGAAAGTGCTTCAGATCATTGATAAGGATGTGAAGCCCGTCCAGGATCAGCCTGTCCCGGATCAGCCCGTCTCATCCCGGCCTTCACTGACCTGCTCCCAGTGGAAGTTGTTTCAGATTGGACGCCGCCTGAGTTCTTCATCTGGGCCACACTGGCGTTCCTCACCTCCAACTCCTGGATGCGCGTCTCCAGGTTGTCGGTGAGTTTGTAAAGCTGCTTAACTGCACCCACATTCTCCATAAAGATCTGCTCCTGTGGATCAAGCCACAGCCAGGACATGGACAGGACACAGACGGGACACAGAGAGGACACAGGCAGGTGTCAAATGCTGTCCAGGAAATGCCTACCAGGTGGGTTAGTGTGTGCACACTCACTTTGTCAACCATCAGGAAGTTGTGGATTTTCTGTCCGTCCGAGCATGTGACCTCCCCAACCTCGTGCACTGCTGTTGGAAGCAGCTCCCTCACCTCCTGGGCTATGACCCCTGACCCCAGACACAGAGAAAACCTTCACTCCATTCAGATCCAGCAACACAGAGTGTGTGTGAATTCTTTTGTATTGTGCTTATCCATTGTTCTGTATTGTGCTGATCCATTGTTCTGTATTGTGCTGATCCATTGTTCTGTATTCTGACTGTTCTCAATGAGGGCTATTTGTGACATTGATAATAAGCATTCATATGTGCATGTGGTCAGGTCTGAAAAGTGTGAATGGATTTCTCTCGGTTTTGAGAATGTAATGCATTTACTCCTGCCCTGTTCCTGAGAGTCAGAGGCACTGGGGAAATAGATCAATCATCAGAACCTCAGTCTGATGTGGCTTGCAAGTGTGTGCAAGCTTGGCTGGAAACAATCCATCAAATCCACAACCCATCACATCCACAACTCTGCTGTGGGTCCATTTTTGTAACAAGGTACAAATGAGATTCAGAAAGGACCCCATTAAAGCTCTTCTTCAGTACACAACTGTTCTCCTTCAGTACAGACCTGTTTCATGCACATGGTCAATTCCCATCTTTGTGGCAAACTCTGGTTTGTAGTCGTACTCCACAATCCTCATCTGAGCTATCCTTCTCAGCTGGTCTGTGGAGTCCACCTGGAGAGCAATCAGAACCAGTGAAACCTGCATCTCCACTCTTCACTCTTCCCCTCCACATTCACTTCTCACGTTCAGATTTTACTCAGAACAGTGCAGTATACTGCTTAAAATGGCTTCCTCCTGCCTGCTGATGTCACTGAACAATAACTTCCTGTCTCCTGTCTACAGCTATTACGATTATTTTTATTTTATTTTTCTAAATCCCCACAAGTTGTTACAGTGTGGGATCGAACTGAAGGCTTGATGTGAGACACCCACCTCCTGGATGTTGTCTTTTGCTCTCCTGTCTGAGGGGTGCATAACTGTTCCCATAATCCTGGCGTTCCCGCACACCACCAAGGCCTCATCTGGGGTGTCTGAGTTGATCCCAACCTTCCCTTGGCAAACCACAGAATCCAGTCCCAGGCCCCTCTGCCAGAGAACCTGGTTCTCGCCCTCAAACTGCCCTGGACTGGAGGCCTGTGAACAGAGGAGCAGAACACCAAACCTTCACATTCAATACGTCACTTCCACTCCTGGAACGCAAGAGACAACGTGCAGCACATACTAGTAAGAGATTATCCTGAAGCAATTAAAGACCAAAGGCTAGAAATGTGTCATAATTACATGTGTCCGATTACACATGCCATAATTACATGTGCCACAATTGCATGACATAATTACACGTGTCAGATTACACATGCCATAATTACATGTGCAACAACTACATATGTCATAATTACATGTGTCCAATTACACATGCCACAATTACACGTCAGATTACGTGCTATAATTATGTGCTATATTACGTGTGTCATAATTACATATACCATAATTGCATATGTCATAGTTACATGTGTCAAATTACACATGAAATAATTACATGTGCCAGATTACATATGCCAGACAGTTCCCTTTAAATTCTGGTTCTGGAAGGGAATTCTGGTTCTGCATTGATTCATTTGTACAGGTAGGCATGACTTACCCTGACAATAATCCTCTCAGATATGTTTGCAACCAACAGGTAACTCTTCTCTTTGACAGTAGCATAAAGCCCCACAACCATCAGAAAGTACCTGACAACCAACCAAATCAACTCAGCCAGCAAAGTTCAAAGCATTCATCTCCAGTGCAAGATTAAATGTCAGGCCAATTTAATTTTACTGACAAAGGACGTTTTTTTTAGATCTGCGTTTTAAAGAAACAACAAACAATATGAAAACCATGGTTTATTGATGGAGGGACGATGCCTCTCACCTCTGCTCTGGATTGGGTTTCCCCTTTTTCCTCATGTTGTTAGCAGTGGTCTCGCTGAAATGTAATCGACCAAGTGTAACCTTGGTTATTTTGTTGCCAGGCAGGTTTACTCTAAAAAAAAGATTCCAAATTAGAGAAAATAAAGGCACTAGGATAGACAGAGCATTTTTAAAATAGTAGCTAATATTCTCTAAGAGGGAGTGTCTGATAGTTTCTAAGAGGCTTTTCAGCAAGTCATTATGGATTTCTAATGATTAGACAAATTCAAGAGTATTGATTCTAGAGTAGTGATTCTAGAACAATGACTTCTAGAGTAATGATTCTAGTGACTCACTGGACAGGCAGAAAAGGCTTTTTGCTGCGATCAGACTGCGACTGTTCAATAGTCACATGGTGACTCTGGACCTCCAGCTGAGGGAGAAGTCAAAATGTCAAAATCACAGAAAAACGTTTTGTGTATCTTTTTTTTTATTATACAGTGTGCAATCACATCATCTTACTTTCAGCATATATTAGAATTAGAATTAGATTTAGGATTAGAGCACTTGTATGTAGAATACACTAACCTTGACACCAAAGACCTTCAGATGGAAGCTCTCCACAGACATGGGACCTGCTTCCGTTGCTACAAATTTTGGCTCTCCGGCCATCCCAATGTGGACCGTGACCTGGAAGTGGTTCTTTTTCTGACACACAAATGCTTCATCGGCTGGTGAGTAGCTGAAACCTTTATCGGTGTCCACGTGGTAACCTATGGGTGGACTGTGAAGCGGAGAGCTTTAACTCATCTTTTACTGCTTCATCTTAAGATAAACATTATTAACTCTGAATGCTAGAAGAGTGAGTGAACATCATTGGTATAAAGCTTAGCTTTGCTGAGTGTGTTTGTGTGAGGTGTATTTAAGGTGTTACAGTGTTTGGTAGCTGTTGTTGTACAGGCTGCTCCACTGGCTGGGCTGGTAGCTGTGCCACGTAAGTAACTGGTATGCCCCCATGTCTGAATTCAGCCCCTGGGCATCACCCTCATAGTATGGCATCTCAGATGTGCCATCGTCAGGATCAGCTACATGAACACAGGGCCCCGGAGCGAGACTCAGGAAAGCCAAAGGAGGCTCAGATTTTCTGTACATTACAAATGAACTGGACAGTCTGACCAAGGTGGTCACTGCTGTTCCTTATTTAAGACTCACCAAATGAAGTCCTGGTCAAAACCGAGCTTCCCCACTGGTTCTGGTGGTCCTGGTTTCTGTCAGTAGAGGCTGAGTTTCTTCTCCGCTTCCTGTCAGCTGGGATTCTTTTGAGAAAACAAATGTAGACTCTATGAAGCATTAGCATGCTAACACAAACCCCGCTGAAGCATGCGCTTGCTAACACGAGCCACGCTAAAGCATTAGCATGCTAACTCGAGTTACGGTGAAGCATGTACATATTAGCACAAGCCACAGTGAAGCATCCGCATACTAACAAAATCCACTGTGGAATATGTCTCACTCTGAGCTGAGGTCGAGTCTAGAGGCCCTGTGTGGAGAGTCCAGGTATGCAGGGTGGGGTGGTGGGCACGGGGAGGTGGTGGAGATGCTGGTCTCCACGCAGCTGCCTGCTGCGCCCACTGGTAGAGCAGGGGGTGTACTGGCTTGGATGTAGCTCTCAGAGGGGCTGACGTAGTGACGTGGCATGGAGAAGCTGCACCCAGCCTGCATTAATGCTGATGAGCTGGCCTTCACCTGCGGTATGGCAGCAGTATGTTGGTGTTGTAGGGGTCCTGGATCTGAGCAGGACTCCTGGAACAGGATTTTGAGCTGGGGGGGAGGATCAGCAGACAGTCCGACCGGGGCAGGCATGACATGACTGATGTGCCTGGAGGACCAATCAGAACCCAACCGCACATCTGCATGAACGAGGAGATGAGAGAACTATGAACTATGAGCGTAGATGGGAAACTGAAACATGAACTAGTCTAAAACACGGAGTAAAGCACGATCACAGTCACACAGCGCGATCCGAAAACAAGATCGTACAAATTGCAGGTGTCCAAGCCCTGCAGTGGAAGTGTCAGCAGAGCTACAGCAGGGAGAGATGGTTCTGTAGAAGCTGTGAGATGGTTCTGTAGGAGCTGTGAGATG